>JASAOG010000016.1:2670000-3870000 GCA_030265305.1 Biomphalaria pfeifferi | reverse complement strand
GGTCGTGTGATAGACGTTACTTAGGCTAGTCGTATGATAGGCGTTACTTAGGCTTGTCGTGTGATAGGCATTAATTAGGCTGGTTGTGTGATAGGCGTTACTTAGGCTAGTCGTGTGATAGGCGTTACTTAGGCTAGTCGTGTGATAGGCGTTACTTAGGCTAACCGTATTATAGGCGTTACTTTGGCTAGTCGTGTGATAGGCATTACTTAGGCTGGTCGTGAGATAGGCGTTACTTAAGCTAGTCGTGTGATAGGCGTTACTTAGGCTGGTCGTGTGATAGGCGTTACTTAGGCTGGTTGTGTGATAGGCGTTACTTAGGCTAGTCGTGTGATAGGCGTTACTTAGGCTAGTCGTGTTATAGGCGTTACTTAGACTAGTCGTATGATAGGCGTTACTTAGGCTAGTCGTGTTATAGGCGTTACTTAGACTAGTCGTATGATAGGCGTTACTTAGGCTGGTCGTGTGATAGACGTTACTTAGGCTAGTCGTGAGATAGGCGTTACTTAGGCTTGTCGTGTGATAGGCATTACTTAGGCTGGTTGTGTGATAGGCGTTACTTAGGCTAGTCGTGTGATAGGCGTTACTTAGGCTTGTCGTGTTATAGGCGTTACTTAGACTAGTCGTATGATAGGCGTTACTTAGGCTAGTCGTGTTATAGGCGTTACTTAGACTAGTCGTATGATAGGCGTTACTTAGGCTGGTCGTGTGATAGACGTTACTTATGCTAGTCGTGAGATAGGCGTTACTTAGGCTTGTCGTGTGATAGGCATTACTTAGGCTGGTTGTGTGATAGGCGTTACTTAGGCTAGTCGATAGATAGGCGTTACTTAGGCTAGTCGTGTGATAGGCGCGATGGACTGTTGTCTCGATCGTCCTGAATTCGAACACTGTCCGCTGCCATCCCCCGTCGTCCTGCGGGAGGGCTGGGCTAGGATGCAATAATCCTAAATCATGAATGAACATACGAAACAGGTAAAACGATTTAGTTCAGGCTGATCATGAACATGTATAATAGCGATGGCGTTTAGTTCGTATGCCTACCATACCATGAAACCATATATATAAATATAAGAAACTTGACAAAATGTTTAGGACGAGTCCTTTAATGTTTGACACAAAGTGACTATATATATATATATATATAAATAAATAAATATATATATATATATATCTTCTGTTTAAATGGACGATGGTTAGGTATTAAAGTCAGGTAGACTCAGGAGTGCAGAAAGTCTAGTCCGACTGTCAGACGTCCCTAAGTTCTAAATCCTAGTCTTCACCGGGACTCAAACTCGAGATCCCACGGTTCGGAACCCAAGCACTTTACTGCACGGCCATTTGCATTCGATGAAATTACGTCTGCAACCTCATGCTGCACAGCGATAGGTATGTAAAAACTAGCGCGTGTCTACATGTCTAGGACATAATAACAATTCATGTCGGGGACAACCACAGCCTTTTGTATTTTAACACAACAGTTTGAGAACCGCTGAACTTGACATTTTTTTTTTTTGCGCAACACCTCCAGTAAACAAAATGGGGTGATGCTTCCCCCTAATATTCTTACTCTACGATTGAACTAACTAGCATACATATGAACAGCTTTAACAGACTGGGCACGCATTAACTCTTTCTCTTCGTAATTATTTACCACATTCTGGTGAAATCAACGCTGGTATCGTCAGTTAGGAGAGAAAGAGTTAAAAGTAATAAGCATCTAGTGATATTGTCACATGTTTACGTGTTCCAGCACACATCTCCAGTCGGCTTTCAATACGGTACACGCGTACTTAGCAACACTGTAGCACTCATACTAAAAAAAAAAGTCAAGCATACAAAAAACACACACACCTACAGTTCTGAGTACACAAATCACACGCTCACACACGCGTGTACACAAATTAAGCATCGGCGTGTGCAGCACAAAATGTAAACAATGCCGCCATTACTTATGTAAACACAAATTTACAAGTCTTTACGTTATAATAACAGACTTTTACCTATTACACTATACTATGCTTACACACATCTTCACATTGAGGCCCCCAAGTGGCTACTTAGAGATTTATTACTTTCTAAAAAAAAAATAAGATGCACTACAAAAGTTTTTAACTTATCTTTAAACCCTTTTGTTTAACACTACAATTTTACAAAATAAAAAAAATCAATGTCAAACTTAACCTACCAGCCCCATTCAAATGTGCTGTTTCTTTTCTAAATCACCCTCCCTTGTTTTCATTGTTCTGTCATTGGACAAGCTGCAGAGAGAGAGAGAGAGAGAGAGAGAGAGAGAGAGAGAGAGAGAGAGAGAGAAGGAAGGTCTTAAGAAGGTCACTCGATATATTCGGTTGTAATCTTGCATCGACGCCATTATAATGCGGTCACAAGTCACGTGACACTCATTCATATGAAATATGCTAAGTAGGCACACGTGTAAGAAAAAATAGTCCACATCTTAGAATTAGATTTAGCTCACATTTCACAACAAAAACTCAAAATTAATTCAAAATATAAAGTTTTATTTACATTTTTCAAAAAAAAGTTCAAACTTCATAAAGTTTCCAAGCCTAAAACGACAACAAAAAAATAAAAAAATTCGACAACACAGCACGACATTCATGCTGGCAAGAAGACTCGCTACGTCCCGCCAGGGCCAGCTAGCGAGCAGTTCATTCCTCCCGGGCCTGAGACTTTAATGTATGCAGAAATTCCTACGCCAACTCCAGCCTCACTCCATTCACGGTGGCTAAAAACTAAAGCTCAGTTCACTTTGTATTCAACCAGTGCTAGGACATGGTGGTTGTTCCTCGCACTGGGGAAAAATGGATGTATTATTTTCTTAATTTCTGCATATGCCTCTCTCTATTTTTTTGGCTGTAAAATGCACATGGAATTAGACTTCTCTAGTATTTATAAATTTGCGACATTGTGGAACATGTACACTCATCAATATTCATTGTGGACACTAGATGTAAATATATAGATCTAGATCTATTTTTGTTTAGATCTATTTTGCATCACATTCAAGAGGATACGATTATTTCACACAAACCAAAACAAACAGCTTTTGGATTAATATTTAGTAAGTTGTATTTTAGGGATTGGTCGTATTATTATTGTTTATAGCAATTAATTATGCTAAATAGTGTAGATTTATAGTCTTTGTAACCTATCATAAAAAGGTAAATCTAGTTTTTATTTATATTTTAAAAACTGCGCATTGTAATTCATGACTTCATTTAGAACATATTGAGTTTAACACAGATCTAATCTAGATTTACATTCGTTTAATCTAGATTTCACTTTAGAAATCTGTATAAACACTGGGCATGCTCTAATTTATTTGTTTGAATATTTTTTAAAATCTCGCACACTTTTTTTTTATCAGCTGCAAATTAAACTATTAAAATCTCACTTTAACAATTAACTTGGAATGGTATTAGTTTAATTTAATAAAATATTTAATAACCAGATCTACATTCTAATTATTATTCTTAGATAATTAATGATTTGAACTTGGACACGAAAAAATCTGGTCTGGAAAACTCTGGATTCTTCTAGCGCTTTAGGACAGGATGGAAGCTGTTTCACTCACATAGTGTATGTGGTTGGGGGGGGGTGGTAACATCTAACCTCGTAGAGAAAAAAAAAAGTAGGTGCACAATCTAGGCTCCCTGACTCTCTCGTCCTAGACTGGTACCAGATGTTTTTTGAATGCTAGGCCGGCACCATTTTACCGACTTCTTCCTGCCTGTTTGTCTCCCTTCGCCAGCATCACCGTTCCACTTCCATTTTTTTTTTTTTTTCTGAATAATGGTTACAGGCCATTACAAATTATTAGTTCAGGCGTGCGGTTGCCTTTGCCATATGTTTAATACGCTCAGTTGCGTCTGCAATCAAAGTAATTATCATTAGGTATATAATCACACTGGTATTAATACCCACCCTCCCCTCTTCCTTCGTCGGCTATAAGTCCGAATAAAGTCCTTGTAAAATGGGCCTTAAATTGAAAATGTGATTAAGTAGACATCGTACTTGCTATATAGCGACAGCAACACAAGTTTCTAATTTTCTTTAAAAAAATCTTACTCATATTCATAGGCAGCTGTGTGGTTGACCTACTGGGAGTAGGTGCGGTGACCTAATGTACTAGATTTACAAAGAGTTCGGTATTAATCAGGGCTTACGCTTTTTATAACGGGATTCGGTTTAAACCCCTGCAACCCCACATGTAAGCTTTTTGTGTTGCGTGCGGAGACGTTGAGCGAAGGTCTCACTTCACTCTTTCTCGTCCCTTCCCCGGCTAGTCATGTCCCTGTTTGCGATGCGAACTTGGTAGTTAAACCTTGATCCCATGTCGGGAACGCTAGTTCACAATTTAAAGTATCAATAAAATGTATCCCCACATTTTTGTTAACCCTATAAACTAATAAAACTTTGAGAGAACTCATCTGGTGCAGAAAATCTAGTTCGACTGTGTATGAGACTGTTTATTAGGACTTGCCGTGCAACTGACCGCATTGAATTACTTTGATAAATCTCGCGAAGGACCGTAATAAGCTCGGAACATTTTTTTTTAAAGTTTCGAATCCATCCATTCAAAAAAAAAAAATGTCATATACTAAAAATATTTTAAAAGTTTATGTTTAGGTTTTAAACGCAAGGTTAAGTATTTATTTATTTGGCCAAAAGAATGAAATAACCCCAGCATGATAAAAGAAGCTAGTTTTTGCTTCTTTTTTTTTTTATTCGACCCATTGAAATGTATAATGTTAGCTGTCATGACGTCCCCCACCCCCACCAGTTAAGTCGAAATTTTTTACCCATGGGACTACTGCTTGATATTGTGAGATTACTTGATTCCCCCCCCCCCCCCCCCCTAAAAAAAATCAAGCCATTACGTGAACGACTATTTTACCATTACCATTGTTCTTGTGTGTAAGCGGAGACCTGATTTTATGTTAAGTAAGTAGGAAGCAGATTTGAAGTCATTAGAATTGTGTGTAATATTTATAAAAACAACAACAGACTTACACAATTTGAATACTCACGTGGATGGTTAGAATGACAGTCATGCAGAGATTCTCATAGACCAATGTGTCTCAAACTTTTTCCTTAACGGAACACTACGCACATTCTGAGTATTTAGCGGAACACTTTGCTTTTTTTTTTTTCTAGAGAGATTTATTCATGTGGTGGCTTACTAGTTAATTATTCCAGTAGTTCGTGGAACACCTATTCAGTTTGGGAATCATTGTCATAGACGATTGTCAATGACATTTGAAAACAATAATTTTCGACTTTGTGTCAAGTCTTTGATGATGCCTTCATCTGCGCTCTCATTTAATCATGTTTCACCTATTATCTGTTTGGTGTTGCTATTTAGACCAGTTGGTTGTACTTAAAAGAAATGGTGTCAATAACAAACACTGTATAGTAGTTATTTTTTTTTTTTAGAGAAGTTAAAGATAAAGGTGCACCCGCAAGTACCGTAAAGATCATTTTGCCCTCACGGCATAGAGGACAGTGGCTGGCAGCAGATGGCCTCTGAAAGAGACAGTTTGGGAGCTCTCACGAAGTTCGCGAAATGCACGTTTGAGGCCCAGGGGTAAGCCCTTGCAGAAGACGTAAAGAAAACTCAGACCCCCCCCCCCCCCCGATGGCGGCTTTGTCTGCGTCAGATTCAGAAAATATGCAGGTCGCAACTGGGTTTGCGTAGCCATGTGAAGCAATGCACTTATCCTTAATCTTTGAAATCGAGGACATTGCCATTATTATATAATAAATAAATGCACTCGTTGAAGCTCGTTTAGTTACAGTTCAAGCTCATCAATGTAAGCCTTTGGAGATTTAGATATATCATGCTGTACTGAAATGTTACACTTGTCTTTTAAAGTTGGATATGGCTGCCTGGGCGTGCGGTATTCGCTCTGAACTGTCATCTCGATGATCCTGTGTTTGAACCCTGGCCCCTTCGTCCTGCTGGTGGTTGAGGCTAGGATGTAATGCTCTTTAAATTTGAACTAACACACGCAAAACAAGAATAAAAGTTTGTATTAACAATGTTTATTTGTATGCGCATACAATAGGAGAGTTGGATACCTTGTTGTTGTTTTTTTAAATACAATCTCACGTTACCTAGAACACACAAAAATTACATTTCACTGCCTATTGCATTTATTTGACAATATATGTTCAGAATCTTGATTTTTTTTAACTTTGAATTTTTTGTCTTAAATAGAAATTAATTTTATGGTCTTTCTTCTATTAATAGACCTACAAGTATTCAGGGCGCAATTAGGAATTTTCCATCATTTGGGGGCACGGGGGGGGGGGGGGGGCTTGACCCCTTTGGGGGACCCCTGCAATTTGCGTAATATTTAATATTTATTGTAAAAAAAACACTTATGTGGGGGCCCGGGACAATTTTTAAATTCTCCCCTTCCTCCTCCCCTCCCCACTCTAGCTACCCCACCTTTCCCCTCCCTTTTCCATTTTTTACACACTAATAAATATTTATGTATGTGTGTGCTTGCGCGCGCTGGTTAAAACGCTGCTTTTCGTATTTCTCGCGTAGAATCTATTTCTCTGCCCTACTTGTGAAAATCAACAGACGACTTCACCTATGTGATACATATTCTATTTTAAGATAATTTGTTTAGTACCCCCCTCCCCTCCTCTTGCCTCCTCCCCTCTTTTTTTAACAACACAATTGTATGCCGTGCTACATGCAGACCTTGACTACCCTCCACGCCTACCAATTTAAAAATATCTGTTTGTATTGTATAGTGTAAGGTAAGCCATTCTCTGTGTTCTCTCTCTCTGTCTCTCTTCTGTATCATGCCCGCTGCAAATATTCTGATCGGTGAAGTGTAGTAGTCTGGAGTTCAGCCACCCGAGGCTGTGCACATGCCTCCGTTAGACCCTCTTCTTCCCTTTGCAGACTCAATATGAGATAATACTGATATTATTCGGTGTGTATGACACTTGTGTCGTTGTAGTCTTAGTGAAGTGTGTCTGCCACTAGACACTAGTCAGGATTTAACAATGCAAGGGAGGGGTGTGTAAAACGAGTGGGAAGGAGATAATACTAAGTTCATATCAAAAGTGAAAAAAAATGTTTATTGATATTTTAAAGTTGGCAGCACTAAAACTAAGATGATTTACAGTCTCAAACCCAGACGTAAATATGAGTAAATTAATTGTTTCCAAATAGAAAAGCAATATCAAGAAAACTTTAAAAAAAAAATCTTTTTAATTGGCTATTGTGAATGCATTGCTGTTTACGAACTACGAAAAACGCCTGTCATCAACCTGGTGGCCTGTGGTCGAAATAACATTAGTTCAAACAGTGGCGAAACAATGTATTAAAGTCGTTCTCAAGACTACATATGTTGAAAGAGACCCCCCACCCCCCGAAAAAAAAAGTCCTCCTGGTAGATTGGTTATAGTTTTCCTTCGTATAAAAAAATTATTTCAGTGGCCCCTGTGGTGGGTCCTGGAGAAGTTGCTTCATCTACACCAGGGTTGCTGCGCCACTGAGTAAGACAGTTTCATCAGTGCTTATGTACGGGGACAATGACAATATGGTACATCTACGAATGTTTTTCGTTTTTTCGTGTTGAGTTTCCTGTTTGATAGTTCCTAGCTATGGGTCCGTACATTGAACTACATTCCACGTTGTTTTGTCTTTTCACGCGTTGTTCAATGCTGAAACACTTTTCAAAAGGTTGTACGAGATGCGGAGCTTTTAAATGTTCACTTTGGATTATAACCCGAGTCAACTTCTCGAGATAAAATCCCCAATCTAAGTTATGTTTTTTCATCCCTTAAATTATGTTATGTATTAAGTAAGTTATGCTGTAGGCTACATCCACTAAGTTATGTTTTACTTCACCTCTGTTATGGTGTACGTTTCCAATTTATGTAAGTTATGTCCCCTTTTTTTGTTACCCGGAATCAAAGTTTTGTTCTTTATTCAATTTTGATATACATATTTTTGTTCCTTTACACCAGCGGTTCTCAACCTTTTAGGCTCGGCGACCTTTTTTTTTACCATCCCCCACTCTGCCGCGACCCCCCCCCCCCCCCCACCGCACACACACACACAGCAATAGAAGAGTAGACAATAACAATCCATTTTTTTCGATGGTCTTATGCGACCCCTGGCAAATCGTCAATCGACCCACAAAGGGGTCGCGAACCACAGAACCCCTGCTTTACACCTAGTGATGAACGTGTATGCACACGAGTCTCTAACTTTAAAATATGCTATTTTGAAATAGGTTCAATGCTTTGTATCAACATGAAGTAGAAGCGCCTGCTTCAGAAAGTGGACTTGTAAAATAGCTTTCTATAAAAATATATATTAAAAAAATACAAACACATCGACTTTCTCATTTCCGCTACTAAAACTAATTATTAACAAAAGTACAAAGAGAGTTTGTGTTGTCTCACAAACCCAGAGGCGGCCCCCGTCGAATTCGCCCATGATGAATGTTCAAGTCGTGGTCTTGTTTTGATCAAAAAGTCATTTAGCGTTATATTCATTTGAAACACGACAACACATCATCAGTAATAAGACTCTTCTGATTCTTCTGGAATCTGGATTTGAAATCGAGCATCCTGAAAGCCGAGCTGCGTTTTTACTGATCACATAAAAACATCACAGAAAACTCCCAGATATTGGAGTACAGCGCACTGAACATGCATAAGAATAAAAGTAGCGCTGTACAAATGGATTTAAAAAAAAAAAAACCTCCCCTTAAGCGCACTTTCCAATTTGACCTCACAACGAACTTTATAATTGGTGATTTCCATTCCGTTTTATCACGAAACCTAATGTTCTAATTCCCTACGTTGTTTTGTTCCACCAAAAGTTTACTTTGCCTGCAACGTAAGCCACTGGATTTAACAACCACGTAATGAAGTAGGTTTGTTTCAAATTTCAAGCTGCTATCTATCATGGCTGCAAAGTTATGAACTGGTAAAAGACACACGAATTCAATTTTCGGTCACAATTTTTTCGGACATTTTCCATAGTCCAATTTCATAACACATAACAAGCAAAATATAAACAAATAATTACACAAAAAAAACAAAGCTTATCTTTTCATATTCTATTAGGTACAATAAATAATTCTTTAAAGTATCAACGTGATCGGAGAATGCGTAAGGGAAAAATAGCGTTAGCATTTATTTAAGGGGACAAAACCCAACCAATTTAGCCATATCTGTGAATACTGAAGGATTAGTTTCCCTTGTTGGTATAAAATAAATTAATTACAAGTAATTAACTGACTGATTGGTCATTTTTAAAAAATGATTCATGTCGTGTATGCCAATGAATAATAGTGCTAAATGTCAACTTGATCCGAGAATGGGTGTGGGAGAAAGACAGACAGACGGACAGGGTGAGTTAATATACGCATTGTCAAAAGTGTCTTAATTTCTATCCTATTGTACACAGAAATGATGTTTTGACTACGACGAAAGTATGAAGTAAAAAAAAAGGACGATTTCCCCTCCCCCCCCCCCCCCCCCCCATTCCGCACAAAAACAATGTGTGAATACATCTCTCTCGCATAGGCTAAACATTACACAAATGCACTCACACATCACACACACACAGGCGCAGCAAGGCATTACTTTATCTTTCAAGTGCTTCTCCATCTTGACATCTTTTATATCTGGCCTCAATTCGATTGACAATATATTTTGTGTCTCAAACCACGTGACACACCACAACACCATTTTTAACGCCGCCGCCCCCCCCCCCTCTTTTTTTCCCCCGGTTAGCCTCTAGTTTCAATTAATCAATTAATTAAGATGTCTTGCCCTGGGCTAAGCGTACCTGCTAACACCTCACGATTGGCGAAACCTTCACTGAGCCTTATCTCAATCAGTTAATAAATTAAAAAAAAAAGTGGCGTGTATACTATTCATGGCCTTGTTCAGTAAACCTTACCTGTATATATATATATATACGTATCGAACATTTCTTTTAAAATAAATATTTTTACATCATTGCCCAAACTTCACATTAGCCATACGCTAGAGCCTATTGTAATTTCATCATCCTCGCTGTATGGCCACCAACCAATCGCTTCTTCTCACCTTGGAAACACACGCACACACACACACTCACTCCATAACACTTAGTATAGCTCGGCAAGGGGTGTAGGTACGTCGCATATACCGACCAAACATTAATAATAAAGGCAATGTCTTCGATTCCGTCGATTGAGGATGAGTTTAATATGACTACTCAAATCCAATTGCGACATGTATACTTTTCCACATCTAATGCAGACATAGCCGATGCCGCCGGGGATCTATTAAAGTTTTATTTTACGGCATGTGCCTGTCTTCTTCAAGGGCTTTTCTTGTGCCTTAAATGTCCAGCGACCTTTATGAAACCTCTCCGTCTCTTTCAGAGACCATCTGCTGCCAGCTACTTTCCTCTACGGCGCTACGCCAATGAGGGCAAACTGGCGCCTGAGTTGATCTTAATACCGTTTTCAGGGTCATTCTTTAAACTCGCCAAAACATGTCATCATTTAACCCATATCATCCCAACAATTCCGTATGTTTAATAGTAAATGTTTGGTACTATCTTAACCATTACACTAACAATATGTTCCTAATGATGCTGTGTATTGCCTACTAGGCCTAAATGAGAGTCCCCGTGTTTGCAGGCCAATGCCAGAAGCTTAAAAAGCATAGAAATGATTTGCAAAAGACTCAATACAATTTGGCAGTCTAAGTTATTGCACCACCATGACACAAACCGTTAAACAGGCAAAAGAGATTTCTTCTGGTTTTATGTTCTGTATTAGGCAGTCACGCATCAGTTATTGCCCCCTCCAAACGTTTTGTATACAAGTTCACCCACCCCTCCGACCTACATAAAGATTTTGACATCTTTCTGGAAAGTAAAAAAAAAAAAAAAAAGCCCATCGAATATGCCAGGTAACAGACATTGTTACATTGCAATACATAGATCTAGTCACTTTTTTTTTTATTCGGTTTAGGTCTACATTAGTGGAACAGCAGAAGGATTGGATCAGCGTGTGTAAAAGAGAAATGATAAAAACAAACTAAAAGCCTGTTAGACTGTTTGCTATAAGTAGATCTAGATCAGTTATAGCTTTGATAGTTATTATAGAATATTTTATGGGGGCGGACAAAGAAAATGATTTTCAAAGTGTATAAGTTTCCTTATAGCTTCAACTCTTTCTGCCAATTGTCTGTAGTTGAATTGTGCAGCGCGGAGCAAATGCTTTTGTGGATGCGATAAAAACAATATATAGAAACGACGATAGATGGAGAGAGAGAGAGAGTGGGGAGGGGACTCTGAAATCCGGTTCTCATTATGTAGTTAAAGTTAATAATTTTAAACCAAATGGGTTGTTTATGCATTCAATTGTGATTATGCTCATATTCAACTTGTATATTATTACTAGAACTATTAAGCTCAACAAACAGAAAGTTGCTTGCTTGGTGTACTAAAGCTTTATCTTCAGCATGTTCCGAAAAACACAATATAAGCAACTCTTATTTAAATAAAAACATTCCCCCCACCCCACCCCCACTTTTCCATCTTGTGCCTTAAGACATAATTTATTATTTGTTTCCTGATTGGATGGTTTATTTTCACTCCACCGTCTTGTAACCGTTAATCTTCATTGCCTAGCAACATTATCTGTTATGTTTCATTGAAGGTGCATGCTTGTTTACCAGGTGACCTCGGAGGTGCACAAGCAGGTGGTGAATGTAGTGACCAAACATCAAGATCCAACTCTAGTAAACAAACTTTTTCTCTCGCTCTCTGTATTTTTTTTCCTCCTCCCATGGCATTCTTTGTTATCCTCTTTCAAGGATCTTGGATTTCAGACTTCTAAATATGTTCCTGTTTTCTCTCTCGTTTCTCACTTCTCTTTCACGACACACTTATCTCTCATTTCTCTTCACTACTCTCTTGTCTCTCATTTCTCTTCACTACTCTCTTGTCTCTCATTCTTCTTCGCTACTCTCTTGTCTATCACTACTCTTCACTACTCACTTGTCTATCACTCCTCTTCACTACTCTCTTGTCTATCACTCCTCTTCACTACTCTCTTGTCTCTCACTCCTCTTCACTACTCTCTTGTCTATCACTACTCTTCACTACTCACTTGTCTCTCACTCCTCTTCACTACTCTCTGGTCTCCCACTCCTCTTCACTACTCTCTTGTCTCTCACTCCTCTTCACTACTCTCTTGTCTATCACTACTCTTCACTACTCACTTGTCTATCACTACTCTCTGGTCTCCCATTCCTCTTCACTACTCTCTTGTCTCTCACTCCTCTTCACTACTCTCTGGTCTCTCACTCCTCTTCACTACTCTCTGGTCTCTCACTCCTCTTCACTACTCTCTTGTTATGTTCTCTCCAGATCTCAATTTCGTACTTGTTCACTTTCACTGCTCCATTTGAACCGAATGAACTGACATCTGGAAAATAAAACTCCCCACCCTTCGTTATCACTTCCACCATAAATGTCTCCCAAGTTCAAGGTGGCGGAAGTCAATAATGAGAGACATGCGCGATTGATCTAATGCGTTCATTCGATATAATTACCTTGAACCCATTCGTCTCATTAAAAGCTGCTTTAATGAGGTTTTTTTTTTTGCCGCCAAAAACTAGACCGTTTGGCCAATGTATGTAAGGAAATTGTATGTTAATGTTACTCTGAGGTATAAAAATAAGATCTATCCATCCCTATGTCCAAATTGTGTACAAGTTCCCCAAAGCTTCTTTTGACTGCTGTGTGAATTAACCTTATGCGTCCTTTAGTTAATCCTGTCACCGAGTGTAACCCTTGTGGTGGTTGTAGAGATACTAATGTTATCTTCTATCACAGCTCCACACAATCTGTTGTTTTTTTTTCTGTCTGCCGTTTTCATTGGGTCTGCAAAGGATAGAAATGTCCTCTCATCGTACGTCAATCTTCCTCACTCTTTTTGTACCACACAATGCTTTGTAGGATGATTTTAATATTCTAACATGTCCATACCATCTATGCTTTTAACTTTACACACACACAAGGCAATTCGATAGAAATAGCCCAGTAACCGCTCCATTTAAAACTCTGCCGTCAGCATTTGTCATGTGTGAATAAATTGTTAATAAGTTTACGGTAAACATTTCATATCTAATTATGTTGAGAATGTTAGGTTAACGTTTCATCGCCAAGTCCCGTGTCCGTCTCACGAGATTCGCTATGTCAAAGAGTACAACTCATATATCGTTTACGGATGTTGACCAACGATTACATTTTGTTAAAACTTTTGAAGCGATAGACATTTCCTGTCGTATACTTTTGGTCACTCTCAAAGACATGGATTGTCTTTGTCATAGTTCAGTTTTAATTTGATCACAATTTACGCGTTTTTTTTTTTTTTTTTTCAATTGCCACTATTGGCTGATACTGTCGTCAATGTTGGCAGTAAAACAAAAATTGTAATAATTTATTTTGACAACTTTTCATTCTCCTATCGAGATGAAATTTGGCACATAAAATCTTGCTGCCAAATAACTCACTTTATTACTTAATGAATGTTAGTTCGTTTCTAACATAATAGTTACTGTTTTTAAGAAATCTTTTTGGCGGGCATTTTTATATTATATTTATTTAGAATTTTTGATGTCATTCATAGATCTATATCTATATACTAAAGTTCCCCTTTCAGACCTCTATGGGGCAGATGATGTTAAGGTAATGTGTTTCTGTGGCCAACGATCAACCGCTTTTACTTTCTCCAATTAAAGTCAGGTACCCATTAGAGTTAGGTTGTCTCAGGGGCGCTCTCTAAAATCCCGAAATTCAAAATACCAGCTGCCTAGTTTGCCTATGCCCAACGCCGGCCCAGCAGCAAAAGATACAGTTTGGGATCAGCTACTTCGTATGTTCAGTCGAAACTGATTTATGAAGAGAAAGAAAAAAAAAACAATTTAAGACTAGCCTCGCTACAAATGACTTAAATCTAGTTCTCAATAGGGTCAGCACGTGTAACGACGTCGGATGCCTAGGGCGGTAGACCAGAGGCGTGAATTATGACAGCTCCTGTGGGCGTTAATAGAGGTGGGAGAGGAAAGTAAGACATACAAACATTAGTCGATGCACCTGTCGAGTTAGTTTCTTACCTGACAATGTAACTGTTTTGACGTTGACATGAGACTCCTAGATGGTAATCTCAATCATCGTAGGGAAAATAAAAAAAGCTTTTTTAAGTGGGAGAACTCCACATTTACAACTATTTATCTCAATAATATATAATTTATTTTCCCTTTTCAATATCAAACAAAATAATGTAGTTACCAATGATTATTTGACTAATTAATTTTTACATTGGTTATGTTTTGTTAGGTACGACAAATAATTATGCAAAGTTTCAACTTGATCCGAGAATAGGTGTGAGAGACAACATGTGCAATTATCAAAGGGGACAGATCCACACATATTTAGCCATACCTTTTAATACTGGAGGAATATTTTCTCTTTTTGTAATGAACCAAAATAATTAATTACCAGTGATTAATTGACAAATTGTTTTTTTTTTTCATTCATGTTTTGTTAGGTCCAAAAAAGAATTGTGTAAAGTTTCAACCTGATCCGAGAATGGGTGTGAAAGAAATAACGTGACCAAAATGTGTATAGGGTGGACATTGGTATAACCTTAGAAGTGTTTGCGTAAATTGTATTAAGTAATGTATATATATACATATATATATATATATATATTTCTTTGTAGTTGGATCGAACTTTTTTCAATGAGTTACGGATAATCAGTTGACATGGCTGTTGTGAATCATTTGATATAGAAATATTAACCAAAAAATTAAGAAGTGAATCTTTTGTAGGTGGCTCATTGGGCAGTTTTAATGTAGTATTGTGCTCATTGAGATTCCATAAATTGTACCAATAATATTTTTTTACATTAAAAAAATGGTAATCATTCTATGAATATTAAAAAAAAAGGCGTAAGCTATCGGGTGACTTTAAGTAGCCTCTCACATCTAGGACGTCGATGAAAACAGATTATCTCTCTTCAGGACTGCTAAACTCTACGGCACTGTGTCAGAAAGGCAATGCGCCTTAGACAAAAGGTATACATACATAAAGTCACTTTCCGAAACTGTCTTTTGTTTCGTGCAGACATTTGCGAGCTTATACGGTTATAGTTTTTGTATATGGATACTTACTCAACACAGTGATACGTATGTATGTTGAGAACCTTCGCTGTGTTCTGTGTGTAGAGTGCTGATGAAGACAACGCTGAGGTAGCTACTAACATCAATCAACTAATCCAACTAAGTAGAACACAAAGCGGCCAACAAGAATAAGTTGAGCCCCACTGGATGTAATTCAAATACATTTACGTAATGCATCAGCAGAAAGCAAAATGTCCACTGGCGTCGCTGTCACTACAAAAAATAAGTCCGAAAATTACTTTTACAACTGGACTGCGGCACTGCCTAATAAGCGGCTAAGCTATCAATTACATTTTATTTCATAACTATTTCTAGTCCTGGTTTTTAGAATCAGCCTATATCACGTGGGCCATAGAAACAGATGACCTTTACATCATTTGAAAGGGGAGCTTTACTTTTACTTTATATATCACAGTTTATTCGTTTGTACACGCTGTATATAGATCTATATATCAGTAAGATCTGTAAGACACTCATGTACGCTTACATGACGAGCTTTCGTGTCCCCAAAACAATGTATAGATTTGCGCTAATTTTCTTTTTCTAAGAATAATAATTGAAAATATGACAAAATCCTGATTAGCAAGCAACGCGCGTATCTTCTTTAAATGTAAGATGACACATGGGCAATGGCGTAGCTAGGGTGGGGGGAGGAGAATTTGAAAATGAGTTTTATTTTATATTAAATAATAAATAATACGCAAAATGCAGGGGCCCCCCTAAGAGGTCAAGCCGCCCGGGGTCCCCAAATGATGGAAAATTCCTAGCTACGCTCTTGCACATGGGTGTACTACTACTACTGCTGAAATGAAGAAAAAAAAGGTAATTCTGCAGGATTTCAAGGGGCAGCCATCTTTGTCTATTGTTTAGACTGTAATCTTGTATCTTAGGTTTTCTCTCCGATTTGGGTTTTCGTTTGTTTTTATTTTTGAAGCTAAAAAATATGCTAAATCTAGCTATACCGGTATCATCTAGTCCTAATAAGTCTATTAATTAGACTCAATCTAACTGCTAGAACTAGACAAATTACTATATTAATATGACAAGGTTCTTAAAGGCAATAAAGGTCAATTAATTTTTGGTAATAAACTGTGCTGATATTTATTGTAGGCCTAGTTAAATTTAGATTCTCTATATCAGAATAATTCAGATTAGATATAGAAGACAATATTTTACAATTAAAAAGAAGACAGAACAAGAAGAACGTATTGTATTGGCACCAAGTCAAAATTAAAAGAAAAAATAGCATTGCTTTGAAAACACAGAAGTAATGTTAATTCTTGGTATTTTTTAAGACGCTTTCTTGAGGTTTCTTTGGAACATAAACAATAACAAAATAGTAACAAAGATGGCTGTCCCTTGAACTCCTGCAGAATTACCAAAAAAAAAAAAAAAAAAAAAAAAAGGAAAGCATTGGATGTAGATTTATAAAACAAAGAGAAGCAGCAGTAAAAAAAAAATGCTGGCAATAACGTTTTGTTGTTTAATACTAAAAACAATAATTGACTTCAATTTTTTTGTTTGTTTCTGTTTTACAATTTCTATACTTGGAACAGATGTGAGCTCGTTTCATTAAGCGTGAGTTGTAGCTTACATGCTATAGAATCAATAACCACCCCTCTGCGGCAGACCTTGTGGCGAGTGTCGTAAGGTCAAGGTTGCATCGGAAGATGTCTCATCTGGCCTGGAATTTAGTTGATGGATTGATTGACCTTCCTACCTACTCCCACTCCGCCCCCACCCCACCCTCTCGCTCTTTCTTTTTTTTTTTTTTTTTTGTTCTTCCACCTGGCTCGGGCGCGCGTGCGTAAGCTTGGAGCGAGCGCATCACCCCCCCGAAGTGTTGAGCATAATGAATGCACATTGTTCGCGTTACTTATTGACATTGTACGCGGCACACACACACACTTACATGCATAAACTCGCGCAGGTCGAAGGTAATACAAGAGCTCATGTGCACTACGTGCTGGCGCACACGTTTACTTGTGACCTGTTTGCATTAAAAGTCCACAACCACAAATCTGAATTGGCTTAACTATCCCCTTGATGACATCTTTCGTATAGACTTAAACTCTCAACTTACTTGGAGCAGGGGATATGAAGACCTGACATTAGTTGGGGAAGATATAGGCGGCTGATCATTGTGCTGGCCACATGCGACCCTCGTTAACCGTCGGCCATAGAAAGACATGGCCTTTACATCAAGGATGCTTACTACGGTACCTTGGATTAGCTTCAACCCCCGCTTTAAAAAATGCTGTCTCAAGGCTACATTATTATTAATTCAAAGAGTTGCCTACTTCTTTCTAACACACTGTAAGTGGAGACCCGGGCTGGCGAGGAGTTTTGTGGAGGCCCCAGTCCTCTTTAGAAGACTTACATCTCAATGTCTTTCTATTTTATGTTATTGTTGTATTAAGTGGACATTTTTGACATAAAAGTTTACAAAAATGATTATGTGAGGGCATTGTGGCTGAGTGGTCAATCGCTTGGCTTCCTAACCTGGGGTCCTGGGTACCAATCTCGGTGAAGACTGGGATTCAGAATTTCGGGATCTGAGACCATCCAACTGTAATGAGTAACTAACTTTACTTATGGAAAGTAAAGGCGGTTGGTCGTTGTGCTGGAAACATGACACCCTGCTTATTAACCGTTGACCAAAGAAACAAATGAACTTATCTTCTGACCTATAGATTGCAAGGTCTGAAAGAGGAACTTTTTTTTTAAACTTATTAAACTTTTACGTTGAGTGAATCCGGTGTGAATTTATATTTTGTTTTCTATAGCTATAATATTTTATTCGTGAAATATAGACAGATTGTAAGACAAATTTTCGTATAGATAATAAAGTCGTCAAGATTATTATTATTATCGGCTATGTTACGTGAATAATGTTAGGCGCACTGCTTCAAACCTCAAAGCAAGTTTCAGACTAAGAAATGGACATTTCGGCATCCCTTTTGCTTGTCTTTTGTTTTGCTTGTCCTTGGCAACTATGTAGGAAGTAATCATCTTGTTTTTGAAGTAACGTCTGCATTATATAAGATAAGATGTTTTACTTGTTTCGGGTGTTCTTCAGATTTGAAGATAATTACAGCCTAGCCCAAATCTCGCGCAGGATGGCGGCAGGCAGGGTAAGGAGTGTTCAGAGCACTTACTACACGATCAGGCAGCTTTCGTCTGTGCTGATTTGCTTAATTATATATCAAGCTGTGCTAATTTGCTTAATTATATATCACGATATGGACGTATCTTTTAAATTATTTTTTTTTATTTTGGCTCACTTCTCAAGAACAAGAACAATAGCCAACACTTCAGTGACCATTTCTGGTGCATGAGGTCATTTGCCTCTTCTGTTCTAGTGGGACGCTCTAAGTATTATAGAGAAGGCGGCGGCACGCTTTTTGATTAGTGTGACCTTGACCGCTGATCTAATTGATTACTCACTGCAGATAGTGCTGAAATGATCAGAGTGACTTGCGCCTGTCGACCTAGAATGTAAAATAACCCCTGTCTCTCTATCGTGTATATGTCTGTAGCAGCGTTTCTTTATCACGTTTCCATCTAGTTGGGTATATCTTGTTAGTTCTTTTAAAAATATTTATCAAACAGGCTTTGCTAGGATGTGGTATTATTATGAGCTAAGACAAATCTAGTTAATTTATGACCTTATAATATTTGACAAATATATTTCTAAAGATAGAGTGGAGTGTTGTCAATAATTACCGGTATTATCTTCAATAATGCGACAAAAATATCATAAGAGTTAGTGGATTTTGTGTGTATGTGTGTGAAAAACGAACCTTTTTTAAATATTTAAATCGTGGGTACCGTTATATGTTAGTATTACAACAAATTTTATATAAAATTTAGGTAAGTGGAATTCTTAAAACATTTTAATAGATAGGTGTTTCTCCAAAAAAAAAAGTTTTTTAAAAATATTAAATGCAAAAGTTTGCTTGTATATCCATGCGCGTTAAATGTTTCTATGTGAAATATTCAATGTTTGACTGACATTCATATTTTTGGTCTTATGAGACCCCCCTCCCCCGAACATAAAAAGGTCTTATGCCATATGCAAGAACACTTTTGCACAAGTGCTCCTTTTTTTTCTATTAGGTTTCCATTAGAGCAGGGGTTCTCAACCTGTGGGTCGCGACCCCCTTGGGGGTCGATTGACCATTTGCCAGGGGTCGCCTAAGACCATCGAAACTATGGATTGTTATTATCTATTCTTCTATTGCTGTATGTGTGTGTGGGGGGGGGGGGGAGGTCGCGGCAGAGTGGGGGATTGTAAAAAGGTCGCCGAACGTAAAAGGTTGAGAACCGCTGCATTAGAGCATGGAAGGAGTTGGCTGAATCAGCCAGGAAAACCAATGACTTAGCAGAGTTTAATTCTTTACCTAACATGCATACCTAGATTAAAACATGGATACGCGTAGGGCGAATCTATCTTTTCTTTTGAAGGAAAGTCTGTAATTTATAAGATAAGATAAGACCTGTCGCATATGCATACAATTCTTTTTTTTTTGTTTTTCATTGATAGTTAACCAATTTCCACATTATACACCCTCTCAACCTTGCATCGAACAAGAGTGTAGGCCTACGCCATAAGCCTAGCATATAAGTCTAGGAACTAACGATTACATGGGACAAATCTGTTTAAACCCAACATTCATGAATACTTTTGAACTGCACTGCGTGCGATATGAATGAAAAGCCCATTCAACGGCGTCTGTCAGTGCAATGGCTTTATTTTTAAATCTTCAATTGTCTGTGTCTTAGAAAGCTAATATTATGCGAGAGCCGTTGAAATAAGCACCCAAACGAAGCAGGCGATAGTGTAGAAGGTGCCTTGTTTACCTTAATCCAGACCTCATTCTGTAGTTGTAACTCTATCCCCTCCTCTGCAAGAATAGTATCGTCCACCTGGGCCGGAAGTTTAAGGGGAGGTTATCCTTATTTTATATAAAATGGGTTAGAAGAAGTTTCGGTTCTGTATCGTTTGGAATGGATATTTCACTATGTTGGCTAAAACAGGGATCATAGTCTATCACAGGAATTTTGACACTAGATCTAGATCTAGGTTTATAGGTAAATTAAGTAAAAGGTCTATAAGTATAATATTATTTACTTGAAAAAAAAATCCATCTAGAGTAGATCCCAATGTTTCATGTTACATATATATATACGTTAAATACTTACATTTAATTATGTTTACAAGTTTCAGTGTTTTAATTATTATTATTTATTAGAACTATTAAAAGTTCTCAGTTTACTCAATTAAGACTAGATGTAGATCTAGGATTCTAGGTGAACTCAGTCTAAGACAGTCTAGAAGTATTCTATCTAAACTAACTTTAGATTGAGTCTAGATCTATAATATATCTACTATCAATATAATATAATATGTATCTAGACTCATTACTCTATCTAGATGTAGATCAGAGTCTAGATTCTAGATGATAAGACTGATGATACTAGACTAGGTCACTAGATTTAGACTATTCTAGACTGAGATCTTAGTTTTTAGATATCTATCATTAAAATCTATTATTAATATTATTTAATATCATTCATTATGATTAGATCTTACTATATAGACTTTAGATGATAGATCTATAAATATATAGTCATAGCCTCTAGATACTAAGATCTATATAGATATTATTAGATTTGGTCTAGATCTAGAATCTAGTATAGACATCTAGATCTATATGATGATGACTGATGATATTTATTGATACTGTTACTATAAATTGTCACTGATTGCTGTACACATCATGATAGTTATATTTTAGATCTAGATATAATATTATCTGTTTCTAGACTCTTAAGTCTAGAATTGTTAGAATACTATAAATTTTACTATTAGAAATCTAGATATCTAGTCAATGCCACTCTAGATTTCTAATAACTAGATCTATAAAATTTAATAAACTACTTAATTGTCTTCTTAATATATATAAATAAACTAGACCTTATAGTCTAGAATTGATGTGCTTATTATAAATATTAATTTTATATAATCATAAAAACCCAAGACAGTCAATGGTAATACATTTTAAAGATTATTATTGTTATTACTAAAAAGCTTTTTTTTTTTTTTTTTTTAAGAAGTTTGATAATCTTTATGACCCAGCATATTTAGTATAGTGATACTAGACTCTAGATCTAGATTCAGGATTTGATTTTATTCTTGTCTTTATCTTTCTAGTCTAGTAAATAAATAAATTATAGTTATAAAATAATTTAAATAATAAAAGTTTTATGTTACATTCTGATGATTCTCATTTGAATTAAACGTAGACTAAACCTCTCTCACTCTCTCTCTCTCTCTATATATATATATATATATATATATATCGTATCTTGACAGTCATGTAGATTCTAAAATATTAAATTATATATATGTGTGTGTGTGTGTGTCATAGACTAGACTCTTGATCTAGATTCATTATTCATTATATGTATATAGGGCACCTGATTCCACCCAGCTTTAATGGGTACCTGGTATTAGCTGGGAAAAGTAAAGGCAGTTGGGGGTTGTGCATGATATCCTCGTTATATATATATATATATATATGTATATCTTATGAATTACAGATATCCCCAGAAGTGAATTACACCCCACACTTTTCCATGTGTCAATGCAGTTGTGACTATACTCTAGATTTTTTTTATATCTAGCTCTAATCATTTCTACTATGCATGTCTATTCTCTTTTTAAACTTTAATTTACACTACTATTTGGGAATTACAATCTACAACAAATCGCTATAAATAGGACTAAAAGCTAATGCTTTGTTTATGTTGATTGACTAATTTTGCTTAAAGGAGATCCACCATCTGTGTAGGGCATATGAGACTGTAAATTTCATGACCATTTGAGGTAGATCTATTACTAGATATCTAAATCTAATTACTTAATGCCACAATGTCAATGCTTGACTGGTTTGATGATTTCATTTCAATCTCATGCCATATGTACTTGTAAGATGCAGGAGCTTAAAAAATTTGCCTAAATGTTTGGTGTGTCTAAATAAATTTTAAACTAAAATATTACAATGAATCTATACAAGTTCAATGTATTATATTCACAGATACCAAAGTTTAAAAAAAAATCTATTCCTACTTAATGAAGGTGGTGGTGGTCTTGTATCTGATCTGAATTACATTGGATCAGATATGATCGGACTGACATTGAAAAAAAAATTGTCCCGTCTAGGGGTCAACTCTTATCAACTTAGCTGCCAATTTTGGAAATGTCCAGACTTACACCCAAATAATTTTTCCTTCCTATTTTGCCCTTAAAGAGAATGTCAGCTAATTGTAGGAATTGAATAGATATATCTGTGTAATATTGAAAATGCAAATTCGAGATTCTTCTGCTGAAACAAGCTTTCAATTTGCCCCTCTACAATGAGAAACATATAAGTTGTCATAAGTAGTGCAAATATGCTACATAAAACATGATTTATTTATATATCATTATTCAGTGACTAGGTTAAAGTAACTACAAATAGTGCCAAGTATTGTGTTCCCTAATTATATAGTGCACTCATTACAATTTTTTGTCTTTAACAGTAAGAGTAGTAGAAGCCATCACTAATAGTTAAGGTTGTCTTCATTAAACTAATGTAAATAAAGGATGTTATTCAGACATGCTTGTCTTGTGAAGAAAAATACACATAGAATTTGTCTGTTAGACATTGTTATATAGTGGTGCTTGTGAAATATGCTTGCTTAACAAATTTATATTTATTTACATAACTGTGACCTTTGCCTAGTAAATAAGGCTTGGCCTGAAAACCTACTAAGTAAAAAAGAAAGTAGGTCAGGGTTAAAGCTTCCAATTTTCCTAAACTTTTTACCAAACACTTGTTATTGTTGGGGTTTAAGAAACATCCTCTCCAATTTAAAATATCCTTACTTTTTGTTTGTTTGTTTTAGATAAATAATGGGACAAAAGACATTGAATTCTCATCATGTCTAAATCAATAAAATGAATGCTTGGTAGTTTTCCTTGAGTCTAGTCCGCCAGATAGGTCTAGAAAGTCCTATTGTAAATTTATTGGACCCATCAGTTTATTTTATAAAATGGGGTCAGCTCTCAAATACATTTTATATATGTGTCAATAACTCTTTTTTAAACGTATTTTGGGATTGTGGCTGAATATGCTTAAATTGCTTGGCTACCTATTAAGGGGGCTTGAGTTCAACACCTGACTTAAGCAGAGTTGTGGTTACTGAGCTCCTAAAGGCTGTACAGAAAACCTCCTAAATTACCCCTTCCCTCCTGTGGTCTACTAAAGAGGTTTAGCTTCTGAGCATGCTATAAGTATAAAAGTTGGGCTATTTAAAAGCTATATAATATCTATTTAAAAACAAATAAGTTATAAACTCATCATTGTTGAATAGTAAGATATGTTTGAACATGTTGGTGCTTGAATAGAAAATAAAACAATTGGCAATGTTGCCTGATAAGAAATTAGTCCTCTAATTCCACCTTGTTCAGCTGAAAGAATGGGTGGTTTTTGAGGTTTGTATGAAAACTTGTCACTCCTTATTCAAATTTTAAAAGCTATTTTAAGAAGAATAACAGGTGAAATAAGGTTTTCACTTGGCATGTAGATATTTGATACATTTTGGGCAACCAGAATAAGAGATAAAAATGTAAATAAGGTCAAATCTAGAGAAAGTGTCTCCTGGTTATAGTTCATACATGTTGGGAAAAAAATTAAAATGAATAGATGATCTTTTTGTGGGGTTTGGTGTACAGAATAAAATACATAGATGCTCTTTTTGTGGTGTTTGGTGTACAGAATAAAATCAATAGATGATCTTTTTGTTGGTGTTTGGTGTACAGAATAAAATAAATATATGATCTTTTTGTGGTGTATGGTGTACAGAATATAATACATAGATGCTCTTTTTGTGGTGTTTGGTGTACAGAATAACATACATAGATGATCTTTTTGTGGTGTTTGGTATACAGAAAAAAATACATAGATGCTCTTTTTGTGGTGTTTGGTGTATAGAATAAAATAAAGAGAGGATCTTTTTGTGGTGTTTGGTGTACAAAATAAAAGGAAGGGTTGATAAGCTAGGTAATTTCAAAAGGATATAATTTGTTTGTGTGCACTTTCCAGAACTTCAGAACTAAATGTTCTAATCTCTTCTGTTTAGAACACAAAATAATTGAAATACTCAGGAAACAGTAGACTTTCACTCTGTGTGACTAGTAGTAATCAAAGGAGATTTGATATTAAAATGAGTTATTGAGAAACTTTTTTAAATTATCCAGCTCAATTTTTATTTTATTTAGTTGGCAGCAATAGCATTTAGTTTTATGATTCTTGGCCTTGACTAAAAAGTAGTGAGTTCATCGTGGAACTGAGTTTCATATCTTCTAACTATAGAAAAGGTCCTACTTCTATGAATATTTTGAGAAAAATGGAGGGCTGTCATCAGAGTTTACGTAGCACATTGATCATATATATATATATATATGTATAGGGGCATATCTTCATTGTTTATGCAATGCTAACAAAGTATTATGAATTTCGCAGAATCTTGCTCAGTCTTGCGTAAAATGAGCTGTATAGTGCTATTTTCTTTTAAATTACAGCAAAGCTGTCTCAGTATGTTGTTGTAAAGCATCATGTACATCAATTTTTTTTTATTGTTCAACTTAAGTTTTAATATATTTAAGAGTCTGGAATTTTAACTGGCTCTTGACTTGTTGGAAAGTAAAAGGGTGTAAGGAGGTAATGATCACATCACTGGGGCACGACATGGCCTATGTGCAAAAAAACTCAAAACTCAATCACATCATTGTACCATTGACCATAGACAAAGGTGAATTTGACTTCACCTGCCTTATGGTTTTTAACTTTTACTTGAGCTATTTATTTTCAGTTGAGGGACATCTTTTAAACGTACATTTCAATGTCTAATCATTTGTTTTTGTTTTATTTTTCTTTCAGATGAAAAGTTCCATGTTTATTTTATCATTCTATCCTTGTTATTGGATAAACAAGGTGGATAGTCAAGTAAGTACTTGTCACAGCTTGTTAAAAGATTTATAGCTAGAAATGATTGTGGAAGCAGAGTAGATGTGGAAACAGCAATTTATGTGTTCACTTCATTTATAAATAGACTGTATATATATTGTAGGTGTACTACGTTGGTAACCTCTTCTTTAAAAAAGAAAACAAAACCACTTTCTCAGACCTCATTGTCCACATAACATTATGACACCTACCAAAACTTCGCCTCTGCTGTGTCCACACAGCAATATCTTATCTTATCCTATAAATTAAAGATGTAAAATTGAACTTGATGGTAGCAAGAAGATAAGGGATGAACATGGTGGAAGCATTAAGATAGATTTTGACAACCAAACTTTGAATTTTGATGTAGACTAGGAATTTAAGGTATTGGCCTAAAGACAATATGAAAACTTTCTACCAGATATTCCATCCCTCCACACGTCGACTAAAAAGATATGACCAAATTGCACTGCTATGGGAGCAATGTAGTATGCTTTATACAAAAGCAAAAATAATAATAAATTTAAAAAGAAAAATATGACTGATAGATTTTTTTCTTCTTTTCAGCTGACGATGATGATTCGCCGGAGTAGCTTACTGGTGGAATGAGAACTTCCCTTAGAACCATTTCCCCGCCTGAATCATTCAGTAGGCAACTTTCTACACCCATTATCACATTGGGTCAGGTCAGGGCTGGGCCCCGGACCACCAATGAGTATGTGGATAGCCCCCGTGTGCATGCATCATTGCCGCTCAAGCCTCACCTGCCCACTTTATCTGTAGGGGGGAACCACTTGACTGGATTACCTCACGGAGTTACCCCTTTGACGCGAGGAACACATACACTGACGCCATCACCTTCACCAGTTGTCTCTCATCAACCTCTGTCTAAATCCCCGCCTCTGAAGAAGGAACTGGTGATTATACAAGATGGAGTCAGAGGCGGGGAAACCACCCAGGTGGAAACAACTGGTGGAAACATTGCCAGCACGGGGGCTAACCACGGGGACAGCATTATGTGTGAAAATTGTGGAAAGTGTCGCTGTGCAGCCTGCACAGAGCCTCGGTCACTGCCATCTCACTGGTGCTGCCGGGACACCTGTGAGGTGAGCCCAGACAATGTGATAGACTTCTGTACATGTTTCTGTTGTGTCAAATGCATGTTTTACCATTGTGGGTCAGAAGAAGAGAACCAGTGTTATGAAAACCCATGCGGTTGCTGCTCCACAGCGCACTGCTGCCAACGCTGGACTGTGATGGGCATGATGGCTCTGTGCCTGCCGTGCCTGTGGACTTACTGGCCGGCAAGGGCTTGCCTGGCCGCAAGCACCTTTTGCTACAGCCACTGCCGACGCAAAGGGTGCCAGTGCAATGTTAAACATGATAAGACAAGCGTTCTTTCAGGAGGGGGTGGTACTGCTGTGAACTGTGGTGGTGGTGGAATTGGGGGAAACTCCAAACATTCGCAGACTCGTCGACTTTTGATAGAGTCAGACTCATCGAGTGCTTAAAGTGATATTCAGTTCTCTGATTCTATCAGAATCTCGGGTTTTTATTATTATAATTTTAAATATTACAATTATTATTATTAATCCTACACTTGTTACATGATACAGAATACCTGTTGTTTACTGGACATTTACAAACAAAAAAAGATTATCTTCTGAATAGAAATTCATCATGGGCAGTGTTCTTTTTTTTTTTTTAATTGTCTTTCTTCTTCTGTGGACTTGCCTGCCACAAGGAAATTAAAAAGTTGAGAAGTAATTATGGAAACAAATATTGTATTTAGGGCATACTGAGCACAGTATTTCATTGGGAAACTTTATCACTTTTTTTCCTTCATTGTTTTGAGTCGCCAATCTAGTCAATTGCTAAATCGGAAACATTTTTTGTTGTATTGTTTGTAAATTCTTTTAAAAATAATTTGTTTATGTATGCATTACAATGCCCCAGTGTATCAAAACATGGAGGAAATAACTTATTGTAAAATACAAAGTGGAAGGGAGAAAAATTATGCCTTTTTTTTTTCTTTTCCATTTTCACATTGCTCACAGACAAAATGTTAATTCGCCTAGAACAGCTTGGATGTAACTATTTTTTTAATTTTTTTTTGTGGCATTCAAATGAACGACTCTGCAAAAAGAAAAGGTTGTCAATCATCATATGTTTTTTGTTTAAGTTTAAAAAGTGGTGCAGTGAATTTGGTTTGTTTGAATTGATCAGTCTTTCATTATAGTAACAGGTACAAATAAAAAAAACTATGCATTATAGTTAAGATCATCATACAACACTGATACTACGCACTCAATCACAAGTTGATTTACAATTATAATCTTAATCAATAACATTATAGACTACATCAGCTTTTGAGATAGTTTTGAGCTTTTTCAAACCTCACAATTACATTAAAAAAGTTGTTTTTTTTAAGTCCCAGTTAAAGTGCATTATATTGCAATAATCTGGCTTTTATTTGGTCATTGAGTATTGGAAAATACTTGTCTGCTAGAAGTTGTACATTTCATTTATTTAAGTTATTGTCATTCTTTTCTGGATTGTTTTTAAATTTTTTTTGGGTCACTTTGTGAAGACAATGTCACCTTGACCTTGTACTTGGTTGATGCCAATATTAAGTGCTATGAAAAGTGTTTAGATCAACTTAAGCATGTAGTGCCATAGTGCCCACTAGTGAGTGTTGTTGCTTTCTTGGGACCATGGTTGAACATTTTATTCAGTTGTATGATAAACTTTGGGGAAAAGGCAGAGTAGGAAATAGAGACTTCCATATAATACAAAAAATCATAGAAAATCCTGTTATTTATAATTTTTTCAACATCGTTTTCCAACGCAAACCATTTAACATAACAATGTTGACATTTAACATAGCAATGTTTTTACTTAAAAATTGTTTTCATTTTACAAAATCTGGTAACAAAAGAATAGGTTTCATAATGATGAAATAGCAATTTTTCATTTGATTGAAAACAGTTTTCCCCCCAAAAATGTGTAAAAATGTATAAATTGGTTGTTTCTAATGTTGTTGTTGTTTTGAAATTTAGTGTTAATATTGACAACTTCTCAGTGTTGAATGTTACTTTTTTCTTCAAAATGGCATTCTGGGAAATATATTTTTCACCTCTAATCAGTTTTTTTTTCTTGAATTGATGAAATAGTGTATCTTTTTTGTTTAGGGAAATCAAGACTACATGTTCAGCTTCAAGAATCATTTTTAAAGTTAATAGTTTGCTAAGTCAGATATGTGTTTAAAGTGAAACAAATTCTGTTCCCTATTCAATACAATACTTTTTTGAGTTTTGTTGATGACTAAGAGAAATAGCTATGTGCAAAGAAAGGTTTTATAAAATAGCATATAATTTAGATTTCAACGCTGTATTTAGTTTATCTAGTGCTTATTGTGGACTGAAGTACTTTATATAATTCATGGGAAATATATCACATCATTATATTTACCCCCCAAACCACTGGGCCATTTAGTGCTGTTTCTTTGACACCAATTTATATTCATTTTTTTTTTAAACTCATTTAAGTGCAGTATTTTTGCCTGTAGATTTTTCACTGTGAGGGCCTATCCATTCTTCACTGCTTTAGCATAAGCACTTGCTCCCTTCTGGCTAGATACTAAGTGTTGGTGTTAGGCCAAAGAGAAATTGAGCCTTGCAGTGACTATCAGGACTAAGCTGTAAAAGAAAATATTAAATAATCTTTTTTGCTTATTATCCACTTGTGTTAATGCTTGCATGAAGATGATTTCAAGGACTAACAATAACAGAGGCTCGCTACAGTATGATGAAACCTTAAGAAAAAGCTTTAAACTTTGTTGCAGGCTCAACGTCTGTACACTATTCTAGAATAACAAACAAACTTTCGCATCAGTTAGTTGTTTGAAACACTGTACATTTTATTCTGTTACTATTTGTTGAACTGATAGGCCTACCCACCCTACCCTCACCCTGGGAAGACTCCCCTTCTCATTGTTTGTTAATGTGAATAGCTGTACTGGAACTATTTATTATTTATTTAATATATTCTTGTGACATGTACAATAAGTCTATGTGAAAAATACTGTAGTTGTTTTTGTTCTGACATACTGGGCTAGCTGGACACGCCATGACTTTGTTACATTGTAGCATTCTATATTTGAACTGTATCATACGTGATCTATTGAACAGGTGAGTGCAGGGCAAAAGGCCTAAAATGTGCCAAATACCAATAACACTTAACATGCAACACACAACATTAGCAACAGCTTCTTGAGGCTGTAGTATTGAGTTATAGTCCTGTAACAAATAAATCCATTGTGATCTTCCCCCCGCCCCCCTCCCCTTTTTTTTTTTTTAAATATATTTTTTTTTTATAATTTTTTTTTTTTTTTTTACAATTATGTTCCAGACAATCTTGAAGATGTAACAAAACAACCACGTTTAATTTTGCTGAGCACAATGCCCAAAGAAAAGCGCTTTAAGTGGGTGTTGGAGATTAAATGAATAGTTAGATTTTTTTTTGGGTGGGGGGCGTCTTAATGTTTCTTTAAGTATGATAGACTTAAAGGTTGTACAGGAGGATGAAAAAAGATGTGCTTTCCTTGCTGTGACTATCTAAACTGATGATGTAGGCTAGCACCAAGTCCTACCCTGAATTAAATGCAGTATTTGATGTTACATTTTTTCAGGTTTTGTTTTCTCAAGTCTGTGCTCTAGTTATTTTAGTTAAACAGTTTGTTAGAGTCATGCATACACACACGTAATTGTTGTGATGAAGCGTCAAGATGAATTCTCGTCTCACAAGAGTAAGAGTTGTCTTCAGTCTCATAGATCATTTTGACTTTTTGTGTGTTCATTTTAAGAACGTCCTTTTAGTAGTACTCTGGCACCACAATGAACATTTGTCTGGTATTAATGTGGTGTGATACGACATGCTTTTGTGTTATTCTTGACAGATGTCCTTACACATGTTCCATTGTTACTTATTCATGGTCACTTCAGTGTATACCTCTTTGATAGTTCTCTTCCAATTAGGTCTGTTCTAATACGAAAGTTAAAAAAATTGTATCACTTTCCTCTGAGTGCCCACGTTTCTAAATTCCAGTTGTTAAAGCATATCTCCTTCTGCGATATCTTTTCTCTGGAAATAAAAATGGAATCGTTAAAAAAAAATAATGAAAGGTTAAAAACCAAAAAATTCTTATTCCTCCTTCAAGGCTAAATGATAAGCAGCATTGAGTTTCCTTTGTATTTGATTGTTGTTGTACATAGTGTTTGATAGCATTTATTTGACTTCACTCCATAGCAGTATTTTGTATAGACATTGAATCATTTTGGTTTGTGGGAGGAGTATGAATGAGAATGAATATAAATTTATGTGTGCGTGTTGTGTACCATTGTCCTTGTATCTGCTGTCTCTAGGGTTAGACTGCATTGAAAGATAGCAAACATTTGGCAAATTGTGAACAGTTAGGTATCTGGTGAAAACATGTACACTTACACAGTAAGATGTTTAAGTCAAAAAGTAGTACAAAATAATTTTCTTTCACCCTAAGACAACTTTTTTGTGCTGTTGACTAGAGCTTTCCTTTTAATTATTACTTTTTTTTTTCTGTGTTTTTTTGTGTTTTTTTAAATTACTGTGGCTATGTTAGGCCAGATTTTTGTGTGACATAAAACCAAAAAAAAAAAAATTGTTTACACTTAATCTACCTCTTCAGTAAAAGTTTGCTTTGTGTAGTTAAAAACTTGCATCATGTTCATGGCACTGTTTCAACTTTTCAACAAAACAAAAACGATCATTAATTAATTTTAATCTGTATAGTGCATGTCTTCAAAACAAAGTTTATATTATCAGTTGTTTCACAGCTTTGTTCCTTTAAAACTTTTTAACATTGAGTTAAAATTTGTGAACTTTGAAAGATTTAATAAGAGAACAAACAAAAAAAAAAAAGTTTCTTCTAGTTCTGTTCCCTGTGCCTTAAGACAGAGTCCTGGTCTAATGGTTCTACACCATTTGTAACCTTTTTCTCTTAGCTTTTTTTTTTTTTTTTTTAATTATTTTCTTTAACATATCCTAACCAGGTAGTGAAAAATTTGTAAATAAAATGACAGCTATTAAGAATAGTGTTGAAGAAAATCTTTCTCATGGGAAAAAAAAAAAAAAAAAAGCTTCATCCACATTTCCTGATTCATATTATTCATTCAGACTAGTTCATGTTTAGCTTGAAATTTTTGTTTGTTCTGTTTTTTGTTTTAAAAAGTGTAACTTATTTGTGTTTATAAACAAAAACAAACCATGCTTTGATCATGTCAGCAATGAACAGGTTCATGTTGTGTTCTCCACTGTCTGGAATGTGGGCATGTTGTGTAGAGTGCAGTCAAGGAACTAAGCCCAAAACCAACACACTCTACTGTGATATTTCTTTTCTTGTTGTGCTTTTTTTTTTTGTCCAAGTTTTTTTATGGAATTTGATCCCAGTCCCATCCATTTTTTTTTTGTATGGAGAAAATTTCAAGAATGAATAGTTTCGTCCTGTATTCTGGTGAAACTTTTTTTTTTTTTTTTTTTTTTTTTTTTTTTTTACATGTTATGTCTGTATCTATTATACATATATATATTATAAATATATATATATTATTATTATTCTTTGTTTATTGATTAGTGTTTTCTTAACAAAGCTGATTATTATGCCATGTGAATATAAATGGAACTTGTACAATATATGTATGGTTGTATTAAAACACATTGTGTATAAAAACAAATCTTTAACTGTTTTTTTGTTGTTGTTGGTTGAGTTGTTTTTGTGACATTTTTTCCCTCTTGTTGATGACTTTAATAACTCGGCCTTCTGACAGTTAATTTTTGCTTAAATTCATCTGTGAGACTTAAACCTCTTGACTACCCAACAAGGAGGCACACGTTTGAATCTAGATGTAGACAAGGAGCTTTTGAGATTTGATTCGAGCTGAGTTGTTTTTGCTAAGAGCCCAAAGGCAGCAGGGAAGTTATTCAGAAGCAATATTAATATTAACCTTGTTTTAATATATTAAACATTTTGAGCTACTCTTTAATCCTGTGCTGTCTAATGAAAAGAAGGGTTTCGGAGAGCTTGATGGGGCTACTGATGGTTAGCTTAACATATAGACAAAAATCCACGCGCATAATTCCCTAGCAAAGTATAGAATAACATACTGTCTCGTCATAATCAGCAGAAACGCAAAAGCAAAACATGGTTTAAAAAAAAAAACGGTGTGGTGAAAATTGAATAATAGCCCAAATTGTAGTTTAAATAGCTTCATTGAGAAATTCGTCTCAAAAAAAGGTTAAAGTTCAAAGTTCGTGTTCTTTAAATTAGGTCAGCATAGATCTCAATGAAGCCAACAGCTTTGAGGCTTGTTCGTTGTCTGTTTAAAGAATCAGACTTTATAAGACTCATCACAAATGTCTTTTTATCAGATATTGGAAACTTAACTAGCCAAAAATTAAATATATTGGCATTTAAAAGTGTACTTTTGTTAGTGTTTAAAAGTAATAGTATTTAAATGGGGGGGGGAGGGGGGCTTCTAACTTTTAATAAAGACAGGCTTCAGACGAGGTTGCGCAAATCTCCTACTGAAAATACATATTGAAAACGGCGACAGAAGAGCAAATAGGTCTACTTTACACCTAGGATAAGTGGCTTAGTGAACTCTTTCTTATATAAATTACAGACGTTCCTTCGTAACAGTACTGGAGCTCTTATTGAAAGTGAGATTGTTTTTGTTACGCTTACGCTTTTCATCCTTTGAGATAATGAAAGCATACTAGATCTAGGGAGTCTACATTTAAATTTATTAAAAAGTTTTTTTTTCATAATTACTGAAACAAAACAAAAGTTCAGAATGTCGGCCTGGAGTGTTCGGTTTGATAGTTATCTTTTCTTATATTTGATAAGAAGTTCTTTAAAAAGAACCCGGTGTTTCATATAAATCATAGACAAGAGCCTTTAAGTCATTGGTGATCCGCGCTTTGCAATCACCAGCGATGACAATGTTCTTTAATTCAGTGATAAACCTGAAGTAGTCCTATTGAATATTTATCGAACTCAGGGTTTATTGTTTTTGTGGTGTCATCGAGAGAAATACAAATTAGTTACATCAATTTGTTAATATTTCTGTCATAACTGTTACTCATGTATGCAATCGCGGATTTTAAAAAGTCTTGGTTTAGCACCACTGGTATAAAGACCTAGACTCCAGATAGATTAACATTTGGCAAGACCCGTAGTGTATAAAATTATTTTAGGGATAAGCAAGCCAGTTCAGTATTCATAACAAAAGCTAGGTTTAAATACCAGAGTCCAGTTATCATTATAAAAATCCTGGATTAAAAACATATTTTGTCCAAATGGAACTTTGACGTCCTTCTAAAGTAGCGAGGGGAGAATGGAATTAATGTCACTTGATGAATCGGCTTCCACCACTCATGAGAGAAAGACACCTTGAGTACCATCAGGGCCGGCCTTAGGTAATTGTCCCCAAATGAACTAGAAAAATAAAAAATTAAGGCCGAAAAAATACGCAATGAATTAAAAACCTTCCTGCACATATATATTAATCATTAAAAGGCTAAATCCAATCACCGAAAAGCAAGAATGAGTTTCATAGACCATTCATGATCACCAGACTACAAATAACTTTTCATGAAAGAAGAATCAATTATAGTCTTCTAACATATAGATCTAAACATTAAAGAATAAACCAGAGTTGAGACTTAGAGAGCTATGCTAGTAGACATAGAGCCACAGAGTTCTGATATGTTTAGATTTTATCGATGTTTCTCAAATTCTTCTTTAAAAAAATTCTTAGAATCATGTGCGAGACCCCCACCAATCGGAGGCCGTACCGGCTGCCTAGTTTGCCTATACCTAAGGCCGGCCCAGGTACAGCTATCTATGTGCTTACTTTCATTAGTAAATAGACTCTGTTGTATGAATTGTAGATGTCTCTACTACGCTGGTAAACTCTTCTTTAAAAAAGAAAACAAAACTGCTTCTTCGGACCTCATAATAATAATAATTATAATTTTATTTATAAAGCGCTGTTAACAAACAAAATGTAGGCTCAAGGCGCTGTAATAACATCACAAACACAGACATGACAATAAAAATCATAAACTAATCTAAAAAAGTTTTAAACAAGTCATAGACCTACACATCATCCACATAACAATATGACACCTATAACGTCCACACATCTTATCTTAAAAATTACAGAAGTTACTTGTGTCAATATGGTCAGGTATGTTAATCAGTGACTGCTAAGTCGTTGGTTTTCCTGAATGATTCAGGCAAGGAGCACTTATCTAAATTTACCCTAGCATATGGAATGAGAAATGTGACTTTATCTTTGTGTCTTTCTGAGAATTTTATTAGTTTTTTTTTAAAAAGTATTTGTGCTATTGGTACTTTACTGTTTAGTCTTCTATCCTGAAGTGTCTCTCAATTTAGTGCTTTTACTAAATGGTGTTACTCTAATCAAAGTGTGGAATATTTTGTTAAAATGACACGGTTGTATTTTACGTTCTAGTTTCTATTTCTCTTGATTTGAGGGATCATTAACAGAGCATGCGTATTCTAACATTGACCTGACCAAGGTTTAAAAAACATTTTAGTTTTATGTTATTGTGTGATTTGCATAAAGTTCTTCTAACAAACCTTAATTCTCTATTGGCTAATCAACAAACAAAGAGAATAATGTTGAGCTTCTGTTATTCCCATTTTTATAATTCCTCCTGTCAGCTTGCAAACTTTTCACGGGCTCAGGAATCAAATGGGTGGATACTGTGTGCGTAGGCCTATGTCAAAAAACGACTGTAATGATTTTCTTGGAAATTTAACAGTTTTTATTTATTTAAAAAAAAAAATAAAAAATCAACTAATTAGCCACACAATGACCGTTATCATTTTTGCAAACATAATTATCTTAAAAATTAAATTTGGTTTACGTAGTCTTTCTTTGAACACAGCTTCAGCCGAGACCATTCGTTACTGAAGGCCTGAACACTGACCTGCAACGTCACAACCTTGTGCGCAGTTTAGACCAATAGCTCGTTGCCACGTTGTACAGACCTGTGACGTTTTATCTATTCCATCATGTGACATAATAGACCACCATCAGCTTCATAAAGGAAGAATTATTGTTTTGATTATGGTGCTTGTTTAATAAGTCAAATTTATACAAAATGGTTAAACCTATTCATGAATTGACTGCGTTTTCAGATGTCCCTTGAGAAGATGAAGATCCTGGACTATACTTTCTGCGAGATTGCGGTGAATGGCAGCGGAAGGGCTCAAACCCGGGACCATTGAGCCGACTGTCCGGAACGTGTAGGACTAGACCAAGCAACGTCCTTTTGGGTGGTGGTGTTGATGAAGAAATTACTTGATATTTCATTTTAGGTATTTGACGCCAGAGCTCGACTAATAGGCTATGTATCAAATAAAATAAGTAACTTACACACACAGTACCGAATGAACAAATGAAATACTATCAAGGGTGATCATTTTAATAAGTTTAATATTTAATACAGTATATAAGGAACAATATCGCTTAGTCTACGATGATAAAACTAAATACATCTTGTTTTGTTTGTTTTACATGTTTCGGATGTTGAAGATAATTACTTCCTAGTCCAAACCTCACGCAGGACGACGGGGGATGGGAGCGGGCAGGGTTTGAACCCTCGACCGTCGATAAATTTGAACGACAGTCCAGCGTGCAAACCGCACGACCAGGCAGCCATCTTTACTGTTTGCAGTCTTCAAAACAAACTCTCAGTTATTTCGGTCTCCTAGCTAAACCGCGTTATGTTTTTAATGTACCGTCACGTCACTTAAAAAATTCCCGATAATTACTAACTTCTACGCGTCAGCCTATTGTTTCTTGTAACACCATCATACGTCACTCAGGATAAAGTCAGATTTTTAAAATGAAATGCTTATGGTCCACATCTCAAAAAGTTTAGCGCCACTGGTATAAAGACCTAGACCCAGACAGATTAACATTGGGCAAGACCCGTAGTGTATAGATTTAATTTACGGATAAAGCAAGCCTTAACTAGCTCTCATTAAGAAATAGTTTTAACTGCTAAAACTGGCAGGTACAGCATGGTGAACGAGAAACCAGTGTTTACAGGCAAGTCCAGCAGTTCATGCCAGCCCAAGAGAAAGAAATGTTCTAGATTACGCTGGAACGGGGTCACATCAAAGCCGGCTTGTTTGTGAGGAGGGGCAGGGTTAAGTCTGGCACCCGCATTCTTCCTGCAAGCCTGGTGCCATTGCAGTTTCCGCTACGTTGCCAGAGATCAAGATGGATGCTTGCTCGGAACGTTCCATTTGGCGATAATTTCTCAAGGGGTGGAAGGCTCGTCAACTAGATGAATGGAACTTTTCACATGCTTTTAAATAGGCCTATATATTTGTTGAAAAAACAAACTTATCAAATAAAGTTAGATTTCTATAATAATTCGATACAGATATGTCATTTACACTGAGGCAGAGGCGTTAGCTAAGGTAGGGTGAGGGAGGGGGAAAATTAGAAAATCCCCCCGGGCCCCTCCCCCCCACTTAAGTGGGCCCCAAAATGAGTGTTTTTTTACATTAAGTATTAAATATTATACAAAATGCAGAGGCCCCCGGGGCCCCCAAATGATGGCAAATTTCTATCTACGTCACAGCACGTAACAAGAATAGTGTTTACTTTATTGTAAAATTGATTGCAGAAAAAGTTTAAAAATATTACTTAAAATTCAGTAAAAATGAAATAATGCCTTATCCTACGGGCATTGTGATAAGTTAAGTATCATTATCTTTTAGAAGCTCGCAGAGAACTCCAAAGAACTTGTCTTTCATTAACCAACAAGAATCATATTATTTTGTTTAAAAAATAATCATAGGCCTATGCATCTATGGGTGTGTTTTCATACATTGAGACCATAGACTATTCTACAGTCAATGATTGAGAATAATCAAATCTATCCCAGCATTTAAAAGTATCTGCTCCTTGAAGATTTTCGTTTAAGGCTGGTAACTATAAATAGCTAGCTATTTGGTGTATCTGGTGTACAAAGCTGACTTGGTGATGCGTATCGACAAGACTTCCGCAGCATGTGGTATGCAAATAAATGCCCCCCAAAAAACAACAACAACAACAAATTATGACCAATAGCCAACAGGGCTTTAAAAGGGACATCAGTATAGGAGGTGAAAAGCTGACTAGTGCCAGTAGTTTCAAATACTTGGAGTTATTATCTCATATGAAGGGACGAAACCTGAGCTACTGGCTCGAATTCCGCAGTTCACAGCAGCACTTTCAAAACTTAAAATAATATGGAAAGAGAAAGGCAAAATTAGACTGATGCGCTTCCTGGTCATGGCCACATTCTTATGTGCTTGCGAGTCTTGGACGCTGACTGCAAAGCTAGAGAGGAAAATCTTAGCAACGGAAGCGAGATGCTACAGAAGAATCCTAGGTATCACATTAAAGACCGCATCACAAACCAAGAGACTAGAGACAAGTTTACTATAGCAATTGGACACCGCGATGACCTGCTAACTATCGTAAAAAAACAAACAAACGCAAGCTAAAATTTTGTTATTACAAGGTCATCGGGGCTCGCAAAGACCTTCCTCAGGGAACAGTACCAGGAAATAGAAGAAAAGGTTGACAGAGATAGCGATGGGAAGACAACATAAAAGAATGGACGGGCCTGCCATTGAAAGAGGTTCTATCTAAGTCCACTACGGTCCAACAGACTAAGGCATCTGTACTAGTAAAGATTATGCATAAAATAGAAAGAGTTGGTGAGCTATGTTATTTAGAAAGTTGACAATACTTATTTTTAGCACTGTAACAATCGAACTTCTAAGCTCGCATTCATTGTAAAGAATTTCAATAATGTAGTTGGCAACATTTATATTTCTATATCAAAAGTCTCTTTTCATTTTCTTATGCTTTTTGCCATGTTCAATTATATCGCCTCACATTTGTAAATCTCGCTTTCTCTCCTTTTTTTCTTCTCTTTTACTGTATTTCATTGCTTTAGAAAATGTCTTTAGAATGAGAATGTCAGCCGAATCATAACCAATGGAATGTAAACTATTAGATGAGTAGACCTACTTTAACTAACTTTAGTGTGAATTTCTCATATGGTATGTAATGAAAATATAAAAAAAAACAACAACAACAATAATGAAACGCCAGGAAAATGTGGCGCTTGCTTATGTGTTTAGCTAGGCAAAATGTAGCCTATAAGCAGGGGCGGCCTTTGCAGTAAACGGGGTCCTGGATGAGTGTTATATCAGGGCTACGAATATTTGTAAGATATGCTGACCGTGACAACATATTCTCTCTATCGCGGCTCCCCTTTAGGGTGGTGGGGCCTAGGCAATTACCCCACTCGACAACCCCTAAATGCCGCCTCTCCTATAAGATTTTATCATAGTGAATATTTATTTAGTATTATTGTTGAACATAGGCACACAATCCTTCGCTGATCCTACTGCCCCACTCTGACGAAGTAATTGGATTTCAAACATCTTCTCGCTCCAAGCTTTTTGTTGCTATCGCGGTACGCCTCCTCAGTCCCTCAGGACATAGAGCTACACTTCTCAGTCCCTCAGGACATAGAGCTACACTCCTCAGTCCCTCAGGACATAGAGCTACACTCCTCAGTCCCTCAGGATATACAGCTACACTCCTCAGTCCCTCAGGACATAGAGCTACACTCCTCAGTCCCTCAGGACATAGAGCTATACTCCTCAGTCCCTCAGGACATAGAGCTACATTTAAAAAACAAACAAACTCGGTATCAATCTAGTCTAATAATGGGCTAAACGGTAGAGACTCAAACATGGTATAAGGCCTACACCTATTGTAGTACAGGATGACCTTCTGTTAGGTCTGTTTGTATTAGCTAAACGTAAAATCCTTGGCAAATAAAACAACAAACAAATCAAACAAACAAACAACAACAATAACAAAAACATTAAAAAAAAACATTATTGCTAAAGGGTATATTAAAAATTGAAACACGAGACTACCATATTGTTATAATCATGTCTCTCCGCTTCTCTATTGAAGTCATCACCTTATTATAATTTTGAGTTCTTTTCAAATTCTTTACAAAGCTAAAAACCGCGATCGATAGAATGGTCGCCATGTTGGATTACAGCGCCGCCCACCTAAAAGCTTAGGCCAAGGGGAAATATCGATTAATCTGGCCAGTTGTCAGACTCCCCCGCGCCCTGCTGGCCCCCCGAGGTTGGCTAAAAATACAATTATAGCTTTCAGGTCTCGGAGAGTTCGCCAACGTTTATCACGCCAGGGGCGGACTCACTGTGTACAGCTTACCCTATCTTCTGTCATTTCAAAACACAGTATTAAACGAGAAATCATTAGAACCAGAAACTTAGCTCATTTAATGGTATATCAAAATCAAATACAGATGACTCATAGTAGTGGCGTCCAGTGAGTAAGTACGAAAGATATAAATGTATACAGAAAAAAACTAAAAGGATCGCTTATGGGGAAAGGGGTTAATTTAGGCTAGGAGTGTTAGAAAATGTTGTTTTTTTTAAAATAATATATAGTATTAGTATTTTAATTGAAAAAGAATGAAAAAGGAGGGGAGGGTACTCCAATACGAGGCATATTACTAGCTTTCTTAGATGTTTCTAGTGGTTAGAGAGCAAGAATACCAAGGCCGGCAACAGACTCGCATTCAATAAGACGACCTTACAATGAGCGACATATTTGTTCCTCACTTCAATGCTCCAATATATAGACAACGTAACCCTAAGGCTGCTTGCACACTACACGGTCAGATCGTACTAAAAAAAGACAAAAAAACAAAAACAAAAAAAAAACAAAAAACAGACGAGATTTTGTTGTGTCTTAGTGGTTTTCACACTGGGTGTGATTTTGACGTGCCGTATCTAGATACTGCATATTTGTATTTATTTCATTTTGCTGTAAGATGAATCGTAAACAAATTACTTCTTTGTGATTGGCCGTGCGACTGCTGACAACCTGTCTAGTCTGAAAGCGTGTATCCAGTCACGTAGGCCATTTTGTCCCCGGAGTTGAGTTCAGTGGCATGACACAGTTGTTTCAAAGGGCCGGATGGCCGTTTTAACGTCACGATGTTACTTGAAAGCTCTTATGCCCTTCTTCGTACCTTCATCTTAAGATGCACACAGATATCTACAGTCTCATTCCAGTCTTAGGAATAAATCTTTTCAGCGCCCTCTAAGTCGGCAGGATCCACCACACACACATACGTAGGTATATTTAGTTAAAAGTTGTAAAGTTTCCACTTTCAGACCTTGCGATCTATAGAGCAGATAATATTAAGTATTAAGGTCATTTGTTTCTTTGGCCAACGGTTAATGAGCAGGGTGTTATGTAGCCAGCACAACGACCAACCACCTTTACTTTTCCAAGCTAAAATCAAGTACCCATTAGAGTTGGATGGACTCAAGGGGCGCCCTAAAAATCCCGAAATTCAAATTCACCGAGATTCGAACCCAGGATCTCAGGCTCGGAAGCCAAGCGCTTAACCATTCGAACACTGCGTCCTTTCCATTTCCCTGCTTTGCAGTGATCTCACATTAAGATCCCACTACTCTACAGTATCGTCTACCTGTACTGTTTTCTAGCCTGCTAATATCCCTCTCTTTTCTCGTATTGCTTCGCTTTGACGGCTCAAGTAAGGTTTATCCACGCTTTGATGAAGTCATGGTTTTTCTAACGTTTTCTTCGGTCACCCGGCTTGTTCTTTCTTGCAGTGCTCTCTGTCCGCACACTTTTAAAAGTTTGGTGTTTTAGAGATATATCTAGATATCCCATTTCTTTTCTACTTCACAAACATACGCTGACAAATGTCTAGATAAAAATATATAAATACAAAAAAAACAACAACAACAACCAACAAAGCTTACATTAAGTGTATCAAATATTTTGAATTAATCATGTCATTAATTTGTAATAGATCTAGACTAACAATAATAAATCAATCAGATAGGAAATATTGGTCAGGCAACTGACAGATGAAAGGCCGACACGCTAACCACACAAATGTTTATGAAAATAGAAGGCTCTATGTCTATTGTTAGTTTCAAATTTTTAGGTCACGACATAGTTTACTACACCAGGATTTTCTCACATTAGCTAATACGTCTCGATATAAAACAAAATTAATTATTTACAACTCATTGATAAAATAATTGGTCTATTTATCGATTGATTCATAAAGACATGAATGATTGTGAATGATTGTGTAAGTTTCAACTTGATTAGAAAGGTGGGCAAAGTTTCATGTGAAAATTTTTTACCAGACAAACGGAGTGAGTTGATGTAAACTTTGTAATAAAAAAGTTCCTCTTGTTTTTTTTTTCAAAATTTTATTTTTTTGCATCAAAAATTCATATATTTATTAGTTAAAACAATGTTGAGTGGAGCCATCACTATAAGTTCAGATTCTAAACCTATTTAAATTACTTTACTTTTACAAATAAAGGCTTGAACTCTAGATTTTTCCCGCGATAGTAGGCCTAAATAATTACCACGTCTGATCATTCAATTCTCAATATCAATATTATAAAGTAGAAAGTAAGGCGTATGTATGTATGTATGCATCCATTCATGATTCCGTACATCTAACAAAAAAGGTCACGCATGCGCAGAGCGAAGCCCCACGCACGCGCAGAAAGATCTCTATAAAAGCCAATATTTAACTCTAGATTAGTCTTGATTTAGGGATATGGATATATTGTTTATACATATAAATATATATATATATAGTCCTATATACAGGGCTTTTTTTGTGACGGTACACACCCGGTCGCACGGTACAGCACCGACACCTTTTTCTTGTATTTTAACGTTTGTTATTATTTTATTAATAGTAAAAAGTTAGGCCATTCATCACTAAGTACCGGCACCTATTTTTTTTTTAAAAAGCACTTAAAAAATGAAATATATATATATATTAGTATATATATACAACATATCTATCTATCTATATCTATCTATCTATCTATCTATCTATCTATCTATCTATCTATCTATCTATCTATCTATCTATCTATCTATCTATCTATCTATATCTATCTATATCTATATCTGTCTATATCTATCTATATCTATCTCTATCTATCTCTATCTATATCTATCTATATCTATCTATCTATATACACACAATTATATACCATAAAATAACACGTGAAAATAATATCGCAAAGAAAAAATGTGTGAGTGTGTGCAATGTTTAAGACGGGAACGAAACAAATCGAATGTTTGTTTGCATGTGTGTTTGTGTGCTGAAGGGCGTTTCGTCCTCTGCCTCCCAAATGACCTCCCACCCGGCCCACACATACCAACAAGCGCATAAATAACCCCACTCTTGACAACACGAGTACATGAGCCTATTAAAGTGCGTCCTGTGTGTAGCTCCCCCCCCCCCCCCCCCCAGCATAAACTAAGGTCAGAATGACATACAGCTCACATGCACACACACACACACACACACAAGTAGGCACGTGCACCATAACTCACGCCCCCCCTCTTTTACAAACAAGCATACCCCAACAGACATTAACACACATTTTAAAATACTTTTTTCTTTTTAAACCTATATTAGCTCCGACATACCGAATCTTTTTTTTTTTTTTGAATTAAAATTGTTGAACATTTTTTTTCCATTGACCCAACATTCTTCTGCTTTGTTTAAAAAAAAAACCAATGTGGTATTTGCATGAAAAACATTTTCTTTTGATGCCAGTTTGTCCTCGAGAAGCTTTATTGTTTGACTCATTGTTTGGCTGAACAGTTTCTCATGCAACTATACATCTCAGCATTGTCTTTAATGGATGGTTTGATTTGGGCCATACCTTATCAAGCTTATTCGGTCAGGTGCTCTATGTTCGCAATTTTTCCAACCAAATGCCTGATGCAAAATTAGGTCATAAAGGAAATGGTCGTTTTGGATGTTTCGGGTTCGATCCCTCCACCACTACCGCCGTCCTTGTGGAAGTTTGGTCTAAGACAGGGGTCGGCAACCTTTTGAGTTGGAAGAGCCAAAAATGACAGTTTACAAAATTTCAAAATTTTAAAGAATCACACGATTTTTTTCTTCCAAACAATAAATAGTACTCGCATAAATAAAGTGTTTTGATTGAAAAAAACGACTCTATTTATTCATAAGAACAAAATATAAATTTATAATAGTCTTTTACACAACACATTATATATACACTAATCTGTACTTCAATAACAAACAATTGAACAAATTCAGTAGTAACTATGGCCTTAAATAGACAAAGATTACTGCTACATGGGTAAACGACTGTATAGAAAATACGAAAAACATGCATATAGGTAACCCCGCCGGACCAAACTAAAAAATTTGGTCCGGCACGGTTACCTATATGCATGTTTTTCGTATTTTCTAACTATGGCTTTGCATGGTTTTAGAAAGTTTGGATAAATTTGGCTCATATCTTGTTTTTAGTTTCAAACACGGCTCTAAATTTCATTTGTTAGTTGGCGTCTTACTTTATTTTAATAATATTTATGATAGAGAACGCCTTGCTCGCACGAATAAGCCACTCCGACGATAGTCGAAATGCCAACTTTTTTACCTGACTCAACTTGCATGAAATCTTGAAGACTATTCCAAGCGTCGAATATAAGTGCCTAATCACGTGGCATTTCTTTGAAAGCTGTCCACTTTTGTTGCATTACATACATTTCTGGACCATCAAATCTTCCATCCTAATTTTAAACTCTGTATATGTTCCACCCCACAAAGCTTTACTTTTTAAATCGACCAATAGCATGTCTAGAGATCCAGTTTCAATTCCAAATGTCTCAATGTGGATTTCGGAACTTTTTGTGTTGAGAATATTTTTGTTTATAAATGCTACAGTCGTTTTGTTAGTTTTGAAGTGTTTAAATCTGTCCATAAATTCCTCTGTAATTGTTCTCTATAACTAGAGCCTGAAGTAACTCGTGTCCACAGTTGCACTGGTTTTATCGCAATATTGCTTTACAAAATAGAAATTGAAGTAATTGACCGCTTTAAATAATTTCTGCAAAAAGAATATTTTTTTTTTCTTCAAAACAAACAAATTCTTCTACCAAAACATAGACTGGGTATCCAGGAGGTCGGAATACTGAGTCTACAATTCTGAATAACATTTAAACTGACGAAGGTAGAGTGCTTCTGACAAGATACTGTTAAAAATCTTGATTACCAAATTCATGACCTCAACTATTTCCGTCTGTAATGTTTGGATACAAAGCGCTTCTTGGTGTATTATACAGTGAAACGTAAGAACTTCGTGGTTTAGTTTGCGCCAAAGAATCGTAGTTGCCCCCCTTTTTTCCTGTCCTACTTCTGGCTCTATCAGTTGCTATTGAAACGATTTTATTTATATATATTATATTGTCTTCAAGGTATTTTTGAACGACATAAGCTGTATCTTCTCCTCTAGTTTGTCACGAGAGCGGCAGCAATCCTAGAAGTTCTTCTTTTGGATCTTGGGAAGACATATAACTGACAAAAAGGTCAACTTGTGTCTTTTATGTCGCAAGACTGTTTGATATCAAGTGATAAGGCAGAAGAAAGTTGATTATGTTACATTTCAAGAAATGAGGGAGGGGTGCGCTGAAAATCGAGTGGCTAAGAGATACAATCGAATCAGAACGATCTTTTAATGCTTTTTTTTTTCGATAAAATAAATAATTTTTGCACATGGAACTAAAGAGCCGTAGCTTAACATCCAAGGAGCAGCATGTGGCTCGCGAGCCGCAGGTTGCCGACCCCTCGTCTAAGATGAAATAATCTTTTAGGAAACCTCAGAATTTGCGTGTGACGTACAGGCCGAGGATTGTATTAATAAGTTGACGAATTCATATGAAATGAAGAAAGAAACATATCTCTGTATTTACTTAAAACTTCTTTAATAATACTTCTCCAACTTTCACATCAAATTAACTTCTCAATTTCAATAACAACTTGACTTGATACTTCATAAATAAAACTTAAATGATACATGAAACTTCACTTAGTATAACTTCAACTTCAACTACTCAAACTTTACTTAATGGACCTGCTAATATCACAAAACTTATTACTAATCGAGGACTGAGCGAGGGCCATCGCTAAACAAGAACTACTACTATGCGAGGACCCCGTCTAACTGACTTTCCCCTTATTTATACTTTCTTCGATCGTACATTCCAGAATCATGGAACCTTCTCAGATAATTATTTTAGTAGCTTTGACCTTCTAGAAGCTGACGTGTGCTATTTTTCCTTTAACCTCTTTCTTTGATTGGATATCTAAAATTAACTTGTTTACGCTGGACACTTGCACTGGTTTGAACTCGCTTCTAGAAACTGGTCGAAATAGGTCACAGACTCGACTAGTGACATTACCCCCTTGCCTTTTTAGCATTTTGTATGCAACATAAAATGCGTAAAATAACATTATTTCTATTATAATATATGCACACAAAAATCTAAAAAAAAATTGTTCCTATAAAGTACAGAACTGATAATTCAAATAATTGTTGCATTACATTTACATTATTCAAAATTCAAAATATTGTATATATCCAGCATATATAATTAATATTTAAAAAAATACGTCTTAGTTTTATACATTACTTGTCAGTACTTAATATTAGTATGAACATGTTCCACCTTTTGTGACTCAAGAAATTATCAAAATTATACAACTTCACAATACTGAAAAATACATGTCATCTTATCATATTATTTGCTAATACAGGATATCTGAACCTAAACTTATTTTCCAACATTTGTAATCAAAATAATACTATGCCAAGTTACTCATTTCTAAAACTCTTATAACAACAGTACTAATGTAAATATACTAAGTAATAAACAATTGCATGACATAATTATTAAAATAAATCTTGACACAGCTGTACATTCCTGTTAGATTTACAACTTTCTTCTTTCCAGGTACTTGAAACAATTCTAGTCTGTCTGTATATTTCTTCTGTTCGGGCACTGGAAACAATTCTAGTCTATCCGTACATTTCTTCTTTCTTGGTTCTTTATAGTTCAAAATAGGTTTAACAATATTGTCCTGTATTTTCAAAGAGTTATGTTCGACTCTGCGATTGAAAAATGACACTTTTGGTTTCCATACAAACTTGCTTGGTTTAGCTACAAATGTACGTTGTTTCAATTGGTACAAAATGTCTCTCAGCTCATGAATATGTTTCATTCTAGCTTTAAGCAACATACAACTATTGTCCTTATCATATTCTTTGCTTTTCATATGTTCAAACAAGAACTGTCCAAAATCGACATTAAATCTTTCTTTTAGAGCAGTTTACGTTGTAAAACGATTGGAGTAGAAAACATTGAGTTCGAATGTTCATGTATGCATTGCACTAATAAATCAGTTGTCTTTCTGGAGTAATTCTCTATTGTGCAAAGTTAGAGAATAAACATTTGAGTTGGCAAGTTTGTCAGTTCTTAAATTAATCACATTGTCTATAAATGTTGATATGTCAGGAACATCATGAAATACCTCAGTATATTCTTCCCTTGTATTCAACAGGTCTTTCATACTTTTCAACTTTAAATGATCGATGTCAATGTCTTTAATAGATTCAGTTTGTTTTGATGTCGTTGGTAATAGTTCATTTATATTGTCTTCATTTTCCTCTTGAATTGTTTCTAAGCATGTAACAGTTTCTTCTAGTACTTTTGGTAAGTTTTCTTTATCTGTATCCTCGTTGTATTTTTTCAAGCATATGAACATGCAACACTTTGATATGTTTGTTAATGTTGATTTCATAAGTTACGTTTGAAATCTTTCTGATGATAGTAAATGGACCTTGCCATGTATAAATCAGCTTGTTGCTCATGTCAGGTAACAATAACTTCACTTTGTCTCCTTGTTTAAAATTTCTAAACTTTCTATATTCACTTTAGCTTCTTGAGTTTTTTCACATGGCTTTATGACTGTAATATTTGTATCAAAATCTGGTTGAAATGTATTCGTTTCTGACTTATTTTGTTTTGACTTTGACATTGATTCATTCGAAACAAATATGTTCAAATCTGTATTTGATTGACTTTCTGTGTAAGTACTTATATAACTTTGTTGCTGAGTCATATCACGGTTGTTGCATAAATTGTCCATCAATGTCAGAAGATTGTCTGTCTTAAAAGTACACGTAGAATTGTTTAATTCATCAACATTTGATTCATTTTTGTCTAGTATAATATTTTCAACAGGTTCGTAACTTTGTTCAACATTCATGCGTTGCTCTTGAACTTTTGTCTTAGGATTGTTCATTTGACAAACTTGACATTGACTAACATGTTTCTTTACATCTTTTGTAATGCTCGGCCAATAAAATTTGTCAAGAATTCTTTTCTTTGTCCTCGTTACACTTGCTAGTTATGGTGATTCTTTTCAATGATGTCTTGTGTATACTTCAGTGGTAAAATGATTTGTTCAACAAACTCATAGGTATCATAATTAACACTTTTCTTTACAAGTATTCCTTCTTTGAAATAAGGTACATTAAGTCCTGGCTGCTTTACAATTGTTTGCGCCTTCTTGTACATTCTTGCCAAAGTTGATTCTTTCCTCTGGTCAGCTTTAAATTCTTCATTATTAACTAGTTGAAGTTCAGTAGTATTCTTGTTGTACTCATAAACAATGTCACAGGTTCCTTCAGTCATGTTTGTCTCTTTCTCTGCAGTTTCATTTCTTTCTGTTTCTTTTCTTTCTTTAAGTTTTCTGTCTTCTTCTTCTTTTCTTTCTTTGCGTTTCTTCTCTTCTGCCTCTTTGTCTTCTTTACGTTTTCGTATATCGTAATTTATTTGTTGAGTGCACCATTCCTCCATTCTTTCTTGTGGCATGTTACCTTAAGCGGCTTTTTTGATGTATTCTTTCCACAAGTACGAGACCAATGCCATTATAATTACTTAATAACTGTACTATTTATAAGTACTGCCTACACTAGCGATGACCGACAACTGTCCACAGGTGAGAGGTTAACTATGGCTGACCTAGTTAAATATCGATCGGTGTCTCCTCTTGAGGAATGCAAGTATTCAGTTTTTGTAAACAAACTAGTGTACAACTAGCTTTAGTAACGTTGCCTTCACAGCTTAGTAAATGTAGCTTTCACAGCTTAGTACATGTAACTTTCACAGCTTAGTAAATGTAGCTTTCACAGCTTAGTAAATGTAGCTTTCACATCTTAGTAAATATTGCTTTCACAGCTTAGTAAATACAGCTTTCACAGCTTAGTAAATATAGCTTTCACAGCTTAGTAAATGTAGCTTTTCACAGCTTAGTAAATATAAAATGTAAGGTACTGACCTTAAAACAGATAATCTGTCTTGCAGGACGTCCTCTTTGTCAAATATTATGTGACTTGTTGACTGGAAATTTCAATCATAGAATACTTTGTCATGAAATGGCAGTAAAATACTTTTCGTTGCAATGAATGTACGTCTTGTTGAAGTATTCTGAAAGAAGCTTTTCTTATAAGGCTTTATTTGAGGCTTTGTCATTCAGAGAGGCTATAAATCACTCGTTAGAGGCTTTATAAAAATTCGTAGAATTTGCTAGAATGTGCCGACGTTATTCTTTGAAAATGCAGTATATGATGCTTGTCTTCGTCGGTGCCTTTATTTATAGATGCCTTTTTTCGTCAGGAGGTGCCAATATATGTGACGCCTTTACTCTTCCATGACTTTCTTTGTCAGAGATGCCAATATATGTGATGCCTTTACTCTTCGATGCTCTTTGTCGGAGGTGCCATATATGTGACGAGCAGATTGAAATTTGTATTAATAAGTTGACGAATTCATATGAAATGAAGAAAGAAACATATCTCTGTATTTACTTAAAACTTCTTTAATAATACTTCTCCAGCTTTCACATCAAATTAACTTCTCAATTTCAATAACAACTTGACTTGATACTTCATAAATAAACTTAAATGATACATGAAACTTCACTTAGTATAACTTCAACTTCAAGTACTAAAACTTTACTTAATGAACCCGCTAATATCACAAAACTTATTTCTAATCGAGGACTGAGCGAGGACCATCGCTCTACAATAACTACTACTATGCGAGGACCATCGCTCAACAAGAACTACTACTATGCGAGGACCCCGTCTAACTGACTTTCCCCTTATTTATACTTTCTTTGATCGTACATTCCAGAATCATGGAACCTTCTCAGATAATTTTTTTGGTAGCTTTGACCTTCTAGAAGCTGACTGTGCTATTTTTTCCTTTAACCCCTTTCTTTGATTGGATATCTAAAATTAACTTGTTTACGCTGGACAATTGCACTGGTTTGAACTCGCTTCTAGAAACTGGTCGAAATAGGTCACAGACTCGACTAGTGACATTGCGCTATTCAATTTTAGCTTTATCATCATAGGAATCCTTGGGCCTTAGGCCTCTTTTCTTTGCCTCTTTTTGGGGCTTTATGTGCCTCTTTTATGAGCCATCTTGCCTCTTTTGTGGGCTTTCTTTTTTTTATATATAGGTTTTTATTTGTAAGTTCTCATAATTCACAAGTATTAAATCATAAACAATTGAAAAGTGATTAACCTAAAAATATAATAATAGTAATATAAATATTATTTAATAGCAAAGACATACTACCTAACTATTGAAACCACCAGAGACAGAAAAATGATAAAAGGATCCTCTACCCCAGAACAATCAACATAATATCAAATATCCCTGACCCCCAACACCCCATTTCTGGAATACTGCCTGAATATTGTACAAGCATATGAAAATCAAACTAGATAATTCTCTACCCTAAATTCCATTATTTTCCTAAATGTCAATTCCAAGTGATAACCTTTAGTTCTGAATGAACATATAAATCATGTTTAATAACCTACAGCCATGTTTGTAATAAACTAATCTGAACTCCAAGCGTTTATGGCATAAAAATAGTGGATTGTAGATTTGGTCAACTCTTCCCTGCATATATTTTGTTGGACAGACAATAGAATAACCAACAAGGATGGGATAGGATACATTACCAATTTACTTTATCCGACTGTTTACGTATTTGGGGGATGTCTGGCTGTGGGGCATGAGCCGTGGTCTATTAGGAGATGGGGGTAAACTTGAGTTCTTAAATTGTCGAGATTTATTCGTGCGAATTTGCGCTTGCTAAGCTTGAAAGCAGCACGGAATCCTTCTCTTAAAACTCACAAGCAAGGTGGAGTATATTGAGCATAATAATGGATTATGGAACCCAAGTTTTACACAAACAATACTACTGATATCATTGGTCTTTATAATCTAAAATGAAGCCAACATATATTTTGCAAAGGAAGGCAGTGTATTTCAATCTGGTCTCATTCCGTATTTATATAAAGCATGTTTAAAAAGCTTTATTTTATGTTGAAAAAGAGGTGTAATGCAGGGAAAATAAAACAGGCGACAGCGTAAAGAGATATTTTCAACAAACTGTAGCTAAGAGATACTGTGTAAACGTGGCTTCCAAATTATGCTGGACTTTCAGTTTCAAGGTGATAAAACACACACACACACACACACACACATATATATATATATATATATATATATATATATATATATATATATATATAAATATATATATATATATATACATATACACACACACATATATGTTTATATATATATATATATATATATATATATATATATATATATATAAACTACAAAGAAAAATCCCATAGAAGATCACTTATCTTTAGTTCAAATAAAAAAAGCTCGCTTCTCCCTTAGTCAAGTTAAGTTGACCTGATATCGTTGCATCTATTTATACATAAGTGTACATCAGTATTTCTCAAACTTTAACAAGTCTTCTCCCTCCATCGAAAATGTTTCTCCCCCTCCCCCCCCCCCCCCACTTATCATCTATGGGGTCTGGGGGAGGGCTGAAAGGTTGCCACAGCTAATCAGGGCTTTTTTTTCTCTGCCTTCTGAACTTTAGAAATTCACTATCCTGGCGTTTACAATTCACTATTTCTCCTAGTAAAGAGAGGCGCAAGTCTAACGAAGTTAAAATAAGAATGGGGTGATTGTTATCGAGTGTGTGTGTTTCTAAGGTGATGATGACAGAGACAGAGAGAATTAATTGTTGGTCTTGTAGAATGATGCAAGATAACAGGGCTAGGTTCTATGGTAAGAACGAGAGACGATCTAGAAGATTAGAAACAGTAAAGAACGTCTTTCTGTAGTGAGTTAGGTTTCGATTAAAATACTATTTTATAGTATTACTGCTAAATGGATTTCATGTCATCTCAAGTTGAAATTGTCCAATACTGTAATAAAATTTAAATTTACTTTGTTCACAAGAGCAGTTTAATTAAGTTTTTTTTGCAGTTCTATAATTTATAATATTATCGGTTAAGTTGTCTACCAGCTACAAGTCAACAACCGACTAACAACAGTGGTAAGGGCAGATACTGACGTGTGACAGACCGACGTGGCAGTATGATTGGAGCTTGTTAGCTTTGTTATGGTCAGCATGACTTCTTGGAGCGGACGTTTTTTTTTTGGTCTACGCAAACGTCACTCGAAAATTGAAAATTGACCTAATAAAGACGGCGAGATTCTGGAATCGTATTGGCTAAAACGTATCGAAATGTCTTCATTAAAAGAAGAAATTGCGTCACTTAATTTAATTATTTCGTTTTTTTTTAAACATTGGTAGTAATATTGTTTTTACTTTATTACCAAAATATTGATTTATAATTACCATGCGAAAAGGCCTACAACAACACTATTTTCCTTCGAAATAAGATTAACTTATTAAGTTCTTCCTGTTAGCATGCCATTGTCTATGGTTCAACAAGTGGAACATTGGTTGGAACCTGGACACTTCGACATTTCTAAAAACGTCTTCAAAAATTTTCCTAGAAATTCGACCTTATTAGTATATTATTGGAAAAAGTAAATGCTAATAGGGAAAACACAGGGAAAACTCAGGGATGATCGATATAATTTTTAAAAATATTAACATCTTGAATTTAAATTTGGCTATTTTGAACGCGCTCTCAGCGTGTATTCCCGCACTCGACTCAAATGTTTCTTTGTGTTCAGTAAAGACTTCATGACGTCCATGTGCATTTTGCGCTCCGCCTTATGTAGAAATAACTGTAAAAGAAGAACTTGATTGTGCAAAGCTCATTGGAAAAACTCCTAGCAAAAATGAAGTAACAAGAAATAAATAAAATGTAAAATTCTAAACCATCATCTTCTTAAAGGAAGAATTGATAAAAAACAACAACGCTTGTTACTTTTTTAAAAACTAAAACAATGGCGAAGATGAGACTAAAGTGTAGCTGTACATTTGACTTACGACGGGGCCGCCTTAATCTTGTTTTATTTAATGCGGTATCACTACATGTGAGTGTGTGAGCATTGCCAGTCCGGTGAAAAAAGATAAATCTCATAGAAGTAACGTGATGAACATAAGCTAGGGCCGAAACAATGTCGCCCACACTACAGTTTTCTCCCTCCCCCTCCTCTCACTACGCAGACCTTTTGTTCAAAGGAACGGCAAATGCCTGATACAGTTTGGGATCTGTAGCGTCGCATGTTCAGCTAGGATGTAGCACTATGTTCTGCTTACTGCCTTATCGTAAGGTTGACTCTCGAAGCCTTTCCCTTGTTTGGGGTAAAGCCTCAAGATTTAAAGTTTTCCTTCTCTTGGGTGGGTAGCCAGCCAATGTTAAAAAGCCCCTCCTGTCCTGGCCTGTAGGCAAGAACAAATCAAAGTTTTATCTCTGGGAGGTGCAGAAAATTTAGAGAAGTAAAGAGCAGATGCTGTACAACATCATGGCGTTTGTCACCATATGCCAAATCTCATGTCGCACCAAGGGCGCTATACTCTATCCTAGGAATGTTGTAGGGTTGTCCATCTTGCAGTTTGTCATCTAGAATCCTGCATGTGAAATATTTCCAAAAGTGACGAGCAAAATTAAATGATTTGCTCTTTGAAGACGATCAGCGCATCCATCCGAGATCTCACAGGTCTGTACGACGTGGCTACGAGCTATTGGTGTAAACTGCCCACATGTTGTGACGTTGCAAGTCAGTGTTGAGGCCTTCTCTTACGAACGGTCTCGATCCATCTCATGTCGCTGCAGTAAGGTGACGTCACAGTTGTCAACTGACATGCTCCAGTGCATTGGTGTAGGATGAAGGTCGAGACATGATCATACGGGATACGACTGATCAGCATATTCCGGATACAATGATACGACATATTCCAGATACAATGATACGACATATTCCAGATACAATGATACAATGACAGGGCTTTACACATCCCCAAACGAGATGACATCAGATGACATCTGTAGGTTGGTTGTTGTCATATCGTATTAGCTTCGCTTCTAGTCAACCTCCCTCCCAAACTTTAGGCAGATCTACACAAGATGCTGTCATGAGGAAGATTTAGACAAACAAATCAGTTCCTGACCGTCATGAAATAACACGAATTTATCAGGTCTCACAACTTGTGAGATATTGTTAGCTACCTTTTTTCCGCGACACCTCCAATGTAGAAGCAAAATGATATAACGAATATATATATATATATATTCCAGTAGATCATCGCGATGGAGATTAATTGGCGGGGGCATAATCATCCTAGAAGAATTGTCATGAAACCTCGCTTCGGTGCATACCAGGGCCGGCCTTAACAATTGCGGGGCCCTATTCGAAATGGACTGCGCGTGGCCTTGCCAGAGTAGGGATAAGGATTATAAGTGAAAACTACGATTTTGCATTAGAAAAAAAACTCGTCTTTGCATTACAGTTTATTTAATGAAAGCTGAAAATGTCGTTTTTTTTTTAATTAGGCGTAATATTGGCGTCTACCATATTGAATGACACCCCAAAATGACAACGTTATCTATGTTTTCCGGAGATTCGTATGGGGTTTCAGGAGATTTCCAGGACGTTTTAATATATTTGCAATTTTATACTGGTTTAATTTAATAATTTACACATAGAATTAGCGCGGGGCCTATGAAAGTGCGGGGCCCACTGCGGCCGCATAGGTTGCAGAGGCCTAAGGCCGACCCTGCATAGATCATAGCATATAACAGCTTTCTGATCTAGATGATGTCTAGATCTAGATAGTACTTCTACGGCTAGCACAAGGGAAATATAATAACATTTAATTGCAATCATGTGCAGTTTATAGGAGTTACCCTTATACCGTGACCTAAAACCTAGTCTTTATGAGTTGGCCTTATGTTATATTATTAGAAATCTAATGTTTTATTAAGGGAATAACGTAATACATGTGTAAAGTAAAGTAAAGTTCCCCCCTTTCAGACCATGTGGTCTATAGGGCAGATGATGTAAAGGTCGTCTATTTCTGTGGCCTACGGATAACGAGGATGTCATGTGACCAGCACAACGACCAAACGCCTTTACTTTTCCCCAACTAATGTCAGGTACCCATTAGATCTGGGTGGACTCAGAGGCGCCCAAAGATCCCAAAAATTTAAAATCTCAGTTTTTCACCAGGATTCGAACCTGGGACCCCGGTTCGGAAGTCAACCGGTTTACCGCTCAGCCACCAAAAATAAATGTACTTTAATGTAATTTTTTAAACATACAAGTTTCGATGTGCCGTGTATGCTTACAAGTTACAAGTTTGGTCGAATCTCTTTGATTATAATCAAATGACATAGACGGTACACACCATAAACTTCTAAACTCCATAACTACTTCGCTACAGAATTATAGGATGCCTGCAGTTCTGAGGCTACCAGGTAGCGACATACTTGTTTTGAAGTTTATTTTTTTTTTCAGTATGTTTTCTCTCTCTCTCTCTTCCTTCTCTTGCGCCTGTCTTGCGTGATGCTAGACATTCCTTACGTTCCAGACAAAGCAATAAAGACGAAGCACTAATTCCTGGATCATTGTATTATGTGCATCGCGGCAACCGTCAATTGTATTATGTGCATCGCGGCAACCGTCAATATAAGCGGCAGCTGTTTGAACCCGCATAGAATTTTGGGTCATAAGAAGGTTTTGGGATAAGAGAAGGTTTCGGACATAAGGTAAGGTTTGGGGATAAGAAGGTTTTGAGGATAAGTCAACGTCTTTGGGAAAAGAGATTTTGGGGGAGAAGGTTTCGCTATTAGAGAATAAACTAGGTAAATGACACACCTATTGTTTTATATTGTAATTAGGATGTTTAGCAGTTTTCACTACCAATTATTCACAGACTACTGGTTCAACAAGAGTTCGTTTCATAAAAATTGTTCCCCGAAAAATGGTTCACCAATACTGGTTGACAGACAATTAGCGGATAGACCAAAAGTTCACCAACACTTTGACTTGGCTTAATCCCGTAAACTCCCAGGGGAGCATAGCGTCGCAAGTACACCAAACTCTCCACCAATTTCGGTTCTGAGTAGCTTTCTTCATCTGCCCCCATGTCATTCCAGTACCCTCAACCTCACTGATGACTGACCTCTTCCAGGTTTACTTGGGATTGTCTACTTTCTTCTTTCCTTACGAACGCCAGTCAAGTGCTTGCTTTGCAACATTGGTGGATGTTTTTTCGCAAGGTTTTTCCTATCCATCTCCACTTTCGCTTTTGATGTCTTGGGCTATGGGTTTAGTCCCTTGCCCACAATCTACAGAGTTATCTTTTCCGGCCACCCAATTCCTAATATCCGGCGTAGGCATCTGTGAACAAGGATCTGGAAATGGCAGAACCTCGCTTTATTAATCCGAATTGGTATATCGTCAACAGCTCCTCCGCCTTTACTAGCTCTACCTCCCAGATTAATGATGTGGTCCGTATCAAGGATGTTCTCTCCCTATAGCACGATTGTCATAGAACAATCACCTAAACATTGCTAAACAAAAAATGGTTCCCACGACTTAAGGCTTACTATTTCTTGGCTCATCAACTGGGTATTTTCTGTCCGCTTATTTTGCCCTTTTCTGCTGGTAAGTTAGAAATAATAACACTAAGAAACTCTTCCTTCCAGTGAAATACTGTACTCCTCCTTAATCTTCGGGCTAAAAGACCAAAGCCTTATTATTATTAGAGATCTAACTGATCTATACGACCAGGATTCTAATTACATTCAGGGCCGGTCCTACAGGTTGCGGGGCCCTATGCGAAACGGACTGCGCGGGACCCAATTTGGGTTGTGATAAGGATAATAAGTGAAAATTAAGATTTTGCATTATAAAATAAATTCGTTTTTGTATTTTATTAATACTTTACTAAGTACAAAATCACAGTCAAATTAACTTTACGAGCTATCTACAAAAGCCGATAAACATTCAGGTCTGCATTTTAGATTTACTATCGACTCGCAAAATATCGAGATAGATATAGATCTATCTTCTCTTCTCTTATCTTATCTTATACAGACGTTACTTCAAAAAAGAAGATGATTACGTCCTACGCGTCATGCATTTAGTCATGCATATTAACCAATGACTTAAATTCTGCCAAGTCACTGGTTTTTCTAGCTAGCTCAGGCAACCCATTCCATGCTCTAATAGCACTAGGGAAGAAGGAGTATTTGTACAAATTTGTCCTAGCATATGGGACAAGGAATGTGCCTCTATCTTTGTGTCTTTCAGAGTATTTTATTAAATTTTGTTTTTGTATTTGAAGATTATGGTTCAGTGTTTTATGTATAATTGCTACTTTACTTTTGAGTCTTCTGCCCTGAAGGCTTTCTAAATTTAGTGATTTTACTAATGGTGTTACCCTAGTCAAATGTGAATATTCGTTTGTTATGAATCTCACTACTCTATTTTGTGTTTGTTCCAGTTTCTTAATGTTTTCTTGAGTTGGGGGTCCCACACGGTGGATGCATATTCTATTATTGGCCTAACCAAGGTTAAATAACATTTTAGTTTTATGTTCTTATTTGATTTATGGAAATTTCTTTTAATAAATCCTAATGCTTTGTTTGATTTTTTTTATAGTTTCATCAATATGTGGATTCCATGACAGTTTTTCATTTATTATAACACCTAGGTATTTTGCGTTTTTAGTCTGTGTTACTGGTTTGTCATGAATAAGATAAGTGGAATTAATTAGTTTTAGTTTTTTTGTTACTCTTAACAACTGACATTTTTCTGGGTGGAAAGACATGCTCCAATTTGATTCCCATTTCTGTAATTCATCTAATTCTCTTTGTAAAGTATCTGTGTCTTGTTTTGTTTTTATTGTTCTATATATTATGCAATCGTCTGCGAATAATCTGACTTTTGTTCCTGAACTAATGCAATTTGGTAAATCATTTATGTAAATTAAAAATAGTAGTGGACCCAAGACTGTTCCTTGAGGTACACCTGAGTTTACTGTTATTGGTGTTGATTTAGAGCCATTTATTATTACAGTTTGTTCTCTCCCTATCAGAAAATCTTTAATCCACTGATGCAGTGGACCATTAATGCCGAAATATTTTAATTTTTTAAGCAAACTATGGTGGTGTACTTTGTCAAAAGCCTTAGAAAAATCTAGTAAGATAGCATCTATTTGTTCACTATTATCTAAACCTTTTGAAAAATCATCAATTAGTCCTATTAGTTGTGTTTCACATGATCTATATTTCCTAAAGCCATGTTGGTATCTGGTGAGGACATTATGTTTGTCTAAGTGGTTTATGATGTTGCTACATATTATGTGTTCTAGTATTTTACATGTGATGCTGGTAAGTGATACTGGTCTGTAGTTTCCTGGATCAGATTTTTCTCCTTTTTTAAATAGGGGGGTGACATTAGCTTCTTTCCAGTCCTTTGGTACTCTGCCCTGGTTAAGCGATGCCTGAAAGAGTATTTTGAACACTGGGGCTAGCTCATTGCTTAGTTCTTTGAGTAATCTAGCTGGAATACCATCAGGTCCAGACGCTTTATTTGGTTTGGTGTTGGCTAATAGTTTTTGAATTCCATTTTCTTGTACTACTAAATCTTCTATGTTGTCTACTTGGTTCAAATTAAGAAATATGTCTTTGTCTAATATCTATATCTGTATGCCAGTGACTATTGAAATAAATTAAGTATTTGAAGTTCTTGTTTTGGTTAAAATTCGCCTTGTTATTACATTTTTTAATCGCGAGTAGGATTGGCATTTTCCATATTGAATGACACATCGAAATGACAATTTTGTCTGTTTTAAGATTTGCATCAGTTTTCAGAAGATTTAAATAATTTCAGGAGATTTTCATGACTTTTTCTTATAGTTTATAATCTCAGGAGAATTCCAGGAACCCTTTAATAATAAGTTAAAATGGTTTAATTTAGTAATTTACACCTAGAAATCGCCTCGCGCGGGGCCTATGAAAGTGCGGGGCCCACTGCGACCGCATAGGTTGCAGTGGCCTAAGACCGGCCCTGATTATTTATATAAAGATCTACATAACCGGCATTCTAATGGCACACTTTATGTACAGATCTACATGACCAGGCTTTTAATTACATTTATGTATAGATCTACATGACCAGGATTCTAATGGCACAATTTTTGTACAGATTTACACAAGTATTCTAATGACACAATTTTTGTACAGATTTACACAAGTATTCTAATGACACAATTTTTGTACAGATTTACACAAGTATTCTAATGACACAATTTTTGTACAGATTTACACAAGTATTCTAATGACACAATTTTTGTACAGATTTACACAAGTATTCTAATGACACAATTTTTGTTCTTCCACAACATTTGAGCGTTTGTTTTGATTAATGTCCCAGACTTGAATTCAGTCTCCGCCGACGGCGCCCTGCGCCACAGACAGGGTTAAAAGGAAAACGTTTGGCTAAAGGTCAAAGTTCACTCGCTGGCACCCCCAAATGCTGACAGCTCATCTTGACGCGTACTAGACTTGGAATCTAGACGTACGTAGAATTCCGGGCCACGTGGTGTTTGGTTTCCGGTCGAGACAATTTTGATTGGGGCACATTAGGAGCGGTCACTGTAGCAAGTCTGCAGACGGGCGATACTAAAATAAAAATGTCAGAATCGATTTCGATTATTCCTTGACAAGACTCGGAATTAATGCAAGGTCATTCTTTCAATTCACTGACATTTATATCTATACATTAAATATGGAATTAAAGATTACAAAAAAATATGATAAAAGAAAGTAACGGAATTTTTACGAGATTTTTTCCATTCTCAGCCACGTCAAGGACGCTATATTAAGAGATCGTACTTTTCGACTATTCAATAAAAAAATACATTTTGCTACAAGCGAATGAGCTTAGAAATTTGATTTTACAGTGCTAAAAAAAAGTGCACAGAGTTTATCACATAACATCTAAATTATATAGTAAACATTTCCTGTTTTGTGTACAACGAAAAACAAACTAGTTAGATTTAGTATAGTTCCATGGTTAGATATAGGCTTAGTTATCCGCCATTGGAGTTGCTGTTTTTTTTACGATAAAATAAAAAAAATGTCAAGGACGAAAAAATTGAACTTCAAAATGACGAACTAAATAAAGGTCACAAATAGAAGAGCCATAGACATAAATAAATATAGACTGGAGGTAATTTTTATTTGAGGGGAGTCAAATATGTTTTATGTACTATATCTATGTAAAAAAAAATGGCGGCAATTGAGCTATAAATTCTAGGACTAACATTTCAGCCAATGTATAATTATGATCTTTAGTTTTGAAAAGTACAAAACTGCCATATTCCCAATATTTTGCCTTTGTTTCATAATCATAGACATAGGCAAATATATATAGGTTTGTGATGTGGATCTATGTTTGTTGACATGGCTTCTTTATTAATGTATGGCGGTCGTCTTATCGATTCAAATTGTTAGAATTAGTTTTTAGTCAAAAAAGTCAAAGAAAATGAGCAGAACGTGCTCTAATGTTCGTAGTACGATAGGCCAAGGGATAAATTCTAAAGGTTGAAAAAAAAATGAATATTATACACAGTAACTTTCAGTTTCAGTAAGTCAGAATAATTCAGTATCACTGTGACTGTGACTAAATTTAAACTTACTATTGATTGATCTAAATCTAATAAATATGACTAATATTTGTAATAACTAGGTCTAATACTTTTTACTACTAACTATTAAACTAGTCAGTCTATCATCAATGCATGCAGACTATAGACTAGATCTAGTATAAGTTATAGATTATTATTGATTATAGATCTAGTCACTAGTGACAATCTAGTCCTAGACTATTTATATACTAGATCTAACTATAGACTATAGACTAGACTATACAGATTACAATTATAGTTTATAGTATAGTACTAGTAGTAAGTAGTATTTTTTTACTATAGTATTTATATAGACTAGATCTAAATCTAATGTAGAATTTAAAACTATTTATAATTATTTTAATTATGTAAATTTAATAATAAAAAAACATGGTATATATAAAATCTAGAATTCTAGGAGTATACTAGATCTAGAAATCTAGACTAGACTAGAATCTAATCTATATGGTAGGCACGATTAGAGATATAATAATACAGAAGGGGTTCTATCAATTATATAGGTTATGGCTGAAAAAAACAACTATAAATACTTTTGATTTTACACTGCTCATAACTGCTGTATAGCTCATACAAACTTATCTTTTTCCCGAATGTTTCCCATAATAATTTTTACTTTATCGTCCAGTCTATATATGTCTATGAGAAGAGCTTTAAAAAAACAATGTGAGACTGCAGTGCTAAAATTTTCACAAACCTAATGATGTAACTCAGTGTTTCCCAAACTTTGTCTTATCTTATATAATACAGACGTTACTTCAAAAAAGAAGATGATTACGTCCTACGCGTCATGCATTTAGTCATGCATATTAACCAATGACTTAAATTCTGCCAAGTCACTGGTTTTTCCGGCTAGCTCAGGCAACCCATTCCATGCTCTAATAGCACTAGGGAAGAAGGAGTATTTGTACAAATTTGTCCTAGCATAGGGGACGAGGAATGTGCCTTTATTTTTGTGTCTTTCAGAGTATTTTATTAAGTTTTGTTTTTGTATTTGAAGATTATGGTTCAGTGTTTTATGTATAATTGCTACTTTACTTTTGAGTCTTCTGCCCTGAAGGCTTTCTAAATTTAGTGATTTTATTAATGGTGTTACTCTAGTCAATTGTGAATATTCGTTTGTTATGAATCTCACTGCTCTATTTTGTGTTTGTTCCAGTTTCTTAATGTTTTCTTGAGTTGAGGGGTCCCAAACGGTGGATGCATATTCTATTATTGGCCTAACCAAGGTTAAATAACATTTTAGTTTTATGTTCTTATTTGATTTATGGAAATTTCTTTTAATAAACCCTAATGCTTTGTTGGATTTTTTTGTAGTTTCATCAATATGTGGATTCCATGACAGTTTTTCATTTATTATAACACCTAGGTATTTTGCGTTTTTAGTCTGTGTTACTGGTTTGTCATGAATAAGATAAGTGGAATTAATTTGTTTTATTTTTTTTGTTACTCTTAACAACTGACATTTTTCTGTGTGGAAAGACATGCTCCAATTTGATTCCCATTTCTGTAATTCATCTAATTCTCTTTGTAAAGTATCTGTGTCTTGTTTTGTTTTTATTGTTCTATATATTATGCAATCGTCTGCGAATAATCTGACTTTTGTTCCTGAACTAATGCAATTTGGTAAATCATTTATGTAAATTAAAAATAGTAGTGGACCCAAGACTGTTCCTTGAGGTACACCTGAGTTTACTGTTATCGGTGTTGATTTAGAGCCATTTATTATTACAGTTTTGTCTTAACGGAGTACTTCGCACATTTTTAGTATTCGCGGAACATTTTGGTTATTTGTTTAAGAGAGATTACTTCACGTGGCGGCCTACTATATATTTATTTCAGCAGTTTTCAAAACACCTATTCAAGCCTCGCGGAACACTATCGAACACTGATGTCACGTTTTAAAAACGAAGCTTATTAACACTTTCGTTGTTTTTTTTTACACCGGATACACCAAAAAGCTTGCTATTTATAGTTTTCTTTTTGCCATGTATGAAAATCTTATATTAAACATGGTTTTAGTCAACTGAAGATTTTCTTCTAAAAGTTACATCACAATAATTCACTCTTTGTTTCAATGTCGATTGGCAAGTTCGCGTTTACGTTCTTTAAGCAATAGAATTCAGTAATAGAGAGAAAAAGAACATAAATCGATTAGAAGAAACGTGGTGGCGATGTAATAGAACCTCGCGAAAAAGAGGCAAGAAAATGAAAAGAGGACGATTTGGGGACATTTCGAGATAAAAAGACAAAATTAACAACTTGAAAAATGACATGTTAAAAGATCACGGTTGCCTAATAAAAAATCTACAAGCGATAGATCTCAGAAATTAGATTCTACAATAATTCTGAAATTTGATTCTACAGTACTTCAGGAATTTGATTCTAAAGTGCTTCAGAAGTTTGATTCTACAGTAATTCCGAAATTTGATTCTACTGCACTGAAAAATGCAAAAAAATTATATTGTTTAATGAAATACTCCCTTTATGAATACTTCAGTACTTTGTACACCCGATACATAAAAAAAAGTTTGCTATTTATGAATTTGTCTCCTGGTACGAAAATGACGAATCTTCAAATGTTTACGTTTTCTGAGACTAGTTTGGCATTAGTAGAAGATCGAATGGGGTCTTGGTCTATAAATTATTCTAAACGTCTGTCTTACACTTTGGATAAAAGGAATCGATTTTAGAATTTTCATAGCATCGTCCATCAAAAGTACCTCCGGTCTATCTGACTATATAAAACTTAAGGTGAAAAAAAAAGTAGCCATTGAAGATGTTACTTTTCATTGGAGCTGGGGAGGGGAGGGTGAGTCAGTCAACGTTCGTCTAAAATCGTAGACCACCCAGCTAGGTTTTTGCCTTGAAGGTTGTTATTTGGTTATCATCCGTGTACAGCAGACAGACAGGGGGCATTGGCCTCCCCCCCCCCCCCTCACCTACTCACCACTTTTACTTAGCTCTCTCTAGAAGTTTCTTAGTGTAGTAGAGGCAATCATGTGTTTAGTTGAGACAAAATAAACAAATGCCCTGTGAGTGTAACAGAGAAAGTAGAGGGAGACAATGGAGAAATAGTGAGATCAAGACAGGAGAGAGAAAGAGAAATAGAGAGGAAGAGAAAAAGAGTGAATGAAAAATAGACAGAAGGAGAGAAAAAAAAGTAGAAGGAGATAGATAGATAGATAGATAGATAGATAGATAGATAGATAGATAGATAGATAGATAGATAGATAGAGAGTATAGAGGGAGAGAGAGAGGGAGAGAGAGAGTACAAAGACTCCACGTGTAATAAAGAACAAGGTTACAAAAACAGTTTGTGTGAAACGCAAACTCAAAATCGGCCCCCAAAGTGGTCCACCCAGGCAGGTAAAAAGGCAGGTTTCAATATTTTCAGAATGAACATCAGAATAGAATTCTATGAAAGACAAATGACAGAGAAGAATGGAAAAAGAAAGTTGACAGATCTTGTGTGGTGCCCCAGTGGTCCACAGACCAAAGGATAGGTGAAAGTGAATGTGAAGTTAGATGTGAACATGGTCTAACTGATGTCTAATAATGAGTATCCAACTGATCTAATTGTTTTGTAAAGGGTCAATCTGTTATTCAAATCCTCAAGAAAAAAAACATTTACGTTAAAAAGAAAATTCTTACTGAGAAGTGTTTGACAATACGTGGCAGTATTACAGGTCACGCGATAATATGAAAAACTACTTATTAATTGCTGTTTTAAATTATGTTCATCTTATATGCATACTAAATAGATCTTTTCTCTTTAAAAAAGTAAACATTTTTGTGTGTAAATGTAGTATTATTATAACAAAACTTGTTACTTAGCAATAAAAATGTAAAAAAATAAATATTTACCATTTGCATATTAAAATATGGTAAATTGTCATCTCCTCTACCAAAGAGCCTTCAGTATTTGTTACTATTAATATTGAATAGTTGTAAAAGTGGCGAATGTTATGAAAAAAAAAATGCTTGCAAAAGTGATTTTAAAAATTGATTTTTCGCTTTCAAAAAAGAAAAAAGTAGCCGTTGCATTAGAACTTTGAATGGTCTAAAATATTATTATTGGCCTCCTTCAGTCGTAAAACGACTATGGTTCATCTCAGAACACACTTCCTCGTGTGGCTGTGGAGCCCTATTTTAGAGAGACAGTCCCGTCCACAAATAGCGCAGGTTAAGGTGGCTTTTGCTTCAGTCGTAGAGGAGCTGACCATTTTTCGGATTGTAGATTTTTCTTCCTGAGCTGAGACCCATGTACTTTCACTGTCCATAGCTTTCTTGGTCACTGTCTCTCTCCATCTGTTGCGGTCTAGAGCTATGTCTTCCCAATGGTCAGTATTGATGTTCACTGATTTGAGGTCACGTTTTATTACATCTATGTAACGGAGGTGGGGGCGACCAGTTTTTCTTGTGCCAGTCGCGAGTTGACCATAGAGGATGACTTTCGGGATGCGCTTGTCCTCCAGCCAGCGCAAACGGCATTGTCTGAGGGCTGTAGTTGGGAATACCTAATCGCGCAAGGATCTCAGTATTGCACACTTTTTCTTTTTTATGTGACTTTCAAGATCCTACGGAGACATGTCAAATGGAATGAGTTCAGTTTTCGCTCTTGCTTTGCGTAGGTGGTCCATGATTCACTGCCATACAGCAGTGTACTCATAACGCATGCCTTGTAGACTTCCATTTTGGTCACCGTAGTTAGCTTATGGTTTTCCCAAACTCTTGGCCTGAGTCTAGCGAAGGTCAAGGCAGCCTTCCCTATGCGTTTTTTTATCTCCTCTTCAAGAGACAGGTCATCTTCAATAGCGTATCCCAGATAGCAGAATTCGTTTACGGCGTCCAGCTTGTTATCGTCTATGAGGATGGAGGGTGGTACTGTAGCAGGTTGTCTAAAATATTATGATGTCGGATTTCCACTATCTTTTCTATTTTACGAGATCTAAACGGGACGGACGGACAGGCCACACAAAACTAATAATGACACAAATTTGAAAGAAGATTAAAAGATAAAACAATAAACCTCGTTCAACATTCGTAAACAATCAACTCCGAGCTACGTGCTTCCCTATCTCTTCTATACAACTTACGACCTCATTCGAATCAACAATGGTTGTCACGTGACCGTTCGTTTTGCTGATTAAGGTCCATTACATCCTTTTAATCCAACTCAAAAAAAAAAAAAGGAAAAAAAAAAGACGGAACTAGGTATTTAATGTAATACAATTCATAAAATTTAATACCCAAATTGACCTAGGTTTGGTCCACCTTCCTTCACCAGAAAGAGGTTATGTATTTTCTGCTGTTTGAGGAGCTAATTATTTACTTAATACGCTTTTTACATTCTTATATCAACTAACTTTATACATTGTATAGAGAATTAGATCGTTGTTTAAAAGTTTGAAAATAAAAATAGTTAACTATAAAATCTTTTATTTTCATAAGCACTTCACAGGTACAGTGGTTAGTGCATTAGCTTGAGAACGCTTGAGACCTCGAGTTCGAATTCAAGTGGTACAATTTTTTTTTTATAAACTGCATTTAAAAAGCGATCACGGTAACATTTACACTTATACCCCTTTCTTTCCCTTCCCCTTCTTTTTTTCCCCAACTGGTCCAGACAAATGAAAGTATTGAGAAAGCTAAAAGCATGAAATTGCTGTAAACTAGTGTAAACAAAAGCTATTGGTAAAAATATTTCTACTCACACAGATTTATTATTGATATTCTAGATGTATTACACATATCTCAAACTAATGATACAATAACACCTAATATAAGCTTTGTTTATTAAAAATTATTTTTATATTTTCTTGTTTTTGAGATATTTAAATGAGAAAATAAACATTTTGAATGTGCATGGTTATCATATATTGTAAATATTATATATAAGTTAATAGGCTGTGCTTTAGCTGTATTTGTAACTGGTTTATTATGCACAACTGAACTATCAACGCCAAGGCTCTTTGAAGTCTAGCGATTTTTCGAGTTATTAAAAAGTCTATGTATATCTTTGAGGAAACAAAAAGCAACTACCTAATTGTTTACACAATGAAACCTCAGTTTTGACCGTTGTAATTTTTCAAAATGTGTTCAGCGTAAAATTACATTTGTTATGTCTTTTCAATTTGAATATGGCTTCAGCGGGAATTCCCGGACTCGACTTAAATGTTTCTTTGTATTCAGTAGAGTTGAATAAATAAACTGACGAGCATTTTAAAATCATTAGCCTGACTGTTGTAGAGGATGTACAAAGCTCACTGGAAAGACTTCTTGGAATAATGAAGCATTATAATAAACAATTAGAACTTATAGACCATCCCCCATAAAGAAGAAATCAATTAAAAAAAAACAACTATTTTTACAATACCTCTTTTCAATGGATGCTGGGTGGACAAGTGATCTCAGAAAGGGCTTCAGCGATTTCCTAGAAATTTAACAGTTGATGTATATCGCTGAGAAAAGAATTACTAGCTCGTTGGTCACATGGGAAAAACTCTAGTTTGACCATTATAATTTTTGAAAGTAAAAATAAATAAATGTAAATTTGGCTAGAAACTAAATTTGGGTCTAGATCCTACATCGGTTTTGAAAGGATAATTTGAAAGCACTAGCGCGTTCGGGACTTTCCGAGTGTAAGGATTTATTGATTCAAGTGATAATTAACAAGAAAAACATTACTTTTTTTTAAAAACACAATACCTCCTTTATTCAACTTATAGGACGATTGTTTTTCGTCTTAAAAATTAATGAATGTTAGATTTTAAACCATTTTTTTCCCAGTCTCATTCCCCTTTCTCCCCGAGAAAGAATCCTGGTTAATCGAATGTATAGATCTAGTACACCTTTTAATTTCCCAATGATGAGTATTCAGATCTAGACTTAGAAGACAATACGCAAAATTTTCCTGAACATTAATGTTTTTCTGGTTTATGAACAGTGGCGTAGCTAGGGATTTTGGCGCCCAGTGGGAACTTGACCTCTGCATTTTGAAATTCAACACCATGACATGAGATAAGGGCGTACTGTTTAATGTAAAAACTAATTTCTGACACTCGTTAGGGAGCCCTCCTCAAGTGGGGGATTTTTAAATTTGACCCCCTCTCCTCCCTAGCCACGCCCCTGTTTATGTTACTTGTTTTACTGCTAAAACTATTCTACATAATAGATTTTTAACAATGCTTCAAAAGAAAAAAGTAGGGATAGTAATTTAAAATTTATTTCAAAGACGTTGAAAAGTCTATTTAAATTTCTTCTCAATTTTCCACAGTAGGATTCTGTCTCGAGCTAGTTTAGTAAAAAAAAAATAAAAACAATTCTGATAAAAATCTGGCCACAAAGTGTTGTGGAATTTTCTTCAGCAATCTCTATTTTAGCTTGAACAAAGTAAGAAAATAAAAAATCCGTGAATTTGGCTGTCTTTCCCTGGCCACGTGTTTCTCTGGCCAGGCAGTGAGCTGAACACGGAAGCTGCGTGAGCTAGACGACGCAAATGTGTTCCAGCGATGCCAGGCAGTGAGACAGAACGTGGGCCGAAGCTAAAAAGACATTAAATGTTCCGACGGTCTCAGTGGCTCGCTCCCCATTTGCTCCACCCCCCCTCCACCCATGGCCTCTATCTCTCCTTCTCTCTCTCTCTCTCTTTCTCTTCCTTTCTCCATCCTCTGCTTCGCCTCCAGTTACCTCTCTCCTCGTGTGTGCAGTGATATAGTCAAATAGTGTCTGCTGGGATAGCTTTGCGGTCTATTTTTATTTCTATCTGGCTGAAGGTACAAGTTCTGAAGATATGAAGGGGGGTTCATAAATACACACTCTCATGGCGCTCGTACAAACACAAACACACACACTGAGAAAAAAAGAGAACCTATATATAAATTAAAAAATTAAGCATATGTAAACAACTCTGCCCTAAATCTAAACTCATATTTTTTTTAAAAATCTGTATGCCAACTTGTAACTTGGAATGTCCGACAGAAAATATTTACTTAAAAATATACTAAGTTGGCCGCTAAGGGAGGCTATGCTAATGAATGTATTGCAGTGAAAAGGGAGCCTTCCAAAAACGTTATTAGTATTTCCGCTTTGTAGCCAGGACCTAAAGACCTTCAGTAGGTTTTCTTTTTCATTTAAATACATCAACGCCAAACAGACAAGCAATCACTACCTCGGTCTCCCAAAGGGTTTCATCCTCCATAGTCCACCCACCTCCGGCTCTATCTGTTCCACCCACTCGCGTTACTCCCACTCAAACTCACTCTCGCGTCTGATAACAGTTTCTCCCACTTGCCCGACCTCTCTCTCTCTCTAGACACCCCCAGCAAAGTTATTTTTTTTTATCTTCAGCGTCCTGGCGCTCTCTCTCTCTCTCTATCTCTCTCTCTCCGCTTCAGGGGAAAGTCAGCGAAACCCTTAGGATATTTTTTAAACTTAAAAATCTCTCTCTTCTTTCGCTCTTCCAGCGTTGCCATGGTAACAGTTTGGTCTGCACTGTAATTCTTTCAGAGCGTTGGGGAGCGGGAAGATGCGTGGAAAAGGGGGACGCGAGGGGATGGAGAGGTGGGAGGTAAATGAGAGGGAGAGAAAGGAGTGAAGGAAATGGGAGAGTGGGGGAGATAGGGGAATGCGAAGAAGCAGAGGCTGAGAAGAAATAGTGGGTGGGAGAGGTGGAAGACAGTGAGTAGGAAGAGTAAGAGGTGGAAGACAGTGAGTAGGAAGAGTAAGAGGTGGAAGACAGTGAGTAGGAAGAGTAAGAGGTGGAAGACAGTGAGTAGGAAGAGTAAGAGGTGGAAGACAGTGAGTAGGAAGAGTAAGAGGTGGAAGACAGTGAGTAGGAAGAGTAAGAGGTGGAAGACAGTGAGTAGGAAGAGTAAGAGGTGGAAGACAGTGAGTAGGAAGAGTAAGAGGTGGAAGACAGTGAGTAGGAAGAGTAAGAGGTGGAAGACAGTGAGTAGGAAGAGTGAGAGATAGAAGAAGAAAAGAGTTAAAGAGGCGGATGCGAGGAACATTAAAATGGGAAATGTAAGGATAAGACAATGAATAGGTATGTGGGAAATTGTGTGTGTATGTGAGAGAGAGAGAGAGACAGAGAGAGATGGAAGTGAAAGAATCATAGATCGGGGAGGGAAGAGAAGGATATGACACAGCGGTGGGAGATGAGAGGTGATATTATGACATATGAATGACATTTTTAAGGAAGTTCTTATTATTAGCGTGCGTGTGTAAGATACATATATAGATTCTGAGAGAGAGAGAGAGAGAGAGAGAGAGAGAGAGAGAGAGAGAGAGAGAGAGACGTTAAAGAAACTGAAACAGAACGCTAACTTAAAAGCAATAGACTCAAGATAGAAAGAAGAAAACCCCGCAGTGTGTAAAAGAAAGTCCAACACAAGGCTAAGAGATACTTGGTGACGTCGGCGTACAAACAAACAAACACAAATCTAGAAGCGCTGCCATAAGAAAAAATGTTCAGCTAGTTTCAACAATGACTTATTTGTCCAAAAGAACTGTAGATACATAGGGAACGATACCAGAAGAATGAAAAAAAAAAGAGATTCAAAAGACCTTCCTGCAGGAAACAATACCAGACACAATGAAGAAGAGGCCACAGATAAAGAGATAGAAAGACAACATAAAAATGGAAGGGAAAAGACAGAAAGGAAAGGAGAATGACGGTGGATAGATCACGTGAGGTGCCCCAACGGTCAAACAGTCTACGTCCTCTAAAGCAGGGGTGGGCAAATTACGACCCGCGGGCCACATGCGGCCCGCCGAGGTGTTTTTTGCGGCCGGCCGACACCTACAGAAATCAGGTGTGCCCACAGTATATAGATATAAAAATGCAAATATAAAACAAAAATATCTATAATAACTATTGAAACTGTCTCATTATAAAAGTTTTAAGTAAACGAAGATTGTACTTATTGGCTATACATCAATACACTCAATTCAAGACACAATGTATGAGTGTTGAGTAGGCTTGGAACAAGATGGCAAGTGTAACAACTGATGGAGATCGATCTTTGACTGAGAACCATAAACTTAAAACAGGAAAGTTTGCACAAAGCTGCATATAGGTTATACATTAAAGTAGTAGCATTTACATATAAATGAAACTTACTAGAACCAGGGGAGTTGACCAAGGTAGTTCTCATTTATTAATAAATAATCCAATGTATCCGCTATCTTAGCTTGGGCAAGGCAAATGAGAAGAATATAAAATCTCAAGGATGAAATTGTTCTATTCCTTGAAGGACATTGACTGTGACTTTGTTACCAATATTTTTAATAAAGAGTAGAAGACTAAATTTTATGCTTTATACAAATTCAATTGCAATTGATTGTTTACATGTGAAATGTAAGTGCATGTTAAATCTTTCTAATCAAGGCATTCACATTTCTACAGGCAGGCAAAAAAAAAAAAAGTTTTTGTCATTTTCCTTTGCTGAAAGGGGAAATCATCTTTAGTGAAATGATTAAAAGTACAACACTTATTAACAGAAGCCGATTCATCTCCAGAAGACATAACTCAAAGCAAAGAGAAGTTCCAGTCAGCACTACTAAGGGAGTTTTATGGGTGCCAGAAGCTATATTTCCACACTTAAAAAAACCTTTGCTGCTGTTCACACTATTCGGGTACACATACATCTTCTTCTTCTTTGTTCTCATTTTTACACGTTGGAGGGTTCAGATCAGTAATCCTACATCAGAGATGAACTGCGCAGTGGTTTCCAGATCAGACAGTTCTCCGAATAGTCTTTGGGGAGTCTTGCTCGGGTCCCTTGATTTAGTATGCACCATTGAAGGACATGGTCAGCATTCCCTGGTGATGCTCCACAAGGGCAGGCTTCTCTCGTCCCGACATTTAACTTCCGGAACATAAATTGTCTCATTCAGTGAGCAAGCATTTTTTGTGGAAACTAAACAAGTATAATCACTGGTCAATGTTGACTGACTGTAATTTGACAGCAGTCACACACAGAGGTAACAACTAGTAAGATAGTTCCACAGTTAAGAAACATTATACACGAGTGTAAAAAGTAAAATACTGCACATGAAGTACAACTGTAGACTTGTGGGGATAGTGGGATGTAAAAAGACAACAGCAATTTAAAAAAAATCGTAATATGAATTAAAAGACATTCTACACAGCAAGTTTATCTTTCTAAGAGATATATATATGCGGCAAGCCATTCCCAAACTTCTGTTAATGCGGCCCTCGATACAAAAATGTTGCCCACCCCTGCTCTAAAGGATATGCGATGGTTAAGGAGAGAGATAGACATAAGGTAAATATAGACAGATAGATAGGTAGATGGATAGATAGATAGATAGATAGATAGATAGATGGATAGACAGACAGACAGATACATAGATAGATAGATAGATACATACATAGATAGATAGATGGATAGATTGATAGATAGACAGACAGACAGAAAAACAGATAGATAGATAGATGGATAGATTGATAAATAGATAGACAGACAGACAGATAGATAGACAGACAGAAGAACAGATAGATAGATAGATAGATAGACAGTCAGACAGACAGAAAAACAGGCAGACAGACAGATAGATAGATAGACAGACAGATAGATAGATGAATAGATAGATAGATAGATGGATAGATTAATAGATAGATAGATAGATAGACAGACAGACAGAAAAACAGACAGATAGATAGACAGACAGACAGATAGATAGAGCGATAGATAGATAGATAGAAAGATGGATGGATAGATAGATAGACAGAGAGACAGACAGAAAAACAGCCAGATAGATAGATAGATAGATAGAAAGATGGATGGATAGATAGATAGACAGACAGACAGACAGAAAAACAGACAGATAGATAGATAGATAGATAGACAGACAGACAGACAGAAAAACAGATAGATAGATAGACAGACAGACAGAAAAGCAGACAGACAGACAGATAGATAGATAGATAGATAGATAGATAGAGAACGCAATACAAACATTTAAAGACAGCAGTTAATAATACACTTTTATGTTTACAATGAATGTTCATTCCGAAATACAATGTCTTACACACACAGACACACCCACACACACCATCAGATGCACACACTCTCTCACACACACACACACACAGACGCTGACACACGTAGTCACACCACTCGATCCACATCTGTGAATCGCTTTAAGTTTCTGTATTTCGTCTTCTCCTTCTTGTGTTACAGTGTGTGCGTGTCTGTGTGTGCAGTGTGATATGTGTGGGTGTCTGTGGGTGCAGTGTGGTGTGTGTGTGTGTGTGTGTGTGTGGTGGTATTCTCTGCTTCGGTGTGCACGTGTGGACCAAGGATTAAATGAATGAACGATCCACTAATGAAGGGGCTTCTAGGGTTGCGTGTCAGTGCTTACGATTGAGTCTGTAAAGGTAGTGTTTACCGGTGTACCCCACCCTCCCTCTACTCTATCTCACACACACAAACTTACCTACACAACAGTATTTTGTACTTGAGAAGGGAAGTGTTTTTTTTTTTAAATTCGAACTTGATATTTGTTTTTTTTCCCTTTGTTTACGTGAAATTAACCTTTGAAGGTTACGGTGTGCATTCAGACGTGACAGATACAGATTAACTGATTATAAATAATTAAATAGAAAAAATAAATAAATAAATAAATATTTGGGGTGCACCGGATAGTACTTTTTTTATATTCGGCTGGAGCCGGATACCTAAATGTCTTGCAAAAAATTTGTGTTGCTGAACATTTTATAAAACTGCTAAATAACATTGCTATATTTTGTATTATTTTTTTCCCTTTTTATTTACCTTATTATTATAAAATCTGTTACTGATATACATTTATATATAAAAAGAGAGAAATGGATAGACAGGAATTGTTAAATTTACTGTGGGGTGGCAGACTATCTTGCTGAAGGTAGAAATTGTGGTCTTTAAAATGATTCGATTTTATCTCTTTTCATCGAGATTCGAACCCAGGACCCCTAATCGCCTAACCACGCAGCTGCCGTGACGCTAAAACTTTTACTATGCTTTCGTGGAATGATTTGGAAAATCTATAACCAGGATTGCTTGGTCAAATAAAATGGCCATGTTAGACATCTGTTTATGGCCAGGCCTCCTCTTACATTGGGGCCATTGAAAGGGAGATTACCACGCTATCAATGTATGCTTTCGATGAGAAGCTGGTAAAGAAAAAAAAAAACACACACTTTTATTTGATTGCTTAAAGAAAAAAAATGAGTTGCACAAAATGAATAAAATTCTAAAGAATTTAATTTCTATTTCAAACGGGTAATTCCGATCTCGGTGCTTTTATTTATATTTACATCTATTTAAAGTTGTCTTTCTGTCGTCATGATTGGTTTTAAAAAATAAAGCGTGAGAAAGAAAATATTTTGGCTGCAGCTGTATTTTAACCCATACCAAGGAAGAGACAGGCAAATAGAGACAGCGTCATGGCTCCATTAGGATGTACTATGAAAATAAAAAAGTTATTTATATGACGATAAATAAAATAAAATGTAGATTCAACGAACCTATTCTAAACAGAGGAAAATGGATTTAAATTTATAAAGCAAACTAGTGTAGAGCAGGGCCATAACATTCCATAAATAAAGGCTGTAGGTCATATCTTTATTGTTAAAACATTACTAATAGGAAAAAAAGTATTGCATTAAATTTGATTGTAGTTTTTTACTCCCTCCCTAGAATTTGCCTGCATAATTTCTTTAGATGAAAAAGAGTTAGGAGACTTAGTGGCTGAGTGGTAAGGCGCTTGGCTTCCGAGCCAATTCGAATTCGATCCTAGTCCACTCGACTCTAATGGGCACCTGACATTGGTTGGGAAAGTGAAGGCGGTTGGTCGTTGTTTTGGCCACATGACACCCTCTTAAAGGTTGGCTATAGAAATAGATGAGCTTTAAATCTTCTGCCCCCGCCCCCTTTGATCGCAAGGGTTGAAAGAGGAACTTGCAGTGAGATGAAGACTAGTTTAAGAAATACTTTTACTCCTCAGTCTGTGTTTTTCATTTTCATTACACTCATTTCTAATCCTCTCTTGCCTCTATCTCTTTCTCTCTTTTTCATCTATCTATTCTCTCTCTCTCTCTCTCTCTTTACTCTACTCTCTGTATTATATCTCTTTTTCCACTCTTTTTTTTGGTCATTCTTCTCTCTCTCTCGTTCCATTCCCCTCTCTATTTCCCTACTCTCTCTCTCTCTCTTTTGCTCTCTTTCACCACTCTCTTTCCTATATTACTCTTTCCTGTCTCTCTCTCTCTGTCTCTCTAACACCCCTGATACTCTCCTCCTCTTTCTCTCTTTCGCTCTCATAAGCACATGTACTCCACGTGTAGACTAATACTCTTCCTCCTATTACTCTCCCTTTCTCTCTTCTCTCTCTTCTCCTTTCCATGTCTTTTTCTCGTTTTTTCTCTTCCGCTTTTTCTTTCTTTCTCTGTTAACCCCTCCCCCTCCCCCCCCCGCCCGCCCCGTCCCAAAGTTCGAGACTTTCTCACTCTATTCAATCAATAATTTAAATGATGTTATTCATCCATTCATAGATCTATATTCTTTTCACGGTTTTCTCATCGTGCGATTAGTATTCATCTTTTCTCCTGTACACTCACTCACTCTCTCCTCCTCCCCGCGCCCCCCTTTTTTAATTTCCCCATCTGCCCTCTTTTTACCCAATGGCACTCACCTGGTCTCGCCAGAAGTCAAATCTGAAAATTTTTCCCACGGTGCCGGTATGCTCATCTCTCTACCCCCTCCCTCTCTCTCACTCTCCCTCCTTCTCTCTCTCTCTCTCTCCCTCTCACTCTCCAACAAAACTTCCTATTTCAGCTTCCACTGCGCCCCCCCCCCCCACCCCCTGCACACCGTCGACAACCCGAGCCAAAGTTTTAAATTCTAGCAGCGAGCAGTGGTCTGACAGGCGCCCGCCTCTCCCCAGCTTCTCGCCCCTACTAGCTCCAGCTTGATTGATGCAGACTCTTTTGGCTTCCGTCCTTGTCTGTCTCGCTGGCACCGGCTTATTAGATGCGCCTCCAGTCCGCCCCCCATCTCCTCCTCTCTGGCTTTCGTCCACCCTTGGCTAGAAGAATAACTGATGGTCCTTGAGCCTATCCTAGTTGGCAGCAATGCAGTCCAGCACCCTTTCAAAGAATGCCAGCCTCCTTACTGTTCAGGACTCAACAGACTGTAAGAGAGGATGATTATAGTTGTCAAATCATAGAGTGCGATTTATATACCATATTTATAATGACTATGATTAGATTTGGTAAGGAGGTCCAAGGAAAAGCCGGCTGGACAATTTGAAAGAATGGACACTGGCATCTCATCTCGATGTTTTACTTTTTAAAAAAAGGAAAGAGTGGGAGGCTTTAGTTATTCAAACTGTCACAGCATTCCTATGACGATTGTCTAGGGACAGATGAGAGGGTTAGCTACTCCTTGGTCTCCTTGATACAAATAGAAATAAAAAGTTGGTGATTGTGTGTGTGTGTGTATTTTAAGGCGGTTACAAATGTTTAAAAGACTAAAAGATTTGCTGAAACATGGGGAAAATACATCTTTTAAAAAAAACACATCTGATATTAAAACATAATCCTGACTCCATGGTCGTGTGGTAAGCGCTTCGGTATGTCATCACAATGGTCCCAAGTTCAAACCTTCCTGTCTTCATGCTAGTTGTGTTGGGATATGACCTAATAATCTGAAAGAATCTCCGAAACGTATGCAACAAAACAAAACATTCTTATTTCATTGTACTTTATGACATGGGCGTATCCATGTTAATTAGAGATTAAAACTCTACTTGGATCTCTTGGCTTATTCATGCCACCCGCCTGTTTTGGAGTGTATGTGTATGTCTGAAAGGTAACGACGAGGAAAGTGAGCGTTAGTGCTAGTGTAGTGTTCGTGTAGAATGATGAAACCATGGGCGTGTTCTGTCGTAATTTATGATAAGATACCACTGTATATGCTCTGTTAAATTGAAGACAGCTAAGAGACGCAAAGGAGTAGAGACGTGTTTTTTTTTTGTGGTGAGCTACATTTTGTTTAAATATCGTTTCATTTTGTTACTGCTAGATCTATATCTCATCTCAAGTTGAGTCTGTAGATATTATTAACTCTTTCTCTCCTAACTGACGATACCAACGTTGATTCCACTAGAATGTGATAAATAACCACGGAGATAAAGTGTTAATAAAAGTTAAATTAAGATTTGTTTCAAGAAAGACGTGCGTTCAAGTTGTTAAAAGTTAATGTAATGCGCCTACATCGGTTTAGTTGAACTAGCTGTTTGGAGCTACAATCCAACGACCAACAACCCGCCTCATATTTTAATGGGAAAAAAGGAAGACAGAGCACTTGTACAAAATTGTCCTAACATACGGAACAAAAAATGTACATCTCTTGCAAGTAAAATTTCTGAGTTGTCTCCCTCTTCTCTTTCTTTGGGACAATTAAATAGTTTTGAGCCTCATTACTCAAAGATCACGGAATCCATGCCTGGATTAACCATTAGGCAAACAAGGCACGTGCCTAGGGCACCAAGCGCTTTGGGGGCACCACAAGTCCTCGAAAAAAATCGGTCGATTAAGTTAAGAACGAAACTAATTTTCTAAAAAGAAATATAGGTTGTCTTCCATTGGCTTAATGGAAGGCTTACTCCCCGTTCGTTAGTGGCCGCGAAGTGGCCGCGAAGTTGGTGTTACATAGGCTACAATGAGACACTTCCTTCTTGCCTCTGCGCGGCTATTCACGTTCATTGCTTCCGTTTTAGTCTGCTATACTAGTGAAAACAATTGTTAGTAGTGCTAATTTGTCCAAAATAAATTAAATTAGAATTTATATTTTAATATTCTTAATTTAATTAAACTCAAGATGAAACTGTGTTCAGTTAAGTGGTGCACAAAAGAGAAAACTAGCTAAACAAAAAGAACATATTGTTTCTGTTGTGAAAGCTAAGAGCCAAAAAATAACGGATTATTTAGTTTCAGTTCAGCAACAGGTTAATCAGGATTTTACTGACACCATCAACCCTCTTGATAAGTCTACTTCAGGCCGTTCTGCAAATCCTGACACAGCATTAGTGCTTGAAAATGAAATTTGTTGTGACACACTTCAGTCTGCTGAAGATGATGAAAAAGATGAAGAAGATAAAATAAACCAATCAGTAGATCCAGGACTGTGGATTGACTTCTCCGCTCATGATGTGGCTTACTGGGTTGACTGTGGGCCTACTAACTGTCAGCATCATTATGGTCCCTTTGATAAATCTTGCCGTGTTTATGCTGGAGGAAAAATAACAAGATATTGTTCTCAAAAACTCTTCTATGGCACAAAAGCAAATGGTGAGCAGTACAGGAGAGAATGGTTATTGTATTCACCATCCACAGGATCTGTTTACTGTTTTGTTTGTAAACTTTTTGCATCTAAAGGTTCCACAAGTTTGGCTGATCAAAATGGGTTCAGTGACTGGAAAATAACATTCAAGTTGATAATCATGAACAAAGCGCTACTCATAAAGACTGCATGTTAATATACCTGGCTCTTCGACAAGGCTCGGGTCTACTACAAAAGCTAGAAGAGCAAATAAATGAGGAGTACAGTTACTGGGGACATGTTTTGAGGCGGTAGCGATTATTTGTATTATAGCTGAGCGTGGTCTGGCTGTTAGAGGGACAAATGAAAAATTTGGATCTTTACAAAATGGAAATTATCTAGGGTTGCTGGAGTTGGTCAGTCAGTTTGATCCATTTTTAGCATCACATATTGCGGCCGGGCCGGGTAGAGGGGGCACCCGTGTGGGTTTGTGGAACTTTGTGCCTAGGGCACCAAGAGTTTTTAATCCGGCCCTGACGGAATCCCTAAGCCTGATAGGCCGACACTGACCGATAGCCATTGACTTGACTGAAGACTTGATAATTGGAAAGTCTTTGCGCAAGCGTTTTAGATTTGAACGATAAACTGAGCAATGTCAATGACTCTTAATTGAACAACAAAGTTACCAACTCAATAAAACTTTCAAACGGAAGAGTTTACAAACTATGTTATGCAGAGCTAAATTTGACACACTCGTTACAATCTATCTCTTTTAAAACCTTAGCTTAGCAACGCTTCCTCTATTCATATTTTATTCCCGCCATGTTTGAAGAGCTCCAGTAAATAAATATAAAAAAACAAAAACAGGATTGTTTAAGATTTTCGTATTGATTAGAGAAATTAGATTTTGTTTTAATGTTTTGAAAAATACTTGATTTTGTGTACGTCTCAAGAGACCAATACAGGGGACAGGGGACAGCTTTGGGCTGGTGCTTGGCTTGTGGAGTGAGTTTTTCCTTTCAGACCTTGCGATCTATGAAGCAGAAGATGCTAAGGTCATCTGTTTCTATGGCCAACGGTTAACAAGCAGAATGGCACGTGACCAGCGCATCGACAACCGCCTTTACTGTTCCCAATTTATTTCAGGAGAGCCCTAAAAATTCCGAAATTCAAAATCCCAGTCTTCACCGAGACTCGAACACAGGACCCCCGGAAGCAAAGCGCTAACCACGCAGCCACCTAGCCCCATTTTGAGTGACCTTCCTGGTGGAGTTCTTGGTGGAGTTACCCTTCGAATAGAGCGGCCATCCTCCTGGTGGAGTTCTTGTGGAGTGACCCTCTTGGTTGGGGTGCCCTCCTGGTGAAGTGACCACCATTGTGGAGTTGCTCTCATGACTCCCTGAACGAATTAACAAATCAGAGTCAATACTTATAGTGTCATCTTTTTAAGTTTAAAATAAACTTAAAACTTCCTCCTGACTCCCTGGTCGTGTGGTAAGCGCTTCGGGATGTCATCACAATGGTATTTGCGCGTGTGTGTGCCTGAGAGAGAGGGGGGAGAGGGAGAGAGAGAGCGAAAGTCAGAAAAAAAGAGATATTCAGAGTGGAAGAGGTAGAGGAGGGTTTATCAATTAATAATACAAAAAGTAGTGCGATACCGTGCCGACTTCCGGTGGACCAACAAAGACTTAGGCAGACACGCGGTTTAACAGATGGCCATGTCCAGGCTGACAATGACCAAAAGGGCATCGGCGAGATTAAAGGAGAAGCGAACTCGAATTCTTCCCCATCAATGGACAGGAGTTTGGTCGGGGAGGGGGGCATGTTGATAGTCCAAGCGGAGGAAATCAATTGACCTTGAAGAGCTCTTTTTCTTTCTTTCAAGCTCATTTAAATTTAATTCTATGATTGTAAAAAAAAAATCAACCACAAAGATCATTCGGCCCTCAAATATAAATATAAAAAAATATAAAACATATATAAACTAATGTTAGTCTATTAAGATAATGAAATGTTCAAAACATATTGACTTTATTTTACTTGAAAAAAATCATATTTCAAATAATTGGCTAAAAGAGAGAGTAAAATAAAATTTAAAAAAATATATTTTTTTTTAAATTTATAGTAGCATAAGACTTGCTCAGAAAAGTTGCAAGCTAAATGTAGGATTATTAAAGAAGACAGGAAAAACATTTTTAAAAAAGACAATACTTACATTATTAAGCTTGCAATATAATAAAATAATAATACTAAAATAATACAAAAAGTTTTGATTCAATTCGGGTATCGAACCCTTAACATCGTCAGCTGCTAGACGTTACGTATTTTTTTTTATTCGGCCACCTAGGACGTAATATATTTGCGATTATGAATTGATCTGTTCATTATATGGACATCTAGATCCAACACTAGACATAAAGTTCTGTTTTTGAGAACCCTTAAGATGTAGTCTACTACTCTCTACTTCTGATCTAGAATCTAGATGCAATCTATATACTAGATTTACGTAAAAGTATAAGCAATCGTATAAAATTGAAACAACTTTAGATTAACTGTTTCTTATAATTACGGTAATAAGGCTGGCTAACTACGCCATGTTGGCTCTAAACCTAAATATAGTCTCCAGCCTAATTCACATTCGTGGATATATATATATATATATATATATATATATATATAATTAGTTAATCTTTATTACGGGGGCTGGACTACAAGAGCCACACCTCTAAGGTAAGTATGTATATTTCCAGATGAACAACTCCCTCCCCCTTTTATTTGTTTAGTCCATCACATTGAGTTCATAGATTGACAGGTGACCAGAAGTCAGATACGATGGACGTAAGCACTCTCTAGAGGTCACACGAGGTAACTAGGTTTGTTTACCTAGTAGTTAGTCTTAATTGGGAGGGGGGGATGGACTGGACTTCAAGCCAAACATCTACATCCGGACAAAGAGTTGGCTTATTTGGAGAAAAATCTTAATCACGTGGTTGGGCTAGAGGCCACACCTTTCCAAGTGTGCCGAGTTACTTGAACATAAATCTCAATTAGTAAGCTGAACTAAAGATCACACACACCTAAACGTGTGACCTTTAGCTAAACAGAACACAAACCGCGAGATTATATAGCCCAGTAATCCAGTAACTAATTATTTTGTAGAAGACACGACCAGGGCAATCTTTAAATGGAGAGCTAAACACCCCCTACTCTTTATTTTATTTCTTTGGTCCTTGACACCCAATTTATTGATAGACATTGACCATTTTTTAAGCCAGAATGAAAAAACACAACGTGCTAACAAAGGATATTACACTGTCCATAAATATTACGGTGAAATAATTTTTCTAACATGTTAACTTGACTATTACTCCTGCAGTTGATTGTGTCTTGATTAGATAACAATATTCTTAATAATTTGTGACAGTCAATTAACTCCTTGTTATTACTATTTTTTTTTTTACTTAAGATGCGTACTTAGCCACTGTGTATCAGGCTAGGACGACTTTGACACATAAATACCGGAAAACCTTACAGTAAATTTTAAAATCGCATAAAATAAATTGAATAATAGTACCGCAGTTAGATTTAGCAAACAAAGAAACAATATGCTGGAGCATAAAACAAAACAACCCTTGACCTCTAACTAGTGGACGGGTATAATTTATCTATATGCTTGACTGACCATGCCAACGTGTTATCTTTTTCGACTGACCCCCAACTCTAGTGCGTGCGTATGCTCAAGGAAAAAACAATGCTTGATGGTTAACACAAACAACTACACACACTACACTAGGACTACTTGTGTAGGCTCACTACGTCTATCTGACCAGGTTGTTGGTCTGAAATTCATGAACACATACATCCGACTACTATACAAGGCAGATTGCACTTTACTTATGAGATTTACATTAGTAACTAGTTAAATATATACTAACATTTTTACATTGACCTTCCTACACACATCCTTTACAGTTGGTGGCATCGTACATACACACAGACACACTCATGCTATACAGATTTTTAGAAATACTGTTAAGCTTGAATAAATCAATCAGTAACAGAGTTTAAAACAATAAGGTATATAAAAGGAAAAAAAAAAAAACCCAACCAATATAGGTATGTTATTTAACAGTTTCGTAAAATGCTCAGCAACGCAAGCTATTAACAAGACACTTAGGTATCCGGCTCCGGCTCCGGCCCGGCCGAATATCAAATTTATTATCCGGTCATATCCGGCCCCGGCCGGATATCAAAAAGTACTATCCGGTGCACCCCTAAAATATATATATAGTTCCTTTATTATTTTGACACGTTCTTTCTCCCACTTACCATTCTCGGATCAAGTTGAGCATTTTTTCATAGTCAATAACAATAGAGAAATCAATCCAAAAATTAACCAATTAATTAATAGTTTAGTACTAATTAATTAATTAATTAATAGGGAGATAAACCCCGTGATTTTCAGATAAAGGGCGGTAGGCCTACTTACCGTTCAATCCCTTAAACTAGCTTTGTTTTTAAAAATATTTTTTTCTTCTGTTGCTTGTATATATTTAGGTCTGCGAAATAAAACTTCAATCTTTATGTGTTATCTCATTCTGTCAGTCATTTTATAAAAATAAACTATTTTTAGTCATTTTATGACTTGGTTAACTTAAACTTTTTTTGTTTATGGTTTGGTTAACTTTTATTTTTTTCTGTATATGGTTTGGTTAATTTTTATTTTTTTCTGAATAGGGCTTGGTTAACTTTTACATTTTCTGTATATGGTGCGTACTAGCATGCATAACCATCCAAAGGATAACGTTTGAATAACGTTATCATTCATAAGCTTTCATTGCATGTTCGTCTGCTTGACGTCTGCTTGACGTCTGCAAGAGATTTCTCAGAACCTTGTCTTTTGAACTGGCTTTGTAAATCTTAGTCATATTTTTGGGGGGGGGGGGGGGGGGGGGGGAAATTAATTCTTTCCAAAAAAGTGGTGAAAAATGTTTTTGTCTAGGCTCTTGGCGGGTTGCATGGGGTCTCGGCGCCCCACATTACCCGCACCTAGCGTAATGTTTTAAAACAAGACTAGTTGGCCTATTAGAGCATGGAGTTATAAAAACAAAAACTTCAAGGATAATCCACAACTATAGAAGATTTTCATAAAATGGAGTCTATGAACCTATAAATAGCAATATTTTGGTTTACCTTGAGTGCCAGATAAGGAAGCTTTGATAAATATAACTTTTAAAAAAAATTATTATAATAATCTATAATATATATTATTTTTTTTTTGCAATTTTTTTAACAGCATTATAGGCTTAATTTGAAAAAAATCAGAGGAAAACATTTTTATTGTGAAATTCAACGTCTAGTTTAACCCTAACCCTGACCTTTAACCCTAACCCAACGTCTAGTTTAACCCTAACCCTGACCTTTAACCCTAACCCAACGTATAGTTTAACCCTAACCCTGACCTTTAACCCTAACCCAACGTATAGTTTAACCCTAACCCTGACCTTTAACCCTAACCCAACGTATAGTTTAACCCTAACCCTGACCTTTAACCCTAACCCTGCAGGACAATTACAATGAAAAAAATAAATATGAAAAGAAAAGGTAAAGAAAGAGGAAAGTATGACAAAAACTTTTGAGTGTGAAAATATTAGAAATAATGTGCTCAATAAAATATAAATCGCCCACATTGGGTGCACCGAAATGGGCGAGCTCTGTTGCATTCTTTCTTTCCCTGGCTTCATTGAAGATAGTATTTGATCTCTCCCCCCCCCCCCCTCCAGCCACTCCTGAGGGGTTTTTTTTTTGGCGTTTCTGTGCGCGTGGTGCAATCTGAGAGAAGGTTTCTGTGCTTCATTTAGGCGATCAGCGTACACAATTCGGGATTCGAACTCCAGCCCACTTGTTAAATGGTTAAGCAGTTTCGTCCTCTCAGCCACAGATCTCGACAGTCTTATGCAGGTCTACGAACACTCCCAACATGTTACAATGGCATGAAGAGGATTTTGAACTATTTTTAGTCAAGGTCACGTGATTTTGAAAATGAATTTTTAAAATTTCCCCAACAATACAATGTAAACACGGTGGGAAAAAAAAATCTCGCGCACTGTTCTTAAAAAAAACCCAACTGTCTGACGCAACTCACTACCAAGGGTAAGGACGCCCTGAAAGAAGCGGGAAAGTACAGGCGTGAGTAACAGCGCCCTTGGTACCTCCGCATTCCCACGGTCCCTGGCCTGGACCGCCACAACAGCAGCTGTCGCATAATGAATTCATTGGAAGGAAAAAAGGGGGGGGGGGAGATGCAGAGTCGTCTGATGATAAAATGTGTGGAATGGGAGGGCGTGCTTGGCGTACGGCCATGGGGGATACAAAATAAAAGGAGGGGGGGGGGGTAGAAAGGATAAAAAATACGCTGAAAAAAAGGGGGGGGGGAGAGGATGGAGGATACTACGCGCATTCAAAAGAGTTAGGAGGCTGAGGTCCAAGTTCACCAAATAAAGCCCCTGTGGTCAGCTTTTTGTGAATGAAGGCGGTCAGCGGATTTTTTTTTTTTTTTTCATCCTTTCGATCTCACTTCCTGCTAGACGCGGACAGGTGTGGGGGGAAAGGACAAGGGGATGAACTCGGTCATTTCATTTGCGAGATAATCTTTGGACACTTGGCCGTGTGTGTGTGACCGCTGGGTGGACAAGACAATATTAGGGCTGTGAGAAAGGAAGAGAAGATGAGAAGTGTCCACTGGGGAAACTGGGTCAGTTGGAGTTACTCTTTTGTGTCCCCTAATGTCCGTTACCCAGTTGGTCTGTTGAGAGCTGAATATACAACTGATTGCTTCCGGTTTAGACTCTTTCATATAGTGTCATGTCTCCCAGACTGTCGACCATCAAAGCCTAACATGTTCGAAATTAAGAATAATAACTCACATAATTTTTATCTCAAAGAGCAGGTATACACTAACAAATATAGGCTCGTTAAATGATATTTTCGGCATACCTTTTAAACTCACTGAATTCCACACAATGATTTTTATTTGACGCGTATTCAACTTTTTTTTTGTTTAAACATTTTCATTAATTGTCTAATAATTAAATAATATTTTGTAACACATGACCTCAACCAAGACAGCAGTCACCAACAATGTCTTCAAAATTTTCACAAACCACGGATAACTTTATCACATGACCTCAGCCTGGGCATCTGTCAACAACAATTTCATCTTAGTCTACAGTCACTCTCACAGCACAACATCACTGTCCGTGAAACTTGTTGGACACAAATCATCATACTAGAAGGTTCTCTTTTTTAAAGGTTTCTTCAAAACATTCTTCAACACATGAGTTCAACCTGGACAGCAGAGTTCCAAACAATGTTTTGAGTGTCAAAGTGCTCACTTGCCAATGGACAAAAGCAAGCTTGACATTTATGAGATGTAACTTGTTGTACAGTGTATCCCAGGCCTCAGAAGTAGCAGAGTAGATAGTATGTTGAACTTTAGCCAGGTCACCTGTAGAACAACAGTCAGCGGCACTGCCATCCTTGAGGACATCCCCTTTGCACAACATACTGCTTGCCCTGCACTTTCCATGGTGTAGGTCACTCTGCTTGGCTGGGTCAATAACAATGAGGTAGACGCACTGGCGAATCCGGGGAGGGGGGCGGTAGGGGCGATCGCCCCCCCCCCCCTCAAAAGTTCTGGATTCGCTAGTGGGTAGACGTTAGATCCAAGTCTAACATTTGACAAACTTGCCCAATTCATTTTTAAGGACTTAGTTTTCTGAGACCTTCTTATTAAGTGCTTCAATGACCTCGGTCTCAGCTTCTATTGGGCTGAAGTGTCCTAGAATCTTAACCTTTTGGTGCTTGCGTAGAAGGTGTTAATTAATGTCTATCATGGTTGAATCAGTCTGGATGTTTCTGAGCCAGTTCATCCGGAGCTTTTTCTAAATGTTCAAATACAAATTTCTTAAGATTTTTTATTTTTTTAAAATTCAGTACTTAAGAGATTACATTGCCAATTATTCATAAACTGTCCAAACTTGACGATCACTGGGTTGTCCATTGTCCTGTGTTGTAGACAAACGAAGTTTTTGGGATTCTTTCGGAAGAATCTGTCCTTATTTCCTTTATATATATATATATATATATATAAAAAGATATGCCTACAATTTGCTAATATTTAATCTCTAATAGGGAAGGAAAGATAGCTTTGGTATTTCTTTTACGCTAAGTAAAAACGGACGTCACTTGACTGTATAATAATGCTAAATTAGACATGTTTGATAGAGAGAGAGAGAAAGAGAGAGAGGAAAGAAAAAGTTCTGTCCAGAGGCTCAACAATATTTCAATTCAGTGTCAACTTGCAGTGATCTCCTTGTTCCGTTTCTTTCCGATCTGCATGTGCACATTCTATTTTATCTCTCTTTTAAATTGCCCTTTTTTGTTACCTTTTAAGTGAGAGTAATTTCCCTTTCAGACCTTGCGATCTAGGACAGATGATGTAAAGGTCATCTGTTGCTGTGGCCCACGGTTAACGAAGGTGTCCTGTGGCCAGCACAACGACCAACAGTCTTTACTTTTCCCCAAGTAGTGTCAGGTACCCATTAGAGCTGGGTGGAGTCAGAGGCGCCCAAAGATCCCAAAAAAAAAAAAAAATCGCAGTCATCACCCGGAATCGAACCCGGGACCACCGGTTTGGAAGCCAAACGGTTTACCGCTCACTCACTCCTTTAAGTGAGAATAAATCGTAATATCTGATTTGTGTGAGTGGGGCGCATGAAGGCACGTAAGGTGTCGCCCATGTTGACCTATGCGTTATAAATTTCGTTTATTCTCATATTTATATATATATATATATTTCTGTAATTCATCCGTAAACACTTTCTCCTGATTTTGTTTAACATTGAAACATTTTGATGTCGATAATGAGTCAGGTGGGGATGCATCGAAACATAAAAACTAATAGAAGTAGGGGCGTAGGCGATGGGAGGGGTCCTCCCGTGTACGCCGTTCTTGTACACAATGTACACAAACACTATTTATGAAGTGTACACGTTCTTAACATATCATTAGCCGCTAACGCTACCAGCGTACACGCTAACATCAGTAGCAAAATGTTCGTACTACGGAACCAACACAATGGTGCCATGGGTCACATCACTCTGACCTTTCAAGAGGTCTGACCTTGTCTACGAGTTGAACAAACCTTTTTTTCTGGGTTAATAATGCGCTTGGAAAATATCTTTTTTTAAAAAAAATAAATTCTTCTACTAAATGTCAGTGCTGTTCCTTTTCACTATCAGCTTCTGGAGCGCCTCGTTTTCACTTCGTGACTCATTCAAGTCATTTGTTGACATTGTTTTGGTCTGACTTAATATACGATTATTACATACTTTGTCCGATATAAGTCTTCCCTCAATCTATTCTCTCTCTCTCTCTCTCCTTTAATTTTATCTTTTCCTGGTTCCGATATCTCTCACAGTAATTTCTCGTTATTTCTTTCTCACTATCTCTCACTCTTCTCTACGTCCTAATCTTTCATTACTCTCTACGGCTTCTCTTTATCTATCTCTCTCTCTCTCTCTCTCATTATATCTTTCGATCGATAGATCTCGCTCTCTCCCTCCTTTTCCTTATTTTTAGCGGCCTCCGAAAGGGGAAAAGACGCTATTAGTTTTGTGTGAAATGTCTGTCCGTCCGTCCCGTTTAGATTTCGTAAACTAAAAAGAATATTGAAAAACCGACACCATGATATTTTAGACCTTTCAAAGTTACGATCGGCTACTTTTTTCTTTTCTGAAAGTGAACCATTTAGTTTTTAATATCAACCATGCAAGCATTTTTTTTCAAAATATAGAAAATAAAGAAATACACCATTTTTACAACTATTCACTATTAATTATAACAAATACAGGAGGCTATTTTGTAAGGGAGATAGTTACTCCCTATATTATTAAACATTTATGCAAAAGTTTTTAGATTTTTTGTTAAAAATTTTTGTATTTTATACAAATGTATTGCTAAGTTATGCAAGTTCTGTCATGTTAACTATAACTAGTACATTACAAAAAAGATGGTTACAATTTTTTTTTCAAACAGAAAAAAATCAATTTAATATGCATATAAGTGGAACATAATTTAAAACAAGAACTAATACATAGTTTTCCATATTATCCGGTGAAACGCACTGTGTAGGGTAATGTCATAGACACCGAAGGATATTTTATCTCTTTAAAATTACTTTTTTAAAATGAGACTTTGAATAAACGATTAACCCTATACAAAACAATCACATCAATAAGATAATCATTATATTAAATCAGTTATGCCAGTTTCACCTTCACTTTCACCTATCCCTTGGTCTGCTGGACCGTTGGGGCGCCACACAAGATCCATCAACCTTCATTCTTCTCTGTCATTTGCCCTTGATAGAATTTCATTCTGATATCATTTCTGAAAATATTGAAACCTGCCTTATTACCTGCCTGAGTGGATCACTTCGGGGGCCAATTTTGAGTTTGTGTTTCCCCACAAACTGTCTTTGTAACCTTGTTTTTTGCGTTTTTTTTTCCAATAGATTTTTTTTCTCAGTATCATTCATCTCTTTTCCGTTCTTCCCACACTAAAGTGCTAAATTGTCCCAAATTCTGCTACCTGAAACACTGCATCGCGGACGTAGAAACAATAGACCACATACTGTAGGAATGCCACGTTCTGCATGAAGGACTATCCGGACAAGGATTTGATAGAGAGAGAACTGATGTTGGTGTGCGGCATTAGGGTTGCCTTGTACGGGGGACGAGGCGACATTAAAACACACTGCCCGATTCTTTTCACGTGCTCTAAGGGGAGTAATTCTTAGCATGGTTCGATGCTAATGAGGTTTCTGATTCGGTACCTGAAACAAAATTCAATTTTTAATTTTTGATTATCTCTCCAACATTATTTACTCTTCTGTGTAGTAACTCGAAGCTACCAAAATGTTTAAAAACAAACAAACATCCTAGTTATAGTCTTTTGGCAATCTTGATGCGTACACAATGTGACAAAATATAATGAATACTCTATCACTTCACAACAGTATGGTCAAGCAAGCAAAAAAAAAAAAACGGCCACTATTCTTTAAAAAATGCAATCCACCAAATGATAAAACGGACCAAAAAAAAAAAAGAATTTAAGAAAGTTTCACACCTAGCAATAAACCGTCTGCTAGATGTCACTGCGACACCTCCTCATTCAAAAGTTCAGCTTTTTTTGAAGAATATTTTCACTTGAATTGGTTTAAATCAAGAAAACATTAATTTTTGACAATATAAGCACAGGGTGGCCTAAGTGATAGAGCGATTAGCTTCTAATATGAAGGTGGACGTTTTAATCCTGAAGAAAGATTGTGTTGTTTTTTTTACTCTTAATACAAGAACGATGGGTATCTGACATGTCTTAGAGACATTGCTGGCTGCATGTTACCATTGATAACCAGAGGCGTAACTGAAACGGAAGAACTGTTCTTCCCCTTGTACGCTGAATATTTGACATCGTCAATTCTTTGACAAGGTATGGTGGTCGAGAGGTCCCGGGTTCAAATCTCTATTAAGACTGGGACTTTTAATTTCGGGATTTTAAGATGGCCCCCTGAGTCCACCCAACTCTTATGGGTTCCTGACATTAGCTGGGGGAAAAAAAGCGTTAGGTCGTTGTGCTGGCAACATGACAGAAACGTTAACCGTCGGAGAAACAGATGGCCTTTAATTCATCTACCCTATAGATCCCAAAGTCTGAAATGGGTGCTTTACTACTAATTGTTTGAATATAGTATATATATTTTTTATATTAAAAGAACATTCAATTGGAAACATTGAACAGAAATAAAGAGTATTAACGACACGATTTGCAATGTCTTAAGGACAGCTGTTGTTGTCTTAACACTAGACGGAATACAAGACCAACGATCAAAACACAGAAGACGCATCCTAGTGTGTATGTGAGAAGGTGTTTGTGTGTGTGCGTGCGTGCGTGTGCGTGTGTGCTTCGAGATTCTTGCCCCCTAGGGAGAAGCTGTTAGTCCAGAGCCATTCCCACATGGGTCAAGCTGTACTCACTCGTTGCCCCCTGCAAGTCTCCCAAGGAGTGGGGGAAATTCCAAAATGATGGAAGAACTGAGAGCCAGGCAACAGTCGGGGTGTGGGGGTCTGGGGTGGAGGTGGAGGTGGGGGGGGGGCTGGAGGGAAACGGAGGGGGAAATCGCGAGACGGGGCGCGTCACACAGACAAACGCCTGCACGTCAAAAACTTTCAAAGTTAAGAAAGGATAATAAGAGCTCATTAAAATTAAAGCCAGTAAACATGGTTAGGGTTTGGGTTAGGGTTAGGGTAATAAACTATACGTAAAAAATACATCGCGATGAGATTAAAAAAAAAGCACGAATCTTTTAAAAAAAAACATCAACAGCATATCACCCGCTTCTCTTGCATAATGCAGGCATGTGTATGGTTCTTTGCCTATACTTTGTATCTATAAGAACACCTCACAAAAAGTAAGTTATTATTAAGGTGAACAATGATTATCATATCTTGTGCTGGGAACGGAAGGATTCCCACAAAATTTCATCGCAGAATGTTATTAATTGCATTTTTTCCTCCCTTTGCAGCGAATCCAGCAGTGACGTTTCCTATAAGTACATCGGAACCCTTGGTCCCCAATGCAGGACACAGGTCAACTTGTTTTGTCAGCTCTGATGAAAACATCTCTAACAGTTGAATGCAGATAAATACAGGCCTTTAGGACATTTTTGTGTCCCTAAGTAGAACAACATTTGTGGGTGTTAGTGAACGGTACTTCTCTGTCCACTTTATAAGAAAACTCCCCAGTGGACAGTGTCAAGGGAGACTACAATTATGTTTCCATGTAAGGAAAGGAAGAAAAGTAAGAAATAAAAATAAAAAAAACGTACAAAATACTGAAAAAAAAAACAACAAACAAACAAACAAACAAAACTTTACAAAGTATAATTGTATCAATTAGTTTGGATCAATCGTGTCATTAAATATGTACTAGATCTAGACCAACAACAATAAATCTGTGCGATTAGAAATATTTTTACCAATTGTTTTTGTTTAGCGCAATTTTATGCTTTTAGCTTTCTCAATACGCTGTGACCCTATCAACAGCCCGAACCAGCTAAGAAATGGATATCTGAATTTTATTGTAATCGCTTTTTAAAAAGCATCTTTGAAAAAAAAAGTCATGGGGGGTGGAGAACTCATGGCTCAAGCCTCCTCAGGCATACACACCAACCACTCTGCTAGTGAAGTGCTTATGAACACAGAACAATATAATTATCTATTGTTTGTTTCAAACTTTCTTTAAAAGCGGCGACATATAAAGGGGAATAATGCAGCGTATACCAGTACTTCAGTCAGATAGACAGACAGACAGAGTGAGTTGATATACGCTTTGTAAAAAGATAATACAAAAATATTGTTCTACAAGCGAGGTATTGTAAAGTCAATCGACTGATCTACCCAATAAATTTTGTTTTAAAAATGTTTGGTCTTTGTTTGCATTACATGTTTCAACATCTGCACGGATGCCGTATTAGAAAGGTATTATACACTGTGATGCTAAGTCAGACAGCTCGGAAGACAATGGCTTTGGTTTCGTTTTGAGACGGGGCAGAATCTTGTGTGACTGATCAAGCCAATTCTGGAGCGGCAGAGTTTGCCACAGTTCATGCAGGTATATACATCTGTCCTAGGGATAGCTGACAGGGAGGCAACTTTCTTCTTCTTTCTCTTGATGCAGGCTTCGTTTCTTTTGCTCTTGGCGAAGTTCGTACCAGCACGTCACAGTCTGTCTCCTTGCTGTTCGGTTTTGGGTTATCTTCTCCCACATACTTTGGTCGATGTCTCGCTTACAGACATCCCTGTAGGTTAGTCTTGGGCGGCCCTTGGGTCTGACTCCATCTGCAAGCTCAGCGTATACGATGTCATTAGGGATTCTTCCATCTGGCATGCGAGTGACATGACCGAGCCAGCGTAGTCTTCTCTGTGTAAGAAGAGCATAGATGCTGTGCTTATTGGCCCGTTTCAAAACGTCCTGGTTGGACACATGATCCCTCCAGGAGATGCACATTACGCGTCGCAGGCAGCGTAAGTGAAAGATGCGTAATCTGTGTTCACGACGCATGTAAATCGCCCAGCTCTCACTGCTGTAAAGAAGTGTGCTCAGAACGCAGGCATTGTAGACTAGGATTTTGGTTGCCGTAGTCAGTTTTGTATTTTCCCAGACGAAATATAACACATTACCAATAATGTGCATACCTTTTGTTTTAAGTAAACGATTTGGAAGACCATGAGTTGAGTAAAATAGTAAACTTCCCCTTTTAGTCCATGCGGTCATCCGTTTCTTTGGCCAACGTTTACGGTCAAGTGGTCAGCGCAACGACCAACCGCCTTTGCTTTTCCCCAACTAATGTCAGGTACCCATCAGGACTGGGTGAACTCAGGGGGGCGCCCTAAAGATTCCGAAAAACAAAATCCCAGTCTTCACCGAGATTTGAACCCAGGACCCCAGGTACAGAAGCCAAGCGCTTAACCATGCATCCACCGTCCCCCCCCCCCTCCCCAAGACCATAAGTAGTACCAATAAACTCGTATTTAACATAAATCAGACATGTAGGACATTTATTTTTACATGTACGAGTCTTATATCACGTTGACAAGGTAACACTCATGCTGGTCTCCCCTATGTATGCATTTTGCCCCTTGAGTTGACTCCCCGACACCCCTATACACTTCCGCTTCGTGAAAAAAGCATACACTTAAAAGCACCATTTTATTTTTAGATTAGCCCCCCCCCCCAACTCGTGTACTCCCCCCCCCCCCTCCTCTTTATTTTTCCGCTACGAATCCTAATGTCACATTGACATTCAGGAGCGACTACTCTCCAACAGTTATCCCCAGAGTTGTTTCCTCCTTTTTTATTTTAACTATACCGGAAGTGGCATGATAACGGGGCATTTCCGGCTCATATCAGCTCCTGACCGTAAGTTTAAAATATGGCCCATAGGCCATGTCGTCCTTGTCTTAGAAAGAAATCTTTCCTCCTCCTATCCTCCCGAACCCCCCCCCCCCCCCTTTTTTTTTTCCACTTTTTAATTCTCATATCTAGTGGGACATGAAGTAAAAAAAAACAAAAAAAAAACAACATATAAAGTTCTTCAGATGCGAATAATTAAGAAAAACCAGTTGCTTCTCTTTTAAATCAAAAGTTTCCATTTCAGAGCTTGCGATCTATTGGTCAGATGAAGTAAAAGTCATCTGTTTCTGTGGCCCACGGTTAACGTGGTTGTCATGTGGTCAACTCAACTGCCAACAGCCTCTACTTTTACTTTAACTAATGGCAGGTACCAACAGGAGTTGAGCTAACTCAGGGGCGTCCTAAAAATCCCGAATCAAATCCCAGTCTGCAGAGATTCGGAATCGAGACTCCTTAGTTCGGAAGCCAAGCGCTTTACCACGCAGCCTTGTATCTTCTTTGAAAAACAAACAACAAACAAAGAACAAGAAATATTAAAAAATAATTAAAAAAAAAAAAATTAAGCGTACTTGTATCAATTTGTTTGGGTCAGTCATGTACTTAAATTTGTAATAGATCTTGACTAACAATAATGAATCTGTGCGATTAGAAATATTTGTACCAATTTTTTAGATTAGTTTTTGATTTCTGTCATGTCTGTGTTTGTGATGTTATTACAGCGCCTTGAGCCTACATTTTGTTTGTTAACAGCGCTTTATAAATACAATTATTAAATTAAATTAAATTGCTTTTTTGTTTAGCGCCATCTCTTGTTTATAGTCGTTGTCAACATTTAGAGCCAAATGGCTCCTTAGATTAGATTCTTTCCTTTACCGATCACACAAAATGAGAGACTTCACTGTGAACGTCAGTGTGCGGCTTTCAAGTCTGATAATAAAATTTTTTGCACTTCGAGAGACGGGTCCTTATTGTATAAGGGGGGTTTTTCTTTGGAATATGCACTGTGTATGACACCATTCTAACATAGCATGAGTTCGTTGTGCATAACACCAGTCTAGCAAGGCATTGGCGCACTGTGTATAATACAGTTTTAACATAGAATCAGTACGTGACACCATTCTAAGATCACATCAGTGCAGTGTACATAACACTATTCAAATATATCATCACTGTACTGTGCTTTAGACCATTTTAACATGGCAACATTGTGCTCATTATAACATGGCCTCAATGCACTGTACATAACATCATTCTAACATGGAACCGATGCACTGTATATAACATCATTCTAACATGACCTTAATACACTGTACATAACAACATGACAATCGCATTTAGACAATCGTGGTTCAAAAATCAAATGTACAGCTCAAAGAAATGTTTACATAGCAAATAAGAACATAAAACTAAAATGTTATTTAACCTTGGTTAGGCCAATAATAGAATACGCATCCTCTGTTTTGGAACCCATTAGTTCAAGAGAATATGAAGAAACTAGAAGAGACACAAAATAAAGCTGTGAGATTCATAACAAACAAATATTCATATTTGATTAGATTAACACAATTAGTAAAATCACTAAATTTAGAGGCACTTTCAGGGTAGAATACCACAAAGTAAAGTAAGAATAATGCATAAAACAATGAACCATAATTTTGAAATTTAAAAACAAAACCTTAAGAAATACTTAGAATGACACAAAGGTAAAGGCACCTTTCTTATTCCATATTCTATGACAAATTTGTAACAATGCTCCTTCACTCCTAGTACTATTAGAGTATGGAGTGGGTTGCCTGAGTCAGCCAGGAAAACCTATGACATGCAGAGTTTAACTCACTGACAGACATGCGTGACTAGATTGACCTAGGAATACGCGTTGGGTGTAATTATTTCCTTTTTTTTTTGTAGTAACTTCTGTGACGTCACGTCAAATTTCCAAAAGGATCAATAAAGCATTCTTAGTCTTAGTTTTAATAATTGATAAGATAAGAAATTCACATGTACAGTACAAAGGAAAGACAGACGTTACATCAAATCACATGTACAGTACAAAGAAAAGACAGACGTTACATCAAATCACATGTACAGTACAAAGAAAAGACAGACGTTACATCAAATCACATGTACAGTACAAAGGAAAGACAGACATTACATCAAATCACATGTACAGTACAAAGATGCTGATGACAATGAGAATGTGTTCCACTGATACCAAAACATTTGGGGAAAAATGCGTTTTGTTAGAAACATAATAATATATATTTTTTAAATTAAATATTGGTACCCTAAATGTCTATCCGTCCTAGTGGTTTTACATCTCATGAAGGATCCTGTTCTGCTTCAGCACACCTCTCCATTGAGATCGCTCATGAACTTTTCCTCACTGTGCGCGAAACTCAATGAGTTATTGTAGATCTGACTCTGTGTCTTCACGACTACGTCATCACACTGTGCCACTGGGGCAACCCGAATTTTGGCTTTTGCCGGTTCGCTTTTTTTTTTTTTTTCCATCTTTTTCACTGCTATTATTTTCAAGGTGACCTTCCCGAATGTACTATGTTTATGTTTTTCTTTTTATATTTACTTTCGTCACTAAAGTTGGGCTTTCATATCACGTGGCATGACCTCCTGGTTAATGCAAACCCTCCATCCAGTTTCATCTTTTAGAGCTCCATACATTTTTACTTTGCAGATTTTTGGTTGTCAGTGTCCAGGTCTCACATTAAGATAGGACTACTGTTGTCTTCTTAGTTTTTGTTTTGTTTCTTGATATTGTTTATACTGGTTGCCTTGGAGACCCTCGATGTAGTCCCTTAGATTTGGTTAAGAAAAAAAAACAAACAACCAAAATGTAACGGACTTATACCCGATATAACACTTCTCCGGTTTTGTTCAAAATCTTGCAGAGAATTCAGAGATATTGTATTTCAATGTTATGCCGAGAAACACAAATGAAAGTAGATGTCAACAGACTCCGTCTTAAAACGCCCCCATCCATGAAAAAATCTCCTCTGTCTTAAAGAGGTAGTATTACTTTTGATGACATTGGTCAATCTGCGGCAACAGTGACCGTTTGAATCTGTCAGACGTGACCCAGACATCATGTGACGTGAACAAGATCCGTTAGTCTCTCAACACATCTGCTGTTTGGGGACGTTAAGCTAGGCTCGCCCCCCTCTCCCTTTTTCATCCCCCCCCCCCCCCATCGCTCCCTGACTTTCCTTTCTTCAAGTATTACTGAGGACATGTTCATTCATAAATTCGGCCAGCCGGTCCACTACTGTGTGTGTGTGTGTGTGTGTGTGTGTGTGTGTGAGTGACTCCATTCAGCGCCCACATCTGCCACATGGGAGTAAAGACCAACGAGACGCCCATTCAGTACAAACCAACAAATGAGGAGGGAGAGAAAGTGTTGATTAAGAGGCTATGTGTGTGTGTGTGTGTGTCTTAGTCTTAGAGAGGGAAGGAGAGCGAATTGAGGGGTGAAGAGGGGTGGGGGTGTCAGCCTCTCCTTCCCTTTGGTCACACTCATTGACCGCATTGTCAACGTGGGCGCTGAGTTGTGGGGCGCTGGTTTCGGAGAGTGTGTTGGGAAAGGGCCGGAGGGTGTGGGATGTAGAGGATATAAAATATGCAACCAATTGTGTTCTGACACAGAATGATAACACGTATGATCACACACACAGATACACAGACTCATGCACATGAAAACACACACATATACGGCGATACACACCCATGCGCATTGCATACACAAGCACGCGCACCAAACACACGTAAAACAAACCAGTTGAGCTGACCATTCATGAAAACGAAGGAGCTATACTCCCAGAACTAGCTTGCGTCCTTGTCAGATTCGACCACTGCTACATACACATCATAGATGTTGTCTTATTCGTTGTGCAGCATCAGGCTTTACCATAGAGCTCATCGACGAACGTATGAAATTTAGGCACTAGCAATTTAGGCACCGGACGTCTACACACCCGAAAATGTAGGCCAATAAAATGTGGCACTTTTTGACAAGGTGGAATATTCGGCACCTAAAAAATAGGCTCTCTTATCTGGATAGGATCTGGCCCGCGGGCCGTAATTTGGGCATCACTGTTTTACACTAATCGAATTTCAGCTCCCTTCTCTTACTGAACCTACCTTACACTACCTTTAACCAGTGACGGTACTTCAGCCGTGCCAGACCATCAGTCTTTCCAGTTTCCAAATTGAAATGACTGTACACCACAACGTATACACCTTTGTATTTCTTCAAACGCTTATAGATTTGCCGGGAAGATTAGTGCTTGTAGACTTCCAGGAAAGATTAACGCTTGTAGTACTTCAAGTTCACGATAAGATTACTTTTTGTAGTACTTCCCAGTAAGATTAGTGCTTGGAGTACTTCCAAGAAAGATTAGTGATTGTAGTACTTCGCTGGAAGATGCAGAGTGCTTCTAGTATTTCCCGGTAAGATTTTGCTTTTAGTACTTCTCTGGAAGATTAGCGCTTGTATTTCCCTGGAAGATTAGTGCTTGTAGTAATTCCTGTGATGGTTAGTATGCGCCGTATTTCCTCCCCTCCCCAGACGCTAAGTGTATTTCTTTGTTTTGATGAAGTTTATGCTTAAAGTCAATCACACTAATTCGCTTTTTGACACTTTGATCTTTCAATAAGATACAGATAGAAAAAAACAACAAAAGAACAGAAAGCAATTGAATAAATGTGAAGGCGATGTCATGGGTAACAATTAATATAAAAAAAAAACGGAATAAAATGAAAAGAGAAATATTTGGAGAAATTTTGTAATAAATAAACAAAATAATCCAGGCGAAGGACGCCATATTGAGAGGTCTGTTGCCAACTACAGAAAACCTATTACTTTTGTGTTACATGACAGGAGCGAAGACATTTGATTCTACACTGCTGAAAAGTGCTCAGAATTTTGTATACGGCTTAATGAATCTAGGAAATTTATGCAGCTTTTTAATTATGTTCAAAATTAAGGTCGGTTTTAAAAAGTGCCTAATTATCCGGGTGCCTAAATTTCCGGGTGCCTAAATATCCGGTGCCTAAATTTTCTCGCTTATCAATACTTCCGTATTTTAAATTCGATGCTATGGATCTGCCTTCATGTATGAATAGCTCCAGTAGTTGTGTTATTATCTAGCAGGCTAAAACATATCTATGAGTATAAGTGACATATAGTCGTGTGGTTTTTCAAAAACTCATTGTATGTATCGGTATGCTCATAAAGACAACAATATACTTTTTTTTAGGTGCAGTCGAAAAGATATGTACAAATAAAGACTTTCTATCTAAAAGTGAAGATAAAATACTTCACTAATTTAAATATAATTACCCAAATTTCACTATCAACTTACAGTAGCATTGTCAATTTACACTAGAGCCCATTAGTAATAAGGGAAGGGGGGTGGGATTAAATGATTTTTTTTTTAGAAGAGGTGGTGGTCTGGGCGTTGTTTGATTGGCCTGTTCTGTTTACGTGACGAAATGCGTGGGTAAGGATCAATAGGGTTAGAAAACGTAGCACATTGTTAGTCAAACACACTCACCCTGTAACACACACACACGCGGATAAAGTTTATTAACATAGAGACACGCATGTACACACACACACACACACACACAGACACACACATCCGTGTACTAAAGCACGAGTAACACTTGTGGGCAGTTAAAAAAAAGAAAAGAAGCTGTGAATGAATCTCGAACGCACACACGCACGTACTCACTGACACGCGGGGGTAGTGGCGCTAGATCATTAACGCGGGCGTCGTCTCAAGGCTTGACGTTAAAACCTGGCTGGATGAGATGAGGGCTCGTGGCGGCGAGAGTTTGGGGGGCTATAAAGCCATTAAAATAATAAGGGCTTCATTAGGAGGTGCGGCTTTCCACATCAGCTTATTAACTTCAATAAATTTAAGAGCCGGGCTATTCCATCAGGTGAAATGCATTGAACCAACATCGCTTCTGGAATGAATAGAGATAAATGAAGGAAGCTGTTGATACACGCTCTTTGGATTGTAGCTCAAGTTTATAACAAATGAATATTATATATTTGACTAGAGTAACACCATCAATGAAATCCTTAAACTTTGAGATCCTATAGGACAGGAAGACTGAAAGGAAATTAGCAATAATACTATAATAACTTAAGTGAGGCAACTAAACGAGGCAAATATATGTTTATTTACACGAAATCACAAGTTCATAAAACATCATCTTTCTTAGGCACAGTCTTTTCACTTCGGCTTTCAACTTTGGCGGAAATCGTTCTCTCCTCTCTTCCTAATGTTGACATCCTTCTCAGTCTAGTTTATCACACTGCTCACCTTCTAGCTTAGATGGCGGTGCGCATGGCAGAGTTATAACAATACATTAAAAGGCTTAACCATAACTTACAAAAAAGAAAAAAATATATAAAAAGTACTTAAAACAACATCGTATATATAGGGAAAGGAACCGCTCAATGACTTCCATTTCTTTATAATTAAAATTAATTAATTATCACCAATTAATTAAATAATTGACTTTTTAAAAATTGATTCGTGTGTCGTCAGCGACTATAAATAATTGTGCAAAGTTTCAACGTGTTCCGAGAATGGGAAGGGGGAGAACAAAACGTGTTCAATACTTCTGCCTGACAGACGGAGAGAAATTCTATTTAAAAAAAAAAGCCAAAATAAAATACTCAGAAAAACACAAAGATAAACGCACATTTCTTATTCCCTATGCTAGAACTAATTCTTACAAGCGCTCTTTCCTCCCTAGTGCCATTAGAACATGGAACGGGTTGCTGACTGCAGAGTAATAATCAGGATTGAACTATCAGTTCAAGCTGGCGTGTTATAATAATAATAACAGAGGCGTAGCTATGGTGGGGGGTGAAAGGGGGGAATTTGAAAATCCCATTGGCCCCCACTTGAGAGGGTTCCTAAAGGAGTGTTTTTTACATTGAATATTAAATATTACACAAAATGCAGGGGTCCCCAAAGAGGTCAAGCCCCCCCCCCCCGACCGCCAAATGATGACAAATTCCTAGCTACGCCACTTAATAATAATCATACACCTAGTCATGTGACAAGCAGAACGATTTTCAAATGTCATGTATCCCTAAAATGTTAGGTATTCATCAAATGTTAGGTATCATTCAAATGTCAGGCATCCTTCAAATATCAGGTATTCATCAAATGTCATTATTCATTAGATGTAAGGTATCTTTTAAATGTCTAAAATTTTTCAAATGTCATGTATTGTTAAATGTCCATAAATTGTCTGAAGTTCTTCAAATGCCAGTTATCTTTTAAATGTCAGGTATCCTTCAAATGCCAGATATTCTTAAAATTTCAGATAGTCTTCAAATCTAAGGTATTCAGAACCTCAAAAAAAAAAAAAGAAAAAAAAAAAGGGAATTCTTTTCAAATAGATCAGCTTTTACATGGAGTGAAACCTAATACCATTCAGCCAACACCACAGACAGTAAGCGACACAGCATTAATGTCTGAACATTATGAATCCACGCCTACCCCAGAGTAACTTCAAACAGACCTAAAGTTCCCGATGCTTTTGGGTACTTCACGCGCCCCAAAGCGCCAATGTGTGCAGTGCTTACCCTCCACCTGCTGCCAAATCTTCTCACGTGTCCATAAAATGAGAATGCCGAAGCGGCCTCACAGTGCTCACGCCGACATATTTGTTTAAACACATACTTCCGGTGGACGGACACAGTTGGGTGAATTGAAAGTACAGGAAGCGAAAAATTAAGTAGAATCTGGATTGACAAGGCTTTAGTCAGGGGCGGGGGGAGTCTGGCTAAGAACATGAAAGGCTTCCGGAAGGCATTGAGACGTGCCAAACAATGGGGGAAAAGAAATACGATAAGTAAAGAAATAAAACAAAAACAGAATAACGGAAATAATTTGTAAGGTGATAAAAACACTTGACAGTATTTTCAGAACGCATTTTTTCAGTGATCGAAATAAGTTATTATCTATATATATTTAAAAAAAAGAAAAGCGTTTCTAAAACGATAATACCTCCTATATACAACTACATACAAAGGGATGCGGCGGTCTTTCATCCCGCAGAGTTGTCCTGACCATCGCAGCTGGGACTGCATCAGGATTGTGTAGATGCTTTGCAGACACGCTCTTCGAAGGACTTCAGTACCTGGTATTTTTACTTGCCATTTAACATTCAGTATTTTTCTTAGACATGTCACGTGAAAGTGGTTCAGTTTCTTTGCATGTTTTCTGTACACTGTCCACGTTTCTGAGGCATAAAGCAATGTAGGGAGGATGACAGCTCGATAGATCACTAGCCTTGTATTTGTGGTGATACCTCGTCTGTTCCAGACATTTTTAGACAGTCTGCAAAAGGATGAACTGGCCACGGCGATACGCAGGTCGATTTCATTATCGATCTTTCCGTTTCTGGAGAGTCTGCTGCCAAGATACATGAATCTGTCCACTGCATTTATATCATGTCCATTTATCTTGATGCTTGGATCCGAAAAGACTTTCAAACCTGAAGCAGGCAAATATAACGCTTCAGTCTTTTATTTTTGTGTAAATGGTAAGGCCAAAGTCTGCAGGGCTAAAATGTGTTCAATAATCATCACGTGACTTTTTATTTAAAAAACATAGATTATCAACTATTCCCTTCTTTTGTACACCGGATACACCAAAAAAAAATACTCTGAAAGACACAAAGATAAAGGCACACTCCTCGTCCCATATGCTAGGACAAATTTGTACAAATGCTCCTTCTTCCCTAGTGCTATTAGAGCATGGAATGGGTTGCCTGGGCTAGCCATGAAAAGCAGTGACTTGGCGAAGTTTAGGTCATTGGTTAATATAAATGACAAAATGCATGACGCGTAGGACGTAATCATCTTCTTTTTTGAAGTAACGTCTGTATTATATATGATAGGATATGATAAAAGTACTGTCTCTATCTTTGTGTCTTTCTGAGTATTTTATTAAATTTTGATTTTGTATCTGAAGATTTTGGTTCAGTGTTTTATGCATAATTGCTACTTTACTTGTAAGTCTTCTATACTGAAGGCTTTCTAAATTTGAGTGATTTTACTAAAGGTGTTACATATAGCCAGTCCGCCTATGGTTTGTATCTCGATACAAGCTAAAATTGAACAGAGTTTTGCGTGCTAAACGCATAAAGTGCAGCACGGAAACCTTCTTGATAATACTGTTACAAAGGAACAGTGATAGGTAGAGGTCAACGTATGACCCGGGCGAGATGACACATCAGCGAGTGTTCTCTGGAATCTACGCGTATAAACAAAGACAGGATGTGACGTGTCCTCACGTGTTGTTCCAGGGGACAAACAGGTCTAAGAAGGGGGCAGTTACTAATGAACAGTGACAGATAGAGGTCAGTACGTGTGACCCCGGCTTGATGACACTGCAGCAGGTGTTCTCTGGAATCTACATGTAAAAACAAAGACAGGATGTGACGTTACTCCCGTGTTGTTCCAGATGATACTAGCAGTGTTTGTGCAACTTTGGAGGAGCGATTAGGGACTCTATATAAGCCAGAGAGTTAATGTGAAAGTCAGTCGTGAGTGAGCCGTGAGTGAGCCGGTACAGTCGATACAGACGATGTAAGACGTGTGCGGCTCTAGTGGAAGAGAAATGTGTACGACTCGATGCAAGTTAACTAGGGTAGAGCTAACTCGAGTGGACTACTGTCGTTAAAGTCTATACAGCGAACTACAGTGGACTTGAGCCGTTACAGTCGATACAATCGATGTAAGACGTGTGCGGCTCTGATTCGGTAGACTTGAGTACGACTTGGTTCAGCTTGGGAGACCTGGAGCGACACTGGGAAGTGTGTCGTTGGTCTGTTCTGTAGAATACGGCACGATGCAAGTTGAGAAGAGATGAATTGCAACGAAGTGAAGAGATGGATTACAACGAAGTATAGCTAACTGTAAACTGACAGATATTGTACAGTCTTCTACGCTACATGTTACAGTGACGAATTGTTAGAGTTAATAATCATTAAAGTTATATGAAACTGAAAGTTGAGTCGTCAAGTTGTTTGGAGTGTGTTTATTTGTGTGTCTACTAATACATTTAGCCAGAAGATTCAGAAATACGTAACAATACCTTCCCCTTTCCCAACTTAAAAAATGATTAGGCCAGAAGCGCTTATAGAATGCTTAAGAGCGTTTTAGGACGCTTTTTATAAGAGCAACAATAATAATCGTAATACCATTGAATATAAACAAGTGTATGGCAATGCAAACAATCTGTGTTCTGCTAACAGGGCTGTATTATGATCATGTTTATGGCACCCGCCTGGGGGTGAGTATTTTTTTTTTGGCCCTGGGTATTTGTTTACTCGTAAAAAAATATATCCACGTGTGGCTACTGTTAGGCAGATGCGGACCAGGTGTATCAGGCATCATATGTTGACCACACCTTGACATCGACCAGACCAAATCCAATGTGGCAGCCTTGCTCACACAGACATTAAGGCCAGTGAAGCTTGAATGTGCACGTGCAGACCAGGGGAGGGGGGCCCTACCTTCCCCCTCTTCTCCCCCATGTTTTACACCCCCCCCCTCGGTGGGATAATTGTAATTCTGGCTAACAGAAACGACCCTAGAGAGTGGCAAGCACTGCAATCACCACCAGCGCTATCAAACATTCTTCAAGTCTTAAGTCTACTTTGACTTTCATGGCCAAGTGTGACACTAAATTGACTTTTGTCGTTAGAGAGTTCCTAATGCTTTGAGTTCATTACTAGAAAAGATCCTGATGTTTTGAGTTCTTTGCTAGAAAGTTCCTAATGGTTTGAATTCTTTGCTAGAAAGTTCCTAATGGTTTGAATTCTTTGCTAGAAAGTTCCTAATAGTTTGAATTCTTTGCTAGAAAGTTCCTAATGGTTTGAATTCTTTGCTAGAAAGTTCCTAATGGTTTGAATTCTTTGCTAGAAAGTTCCTAATGGTTTGAATTCTTTGCTAGAAAGTATCTAGAGGCACTTACTCTTATTTTATTCTTCGTCTATTACAAGAAAGTAGATAATCTTTTACCTTCTTTGCTAGAGAGTATTTAGAGAAACTCAGCAATGGTTTTACTAGGCGTCCATGAAAGTTTTCATTTTCATGTCAGATGGACCACAGTTTAGACACCATTTGCCAGTTTTCTCACACTTCTGTTGCCAGCTTTCAATAAATTTTATGCGCTAGCACAATGATGGACCAACACCGCCGAGATAAAGGCTCAACAAAGGAAATTATGAACATATCTTGAGATTTTGTGGCTAGTTAAAAGAAAGTATTAAGGCTTCAACTGAATTCCAAAAGATGATTTAAAAAAAAAATTTAATGTGGTCTGTAGAGCATTAAAACACGGCTTGCCATTATTAATAGTAATTGAAATTTAATATAATAATAACATTACACAATTATTTCTAAATTTTACTTACAATTTAGAATTTCTATAAAGTTTGTTTAAAATGCAGGGAATTAATGAAATTTTAGCGTCTTTATATATTTGTGAGCATCTTTTTCTTCTCTAAACAAACGTACCAAACTGTGTTTGCATTGGAACAAAATTATGAGGAACTATTTCTAAAAATACTTGTAGATTCATACATCGCATTATTTCTTTTATACATGTAATATATCACTTCGTCAAGGGAGAGAGCGGTGGCTAAGCGATTATAGCTTCCACACCTGGGGTACTGGGTTCAAATCTAGGTGACGTCTGGGATTTTGAATTTCGGGATTTTTAGGGCGCTCCTGTGTCTTCCCAACTCAAAGAGTACCTGACTTATGGAAAGTAAAGGCGGTTGGTCGTTGTGCTGGCCACATGATACCATGCTTTTTAACCATTTGCCAAAGAAACAGATGATCTTCAACATTGATCGCAAGGTCTGAAAGAGGAGCCTTACTTTATATATATATATATATATATATATATATATATATATATATATATATATATATATATATATATATATATATCTTTTCGCAACAATTAATATGACTAATCCATTTTTTAGATTTTAGTCCGTTTATATAGAAAAGTTTGTCCATGACTTTCTATTCTTTCTGTTTGTATTTATGGGCACCAGCAGACTCAGTTTTATTTTAAAATGTAGTTTTTATAATGTTACTAACATTGGCACATCTCTAGTCATCTGGCCTTATTGAGAGCTAGCACATCACCTGACACTCAAGCACACAGTACTTCCGGCCTGGAACCGACCGACAAGGGCGAACTTTAATGTCTGGAATATGTAAAACTTGTGAGCAGCCTCTTTAAACTTTTCCCCGCGACTCTTTTTAAGTCACTTCAAACAGAACTCCTCTCCCTAGCTACTTGTCTTCTTCCTCAATCTTCTCGCGCTCGGCTATTTCATCTCAGGCACTTACTCAGGCCTCTACCGTAGTAGGGTCTACGGCCACGTCTTTCTCTCTATCCTCCCCTTCCTCCTCCTCTGTGCTCTATATCTCATTTTCTTCTCATTATGGTCTTATTATTATATGTTTTTGTTGTTGAAAAAAGTGGGGGAAAGGGGGGGGGGGTGGAGAGGAAAAGGGAAATGGAAGTGCAGTTCTATTTTTAGCCATCTAATGTAGCGGTAACTCTAAAAGAATCGCCATCTGATTACTTCCCCTTGCTCGGTTCAGTTCATGTTTGCACACCTGTCTGACGCCCTCAGTTTTACTCACCCCCTCATTTCCTGCACAGTTTTCTCCCCCACACTCCCCCCACCCAAATAACCACACGCTCACCTTCTCTTTTAGTTTCTATTTCATCCCCCCCCCCCCTCTCTCGTCCAAAACTTTCACGTACTCACACGCACACATACACCAAACATCCTCATTCAGTAGTAGAGACGAGTAGATCAGCACGAACACACACTCACACAGCCCTATCAGAGACCAACCCACGGTCAGCATCTTCCTGATTGTATGAGTCATACATTTTTTTTTTGACTTTCTGGAACTCTTCCCAGATTGTCTGTTCTCAAATTGTCTGCTTTAGTGCCTTCTCTTTATTGTTTGCAAGAGAGATTTCTGTTTGGAGAACTATTCTCTGAGTGTCTGCCCTACAAATGTTACTAGACTGTCAACAATTGAGAATATTTGCTCCCAAACGGTATGCTGTGACATTAGATCAGCATTCTCTGCTATAACATTCTCTGCCTAACTTTATCTTCCCTAAAGTTTTCTGCCCTCTAACAATGTCTGCCCTAACATTCTCTACCTCAACATGATTATCCATGAATGCCTTAACATTCTCTGCCAAAATATGGTATACCCAACAATGTCTGCCCTAACATTGTCTGCCCTAACATTGTCTGCCCTAGCATTGTCTGCTCTAACATTGTCTGCCCTAACAATATCTGCCCTAACAATGTCTGCCCTAACATGGTTAGCCATAGCATTGAATGTCTTAACATTCTCATCCCAAATGTGGTATGCCCTAAGATTATCTGCTCTAACATTCTCTGCCCTAATACGGTATGGTCTAGTATTGTCTTCCATAACATTCTTTATTCTAACATTCTCTACATAAACGTGGTATCGCACAATATTGTCTGCCCTAACATTCATTCTTCTAACATGGTATGGCCTAAATTGCCCTAAAAGATATCTGCCCTGATTTTCTCTACCCTTACATGGTCTGGTAATCTCCTAACATTGTCTACCCTAACATTTGCTGCAATAACATGGTATGGTCTAACATTCCCTACGCTGTCTCTGCCCTAACATGGTATGACCTAATATTGTCTGCCCTAACATTCTCTGCTTTAACATTCTCTGTCCTAATAAAATATGGCCTAACATTCTCTGCCCTGATAATGTCTGCTGTAACATTCTCTGCAATATCATGGTATTGCCTAATAATTTCTGCCTTAGCATATTCTCTGCCTTGAAATGGTATGGCCTAACATTCTCTGCCCCAATATTGTCTGCACTAGAATGCCATGTAATACCATTCTCTGCCCTAATATTGTCTGCACTAGCATGTTATGACTTAATATTCTCTGCCCTTACATTGTATGCACTAGGATGGTGTGACCTAATATTCTCTGCCCTAATATTGTCTGCACTAGCATGTTATGACCTAATATTCTCTGCCCTTACATTGTATGCACTAGGATGGTGTGACCTAATATTCTCTGCCCTAATATTGTCTTTCCTAGATGGTTTGGCGTAACATTCTCTGCCCTAATATTGTCTGCACTAGCAGGGTATGACCTAATATTCTCTGCCCTAATATTGTCTTTCCTAAATGGTTTGGCGTAACATTCTCTGCCCTAATATTGTCTGCACTAGCAGGGTATGACCTAATATTCTCTGCCCTTACATTGTATGCACTAGGATGGTGTGGCCTAACATTCTCTGCCCTAATATTGTTTTCAATATCATGGTATGGTATAACATCCTAACATTTTCTACCCTAACATAGTACTCCAACTAATCATCTAAAATATAACTATATTCAAATGATGTACCACTTGTCTACCATGAAATAAATATCAGCCTTATATCACTTTCTTTCACGTTGTATTGAGCAATGACACTGAGCAAGTAAACAATATTTAAGAAGCAATATAAAGAAATATGGTGGCGATATAAGGAGAACTAAAAAATATTTTGAAAAGGAAAAAAAAGAACAGGAGAGGTGTTAGAATGAAAATCTACAAGAATGAAATTCTACGATAGAACCAGACGATGTTAGAGCTATTTATTTTTTGAAAAGGTAGTAGTGTGATATGCATCACTTTTATCACTGCTAGAGGGTTATGGAGCAAAATATATCAATCTAGATACACCTATATTGTGTACATGTTTAATGATGGGCAATTTAGATTGAATATTAGATTCAACAGGGCTGTGGCGGCCGAGTGGTTAAGCGCTTGGCTTCCGAACCTGGTGTCCTGGGCTCAAATCTCAGTGAAGACTGGCATTTTGAATTTTTGGAATTTGTAGGGCGCCCTTGAGTCCATTCAACTCTAAGGGGTATCTGACTTTAGTTGAGGAAAGTACAGGCGGCTGGTCATTGGGCTGGCCACGTGATACCCTGCAGGTCAATCGTTGACCAAAAAAAAGCTGAACCGGGAAATTTTACTTTTTATTAGATTCAACAAATGCAAAACTTCGTAATGACTATTTGTAACTAATACTAATGTAATTATTAAATTTAAAAAAATGAGTGGTTTATATATAAATATTGAAAAAAAGATTTATGGATGGATGAATGAAGAATGTATTGATTAGTGAATGAATGAATGAATGGATGGATCGATGGATGGATGGTTGAATGAATTATTGGATGATGACTAAATTAACTTCTTCAATGACTGCAGCTCTTCAAGGATTATGACGTTATGTGAATTCTATGCATTTTTTTAAAGTCTATGTTTGTCTTTCAGTTCCTGCGCAGCCCTTCATTGTGCACGCATTTACGTGTTTTTTAGTGGTCTATGTGGTGATTCCGTAGCCATTCTGTCGTTCTGTGACTACGAAGTAGTTCAGTGAAAAGACAGTAGTTCAGAGTCTAGGAAGTAGTTCAGTGACTAGGCAGAAGTACAGGGACTAGGCAGTAGTTCAGTGTTTATGAAGTAGTTCAGTGACAAAGTACTAGTTCATTGTTTATGAAGTAGTTCACTGACTAGGCAGTAGTTCAGTGTTTATGAAGTAGTTCAGTGACTAGGCAGTAGTTCAGTGACTAGGCAGTAGTTCAGTGACTAGGCAGTAGTTCAGTGACTAGGCAGTAGTTCAGTGACTAGGCAGTATTTCAGGGACTAGGCAGTAGTTCAGTGACTAGGTAGTAATTCAGTGACTAGACAGTTGTTCAGTGACTAGGTAGTAGTTCAGGGACTAGGCAATAGTTCAGTGTTTATGAAGTAGTTCAATGACTATGCAGTGTCTCAGTGACTAGGCAGTATCTCAGTGACTAGGCAGTACTTCAGTATTTATGTAGTAGTTCAGTGACTAGACAGTAGTTCAGTGACTATGCAGTATCTCAGTGATTAGGCAGTACTTCAGTGTTTATGTAGTAGTTCAGTGACTAGACAGTAGTTCAGTGACTATGCAGTATCTCAGTGATTAGGCAGTACTTCAGTGTTTATGTAGTAGTTCAGTGACTAGACAGTAGTTCAGTGACTAGGCAGTATCTCAGTGATTAGGCAGTACTTCAGTGTTTATGTAGTAGTTCAGTGACTAGACAGTAGTTCAGTGACTAGGCAGTATCTCAGTGATTAGGCAGTACTTCAGTGTTTATGTAGTAGTTCAGTGACTAGACAGTAGTTCAGTGTTTATGTAGTAGTTCAGTGACTAGACAGTAGTTCAGTGACTAGACAGTAGTTCAGTGTTTATGTAGTAGTTCAGTGACTAGACAGTAGTTCAGTGACTAGACAGTAGTTCAGTGTTTATGTAGTAGTTCAGTGACTAGACAGTAGTTCAGTGACGAGGCAGTATATCAGTGATTAGGCAGTACTTCAGTGTTTATGTAGTAGTTCAGTGACTAGACAGTAGTTCAGTGACTAGACAGTAGTTCAGTGTCTAGACAGTAGTTCAGTGACTAGACAGTAGTTCAGTGACTAGACAGTAGTTCAGTGACTAGACAGTAGTTCAGTGACTAAGCAGTATCTCAGTGATTAGGCAGTACTTCAGTGTTTATGTAGTAGTTCAGTGACTAGATAGTAGTTCAGTGTTTATGTAGTAGTTCAGTGACTAGACAGTAGTTCAGTGACTAGGCAATAGTACATTGACTAAACTGCAGTTCAGTGACTATGAAGTAGTTCAGTGACTAGGAAGTAGTTCAGTGTTTATGAAGTAGTTTAGTGACTAGGCAGTAGTTCAGTGACAAGGTACTAGTTCAGTGTTTATGAAGTAGTTCAGTGACTAGGAAGTAGTTCAGTGTTTATGAAGTAGTTCAGTGACTAGACAGTAGTTCAGTGACTAGACAGTAGTTCAGTGATTAGGGAGTAGTTCAGTGACTAGGTAGTAGTTCAGTGACTAGACAGTAGTTCAGTGACTAGGCAATAGTACATTGACTAGACTGCAGTTCAGTGACTAGGAAGTAGTTCACATATAAAAAGTCCAGTCATACCAAAGAAAATAAAAAAAAAAAAGGTTTCAGTTATTAAGATTGTCAAAGGTTGAAAAAAAAAAACAACCCAGAATTAATTTTGGCAGACTCTACCACAGCGGAAGTGGTTAAACGAAGTTCGTGCTTCTCCCCCACTTCTACCCGCTCTCACCTTTAACTCCCACAACTTCCTCCCCCCTCCCTTAAATGTCTTCCTTGCCCAGGTTCTCTTCAAGGATATCTCTACCTGCCAGACATTACTCTGAGTGAGGTAACAAATGGACTATGCTGGGTAGAAAATAATGTCAAAAATATGTTTTTCTTAAAAAAAAAAACAACTACAAAAGACAAACAACAAAAATTAATAAACAAACAAATAAATAAGCCAAACCAAAAGAAAAATAAAACACTAAAAATTATTTTCAAAAGTAATTAAAAAAAATTCAGTAAACCTATTTAAGAAATTTTATTTAGTGGGTATTGGGTATATATAAATATATATATATAAAAGAGTTACACTTTATTCGACATAAGTTTTTATTTTAAAAAGTAGATTGGTAAAATGTATGGCTTTAGAAATGTAATGCTTGACTCTTTCTCTCCGTAATCATTCTCCACGGTCCGATGGAATTCTTCAATTTAGTATTTTTTGAACCGTGTTATGATTAAACTTGAATAACTTTGTCGATTGCTATCAGAAAGTGTTTTATTTGGTCTAGAATTAAAGGTCTCTTTGCTCTTTTATATGACACAATAGTAAAGTTTATAAAATCAAACATTAATGTAATTTAATGAGGTCAAATCAAAACGATACTATCGTCAATGAGGAGAGAAAGAGTTAAACCACTTAACTACCCATCATAGCGACTCGAGTTGGAAAACCAAATATTGAGTTTTTAAATTCTAGAAGCGAAGAGATTTTGTTCATTTTTCATTTTGTCAATAATCTACAGCGTCATAAAAAAATCTTGAAATAGCTTAGAAGCAGACGACAATGCTTTGACCAACAAAAGTTACATTTCTTGTTTATGAAGTTATCGGAAATGTTCAAGTTGTTGTCCCACTGCTTTCGTTTGGCTCTGAAAACCAAGTCTTTCTATCTTGCGTGAAATGAAGTGGCACATATTATTATTTATCACTTTCGGATTAAGCTGAAATTTAGCTCAATTATTTCTTTTACTTGACAACACAAGAATCAATTAAAAATAAACTACAAATTAGTTTATTAACTATTGGTAATTAATTATTTTGTTTGGTATCTTGAACAAGGGAAAGAAATCGTACTTGACAAATATTTTGGTATAAGTTGAATCAATTACCAATACTTGGTTAACTAATTGTTTTTTGTTTTAATTGATTCTCGTGTTGACAAATAAAAGAAATATGTGGCCATACAGAGTGTTAGTTTGCTGGGCTGTAGTGATAGTAGGGTCTGCCTATGGTGGATTAGGAAGGGGCATTCAAAGAGGATATGGTTTACGGTTTTATAAGGGTGGGCGCAGTGTCTACAAAGGGGGAGTTGTGTGGGGTTTATTTTGTTAGGATGGTGTAATGACAATATCGAAAAAGAGCTCTGTAAATTTGTCATATTATTTAATGTTCTGTGAACATCTCTGCTACTATCCCCTCCCTCTTCTCTTTCTACAGCTAGGGCCGGATAGAAATTCGACTGTCTATTTACGTGTACTAGAGAAAAGATAAATTGGAAAAAAAAAAAAGTTCTAAGCAAATTTAAGAGTTGGCACGCGTCTTGGTCATTTGCCTGGCAACCACTGCGTCTGTTTATCGCCCCACTTCCTGCTGATTTTGGGCATGCTCAGACTGATACTATCGGCGCCGGAAGTAAATTGAGATAGCGGAAGCGATAGTCGTGTGTACTTTGAGCAACGTTCGAATGGTAAAAGGAAGGAAAAAAAAAGGTCGGGGGGGGGGGGGGGAGGGAAGGAGGGAGAAAGAGAGAAAGAGATGAGTGAGAGAAATTAAAAATTAGAATTATAAAAGCCACACACTTATTCTTACAAGAGCAGAGAAAGAGAGAGAGAGAGAGAGACAATTCTAGAGACAGAATGCTAGTTGAATCAAATCAAATAGAAACACAAAATCAATATCTAGTCACATGATTCCGTCACGTAAAAAAAAAAAAAACACACAAAAAGTCTGCAACGCAGTTTCTGTGTGAACAACTCATTTCCGTCTTCCGGTTTACCTCGTCCCACGTGAGACACATTTCTTCCCCCATACTGCCCTCTGTCTTCATTTCCTCATCATTCGAAATCTTCACAACCCCCCCCCCCCCCCCCCCCCCCAAAAAAAAAAAAACTTGCTACTTTCGTACTCAGATCTTCACATTTTTAAATAGGAATTGAATTGTACCGTTCCTTTTCAGAACTCAGTGCAGGGGCGGGCTGGTGTCAATATTGGCCCGGGCATTTCTGTATAATCCAGCCAATAAATTGTCTATCATTTGATGGGTATCTAATTATTAGCAACTAACCTCAAAATCATTATGTTAAGTTTAATAATATATCGATAACTGTACGCATGCGTACAGTGAACTCTTGTATCTTTAAAAGAAGTATAGGCCTATGTTGCTTTTTAATCGGCCAGTGTTTAGGCTCTAAAAGTATTGAACTTAAAGTGTCATAGTAGCATCCACGCGGTATATTCGATGGCTCTACCGGCCCATTTGGGTACGGCCCACCGAATGCCCATATAGCCAGTCCGCCACTGACTCAGTGACTTATTCACGACGTTCAACTTGCAGCGATGTTAAGCCCAAGTGTCGGACATCTTGACCGTTCCCAGATGTTGTGCTTCTCAATATTTTGCTGATCTTCATATTTCGACATACTGGGACTACTACATACTATAATGGTACTACGGTTTTACTCTGGGTGAACTGGGAAGGGGGGGGGGGGTGGCACTATGTCAGATGAAAAATATTATGTGGTTGACATGGACATAAAATGTCATCTATTTTGGAGCGTAATTGCTGACACGATCAGAGACGTACCCAGCTATGTGGGCCGCACGGGGCTTCAGGTGGTGAATCATGCAGTGTCTACTTGATTCGAGAATGGTAAGAGAGAGAAATATAGATTAGATTGCACCTAGACAGAGGGATTTGATACAAGATTGCACCTTGACAAAGGGATTTGATACAAGATTGCACTTAGACAGACCGTGATTTGATACAAGATTGCACCTTGACAAAGGGATTTGATACAAGATTGCACTTAGACAGACCGTGATTTGATACAAGATTGCACCTTGACAAAGGGATTTGATACAAGATTGCAACTTGACAAAGGGATTTGATACAAGATTGCACTTAGACAGACCGTGATTTGATACAAGATTGCACTTAGACAGACCGTGATTTGATACAAGATTGCACCTAGACAGAGGGATTTGATACAAGATTGCACCTTGACAAAGGGATTTGATACAAGATTGCACTTAGACAGACCGTGATTTGATACAAGATTGCACCTAGACAGACAGTGATTTGATACAAGATTGCACTTAGACAGACCGTGATTTGATACAAGATTGCACCTAGACAGACAGTGATTTGATACAAGATTTGTGACGGAATGCCTCACATCTTTCATCATCTTCTCTGCGGTTGTGTAATAATGAAGTGAAACATACTATACATTTGATATTATTTATTTGATATCCACAGAAGATTGACAGATGAACTTCTAACCACATGTTCATTTTGTTAGTCTAAATACCGAAAAGTCAGTCAATAAAAAAAGAAACATTCTGTTTAATTAAAGCTGAATGAGATTGCGGGGGATGTTTAATTGAAGAAAGTGAAGAGAGAATGCTACACGTGAGATAGTATAGTCTCTATCTTAATGGAACCCCCCTCCCCCCACATTCTCAATGTTAAGGCTAGATAACACAAGATCTGTCTGTAACAGTCAATAACTGTAAAATTGTTTAGCTTCTACAACTAAACGATTGTTTACATTGATTAAAGCACTCTATCCGGTAGATGAAAAGCTTAAAAAGGCAATACATCTGGGTGCATTTCTAAGCAAAATTTCGATCTTTAGATGAAGTTTAAACTTTTTGAAGCATCCAGCACATGCACGATTGCTTCTAGTTCTAATTGTGTTCCGAACAGCATTAAATTGAACATCTAGTGATACTTGGAACCCGAAGTGACCAATCATACATTTTTTTTTTGAAGATGTGACTGTCCCTTTGGTCCTTATGTCATGAGGACTATCTCTACTCTACTACTTAAATAGTGATATACTATAAAAAGCATTTGTTCCAATATTAAAACAGCTCAGGCCTCCAGACAATATGACGATGTCGTTGAGATGACCTTACTTTCATTGATTATAGATTAGCCATGAACCAAATTTCAACCAACTCCCAGACACAATAGGTTAAGATTTTGGTTTAAGGAACAAAACTTTATAAGCCTCAAATCTCATAGCTCAGAAAGTCGTGATCATGGTTCGGGAATCGAGACTCCTTGACGACAAAGGCCAAAAATTAAGTTTACCTCAAACCACAGCTCAAGACCTTACACAATTCTTCAAAGAATTTTAGTAAGCTTTGGCAATGGTTGCTGACAGGCAAAGATCCAGCTATTTCAAAGCATCTCTAAGACGATGGTCCAACCTTTTTACTGTGTGGCTAAGAAAACGAGTCAGTCTACAGAGTCTACATTTGGCTGAACATTGGAGTGTTGAGTCCTGAACGAAAAGTCGAAGAGTTCAAATACTTTTTTCAAAGTTGATTCTACGATATGTGTTGGTGATGGGAACTGTTGGGGCATGCTCGTGAGATTCAACAGATAGAAGGTCATTTAGCAGAAGGTCCTTACCTAGAAGGTCATTAAAGACCTTTTACTTCGTTATCTTCTTCAAGACAACCAAAAAGTTGCCCGGAATACGAATACATTTTATAAAACGTTGCTTTATCGTAAAACTGGTCAACATTTTTCAAGCGACACACTGACTATGCAGTTCTCGTGTGAACCATAAGACTGCTTGCATACTACTCGGTTTGATTGTAAGTAAAAAAAAAAAAAAAAAAAAAAAAAAAAACCGGATAAGTTTTTGCCATGTCGTTGTAGCTTTCACATTATACAGATTTTGTCATAACGTATCTCTATAGACATTTGAAAATCCTTTATTTATTTCGTGAGAGCTGTGTAAGATGTAAATAAATTACTGCTTGGTGGTTGGTTCCTCTCTCTTGGCCGTACGACTCAAAGCTAACTAGTGTGACAGTATACATTTAGTCACGTAGGCCAGCGGTTCTCAAACTTTTTTATTTACTCGGGTAACATTTTATAAAATCACAACTTGCCCATGGACCCCTAAAAAACTACACCAACGAGTAGGATACAGTACATAGGTTAGAATAAAAAAAAATCATTGCAGGGGCGTTCACTGATACTATAACTTTTGTTTAAAATAAAATTTAAAAAAATGAATGACTTGAATGAGGTTGATGAGATATTATGAATGTATTGAAGTCCACACAATGTTTGTTAAGTAGCAACAGCAAATCTCAAAGGGCAGACATTTCTAGTCGGTTTCTTTGATTTGTGATGATGTTCATTACAGCAATCAATCCATGTTTAACCAAAACAAGAAGACGCAAAATCAGTCAATAACTTCTGTACAGATAATGCTGGATATGAAAGTGGAATATGTTTTATGAGACCAGAACTTTCGGTATCCTTTTATAAGTTCCTCGTTTAGGGATATTTCAATGAGCTGCTCCTGTGTTAGTATAGATTCATTCTTGATTGGCATCTGACTTAAAGGGTTCGATACCTAGTCGGGAATATTTAAAAGAAGAATGTCTTCAAAACTATGTAGTAGACGTATCAAACAGTAGTGCGTGGCGAGCTGATTATTATTCCAACTATCCGATCCAATAAACTGGCTCTTAGCGTCCCGGGTACGCTGCTCTGACTCATCGTGGCACCCGGGTGGAAACGGTTACTTGAGGGGGTAACTAGGCTAAATGAATGGCGAAACAAAACTTCCGTGGGAGTGTCCAAGGGTACTTGATAGTGAACCCATTGCAAGGATGGAGTTGAAAGAGAGCTCTCACGACCCTGTCGATAATCCATGCGCCGTTCCTCAAGGGACCGTTACATTAATTGCGAGTTCCCCCATGGTTAGCTTGGTATAACAGGAAAATGGCGGAGGCTCCCGGTAAACTCAGTCCTTTGGCCATGTCTAGCCCATGCGTCCAGAGGCCATTTATGTCGGAAATAGCAATGCTTTATATAGGCATTGACTTGGGTCTCTTCCAGACAGAACTGCGGTTCACGCAGGTTTTTTAAATCTTATTTTACTGTTTGTCGCTCAAACAGGTTTTTTTTCAAACTTAGAGCTCAAAGAGCCTTCGGCTCAGCTCTTAGAAGATCAAACGGCTTTTAGCGTAGAAGTTATGCCACTTTCCTTTCTCTGTAGAATCCTTCGGTCGTCTTGAGGACCACTGGGTGTCCGCGGACCACAGTTTGAGTGCCTCTGACGCAGGCCAATGGGTCCACGGCTGCGGACGACAACCGTCGATATTAATTGAAAAGACACCACTGGTTCTAAGCCTTTCTTTACAACTAATCCCCGTACAGTTTTTTTTTTCCGTAGCGTCCAAACCGTGTTGTGTGCAAATAGCTTAAGGGTAGAATAATTCACATGTTAGCCTATCAAAAAACGATAAAGAAAAACTGCTGTGGATGTAACTTAAGTCTTTAAAAAGGCTGGTACGAGTCAATGTGGCGCTCTTGTCAGAAAATAAAAGATGCGTCCCTGACACGCTCCCTTGTCCCAAATGTAACTCTCTACCGAAGGTGGGGAAAAAAAACTGTTTCCGCTGTCAACTGTCTACTGTGATGTCGCCTAGTGGCCCATACGTCGCGCCGGCATTCTACGTTGAATAATATCAATAGTCAAAATAAATCCTGCTTTTGAAAACTGCTTGGTTTTCCTCGGGCGCATGAATGAGAAGGGAGGTAACTCTGCAAGGTAAACCTTGAGGCACTGTCGCACATAGTTGGGTTGCTGCCCATTTTCTACAGTTTTTTTTTTCAATGGCTTTTTTTTTTTAAAGCGGAAGTGACGCCATTACATTGTGTGCGTGAGTGTGTGTGTGTGTGTTGATGCGCAGCAGTTCTTTGATTTGTTTGTGGAACTCAATTAAAACAGTTACGAAAACCGGAGTGTGTGTGTGCCTGCGTGGTGCGTTATTGGATTCTGTGTGGGCTGATTCTCATTGGTAACCTAATGCAGAGGTTCTCTAACTTTTCTGACCCGGAGACCCCTTTTAAATAGTCAAAAATTGACAAGGACCCCTAAGGGAAAAATCTACGTCAATGCATATTATATATACAAAAACAACATTTAAAAACAAAACATTTTTGTTGAAGGAGTGTTCATTGAGATTATAGCCTAACTCTTGTTTAAAATAAAATTTAAAAATAATTAATGACTTGCATGAAGTTAGGATTAGATTTTATGAGTGTATTTTTGCCCTTCTTTTATTGGTGATGAGGCTCATTACTGCAATAAATCTACGCTGTACCAAATCGGAAGAAATGACTTCTTTCCATAATGCAAGATATAAATTTGGAAAATGTTTTTGTAACCAGTTTGTGGTCTCCGTGTTGGTGTAAGTTCCTCGTTTGTAGATATTTCAATTAGCTGCTTCTGCTGTAGTATGTTTTCATCTGTGATTGGTCAGTTGCAACTGGCGATCTCTCGGACAGCCACAGATCAGAAAGAAGAGCCCTAGAGCTAGCATCTACCACGTTAATAAACCTCCACGCACGCCAAACAACCATATTGTCTTCCTGACTGACGCCAGGACAGGTCTTGTAAATCTCAACAACAAAAGTCAGGTAAAATTCCTCCAACGAATCACAGGCTACACTGAATTAGAAAGCAATGAAAAAGCAAATCTATATGCCGAAGACGGTAGAATCATTAAACAAGTCCCTCTGTACCCGTGAGAAATGAAAAAATAGAGAGTTAAATAAATGAGAAATGGACACAAAGTTCAAGGAAAAAAAAGGTGCCGATTACAAGCTGCCCCCGACATGACCAACATATAGAAGTTCGCTTCAGCACCGACGCAACAGACTGAGACAACACAAATTCCGGACTAGTCAGAGTTGCCCTTGTGGAACATCTCCAGAGATTGCCGACCATGTTCTTCAAAGCTGCAAATTCTATTGAGAGGCCCGAACAAAACACTGCCCCTCCCCCCCCCCCCCCCCCCCCCCGCCAGTTGATCAAAATTACTTGAAGAGCTGCCAGATCTGGAAACCACTGCGCAGTTCATGGCAGATATAGGACTACTTGTCTGAACCTTCCAACATATATGAGAACAAAGAGGAAGAAGAATCTGTGATTGGGATCTGAGTTTGTTCATGCGCAAAAGGGTTCAATACCCAGTAGGGAGTATCTAAGTGAACAATGTTTTCAAATCGTTACTTTAGGTCGTCATAGAATAGTACGAAATAGACATTTTAAACAGTAGTAAACAGTAAAGAGGGGGGGGGGGGAGTTTGATTATCATTCAAATTATTTGATCGGATAAACTGGCTTTTAGCGAAGAAGTTATTTTAATTGTATACAGTTTTCATCTTTTTTGTGGACCCTTTCGGTCGAACGTTTGAGAACTACTGAACTAACGGATGGAAATAGTTTTGCTGTGAAAGAAAGAGTGAGGAGAAGGACGCATTTGAGAGAGAGAGAGAGAGAGAGTAAGAGAGAGAGAGAGAGAGAGGGAGACCGATTTATATAGAGAAAGAACGAGAAACAAAGAGAAAGAGGCTGTTGAGTTGTTGGTCGATGAAAGCAATGAGACTAACAAAATAATTTATTTTCTATGTCTTGTTCAGATTCTTTTCTCATTTCTTTAATCTTACTCAGTAAGGTCCCTATCATTTATTAACTTCTTAGCTGTGATCAAAGCGCTGGCTTACCAATTCATTCTCACGCAGTCAACGCCAGAAATAAAACAACCTCTACAAAAGAAAAAAAAAAAAAGAATTTTCGGAATGTAGTGATTATAATTACGCTTGAAAAAAATCTGTTTTTTTTGGGTTTTTTTCAAAGATAAAAATAAAATCGTAATTAAGATTCGTCTTTTGAAGGAAAAAAAAAAGACTAAAAAAGGCGAATTGTTGGACTCAGTGTTCTCACGGAAAGGAAACACCTTCAATTTGGTTGGTTGTACCTAAGACTTGTAGGTATCTTCATTTCACAAGGTCATTTTGTTTTTAGTTCTAATGAAACCGGGATTTTGTGTGTGTGTGTGTGGAAATGTTCACTTGGAAGCGGAAGTGGTTAACGCGTGGGCGGAGAGAGTATTTCATGTTTTGTTTTTAAGCACCGGAAGTTGAAAAGTGGGTGGCTGGGTATAGAACCGGATGTGGTTTAGCGAGAAACAAAAAATGGCACGGAAAAAAGAAAAATTCATACAATTACAGTAAAGAAGAAAAACTGGAAATGTTCGTTTGTTCTTGCTCTATCTATCTATCTATCTATCTATCTATCTATCTATCTATCTATCTATCTATCTATCTATCTATCTATCTATCTATCTATCTATCTATCTGTCTATCTATCTGTCTGTCTGTCTGTCTATCTCTCTCTCTCTCTCTCTCTCTCTCTCTCTATATATATATATATATATATATATATATATATATATATATCTGTCTGTCTGTCTTTTTTTTTGAAATCTACCGTTCGTCTTAATATTAGAAAGAATGAAAAACATCTCATCTTGTGGCTAATAATTCGTGTCTAAATGTAACGATGCTTTGTATTTGAGTGCTAGATGTGATAATGTCTTCACTTTTCCTTGAGATTATGTTTATCAGACAATGCTTTTCTGATGTTATAATTTAGTGTAGATTTCTATTTTAAACAATTACTGAACATTGAAACAAACAAATGTAAACTATTAATTCAAACAACGAATATCCTCCAACAATAAATACATAGCTTTCATTCCGGAACTAGGTATCACTTAAATAAAATATACATACTGTAGAATACAATTAAACAAGTCAACTCTCTTCGTTCAAGCTCATAACTACAACTGACTTTCCCAGTCCTTTCCAAAACTTTCTATTATCTACCTCAAACTATATTTAGCAACAACCAACTAGAAACAAACAAATCTCGCCCCTTTTATGGAATTAATATAGCTTCGGTTACAAGAAAGTATACTTGTTCCAAAAACCTGTCGATAATCAACCTTGAGTTGCTTTGGAGATGATTGCAGAAAGCTAAAAATAAACTTAGTGCAACGGCTGCTCTATGCTTTTTTCTTTAAGATTTATTTCATTTAGTTTCATCTCGACAGATAGCTAAATCTATATTGGAGATTTTCACGAGAAGCTCAACAGACTAGAAGGTTTCTCTATACTTGAATATATACTTACGATGAATGTATCAAAGACAGACTTACTCTTTATGTTCCTATATTTGTATTCCCACTTCAGTGTTGTCTTTTTCCCCCACCTTAGTTTAAATTACTTTTTTTTCACCTGCTTTTTTAATAGGATGTAATATGAACTAGAGACTTCAGGACTATGCATCTAAGAATGCTAGAAAACCCTTGGCGTCGGGGGATCACACCGAACCCGTTGGGGGAGCTTGCAGAGCTCCCCTAGATGTCGAAGAGGAGAAGCTAATTAATTGTTGGATAATATTCGATAGTCTGTATTTTCACAGTGTATTATTTCAGCCAAATGATTTGATGGCAGTCAAGTTATTGTACAAGTGATTGATATTTTGGGTTGCTTTTTTTCATTGAATAGATTTTTAAAGCATGAAACTCAATAAAACATTTAGTCATCACTGAGTTGCTTTGTTGTGTCCTAGTAGTGTGTTGTATAGATTTATAGGCATACTCCAATCCGCGTAAGTCAGATGATTGTGGAGACAGTACACACCTCTCAAAAAAAAAAGTCCTCACAATTTGTATATATATATATATATATATATATATCCTGGTGAAGACTGGGGTTTTAATTTCAGGATCTTTGGGCGCCTCTGAGTCCACCCAGCTCTAACAGGTACCTGACACTAGCTGTGGAAAAAGGGAATAGTAAAGGCTGTTGGTCGTTGTGCTGGCCACATTATACCCTCGTTAACCGTGGGCCACAGAAACAGATTTTGTTTGCATCATCTGCGCTATAGATCAGAAGGTCTGAAAGGGGAACTTATATATATATATATATATATATATATATATAAAGAGAGAAAGAGAGAGAGAGAGAGACAGAGAGAGAGAGAATGTTTCTCTCTGCTGTCATCAACTGCCAGCGACATCACCTGTCATGTCGATAATTCCAGAACTGCCCAACACTTATCTTATTTACTGCTGTTATTCCTCCTGTCAGTCTACGCCCATGCAGCACGTTGTACAAAGTGTCGGCACCCGGAGGTCGTGACCCTACAATTCACCGACTTCTTCTGGCACCCAGTTTTTTTAGCACCACCTTACCCAGACAGTTGCAAATGTTGGATAGAATAAGCAAACACACACACACACACACAAGTTACAAAACAAGAACATAGTAAAACACTATTAGTGAGATCTTCGGTTACGTGACCACAAAAAAAAACAACAAAAAAAAACCTAGAAAAAAAAAAAGGATTCAAATCATATTTTCGTAATAATACAGGTTTGTCCGTCAGATGAAGCGCGTGACAAAGGAAAAAAAAACAGTCTAAACAATTACCTCACGTGGGGACCTTTTTTGTTTTCATTGTACAAAATATCTCTATATTCCAGATCACTTTATATCTTAATAGTAGAGCTTCCCTTTCAGACCTTGCAATGTAAAGGGCAGATAATGTTAAGATCATCTGTGTCTGTGTCCAACGGTTAACGAGAAGGGTGTCATGTGGCCAGCGCAACGGCTAACCGCCTTTACCTCCCCATCTTAAGTCCGGTTCCCAGGACGCCAGGTTCGGAAGCCAAGCGCTTAACCATCGCGCTCCATTTATGTGATAATACTCTTAATACAGGTACTCAACATATTCTTTCTTTCTTAACTCTTTCTCTCCGTATTTTTTTTACAACATTCTGGTGGAATCAACGTTGGTATCGTCAGTTAGGAGAGAAAGAGTTAATACTGTTTCTGTCGCACTTACCCTTAGGCCTATATGTCAGTAATCTTTATAAATCAGCATTCTAATATATCAACTCTATTTATATCATAAAGCTCTTTCTCTCACTATACTTTTATATCCCAGTACCATAGCAGCAATAACTATAATACACTATAAAAACAATGTCACTTTGAATGTAGCTAAAGCCCATTCAACTTTGTTCAGAGGATCCTGCTGCGCGAGTTTTATGATTTTTAAATTATTATTATTATTATTTTTTTTTGTAATAGGAGAAAAGAATCCATATATGTCTGGAAGACCTGCTTAAGAGCATCTTTCCCCCTTTTTTTTAAAAAATTGACATTGACGCAGGGTTCCGCCTCTAAACATGGCAGTGCGAATAATAGAATCCACAGAGATTCCCTCGTTCAACCAGTGTTGGTCTGAATGTGAAACAAAATGGACAGACTTCTATCTAATCAGGTCACTAGCAGGCACACGCCAAGGAAGACAACCAAAACAACCAAGCAAATATTTGAGATATAAAAACAATGTTATGTCACAGATGTTGACTAACGCCCCTCACAGGAGCCCCCCCCCCCCTCGCCCCTTAGTTTACCTTACTTTCTGTGTACGCATTTTATCCCAAGTTTCTTAGGGCGGAGAATTCTTGTGGCGTAGATTCGGGTGATTTTGGTTTGAGGAGGCGGGGGCGCTGGGGGGGGCACATAATTTTTTTATATATATTTTTGGGCTAATGGTGGGAAGTTTCCAAACAGGAAAGTATTTGTGAGGGTGTGTGTATGTGAGGGTGTGTGTGTGAGAGGTTGTGTGTATGTGAGGTTGTGTGTATGTGAGGGTGTGTGTGTGAGAGAAGTTGTGTGTATGTGAGGTTGTGTGTATGTGAGGGTGTGTGTATGTGAGGGTGTGTGTGTGGATGTGTGTGAGAGTGGTTAGTAGGGTGTTCGTGACTTGAAGAAGGATAGATGGATTGGGGGAAAGGGGGGGGGGTGGAAAGATAACGGTGAGCGCGTGACCAGGTTATTGATGAACTCACCATAAGCATACTCCTGCCAGGTAAGCCTGGGAAGATTGTGTAGATATGAAAGCGTCTTGACAAGGCACAGCTGCTATGATTAAAGAGAAATGTGTCTTTTTTTTTTTGCGTATTTAGCCGTTTGACCCCTCTCCCCTCCCCACTTCTTTGCTGTATCTTCCATGTTTATAGTGGCCAGTCAATATACAAGTAGATGGAAGAAACCTATATCATGTAATTTCGACCATATTCTATTAGGTTTAGAGAGAACTGCAAGGTTTAAATAGGAAGATGTTTTAAGAGACGTCTTTCAATTAGAGAACTGCAAGGTTTAAATAGGAAGATGTTTTAAGAGACGTCTTTCAATTACAAGAAATTCATTTGGTGAGAAACCAGTTTTAAATCACATAATGGTTCTATTATCCGATAGAATTTGTCGCTATTTATATTGTGAAATAATCGCTGTGCAACAAATTCGCTACATAATTACAAAATCCATTGGCAACATAAGCCAAAGCTTAGGGCCCCCATTTGTTTGAGGGCACCCTCGAAAATTGTTCCGAATATATATATAAACATTTTGAAGTAAAAGCAAACGAAAAATAGCGTTATGTTGTCTGCAATGGGCCCAAATCTCAAATGACTTAGGCCCTTATCAAGTGTAAATCCAGTCCAGCTGTCCAGCCCCCTGGTTTCACGAAACAGGCACACGACGGTCACAGAGGTATCGGACATCACACCCTTACTGTGGTGCAGGAATTTACCTACTTGGGATCCACTATTGCCAGCAGTCTTTTTAAGTAACAAAACTAAACTGGAATATCTTCTGCAGCAAAGGTTATCAACCGAGGCGGCCTTAGCAGTGCGCGGGGCCCTGGGCGAGTGTTACATGCGCGGCCCTATATATATCGTACAACATCACGCTATTGGGCTTGTGCTCCTCTAACGCTGTTGGCAAAAATGTTGATTCGTCTTGACTCTCTTAATCAGCATGTTTTTATTTCTTGCATCTGACTCTTTGTCTGACTCTTTGTCTCTTTGGTATATGCTTGTGATTGAATGAATTAAACACATTCCTAAATGAAGATGGTATTAATCACCCTGAATTAGAGAACGACAAATGGTTGGAATAATGTTACTTTAGGGTGGATATATCAGGAAAAGTAAATGGGATGAATCTAAAACTACAAGAAAATGAAAACCCATCCGATGTTTTGGTAGAAGATCAGAACGGTGGCTGAGCAATAAAGAGCTTGGCTTCCGAACCGGGGTCTCGAGTTAGAATCGTGGTGAAGATTGGGATTTTTAATCTCTGGATTTTTTTAGCGCTTCTAAATCCACCCAGCTTTAATAATTACCTGGCATTAGTTGGGGAAGGTATGTGGTTGGTCGTTGTGCTGACACCGTCATTAACCGTGGTTCACAGAAAGAGATGACCTCTACATCATCTGCCCTAAAGATCGCAAGGTCTGAAAGGGGAACATTACTTAATCAGAGCGATCAATGACGCTATTTTCACTTTCTAAAGCAATATCGCGATAAAACCAGTGCAACTGTTGACAGGAATTACTTCATCACGGTTATTTAAAAAAATTTCAGATGGATTTGCTGAGAGATTTGAGCATTTCAAAACCATCAAAACCATTCTAGCAATCATAGTAAATACCCTCAACACAAATAGTAACGAAAACCCTTATTGAGCCATATGGAATTGATACTGGACTTTAAAAAGTAAAGCTTTCTGGCGTGGAGAACTTACAAATTTGAAAAACATGTTGGAAAAGTTGGAGGTCCAGAAATGTATGTACGTAACGCAACAAAAGTGGACAGCTTTCAAAGAAATGCCGCGAGACGAGGCACTTAAATTCGACGCATGGAATTGTCTTCCAGATTGCTACAGTGAAGTGAAAAGGTTGGCAATTGGAGTATTAACTATATTCGGATCGACATATTCATGCGAGCAAGCGTTCTCTTGCATGAATAGCCAACTAACAATTGAAAATTTAGAGTCGTGTTTGAAACTAAAAACAACAAGTTATGAGCCAAACTTTCTAAAACCAAAGCCATCGCTGCCATTGAATTTGGTTGCTCAATTGTTTTGTTATTGAAGAACAAGTTAGTGTTGTATGTAAATGTTTAATTCTTTTAATTTATTTACATTCATAATAAGTAATTATCTAATTATCCCATATATATATTATATAATTTTTTGTGTAAAACACCAGTCAAATATAGATAAGCAGATTTTTTTCTTATGAATAAATAGATTCGTTTTTATTCATCTAAGAACTTTATTTATCCGAGTACTATTTTATAGTTGGCAAGAAAAAACTTTGTGGCTCTTTATAAACTTGGAAATTTAGTAAATTGTAATTTCTGGCTCTTCCGACTCAAAAGGTTGCCGACCCCTGTTATAGACTATAGTCAAGAAGTTTTGAGACGGTATGCATTAATTTGCATTACTTTAAACTTGATGGACAATTAAAATGTTCGAAATCAGTTGTCTGCAACATCTATCCTCGAGTATAAACATATTTAGTAAATTCCAATTGAAACAAAAAACGTAGTATGTGACAAGTTTAACATGTCAGAATGGACAAAAAAAAAAAAATCCATAATTTTGATTGACATATGAGACCCCTGAGAAATTGTCAGTCGACCCCAAAAGGGTCGCGACTCACAGGCTGAGAACCCCTGTTGTAGAGACCTAATTTAGAGAGATTCAGTCCAAGGGAAATAACTCAGCAAAACATTTTTGTACATTTTTTAAAAATGGGAATGACAGTTTTTTTTGTTGTTTTTTTCTATATTAATGTAGTAATAAAGTAACATAGAAAAAAAAAGAAAGAGAAAGGGAGATAGTTGGGGTGATATAAGGTACCTAAAGAAAAAGGTAAGAAATAACATAAAAGAAAATTGGACAGATATTTCTTTCTACTATTCAGAAAAGTAAACAAAATGTTGAAGTTATATTAATAGCGCTGCATGTAACAGTACAAGTGTCATGAGATCTAATTTTACATTGCTAAAAAGTGACCAAAAATTATCAAAGCCAGAGACCCATGGAGGCGACAAAGCTAGAGGCCATCTGGTTCTGTTCATCTGGTGCCATTCGTTGATACGATCAAAGTGTGGCTGGCGGCGGGCGCATTGTCCAAACAACATTTAGCTTGTTTTTTGTGTGTGGTTTCAGTGATTTTTAAATGGTTTCATTATGCCTTATAGCAGAAGCAGTGTCTTTCGTGGTCAAAGGGAAACAGTTTAATAAATTATCATCAACACAGACTTGACAGAGTTGCAATTCTTTTTGATAAAAAATAATGTTAATTAATAGTGAAAACGATAGTATCACAAGGTCGAAAATCATTACGTCTAGACACAGTGATACCAAACCTTTTTTGATCTTTGGGCCATTTAGATTTCCGACACTCGTGTCGCGGGTCACATCACCGAAAAGATACAAATAAGATAGACTTACAGTTACTATGCGTGATAACTGATGCAGGTCTTCTAAATCGAATTAAAGGGATGCTTATTAGTAAGAAAACAACTTTTGCATATCTGTCTAAACTAATGAGACTCCAGGAGCACCGAAACTAGTTGATCGTGCGTGACCCTGCTCAAAGCGATTTTCTTTAAAGGAGGATGGCGTAGTATAGATTGTAAAGTTCATCCTTCAGACCGTGCGATTTATATGGCAGATTATGTAAAGATCTGTTTCTGTGGCCCACGGTTAACGAGGGTGACACGCGGCCAGCACAACGACCAACCGCCTTTACCTTTCCCCCTACTAATGTCATGTAAAATTGAATTAATTATGTTAAAATGATGTTATGATCCAACAAGAAGCAAACAGCTATAGAAAAAAAACAAACTCTTTTTACTAACAAGTAGAAATATTTAACTTTTACTTCAAGGGGACGTAATATATCCAACTAATTGAACTTTAAGTAAATACACAGTTAACTCTCGTAGATTGCACTGGCGTCATTTTTTTTTAAAGTGCTGTAAAGGAGAAAGGAATAGCCCATGATTTAGAATACAACTCGTATCTAAAACGTTTAATTCTAATTCTAAACGTCTAAGTCTAATTCTAAACGGTTTTACTAAAACCTCATACAACGTATGACTTTCATGTTCCTTCTGCCTCATTCGTAGGGCAGGGTCTCGTTCAATGAATTCTTTGTGAACTATTTCAAGTTTTTATTCTCTAATGTTGGAATATCTTTGTTGTGAATAGGTGACAGTAATATACGAGTGTGACTTGTGACAGTGTCATGTGACAGTCATATACAACACTGACCTGTGACAGTGTCATGTGAGTGACAGCAGGACCGGCGTTAGATAATTGGAGGCCCTTGGTGAAGTGATCATGGTGGCGCTTAAATGAAATAGAAAACAAACAATTAAGACAGAAAAATTACGCAAAGAACAATAAACAGTCCTGTCTCTAGATCTTAATCAACAAATAAGTTCAATTCAAAAATGGCCGATAGCATTAATGTACTTCATGGACGAGTCATCATCACCAGACTTGAAATAACGTTTTGACATTTCTCCAAATGGATGAAACTATGGTCTTCTAGCATATGCAGTCTAACAAGTAGATCTAAACCTTCGTAAATAAACTCTGAATCGAAGTAGACATTTGGAGCTAGGCTAGTAGACATAGAGCCTAAGAGTTCTACTATGTTTGGGATATGATCCATGTTTCGCAAATTTTCTATATAAAAATGTGATATATAATGATAGTGACTTGTGACAGTAATATATTATAGTGACTTGTGACATTGTCGTATGATAGTAATATACGACAGTGACTTGGGACAGTGATATGTGACAGTGACATGTTACTGCTATATATATGCCAGTGATATGTGACAGTGATACGAATCTGTGAAACAAACAAACAGAAAGGTATCATTCAATTTGGCAGATAATCAATCTACTTTCTTTAAACAATGAATACTACAATATATCCATACAGTTGCAATATAATGGTTTCATTCTTGTTTATCTCATTATAATGTAATTTTTAAAAATTCAAAGCGAAACTAACGAAAGTCTATTTTTATAAAATTTCTTCATGTCAAACTGAGATTGCGTCTGCGATAACCACTTTTTAAAATGTACACTAAAAATAGGCTTATCACTTATCCAATGACAAATTCAAACACCAAAACCTATCTAAAAGGGTTTAGAAGAAGCGTATTTGAGATAGAAAATGAGACTCGGATTCCATTAGTACTTCAGTGTAGAAAAACTGATTCTGTAATCGACCTAAAATAATTTTATTTAATTTTATAAAGCTATTTTTTGAAATGTAATTGTTATAACTTTGTTTCAGACGAAGTGAAATACAATAGTTGACGGGAGGTAACTCTCTATCTTTCAATCCTTTTAAGGGGGAGATAATTTATCTTTTGACTTCACTTTGGGCTGGGCCACTTTCAGTATATCTTTACTTTCACTTCAACCCGTCAAGATAGAGGTTACTTTCCACCCAAAGTCAGATTTAATGGGACTAGGTTTAAACCAAGATCCTCTCTTTGTGTGTGCGTGTGTGTCTGTGCGGGAGGTTTGGACTAGGAAGTAAACTATCTTCAACATTGAAGGAACATACGAAACATGTCAAACAAACAAACAAACAATTCTAAGGGCTAAGAAGTGAAACGAAAATTGTTATATATACCGTTAAAAAAGCTTATCCACACTAACCTCCCTTTACACCGGATACACAAAAAAGCACACTAAGTTTTTATAGCCTTAATGAAAATATGCTAATTGACTATTTCCTTCTTGGACTGGAGGAGAACTGTCATGATGTAGTGACTTATCTGATTCTTACTTGAAAGCGGTGCAAAGGATTACAAAAGTTATGGTGTAGTGACTTATTTACCCCTTACTTGAATGCCGTGCATTGGATGAGAACAGTTATGGTGTAGTGACTTATCTGCCCCTTACTTGAATGCGGTGCTATGGATGAGAACAGTTTTAGTGTAGTGACCTATCTGCTCCTTACTTGAATGCGGTGCATTGGATGAGAACAGTTATGGTGTAGTGACTTATCTTCCCCTTACTTGAATGCGGTGCACTGGATGAGAACAGTTATGGTGTAGTGACTTATCTGCCCCCACATGAGTGCGGTGCATTGGATGAGAACAGTTATGGTGTAGTGACTTATCTGCTCCAACTTGAATGCGGTGCACTGGATGACAACTGTTATGGTGTTGTGACTTATTTACCCCTTACTTGAATGCAGTGCATTGGATGAGAACAGTTATGGTGTAGTGACTTATCTGCCCCTTACTTGAATGCGGTGTATTGGATGAGAACAGTTATGGTGTAGTGACTTATCTGCCCCTTACTTGAATGCGGTGTATTGGATGAGAACAGTTATGGTGTAGTGACTTATCTGCCCCTACATGATTACGGTGCACTGGATGAGAACAGTAATGGTGTAGTGACTTATCTGCCCCTACATGATTACGGTGCACTGGATGAGAACAGTTATGGTGTAGTGACTTATCAGCCCCTTACTTGAATGCGGTGCATTGGATTACAACAGTTTTGGTGTAGTGACTTATCTGCCCCTTACTTGAATGCGGTGCATTGGATGAGAACAGTCATGGTGTAGTGACTTATCTGCCCCTACTTGAGTGCGGTGGTATCCATAATTGAATTATTACACAGGAACACACATACACTTGAAATGGTTGCTACACACCATGCAATATGAAATAAAGGGACGCCAAAAGAGATTAAAAGTCACTTGCACTCTTAAAAAAAATGTATGGTTTTAACAATTAATAATGCACCGGTTAGAGCTCATTCTGTTATAGTTATATTCTGGGAACACGGAGCCTTGAGTTTGGTTTTGCTACTAAAAGGAAGCCAATATTCTTGTGGGATATGTGATTTACACTATTTTGAAATGTGAGATTTACATTTTTGTTAGATATGGGATTTTTTACTATTGTGGGATATGTTATTTACACTATTTTGATGAAATGTATGATTTACATTATTGTGGGATATGGGATTTACACTATTTTGGGATATGATATTTATTGTTTCATATGATATTTACACTATTGTGGGATATTGGGTTTACACACGAAATTTGACGACATTCAGTTTATAAACTGGTTACATGATCTCCATTAAAGGATTAAAGGTTATTATGTTGGTTATAAAACAGTGGGCAGCAAACTCAGCACTCTACAGTTCGCAATGAATAAATACTTTGATTATATTTACCTTAATGGATTGAAACTGACCTTTTTGATTTTATAGTTTCAGACTTATCTGATCATTTACTTTCCCATAGCATTCACAAAAAACAAACAAAACATCTCTCAACACAAATCTATTTCATCCAATTATCCCCTTTATGACTGTATTGACGACGTCTGCAACTTGCCTGTTCTATGTCTGGTGTCTGTATTTAGTCTGCAACTCTTGGCTAATTTAGCGCCCTTCCAATAGGGACGTCTGCTCCGGTCAGGAGTTTCGAAGCGAACTTTGCCCTCTGGCCTTTAGAATTTGTTTCGGTACAATGCGAGAATAATTTTGACTGCCGCTTAACAAAGAACTGTTAAGAGAATGACATCCTTAAAAAATGATAGACTCTATGCCAAGCTGGCCAAACAATAAATAGATTTATAAAGTTATCGGCTCCCCCATGTTTCAACATGGTATGAAAGTACACATTTAAGCTGGATTATGTACCAAGTGTGTACTTTTTTAAATAAAAAAACCTAGGCTCTTGGAAACGGCTTTTACGATTTTTCTAGAAATATGACTGTTGATGTTTATCTTTGGGAAAAAATTACTAGCTAATTGGCCACACAGGGAAAACTGATTTTATCGTTATAATTTGTTAAAAAATCTAATAATTAAATTTGGTCTGGAGGTCTAGACAATCTCTATCTTGAAGACACCTACATCAGCGGGTATTCCCGCATGTATTCATTAAAGAGTTGAATAAATTAGGCTCTCAGGAGCAATTTGTGCACCGCTTTTTAAATCTGGATCTATAGGCCCAACTAAAATCTTCTATGCCATATACCTAGATTCATTGTTCTAGTCTAGGCTACTGTCTTTTAATGTTGCCATATTAAGGGCAAAGTCATTCTTAAAGGATGAATTAAAAAAACAACAACCCATTTTTACATTACTTGTTAATTAATGAAAAAATCTTTTAAACTCTAAATTTTATTTTAGTCTAAATAATGCAATGTTTCATTTGAACTATTGATGAGTCAACATTTTTTTAAAATACATTTTTATTGCCACAGACCAAGATAGATAGATGAAAAGTCTGTCCACCTTTTTATTGTCCCTGACCTAGATAGATAGATGAAAAGTCTATGCCCTCCTTTTTATTGTTACTGACCTAGATAAATAGATGAAAAGTCTATACCCACCTTTTTATTGTCACTTACCTAGATAGATAGATGAAAAGTCTATGCCCACCTTTTTATTGTCACAGGCCTAGATAGATAGATGAAAAGTCTATGTCCACCTTTTTATTATTGTCACTGACCTAGATAACTTTGTCCAACTTTCTCTCTCTCTCTCTCTCTCTCTATTAAACTAGAAATCTCTGACAACGGGTAGAAGCTTGAAAACATTGGTGAGAAACTTAAAGTCAGCTTCCTATCCTCTCGGAATCTCCAGATTAACACTTTAACTGTGAGGACAACATTTTGATATTTGATCTTCGTTTTCAATCCCATTGAATCTGATCCGCACCAAGCAAGCCGAGACTATAACACGCATGTACAGCTCACGGTGTCAAGGTTTTGTTGCGTCAGAAGATCACAAATCAAATACAATACAAGCACATGGTCATAGTGCCTACACACCGTGATGAATCATGTGTTTAACTTTCTTGACTTATTTCAGTGTACACCTAGGCTAATAATAATTATAGCTTTTATATAGCGCTACTTTCATGCTTATATCATGCTCAGAGCGCTATGGTCCAATCTCATTTGTGGACCAGTGGGGGGGGGGGGGGGGGGTATCTGGGAGAAGATCTTCCGTGCTGCCTTTAGGCGCTCAGTAAACACACAAGTCTGCCCGAGTCGGGTGTCGAACCTCGAGCGGCAATTCCACCTCTCCAACGAACTCGGTTCTGAGCCGCTTTCTTCATCTGCTCTCTTGTCATTCCAAGAACCCCAGCTTCACTGATTACCGACCTCTCGACAGGTCTGGCAAACCACAAATTCTAGACCTGTATGATAACAAACAAATACAAAGCAATACAGAAGGGTTTCTGTCCTGGGCATTTCCGAGAGAGAATGTAAACCTCTCAAGCAGTCATTCAAATGATGATGAACTGACCTTTTTACAAATCTTGTACATCTAATCAGCACTCTCCCTGGAGTTTCTTTTTAAATGTCAACCTTTCAACCTTGGTAGAGTCTGTCATATAAGAATTTTAAACATTATAGTCCTAGGTTGAAGCTTTCTGTATTTGTGAAGCTTTTTTGTGTTGTTTTTTTGATCCACGGATGTTATAGGCCTTTAAAAATATTTCACTCATCTTAATAAATTGCTATGCAATTTAAGATTTATAATATTTCATTACGACATTACGACATGACCAATGAATGTTTTGCTATTAAAAAATTAAATGAATGTCTTTCCATCAAAGATTCATTTGTTGTCAAGGTGAATAATCCATTCATCGAGGACTTTGTTTTCCACTTAACCAAATACAAAAAACAATGAAATTACTTTTAACATTACTTCCTTCTAACGCTTGTGTACATTTTGTCATTAATAAAACACACACACACAAAACCAACTTACAACAGACTTGATCAATCTGAATTGTCTCCTCCTGCATTCTTATCATACCACCGACTAAATGTTCGTGCCTGGAACTGGAAATAGATACTATTTGTAAACGAGGTCGAACGTTTACATCCGGGTCAATCTTGATTGCAGCGCGTTGCGGGCGTTTCCGGGTGTCTTTTGACATTTTAAATGGTGACCTAAAAACATAATTCAGCAAGCTTACATGTCTGTATCCATTAAACTGTTTTATAGCAAAGCTTTTATTTGTTTAGCTTTCGAAATACAAGATTGAGATCTTGTTGTATCAAACAATAATACGGATGAGTTAACGTTGGCGAGCGTAAGCTTCGTTGGAAATGTGGATTATTATGTCCAAACCTCCTGCAGGATCTGAGCAATGTACTATTGGATTAATTGAAACGACCTACCTCCGCAATTATGCATGCCTGACTTTTTTTTAAAAATAAAAATTGTTATATAATTCAATTTGTTTGTTTATTAGGTAGCAAATACATGAATAAAGTAACTATTTGCTTTTTTTTTTTTTTTTTTTTACAGATATCCTTTTTAAGAAATAAAAAGTACTTTAAGAAAAATATTAAGATATTTGATGTGTGAGACGCTATACTTTATTACAAAACTGTTTTTATGGTTTTATTTCTGAAGTTTTCTCTCACTTTGTGTGTGTGTTTTTGTTAAATGATGTCTTATCTTTTCTTATATAATACAGCCGTTACTTCAAAAAAGAAGATCTATATAAGTGTGGACATGTTTGGTGCCACAATGATGTTATTGCCGGAAGTGGTAATACATTGTAAAGCACTCAATCTACTACTCTAACTTCTCTCTTCCCTTATGTGATGCCTCTATTGGAGAGAGATGTCTTTGGGTTGTGTTAGGGCCTCTTCTGGCCTTGTCAGAATGTTCTTTATGTGATTAAAAAACTTCTCCATACTCTTCAACTTTGTTAACGCGTAGTTTTACTAAGGTAGCTAAGTAATAGAACCACAACACCTATATTTAAAACAGACTTTCCATCAGCAGACGAAATATTTATTCTTCATAATAAAGTATACAATAATTGGAAATCTCAGCCATCAAGAAATATACACAAAACCTTAGTACATTAGAATCCAATGGAATTCTTTAGATATCACATACGCTCCTTACTCCCAGGAGTCCAAAATCAACAAAGGTGTTCACCCCGTGGTCAGTTACTTGACCAAGCAAAATCTCGTGCTAACTGCACGGAATAGTCAAGTGACTACTAGTCACCAAATGTTACAGGGGTTCTAAAACTGGTATGTGACAACTACCTATAAAATGCTACCAACGGCATGCGTCTCGAATAGCTCCTGACAATCATTCCAACTCCTGGCCTTCACGTGTGGCTCAGATATTGAGTCCAGCGAAACTGTTTATACTAACAGGGGAAGATGCATAGGCAAGCTACTGGCGCCTAAACTTCGGGCATCATCTATAACAGTATGTCGATTAACTCTATCCTTCCGTAATTATTTTCCACCTTCAGAAGGAATGATTCATTTTTCCCTTTTGTATTTCACTAGCCTGTTAGAGTTAAACTTCAGTAATGGTTTTCTTTTAATCAGAAAATGTTTATGATTGGTAGAGATAAATGATACTCTTTTTATGCAACACCAATTAAATTTTATGAACCCAAATATTAAGTTAATTTAATGGGGTCAAATCAACGATAGTATTGTTAATTAGGAGAGAAAGAGTTAACAGAGGCCTTCCGTTCTACACGATTATACGATTGATAGCGAATAATAAAAACAAATGTATTGTAATAAAACATTTCCATTTATTTGTCTGCATAGATTATCTTATTATGTCTTATCTTAACTGACCTAATTGTATTAGCTTTCCATTCAGGCAGTAAGGTCACTCCTTCTAAGGGTTGGGTTTTTATCGTTACAATTCGGATTTTCTGTCACCCATAATTTCCCTTTTCCCTTCTTCGTATTCCACACTTGTATAAAAAAAAAAATGCCCATTACATCTGACCTACATGCCCTTGTCATGCTAAATATAGAAACTTATCACGTGATTTGGTTGTTTACCATTGTGAGCAATCTGTTGGTGCTAATGAGTAAACACCAGATCTGTGGCATTCTGATGAATGGAATTGTGGGAAGATGGCGGACGCGGAGGACGCGCTGAATGGGGACAACAACCAGGGAGCTAATGAATTTAATCCTGCACGTGCTTGTGTACTCACTCTCTCCGTGTTGAGTTTGTGTGTTTAGTTTAGTCTCTGTGTTGAGTTTAGACTGTGTGTTTAGTTTAGCTTGTGTGCTTAGTTTAGCCTGTGTGTTTAGTTAAGCTTGTGTGCTTAGTTTAGCCTGTGTATTTAGTTTAGCCAGTGTGTTTAGTTTAGTTTGTGTGTTGAGTTTAATTTGTGCGTTGAATTTAGCTTGTGCGTTGAGTTTAGTTTGTGCGTTGAGTTTAATTTGTGTGTTAAGTTTAGTTTGTGTGTTCAGTTTAGTTTGTGTGTTGAGTTTAATTTGTGTGTTCAGTTTAGTGAAAACAAGTCTGTTTACAGCGAGTTTACGCCAAGAATCAAGTAATCAGGCAATAAAACACAGCTAAATCAATTTCGCCAGACATTTGATGATTTCATAGGCCAGTTTTACGACTGACAATGACATTAATTGGCATACAATAATTTTATGATCATTGTAAAAAATTCTTAATTAATATGATTTTTACTTGGCCATAATGAATTTTTCCACAATTATGTCGCTTTGTCTAATCACTTGCCTAAAAACAAATATGATTATGGAAAATAAATAATGTTATCAAATTTTTTTTTTTTAGCATAAACGTTTATTATACGGAAAAAATACAGGGGTATAACTTACATCAATATGTTACAGAGGTATAACTTAGAGAGGTATAACAAGGTATATGATAGAGAGGTATAACATAGAAAGGTATAACATACAGAGGCATAACTTGTAATAAACAGAGGTATAACATAAAGAGATATAGCATAAGGAAGTATAACATAGAGGTACAATATACATAGGTATAACTTAGAGAGGTATAACATACAGATGTATAACATAGAGAAGTATAACATACAGGGAGGTATAACATAAAGAGGTATAACACATATGAAAGGCAGGGTCGACCGATTGGACCGATTGCCCTCTAGTGAGCCCCGCGCCATTTTTCATTTGACACATCACTACAGTCATGGTTCTTTTCACAGGTTTGGAAAGATGTAGGACTTAAAGGGTTAACATATTTAGTGTATGATACGATTAACGTCACTTTAATTAAGCCAATGGCGCTCATTGCATTTGAGCTGCCCCCTATCCATGTTGTACAACAAATGTTGATATAATGTTCTAATAGATAGTTATTATTGTAACAAAATGTATAAGAGAATTCGTAAGGAAAATGCGTAGTGAATTGTAGTCGTTAGTCCGACACGCAAAACATTTTGACATTTATCTAGTTATCTCCCTTTGACTGCCGAAATGCGTTTCCTGAAGGAAGCAGCCCTATACATTTATTACTACTTTTATTTTATTTTTTCATTAAACTCATGTAATCGTATTTTGTGTTATCTGGTGTGATATTTTTGTATCATATAACTAAAATAAAGCAGTTCTTATTAGGCAGACATGTTTGTGAACATATTTCGTCTAAGCGTTTTTCTTACCTGGATGACACGCAATAGTAGGAAATGACAATGCATCTAAAGATGAAGTTTGTTAATTAATAAGGTGGATACTAAATTTGTACATGTTATTTTGTTGTTGTTGACATTCAAAGTTTATAATAACATGATGAGGCGGGTGCCAGGGTTAAACAAGTAGTAGCTCAAAGACTGGTCAGCTTGTATTTAGCATTCTATTTCTCCCTGGAAAACATCGAAGTCATTGGTCAATGCACTGACCACATGATACCATAGTATCGCAATGGTAACAGAGATTATAGCTCTCAAATTGTTTTTTTTCCTTCGAAAGAAGATGTTAATATTGACATAATTCAATCGCTCTACTAAGTATTACTATGTTACACTCAGCACTAATGGTAAAAATGGTAGTAGGCTATACCAAGAATTTCCTTCACTAAATAATTTTATAGCGCCTTGACTTTTCCTTACCACCACCCGATCCTCCAGTCCTCACTTCACATAACAACAGTGTAATTATGCTAATTACTTAGTATATATATAGGTTGTTGTTTTTAAAACTCATAGCTAAATGTTGCCAAGGGGAGACTACTCATGTTTTCCTTAACTTCACAAGAGTAAGTTCATATTGCCCTTGTATCGCACCTCCTCGTGGGCTTGTGTCTACATTTTTATTTTCTTCAACCACTCTCTTCCCTCCTCTGAAGAAATGTTTCGCTTACTTTTTTTTTTTACCTCTCCTTCCCTCTCTCTCCCTCTCTCCTCTCTCATTTTCCACACCGTCTGTCTATCTTACAGGCGGACATGTGACAAGTCGGTGTGGTCGGCGTAGGAAAGTTTTTGTGCTCTATTTGTTTGAATTATTTCACACATGCATGATTGAGAGATTTACTTGAGTGATTTATCTGAGTGATTGCGATGATTTGACAATCCATTAGGAGTGGAGCTGTTCGTCTAAAAGTAAGTTTTAAAACTATAAAAAGCTTTCTTGATCAACAATATGTTACAGATTCTAGATTAGAACTTTGCTCTTACATACAATAAAACAACTATACAGACAGCTTTACTCTTCCAACTAGACAAGAGATACTATTAATGCAGTTTAATATGTTACGTATTCTAGAATAGAACTTTACTCTTCCAACTAGACAGAGATACTATTAATGCAGTATAATATGTTACGTATTCTAGAATAGAACTTTACTCTTCCAACTAGACAAGAGATACTATTAATGCAGTATAATATGTTACGTATTCTAGAATAGAACTTTACTCTTCCAACTAGACAAGAGATACTATTAATGCAGTATAATATGTTACGTATTCTAGAATAGAACTTTACTCTTCCAACTAGACAGAGATACTATTAATGCAGTATAATATGTTACGTATTCTAGAATAGAACTTTACTCTTCCAACTAGACAAGAGATACTATTAATGCAGTATAATATGTTACGTATTCTAGAATAGAACTTTACTCTTCCAACTAGACAAGAGATACTATTAATGCAGTATAATATGTTACGTATTCTAGAATAGAACTTTACTCTTCCAACTAGACAGAGATACTATTAATGCAGTATAATATGTTACGTATTCTAGAATAGAACTTTACTCTTCCAACTAGACAGAGATACTATTAATGCAGTATAATATGTTACGTATTCTAGAATAGAACTTTGCTCTTACTTCCAACTAAACACATATATTATCAGTGCAATCTGTTTTAATGCAAGTTTCTCCTCAGTGTGTAAAACTCTTTGCTTTTAGTTTCAAACGCTAAAAAAAAAATGTCCTGATTTTAAAATGTCCATCTGTGGCCTATTTAGGTCTCGAGAGACAGTTGTATCCCTTTGCGTCCCTTTTATGTGACAACAGAAGCCAATTTTTGATAGACAACTAAGGTCACAGGTTGGGCATCTGTAAACAACATACGCTTCTGCATTTTTCACCCTTGTTAAAGCTTGTGGTGTGTGCGTTATACTGTTTCTGTCTTCTAGATTATAGAAAATAGATTATTTTAAAACACAAATACTATCAGTGCAGTCTATTAAAATGTTTTTATACTGTTTCTTTCTTGTAGATTATAGAAAATAGATTATTTTAAAACACAAATACTATCAGTGCAGTCTATTGAAATGGTTATGCCTGCGCTAGTTGTGGCAAAATATGTAGGTCGCAGATGGGGCTGTGTAGCCAAGGGAAATACTAGATTCATCGTTAATCTTCGGACTCGAAGTCAAGCCTTACTATTATTATTATAATTGAAATGTAAATTTGTCACATTGTGTATGCATATCTTGCGCTGTTAGATCTATATATAAATCTACATCTTAGAAGTAGCTGTTGTATCCTTTTCAGGCCTTGCGATCTATATATATAACAGATTGTAAAGGCCATATGTTTCTGTGACCGAAGGTTAACGAGGGTGTCATGTGACCAGCACAAGGACCAATCTCCTTTACTAATTTCAGGTACCCATTAGAGTTGGATGGAATCAGTGGCGTCTTAAGAATCCCAAAATTAAAAATCCACCGAGATTTAAACCGGAGAAAGATAGGTTTGGAAGATCATTTTATTTATTTCTTTTTGACCCAAATTTTTTTTAGCAGGGGGAGGGAATTCATGATTAATTGACTGAAGAGCATAGAACGTTATTCTAGTAATTAAATCCAAATGTACTATAAATATTAAGTAGCAAAAATCTTTTTTTTTTTTAAGCGAAAGCGTACTTTACATTCCACTTTTGTGGATCCAATAGTTGTTTTTCAAAAACAACCCAAAAATTTAATGCTTGTTGAACAGAAAAGAAATACATAAAAGTCCCAGTACTTCCCGCTTTCAAAAATACTCAGGCACTACTCACTAGCCTTATTACTCCGCGTTATTAGCCAATCAAAAAAATAAATTACTACGCGTTATTATCTAACAGTAGCCAATCAACACACAGAGTGATGTCATCGCTAGGTGAGTGTGTTTTTTTTTTAGTTCGTTACTGTCATTGAATGAGCTTTCTTAATTACACATGGTTCTGAGGACATTTTAGGATGTCCTCAGATATAGAACACGTTTCAACTTACATATAATTAATATTTAATAATCTGGGTTTAGATTGTCTAAGCACTCTTTACATATTTGGTCTGATGATCTTTATCTTGAACACATCATCGGAAATTCCCACTTATAGCCACTCACTAAAGAAATAAAGAAGCAAATTGAAGAATACTGTCTTTTTTTTTTTTTTATAATACCTCTATTCAACTGGCACCTTCGTGGAAACAAAAACCTTCAGGGTGGAACATGGACACGGTTCTCGAAAACGGCTCTAAGGATTTTCCTAGAAATTTGAAAGTTGATCTAAATTCTAAACTCTAGTTTGACTGTTTAAGTTTTTCAAAGTATAAAAAGAAATACATTTAACTTTGGCTAGAGAACTAGACATTTTTTTTTTATCTTGAACGGATTATACTTCTTCAGATGTTTCCGCATTTAGGTATTATGTATTTATGAGTGTAATAAATTTATGTTCAGGAACAGTTTGTACATCGTCTTCTATGTCTACATCTAGAGGCCTATCATAAGAATATTATAAGGTATAGTAGATTTATACATATAACCAGGATTTTTTCTCGGGCTGCGAGGGGGTAAAAAAATTGTTATTAAAAAAAAAGTTATATTCCTTAGTTAGTACGAGCGTTAAGTAAAGAAGGTATTTGTCTTTTTTTTTTTAAAGTATTTATAAAAAACATTTTTCTTGTCAGGATTTTTTTCTTCACCCCCCCCCCCCCGCCCCCCCCCCCCCCCCGCGAAAAGAAAATTAATAGTGTGTATATGAGTGTGTGTGTGTACATGATCTTTATTACATTCTGACCCTTCATTCGTTCGGAAAATCTTTATTATGCCCTAGAATGTTTCTTCCTGCCAGCAATGGGATCTGGGGGAGCGCTTGCAGCTCCATCACTATGCTGCCAAGCACTATTTCTGATATAGAAAGCAAACAAAATGAATATTCGGAGATATCTACAGTAAATTTTCCTGCTATTAAAAAGTTTTATTTCAGAAACCTAAAATGCTATTCTTACTGCCTTACTGGCGCCAAGTTGTACTAGGATGTCATCGCAACCCTTAGTATGCGTAATTCATTTTGCGGAAAACATGTTCCGCAAACCTCATGCGACGCTCTGTCACAACCTGACTAAGGTGTCGACTCCCAATTCGGCATAGGATTTCCTTGATTTAGACCCGATCTCTATAACTGACTCCTAAAATCTATCTTAGTCATCTTTGTTGAGCCACATTTAGTGTTTTTCAATTTCGGTAGATGACTATTCAATGCACTTTATTAATGGTGCTCCGACACTGGTAAAAATGTGTAACCTCTCTTGAATACACTCTTGGAATTAGGTGACTGTAGTTTGCTTTAGATTTTATATCGAAAAGGGAAGTTTTATCGTCAAAATCATATGTTGTGGATTTTAAACTAAAAAATTTCTGGAGTTGTTTTTTTCTTAATTCAAAACCCCATTTAGCTACGGTCTTAGAGTTTGGTAACTGTAGTTTGCTTTACAATAATATTGAAGATAAGGTTTTCCACCTCAAAATTCTCTGTAGTGGGATTTTAAACTCAAAAACCATCTGGAGCGGTTTTAAACTTTTAAGAAAAGCCATCTCTAGGAGAGGGGTTTAAACTCAAAATCCTCAATGGTTTTGGCTACACTCGAATAATTTTAGTGTGTAATTTGCTTTTTTTATATGAAAGAGGTATTTTTTTTAGCATCCAACCCCGCTGAAAGGGGGTTAAAACTCAAAACCCCTTTTGGCAACTCTCATAACATTTTGAAAGCGTAATTTGCTTTTTTTTATATTGAAGAGTTAATTTTTTTAGCTTCAAACTCCACTGGAGGGAGTTTAAACTCAAAACTCATTTGACTACACTCATAGAATTTTGAGTGTATAATTTGCTTTGTTTTTAATATTAAAGAGGTATTTTTTTACCTTCAAACCCCACTGTAACATTTTAAGTGCATAATTTACTTTTTTTTTATATTGAACAAGCATTTTTTAGCTACAAACCCCGCTAAATGGGGGTTTAAACTTATAACTGAGTCGAAACCCATTTACCTACGCTCATAACATTTTGAGTGCGTAATTTGCTTTTTTATTTATATTGAAGAGGTATTTTTTAGCTTCAAACCCTACTGAAGAGGGGGGTGGGGTTAAACTCAAAACCCTCATAGAATTTTGAGTATGTAATTTGCCCTTTTTTATATTGACTAGGGGGGTTATAAAATCAAAATCTTCCTGAGACTGTGGCTCTTGGAATTGGGGGATAGTCGTTTGCTTTTTGTTTTGTTTTGTTTTTCGAAGAGAGGGATTTACCTGCAAAATACCCTGGTAGGGGGTCTTAAAAATTAAACCCCCTGATAGGGGCTTTGAACTCAAACCTCCCTAGTAGGAGGTTTTAAACTCAAAATCCCCAGATAGGGTTTAAACTCGAAACCCACTGGTAGGGGGTTTAAACTCAAAATCCCTTGGCTGCGCTGGGGCAAGGGATGGTATAGTATTAAAATGTCACCCAAAATAAACAAAATGAAAGCAAAAAATCAATTACTGGATTCCGATCCCCCCCCCCCCCCCCCGCAGGGCGGGGGTCTGAACCCCCCCCCCCCCCTAGCTACGCCCAAGCTCTGAGTAAATTTATTCAAGGGCATATTTTTTGGGGTGTGGGGGTGTGAAGATGAGGGAATAGAGATTGATTAATGAATATTCTTTTTTTTTTTTTTAAATCTAGCATTCACCAGCTATGAAAGAGCATTGCAATCGCTCGTACATAAAGTCGTGACTTCATATAGAAAGCATTGTCTCTGGGGACAAACAACAAGAAAACAACACTTTTTATGCTATTAGTTTTTGTTTGTAAAGGTCATGATAAAATTGTTGACTAGAGATTCAAGTGACCGTATGACTGTGTGATCTTGTTCCATTCTGAACAGAGTCGGAGATGTGAACAAGTCTGACTGTCGTCTGCGATAAAGTTTATTTAGAGAAAACGAAGAAAAAGAAATGAAGTTCCGTCCCCTTTAAGATGTGTGTCTACCATTGTGTTAGAACAACGGGCGAATACATAGGTATCAGAGTGTGCACTTAATGTGTGGTAAGATATCTGCACAAAGAGAGAGAGAGAGAGAGAGAGAGAGATCGTAAAGTTCGATTCTTAGTGTGTCTCTAGAGATACTATAAATGTTTGCATGTGTGTTAGCATGTGTGTTTGTATGTGCTATAAACTCATCATTGCCAGGTCTATATATACAGCAGCAACAAGAGTATGGATAAAATGAGCTCCATCGTCGCACAGCTTATAATGTGTTCAATGATGTTTACTTTTTAGCATCCAGAATATAGACCGAACACATGACAGCAACAGCAAGATCAAAATTCACTTCAAATTTCCATCGCCTGGACCGTCTCATCTTTATACACTTTTATTCCTTGACATGTCTGTACATAAACACAAGCAGAAAGATAACAAATGGGCAAACACACACACACACTTACATATTGCATTGCCCAGGTTGAGGAAGGTAGTAATATTTGAGTTGGCCACGCAGATCAAACTGTGACCTCAATTAATTGACCTATCATTATGACGTGGACTTCCAGTTTCTGCTAGACAATGCTAGGATCTTTTCTTCAGGTCTGCGCCTGTCTTCGGCATTACTTTGGAACTCAAATATATGTAATAGTCCAGAGTTTTCTAGACCAAGCAGTGATTTCATAAGCCATTTCCTTCTCTTCTATGATGCAGGCCGACGTGTAAACTGGTCTTTAAGCGTCCTATCTATTGGCATACAATTTTTTATATAAAATTTAAAGAACATAATTTATATTCTTTTAGCGTGCTCTGTCTGTCTGTATCTCACTGTTTTTCTCTCTGCCTGTCTCTCTGTTTCTCTCTATGCCTCTCTCTGTCTCCATAACTCTTTCTCTATCTTTGTCTCTTTCTCTCTCGGTCTCTGTGCCTATCTGTCTCTGTCTCCTTCTCTCTCTCATTGTAAAACTGAACTGTTGATTGGCAATGTAAAACTAAACTGTTGATAGGCAAAGTAAAACTCAACTGTTAATAGGCAATGTAAAACTAAATTGTTGATAGGCAATGTAAAACCAAACTGTTGATAAGCAGTCTAAAAGTAAACTGTTGGTAGGCATTGTAAAGCTAAATTGTTGGTAGACATTGTAAAACTAAACTGTTGATTGGCAATGTAAAACAAAACTGTTGATAGGTAGTGTAAAAGTAAACTGTTGGTAGACATTGTAAAGCTAAATTGTTGATAGGCCATGTAAAACTAAACTGTTGATAAGCAGTCTAAAAGTAAACTGTTAGTAGGCAGTGTAAAACTAAACTGTTAGTAGGCAGTGTAAAACTAAACTGTTAGTAGGCAGTGTAAAACTAAACTGTTAGTAGGCAGTGTAAAACTAAACTGTTGGTAGACATTGTAAAACTAAATTGTTGGTAGGCAGTGTAAAACTAAACTGTTGGTATGCTGTGTAAAATATAAATTGTTGATAGACAGTGTAAAACTAAACTGTCAGTAGGCAGTGTAAAACTAAACTGTTATTAGGCAGTGTAAAACCTAATTGTTAGTAGGCAGTGTAAAACTAAACTGTTGATAGGAAGTGTAAAACTAAACTCTTGGTAGGCAGTGTAAAACTAAACTGTTGGTAGGCAGTGTAAAACTAAACTGTTAGTAGACAGTATAAAACTAAACTGTTAGTTGACAGTATAAAACTAAACTGTTAGTAGACAGTATAAAACTAAACTGTTAGTAGACAGTATAAAACTAAACTGTTGGTATGCTGTGCATCACCAAACTCCTAAGAAGCGCCAACGTTAAATATTTTATGATTGCATTCAGTGGCGTAGCCAGCTACTCATGTTCCCGGGTTCAAGATTAAGTGATGCATCTATTCCCCTAAAAAACTAGACGTTTGAGTGAGACAATAAAGAAATAAACTCATCCTGTACGTATCAATGCATTTACCAAAGGTATTCCAATGTATGCCTTACGTTTAACAAGAAATAGTGACAGTACACTAAATAACGACTTCTTACTAGTAATAGTGTCATGACTATCAAAACAGTTACGTTACGACTTCTTATTTCTAATTGTGTCATGACACTCAAAGCTTGTACATTTTTATGTTATAAACGACTCAATGGCTTCTAGGGGTGCACCGGATAGTACTTATTGATATCCGGCCGGGGCCGGATATGACCGGATAGTAAAATTTGATATTCGGCCGGGGCCGGAGCCGGGGCCGGAGCCGGGGCCGGAGTCGGATACCTAAGTGTCTTGTAAATAGCTTGTGTTGCTGAACATTTTACGAAACTGTTAAATAACATACCTATATTGGTGGTTTTATTTTTTTTCCTTTTATATACGTTATTGTTTTAAACTCTGTTACTGATTGATTTATTCAAGCTTAACAGTATCTCTAAAAATCTGTATAGCATGAGTGTGTCTGTCTTTACGATGCCACCAACTGTAAAGGATGTGTGTAGGAAGGTCAATGTAAATAATGTTAGTATATATTTAACAAGTTACTAATGTAAATCTCTCATAAGTAAAGTGCAATCTGCCTTGTATAGTGGTCGGATGTATGTGTTCATGAATTTCAGACCAACAACCTGGTCAGATAGACGTAGTGAGCCTACACATGTAGTCCTCGTGTAGTGTGTGTAGTTGTTTGTGTTAACCATCAAGCATTGTTTTTCCTTGAGCATACGCACGCACTAGAGTTGGGGGTCAGTCAAATAAGATAACACGTTGGCATGGTCAGTCAAGCATGTAGATAAATTATACCCGTCCACTAGTTAGAGGTCAAGGGTTGTTTTGTTTTACGCTCCAGCATATTGTTTCTTTGTTTGCTAAATCTAACTGCGGTACTATAATTCAATTTAGTTTATGCGAATTTAAAATTTACTGTAAGGTTTTCCGTTATTTATGTGTAAAAGTCGTCCTAGCCTGGCTAATTGGCTAAGTACGCATCTTAAGTAAAAAAAAATTAGTAATAACAAGGAGTTAATTGACCGTCACAAATTATTAGAAATATTGTTATCAAATCAAGACACATATTTGCAGGAGTAATAGTCAAGTTAAAACGTTAGAAAAATAATTTCACCGTAATATTTATTGACAGTGTAATATCCTTTGTTAGCATGTTGTGTTTTTTCATTCTGGCTTAAAAAAAGGTCAATGTCTATCAATGAATTGGGTGTCAAGGACCAAAGAAATAAAATAAAGAGTAGGGGGTGTTTAGCTCTCCATGTAAAGATAGCCCTGGTCGTGTCTTCTACAAAATAATTAGTTACTGGATTACTGGGCTATATAATCTCGCGGTTTGTGTTCTGTTTAGCTAAAGGTCACACGTTTAGGTGTGTGTGATCTTTAATTCAGCTTACTAATTGAGATTTATGTTCAAGTAACTCGGCACACTTGGAAAGGTGTGGCCTCTTGCCCAACCACGTGATTAAGATTTTTCTCCAAATAAGCAAACACTTTGTCCGGATACCCGTGTAAATGTTTGGCTTGAAGTCCAGTCCACCTCCTCCAATTAAGATTAACTACGAAGTAAACAAACATAGTTCCCTCGTGTGACCTCTAGAGAGTGCTTACGTCCATCGTATCTGACTTGTCTATCACCTGTCAATCAATGAACTCAATGTGATAGACTAAACAAATAAATGGGGGAGGGAGTTGTTCTTCTGGAATTATACCTTAGAAGTGTGGCTATGGTAGTCCAGAACCCGTAATAAAGATTAACTACTAAATAAACAAACTCAGTTCCCTTGAAAGATGTGACCTCTAGAGAGTGTCAATACGCTGACATTAAACCTACGTCCATAGTATTTAACTTGTGGTCACCTTCCTATAAAAAAAACTCAATGTGATGGACTAAACAAATAAAAGGGTGTGAGTTGTTCATCTCTACCTCTGGAGATATACCCGCACAGCTAGACAGACGTCTGGTCAGCATGACGTAGTCAAGGAATGTAGCATTTTAACATGTTAACTAACCTACTCAAAGGTCAACACAAATTGAAAAAAGTGCCAGCCATTGCTGCTCTGTATGTAAAGCGCATTTATGATGTACAGGTTCATTTCTATTTATATTAAGTTATTAACACGCCTTGTCTTTATAATAAACGATGTTTGGTGCATATTCATAATGGCTCTATTTTTAAGCACATTATTTTGTTTTAATATAAACATTAATACATTCTACAACAGACATTAATGGAACGAGGTCCACTTTATGCATATTAAATAGGTGTATTTTTTTACTATCCGGTTTACTATCCGGTAGTGATATCCGACCGGAGCCGTATAGCACCGGATAGTAAAAAATGCCGGATATTCGGCAGAAGCCGGAGCCGGAGCGACTATCCGGTGCACCCCTAATGGCTGCCTTGGGTCTTTTATTATTTATGGAACAATGCTGATTGAAGCTCTTCGTTCCCTGGTTGCTACATCATTGTCTGCATCTAAATTTGTTTGTTTGTTCTTGGGAATTCTAAAAATATTTTAAAACTAATAATGTGGTAATCAACTCTTAAATACGAGATGAAATAGACAAACGACAAGGCCGATTCACAAATACACACTCAGGCTTTATTCTACCATTTTATATTAGGAACAACACACACTTCCTAATCTGCTAAGGGAACTAACTCTCATACGACATCACATCACATATCAACATTATGAGGTCCACATTTTTTATCCGACCCACTCACTTTCCCATTGTTTAGTACTCACTTTTTAAAAATCTTTGTTTTCTCTATCCTTTATTTTTGTATTATTTTTTTTTCTATCATCTGCATAATGGAATACTTCTCTGTCCTCCCTCTGTATCTGTCTCTTGCTTTCCTCTATTTAGACCCTCCTTGAGTCCTCACTAGTTTTAAGCTGCTTATTGCAATATTTGCTCCGCAAAGTCTTCCTGAAGGTGTTGCTAATTATAGATCATGGTATTCCCGAATGGTGATCCATTAGTGCGTCTACCGTAAAGCGTTGACGATCAATCCTTTTGAATTTAAAGCTAGCCATCTGGCTAAAACAGCCTGTCCATCCATTAATCCACTTGTCCAGTCCATCAACGACCCATCCATGCGTACATCAATTTAAAACATCAGCGTTCAACTCAGACCACCATCTGGTTCTTGCTGTCAGGTTAAAATAATCCGTTACCACAGGGTGGAGGTAGACATTCCTTTTTTAGCACTGGGTCCGTACAAGTTTCCTACATGCGTGACAGGGGTCGCATCGCTGCAAGATGTCGTCGTGTCCAATGTCGAAATGGAACTGAGCCACTGCGGCGTAAGCATGCAGTTTTAGGAGTTTTGAATAGCCGGATAGTTCCACCTCAAGAACCTATGAAGGTCGCAATCTGTGGGCAGTTTAGACCTGGCAAGGAGCTATTGGTATAAACTGCACATAGGTTGCAACGTCACAGGTCAGTGTTCAGGCCTTTTATAACGATTGGTCTCGATATGGTCAGCAGACAGTAGTTTGCGCGTCACTGGCATAAAGAAGTAATGTATGTCACTGTATGTGTGTGTGTGTCACTGTGTGTGTCACTGTGTGTGTCACTGTGTGTGTGTGTGACTTACTGTACGTGTAAGTTCATTGTTTAATTTGAATGACAATTACAATTGTATTAACATTTTTCTTTTATTACATTAACAGGTACAGGTATAGGTAGTTTCTAAAAAATGAAACCTTGAAATCTTTCTTTTACATAACGTTTTTTTAAAAATGTTTACAATGCCTCTTATTAGCTTGCAAACTCTTCATGGGTAGATAAAGCGTGGAAATTGATACCTGGACACTGGACAAGTATTTTGAAAACGGCTCTAACGATTTTTAACAGTTTATGTATATCTTTGGAAAAAAAAAATTACTTCCTAATTGGCATTGGCCATACCGTCGTTTTACCGTTATAATTTTTTCAAAATCATCTTAAAATTAAATTAGACTATTTTAAGCTTGCTTTTATCGGACATTCCCGCACTCAACTCAAATGTTTTTTTTTTAAATTCAGTATATAGTACATGAAATACATTAGAGCAGCATTAGAGTTTATTTCATTTACTTCTAACTTGACCGAATCCGAATGTTTTTGTTCTTAAATCATTTCTTGACCAGAAGAATTCCCTCCCCTGTTCAGGACTGTCCATTATTTCGCTTTATTTAATTCATATTTTTTTTGTCTCATTGTTACTTAGACTTGCCTAACATGTATGCCTCATTCAATGTCTTAGAACGTAGCTTCATATTTATATTGGCTTACCTTAGTCAGTTAGTTGCATTTTACATCTCGAGAGAGGATCTTTTCCGTCTGAAACTTCTTAACCGGTTATAGATGCAAATCGTTTACCCAAAATTCAGGGTAACTCGTTGGCATTTGGTAATCACTAGACGCTGCAATGTTTTCAGCCTTTTCTGTACTTTTCGTGTGTTGAAGACCTAAGAGTCAGGACACTTTATTTATGCTTGCCATCCGTGTACATATTAGAGATGGGAATCGAACCAAACATTTAAAGTTCGGCTACGGTTCGTTTCCCATCTCTTCTTCATATGTATTTATGCTTCTTTAGGGTAGTTTGACTTTTCATTTTTTTTACAGCTCTGAAGAAATTAGTCAGTCAGTAATCAATGCCCTGCGGTGTCGTCTCACTGTTTAAACAGTTGGGACCTCATCTCTCCTTCGCCCTGTACACGCAGTGAGTAGATCTAGGCCAGACACACACAAGGTGAGGACTTCGTTTAAGGAGAGTGATTGATAGAGGTGGGGGGTGGAGCAATGATTGAAACACAGATATAGATTTATTCAGATTCATACACCTCCACTCACTATTTCTCTCTCCACACACACACACACAGGCACGCTCATGTTTGATCACTCGTATACTCTAAAAATAAAACAGGGGTGAAAAGAGGGGGGGGGGGGGTAGTGAGGGAGACATCTCTGTTGACAGACATTCCTGTCTCCCTAGAAATGATAATTTTTTTCACCCCGAGGGTTACAGAGGGCTCTATCGACCCCCCTGAACTTTCAGAAGGTGCTTTTATATAATCCCACAACAAACAGACTCAGGCGAGAATATTATAAGCTTATAAAAAAGATACACATGTTTGTTAATAAGATAATGTGCTACATCTTGTATCTGAAGGAACAAAGCGCAGAAGTTTTTTTTTATCTTTAAAAGGAGGATGGTGCAGGGCTGGATAAGGAGAGCATTGCCATTGACCACAAATCTAATGCAGACAGGAGTAAAAATATAGAGATTAGAAATACAAATATGAAAATTCAATAATCTTCTTATTAAAAAAAATACATTGTACTAATCCGAATGCGCCGAGTTCGAATGGATATAAGAAATTTAAACTTATTTACAATTCATTATTTGAAGTTGTGTTTGATTGGTTGATTAACTGGTTAGGGCAAATAAGATACATATAAAAAAATGAGGATGTGATGCCATGAACTTGTATGGAATACTCAGTTCCTGAATAGTTGCTTCATCATCATCAAACTCCACTTGAGTGAGGGCTTGAGAGGTTCAAATCCTCACTTGCAAAAGCCCTGGGCAGAAACCCTGCTGTCTTGTGTAGTGCATACATGTCACCTTATTTTTGGTTTCCCAGACCTGTCGAGACGGAGATCAGCAAGTCTGGGGCAGTCCAACAGAATATGAGTCACGGTTTCCTTTTCTTCCCCGCAGCGGGGAATCAAAATTTGGCTATAGCCGTGAGAAATATAGGCCAACAGGACAGTGGCCTGTCCTGCACTGTGGTATAATAGCTTGCTCAGGCCTGGACAGCCTCCACCACGGGGAAGTACGGTCAGTGCGTTTCCAGACTCCACGGCTTTTTGGGACTGTCCCAGTACTCAAACCATTTTTCCATTCCTATTTCTTTGAATTACAACCAGAGCATGTTGAAAACTCAGAATAGTTGCTTAGTCAACAAACTTGTATAGTGTACGCTGTGGCTGAACGGGTTCTAGAGGTATATACTTCACGTTGGCTATGGTCGTTAAAATTTGTTTTTTAAATTGATTTATGTATTGTCATCGATTATTGACAATATAAAGCATAAAGTAAGACGTATGTATATATGTATCTATGTATGTATGTATGTATGTATGTCCCAAATAAAAAATAAAAACGTTTGACCAATCTTGATAAAACTTAGCATAACTGTTCCTTACATTTTGACGGAGACCGTAGTGTATATTTAATGTCCCTCTCACTACCAAAGGAACCTAAAAATAAACACAAAGTGCCTAATTGTATCTCTATTAAAGAATGAAACTTTACAACCAATTGGGTAAACCCGTTATCACAGTATTTTATAGTGGATATGAATATGTCGGTTGAATAGGTAAACCCATTTTCACACTTTACTTTTATTTTCGTGGCAAAATAAAAAAAAAAGCGCAGGGAACATTCTCTATGTTTGACATAGATGTAAATCTGTTCTAGTAGATCAGTAATACCTAAGCTAAGCCCGCAGACCGCGGGTCATATCTGGCTAGTTGATTATAATTGTTTAAAATTTCTATCTGATCCGAAAATGGGATTTGGGAAAAAAAAAAGTACAAAATCTGTACCAGACAGACAGAAAGACAGACAGAGAGAGAGAGAGTGAATTACTATAGGCTTTGTAAAAAGATTACTGTCATCAGAAGTCAACCAGAGTTATCTCTCAAATAGTTAGGGCATACCCACTAAGATGAAAAAAAAAAAAAGGAATAGGTAATCGTTTTAGCAAAAAAAAAATGTGGAGACTTTATTATCTTTCTTTAAATATCGATTTAGTGTTCAGAAGTCATCTACTCTCTTGCATTGGTCATTAGTTGACCTGCTTTTATTACGGTAATCAAAAGTCTCAGTCTATAGTCTAGCTATTGAGTAATCCGCCTCTGACGAAGGTTAAGAGGCAACATTTAAAAACAGGTTTGTCTTCCCCTAAAACCATTTCCCACTTTGCTCGGAGGTTACATAAAATCGGTCATTTCCCGCTGCCTGATTGGCTCACTTCTCTCAGTTCAACGAGTCCACGTGACCCGCGATGGAAGAAGTTTGTCTCAATATCTGGTCTTCTTATAAGTTAAAGAAAAAATCTAGAAAAAAAGAGTGTGTCTGCCGATAGATGCTAGATCTAGAGGACTTAACAAGAACCAAGAGCCTATAGCATTGAGGCGACACTATAAGGGCACATAGGACATTCTAACAATAGTTGGCATATTGAAAGAGGGAATAAAAACATATTTCTTAAAAAGAAAACGCAAAGTTCAAGGTTCAACAAATACTCCACCCCCTCCTAAATCAAGACACTCACCCTTGCTACACCTACTCTTTATAAAGAATTTATATTGTTCACCCATTGGGTTATGTCATCTTGTTTTCTATTTATAGCAGTCGCATGAGGTAACACTGGTATGACTTGATCTATATTTCTATGTTTGCATATTGCAAGCAATGGCACTATGTCTACTCCACTGCTTTCTATTTAGGAATCGACCTTTTTCTTTTCTACATGATCTAGGATGAGATTTTTTTCCATTAAATCCAATCTGACACTGATCTGTACAAGCTCTCCTTTTTTTTTAATTAATTAAAACTGTCGGTACTGAGTGATCGATCAATTGTTTCTTAGTTTTTACATTTTACATACAAACAAACAAACAAAAAATTAAGTAAAAATGACATTATGTCTAATTATCATTATTTTTACGACATAATTTTGTAGTAATTATTTCTAATCATAATGCTGAGATCATTGTTTTGGTGTTTCTTTGTCTCAATCCCTGGCACGTGGCTTAGTTATTAAGTCCGGTGGAACTGATATCACTGACAGGAAAGGGGTAAATGCGAATAACAGCAGCCTTAAGTTTCGGACAGGAGCGGATCGTTAGCCAAGGCTGGTTACCCTGGGCAAGGAGAAGGAAAACTCTGCAGTCTTGCAGCTATACCAAAACATGGGCTTGGAGAGACAAACCTGATTACAAAAATCTGGAGTCGGGATCAGGACTATAACTTTTGTTTAAAATGAATTTAAAAAAAAACAACACATGACTTGGATGAGGTTGATGTGATGTTATGAGTGTATTTATGCCCGCCTCAACGAGCACAAATATCGAGTCGGTTTCTTTTATTTGTGATGAGGTTCATGACGGCACTGAATCCGCGAAGTACCCAATAAAGAAGACAGGAAAGCAGTCTACAATTTCTTTACAATGACCCATAATGCAGGAAGTAAATTTGGAATAAGTTTTTGTTATCAGAATTTGTGGTCTCCTTCTTTGAACGTTGGTTTAAGTTTCTCGTTTGTGGATATTTCAATAAGCTTCTCTTGCGCTATTAAGTATCAATTCATCTGTGATTAGGATCTGAGTATGTCCACGCGCAAAAGTGCTCAGTACCCAGTCGGGAATATCCCAGTCGCGAATATCCCAGTCGGTAATATCCAAGTGAAGATTGTTTTTCAAATCTTTGGTTTAGGTCGCATGGAATAGTAGTAGTCAGTTATAGAGATCGGGTCTTAAACAAGGAAATCCTTTGCCGAACTAGGAGTCGATCACTTAGTGAGGTTGTGACCAAGCGTCGCACGAGGTTTGCGGTACATGTTCTCCGACAAAATCAATTACGCATACGATGACATGGAGGCCAATACGAGGAAGGCGCAAACAGGGACGTCCCCGTATAACATGGCGTCACACTTTCATGGAGGACCTCAGAACAGCGGAGAACAGGTGGGAAGAGGCTTCAGACATTGCTGGTGACAGATCTTTGTGGTGACAGCTTGCCGTCCAATGCGCCGAATGGCGGGCGTGAAGGGTATGTAAAGAAATAGTAGGTAATAAACGTATTAAACTGTCGTAAGAAGTGAGTTGATTGTTATTGAAATTAGATAATTGGATAAACTGGCTTTTAGCGAAGAAGTTATTTTAATTATATACAATTTTCAACTCTGCGGACACCTACGGGTCCGCGGATCACAATTAGAGAAATACTGCTTTAGAGTACCCTAAAATCTAAAAGCAGGGTCTAGTAAGCACTATGTGCATACAAATTGCTTTGCTGTTGGCACAAAAATCAAGCCAGAAAAATCAACTGGACTATTTGGCGATTTGGAACTCAACAAACTGACAAAGTGAACCACTTGAATAGAGCTAAAGAGATGGATAAACAAATCTGAAAAAAAGAAAGGGAGAAATTTATCTGAAGCCAAATAAAATATTGATTTCAGTTGGCCAAAAAAAAAAAAGTAGATTTAAAACCGGTGTGTTAATTCCAAAACAAATACTAATCAATAATACTCTGAGTGTTTGGGTCCATTTAGAAACCTACTCCCACGGAAAAAAACTAGCTGGCGATCAAAGCTTTTCTAATGGGTCTCTTTTAGTGTGATGTAGGTGTCGCCGCAGTAGGACAGTCAGGATAAAGACAGTCATGCACAAGACAGCCAGGTGCAAGACAGTCAGGCAAAGACAGTAAAAGACACTTTTAGGACGTCATGAAGATTTGATGAGTAAGATTTTATGGTACGTTTGGTCTTCAGAATATGGCCGAGGTGGCACAATGCTACCAAACAATTTATGACACATGAATATTAACAATTAGTGAAGTTCATAAAGATAAAATATGTTTAGAGAATCATCACCGAACTCCAATAGTAATGTAGGCTTTACAGGCCCAGAACCTCTCTTCCAAATGCCCAGGAAAAAAACAACAAAAAAACTCTTGCTGTACTACGTAATATAAGTTGTGTTTCAATGCCAGTGTTGAAGGCCGGTCGTTGACCTGTAGCTCTCTTCTCTCTAGGTCGTCTGCCTGTTCACATTTGTATTACGCTGGACCTTCTTGCCATTTCATCATCCTCACTGCATAGCCAGCAATCCATCGCTAAACCTTTCTTCACCATCATCTAGGAAAAAAATAACACACACACATATACACACTCTCTGTGTCTTTCTTTCTGTCTATTTCTCTCTGTCTGTCTTTCTCTCTTTCTCTCTGTCTCTCTCTGTCTATCTCTGTCTCTTTCTCTGTCTTTCTGTGTCTGTCTCTCTCTCTATCTCTCTCTGTCTCTCTTTGTGTCTCTTTCTCTCTGTCTCTTTGTCTCTCTGTCTCTCTCTGTTTCTCTCTTTCTCTCTTCTCTCTCTCTTTGTTTCTCTTTCTCTCTATCTCTCTCTTTCTCTCTCTCTGTCTCTCTTTCTCTCTCTGTGCGTCTCTCTCTCTCTCTCTGCATAACAGGAGGTCGAAAAGTAGCTGTAAAGTTTACCAAAAACGATTTTTCAATAACAGTTTTCACCTAATATATATATATATCTAAGTATATTTTTGAAAGCCGACATCTCAAAAAGTACAAGTTTAAGACTACAAACGCCACCCTATATGTTTATATGTTTTGATTTCACAATGCTGTTGAACGTTACGTTCTATAGAAACAGCTACAAAAAAACTTTATACAAGTCAAATATCTTATCTAATGTTCATGCTTCGCACACAAAAAAAGATAAAGATCTGTCCAACTTTTCCAGGTAGTTTCTACATTCAGAGTCTAATTTTCGTTACTTTCATTCAACCGTTTCAATAACACAAAAAATATGAAATGTTACGGCACCCTTCGCGTTAATCTCAGAAGAGGACAACCCAAAACTATGGAGAAAAAGATGCACATACAGGATGTCAAGGAAACGCTTTCCAAGAATGAAAAAGTAATGTTCAATCATCTCTTGAAAACCTTTGTTTTTCTTACAAGTATATTGCAAAATCTTGATTCAGTTCGGTTAAGGTAAAGAAAATGTATTCTGTTCTGCTCGTAACGATCCGTTTTAAAATTCTGGTTCAGTTTGGTCGTAAGTGAGGTTTGAGTTTGGGTCAGATTTCGTTTCCCATCTGTAGTGTACACGCTATTATAGCCTATTGCTTATCTCTCGTATAAATAGAAAAAAAAAGGGTTTTATAGAATTTGAGGGCCAGAAAAGGTGAGGAGGGAACGTTATAATGCGGGGCCGTTTTAATGATTGATGAAAAAGTGTTCCGGGCAAAATACAAATGTTGACATTTACCAGCTCTTTCAACCATTGCGTGGCACGGGTAACAGCTAGTTTTATATATGCAATGAATATGATAGTTGTTAATTTCAAAATTAAGCTGTATCAATGCATTATTGATGATAAAAAATCACATCCCTTACTTTCCTGTTTTTTAATACATTTATTTATATAAATTTAAACCGAATTTTTAACTCAAATTATGTATTTATATAAAAACCTGTTTGACAATTGTTATTGCAAACTAGGGCTAATTGCACAAAAAAAAAAACATCTTTTAGTTCTGTTAATTAATCCAATAAGTATCCCTCCGCTCTCTTAATCATACACAATTCATACTTGGATATTAATAACACTTGTCTTCGAGTCCGAAGATGAATGCAGTATTTCCCATGGCTGCGCAGCCCCAGCTGCGACCTACACATTTTGCCATATCCAGGGCAGGCATAACCGTTGTCCGAAGGTGGTCGATTTAGATTTTCCTTCCGCCCTCTGCAGCGGATTTTCTTTTGGTCTCAAATGTGTATCTCGCGGCCCTTGTGAGTGACCTCCAGCTGTCTCGTTCTGAGGCCGCCTCTATGTCAGCCAAGGCAAGTTGCTCGATTTATGGCCTTTTAATAATCTCATGTAAAAAAAAAAAGGATATAGGTATTTTTGCAAAATCCTCTTTCGTCACTACAATTTTATAAATTTAATTCAAATTGTGACTGAGTGATATATTCTCTACCCCGGCATCGTATCTCATGAGAAATCTACCTCATGTTAGATGACACTTTGCCGACCGATGACTGTTCCTGTAAACTAGGTCCATTTCCAAAATATCTTTTTTAGAAGTAATGATGCAGCTATGATTTAAAACAGTGGTTCCCAAAACCCATTTGTCTTATAGACCCCTGGCCATGTTTTCTGGTTTTCGGTAGACCCCTGCTTAAATTATATTGCATTTTGCAAATTCATCAACTCCATTTTTTTAAAAGTAATTTATAACTGTAGCTGTAGTGAGTCGAAGAGTGAAAAGTAATTTAAAAGTACATTCCAAGTTAGAAAGATCTTTTTTTTATTGATAAAATTCAAATTTAAAACCAATTAAAATAACAATTAGTATGTATTGCTGGAGTAACAGCGTGTTGGCTGAGTGGTTAAGCACTTAACTTCTGAACCTGGGGTTCTGGGTTCGAATCTCGGAGAAGACTGGGATTTTGAATTTCAGTTTTTTTAGGGCGCCCCTGAGTCCACCCAACCCTAATGGGTACCTGACTTTAGTTGGAGAAAGTGGTCGTAGTGCTGGCTACATGATACCCCTCTCGTTAACCGTTGGCCAAAGAAACAGATGACCTTAACATTATCTGCCCTATAGACAGCATGGTCTGAAAGGAGAACTTTACTTTTACTAGAATCACCAAACACAATTGGATTTTTTTTTTGCAGGTTCATCATCCGTTACTACGGATATTATGTTTCATATAGGAAATAATTGTTCTGTAAAGTAGTCCTTCAAAGTTAAATATAAATTTGTTAATTAATTGGCCTTAAGTATTATTGCAGAAGTTTTCGCGAAGAGTTTCTTGTGTAATTATTGATCTTTCACGTCTGGCTCAAATATTGGGTCCGCGGAACTGTTTTCACTAACAGGAGATGGGGTGAAGGCGAGTAACTGGCGCCCAAACCAGTAAGCTTCGGGCAGGGGGGACTCATTTTACTTGGCTTGCTACTCTACTAGCAGAAGGAAAACTGAATTCAAACCACTACTGCCTTGCAGCTATGCCCAAACATGGGAAATATTTTGTGGATCGACCCTGAAAATAAAAAGCCTCTTGAGCAATTTGCAGCACTCAGTGCTACACCTTGTCAGAGCGGGCGACGCCGCTGATCCGATGTATATGTCTTAGCAAAGAATTACATAAGAAGCTTTTATTGTTTTAACTAAAACCGCCGACATGCCATTGAACTCTATTGTTGCTTAAAGAAATTCTTTTAATATCAGATATAGTCTGGTGAAAAAAAACAGTTTTTAAAACTACTTCAACGGCTGGTGAAAATCAATGTTTTATCTACAGTTTTCCGTATTGGGCTATAAGTAAAGATATCTCGTAAAAACCCTCACAAACCACCATCTTTCTCTATATGATGTTGAAGAGAGATTTAGTGGGTCATTCTGAACTTTATCTTTGAGAGTTCGAAAGTTGTTCAAACCTTTATCTTTTTACCATGGTGGCAACGTTTCAAATGATCTTCCAGCGTAATTAGTTTCATATCGTTATAAAAAGGCAATTAGGCTATCGCTTGTTTGACATGGAAGGCACGAATCTCAATTTTAAATAATCAACGCTGTAAAATCTACATTTCTTTTTGTTAGACGCTAGTTACATGTAAAAAAAAAATTAAGCTATTTAAATAAGTATTGAAAATTAAATACAACTATTTTTCTTTGAATAGCAGGATAACTATTAAAGTATTACTAAGGTACAAATCATATATTAGTGTAGGAAATTATTACAATAATGGCATGTGAAAAATAAAGCCACTACCTGACAAATAAAACCCACTATCGTAGACCCTCGTGGACATCTTATAGATCTCCATTTTTTTTTTTACTTTCGTAGACCCCTTGGAAGTTTTCGTAGACCCCTGGGCTATAAGTAGACTTTGGGAATTACTGATTTAAAAGAATGCCAAATTATAAGAGTCATTCATGATTTTTAGCCTTTTTACGCAATAAGTGTACACAAAATTGTCACTACTTATTTAGTGACATTTGATGATGCATGTATAAGTGTCTACTGTGCAGTACTTAGAGATGCCTTACATCCCTTGAACTGTTGTACTACTTGTTGTCGCGTATGTCTACTCTAATTAGTATAGCATAACAAATATTAAAATTCATCGATCAAGACCATGGTTAGCAGACAGAATATTTATTTGACCATAAAATGTAATACATAGTATACTGGAAAGTCCCGCCATCAAGAAATCACATGTAATACTTCACATAAATTGATAACATAATCAAATAGAATTCCTCAAGTACACGAATAGTAATACTTTCTACACAATAAACAAGATAGGTCTATCTTCTTCATTATCCATGACGTCTACTGATTTCTGACCATGTGGTTAACTCTCAGAACGAGACTTTTTACCCACAATTCAACTGTGAACCCTTGTTTCCCACGTGAAATACAATAAACACTATACATCGGTGTACCCCTTGCTTCCAGTCTAGTATATGTCACTGGCTATCAAACAATGATGTGACAAAAGTCATTTTCATATTTCTACTTTTTAAATCATACTTTTTGTCATAGTAAAAAAAAGATGATTTTAAAAAAAAATTTTAAAGAGCCAATTACTTCTTTATGAAGCTGATGACTGTTTCGTGAGAGCGAATATTGTACTCTTAATAATTAATACATGATAGATTTACACAAATAGAACATTTTTTTTTTACCCCGTCCCTATTTCCCCCCTCCCCTCACAAAAAAAAAAATCCTGTTAAGTGTATATACAGTGTTTACGATAGGTCTATAAATCCTAGGGAAGAACTCCGCATTCTAAAACCTATGTTTCAATATTGTAAGATAATTTTTTTTTTCCTTTTCCAATATCGAACTATAATAATTAATTAATTACCGACTGTTTAATAAATAAATCGTTTGTTTTGTTTTATTGATTCATGTTTTGTTAGGAGCAATGAATAATTGTGTAACGTTTCAACTTGCTTCAAGAATAAGACAGAGTGATCTGATGTTGGCTCTGTAGTTAAGGCATGCTAGAGATGAAAACCTAATAGGAGATTTGTGCAACAGTCCTAGGCTAGCAGGACTTTATATCCGAATGAAAGTTCTTACATCCTCGTGTGTCGTGGTGTCTAGCTAAAACAAAACTAACAGACTGAAAGCAAAAACAAAACAAAACAAAAACAAAACAAAAACAAAACAAAAACAAAACAAAAACAAAACAAAAACAAAAACAAAACAAAAACAAAACAAAAACAAAACAAAACAAAAACAAAACAAAAACAAAACAAAAACAAAACAAAAACAAAACAAAAACAAAACAAAAACAAAACAAAAACAAAACAAAAACAAAACAAAAACAAAACAAAAACAAAACAAAAACAAAACAAAAACAAAACAAAAACAAAACAAAAACAAAACAAAAACAAAACAAAAACAAAACAAAAACAAAACAAAAACAAAACAAAAACAAAACAAAAACAAAACTAAACAAAACAAAAACAAAACAAAACAAAAACAAAAACAAAAACAAAAACAAAAACAAAACAAAACAAAAACAAAACAAAAACAAAACAAAAACAAAACAAAAACAAAACAAAAACAAAACAAAAACAAAACAAAAACAAAACAAAAACAAAACAAAAACAAAACAAAAACAAAACAAAAACAAAACAAAAACAAAACAAAAACAAAACAAAAACAAAACAAAAACAAAACTAAACAAAACAAAAACAAAACAAAAACAAAAACAAAAACAAAAACAAAAGACTCATCCAATGGTGAAGAGAAGAAGAAAAAAAAAAGGAGAATTGACCGGAAAAGCAGGCCAAGGTCAAGTTAAATAGAGTTGTTCTTATCACTCGCTGGTGCGGACAATCCTCCAGGCATGAATAAAGCTAATCTGTATTGAAGTATTAGTGGAGAGTGATAGAGGCAGACACAACACATGAAGAAATAGATAGAGGGAGAGAGAGAGAGAGAGAATCAAATGGAAAAATGAGAAAAAAAAAACGGAAACAAAAAAACAAAAAGAACGGAACAAACCAAAAGACTTGCAAAAAAAAAAATGTATTTTGAACGAGGAAGCAACACGCCACCACTTCACTATCACAGACAGCTGTGCAAAGTGAGGTTAGAATTTATAGAACCACTTCCAGATTTGCGTCCATGGAAGTAAGCAGGGAATTCTGTGCATGTGTTTGGAATCATGTTTTTTGAGTTGGTGATTAAACACAAGCTTTCCTTACATTATTTTTGAGGTGACATTTGCAGGCAGAGACAATGAGCTGATTAGGGCAGTCGAATTGCTTTCTGGCGCCAGCACACGATGCTCTCTTCTATAGATGTTCGGGCGTCTGTGAGAAGAAACACGCTCTAGTAGCTAGATAGCTGGAACAAGCCAGGAAATGGAAGACTTATGGAGGCATATGAAACATGATATGTGGTGGTAGCCAAAGCGCGAGGAACAGGCCGTCCTAGTCCTTACCCCTTTCAGAGTCGGACATCGCCCAACAGGCGCTTGCTTCGCACAGAAGAAGATGAAACAATAGACCGCATTCTCTCAGAATGTCGCGTCTTCCATGACAGTGGACAGTCGAATTATTATTATTATTATTATTTATAAGTATTATTTCTATCACATTGTTCAATGCTTTGACTAGATTAATAAATATCTCCACTTGATAAACTGCAAATAATATGTTGAGAATTCTTCAGAGCAATTTAGGATAAATTATGTCCGTGCTTGCCCAAAAGGAGTTAAAATCTATTTAGAGCCTTTGCCATTTGATTTTTTCTTGGTGGTAGCTAATAATGCGTTGCTACGGGGGTTGAAACCTTCCTCTTGTAGACATGACAGTGTTCTTGTAAGCTTCTGTTAATGTTCACAGAATTTTTCTGCTGCAAATACAGAGTAGTGGAACTTTGGAATAATACGTTGAAAGTATGTAAACCAACCAACCAAATAAAAAGTATGTTTGTACATAGAAGCCACAGGCTTAGAGATATATTAAATAACATGAAAATTCTTAAAAACATAAGAAAACGTCGAACGTACATTCTATAAAAATTGACATTGGAGATAATTTAAAGACTCACCTAAGATTACCTTAACATTCATAGGGTCAGTGGCACAAAAGCGGGCCTGGTTCCAACAGGCTTAAGCCTGCCCCACTTTCATCAAAATCTGGAGAAAAACAATTACGGCTCAAACTAAGCAGCTACCTCGATATCTATGCAACATACACATCCAAAAGGGATCCTTTAAGTTTTTCCCCGCCATTTCAGTCAAGTACCATTTCTTTCCATTGTTCGAAATACCAAACAAAATAATTATTTACCAATTATTAATGAACTAATTGGTTAATTTTTTCTATTGATTCGTGTGTTGTCAGGTAAAAGAAATAATTTTGAAAAATTTCAGCTCGCTCCGAGTATGGGTGTGGGAGAAATAACAAGTACAAACGTTTTACCAGACAGACAAACATACAGACACAGTTGATATAAGCTTTGTAAAAAAGAGAAACGAAAAGATACAGGATACAGAAGCAATGTAAAGAAATGCTACTTAAGAACACCAGCGTACGTGAAGTACACTGTCTGTGGATTACTGTGGAACTATAACATTTGTTATTGATTTGGAACGTACAGTGTGTGAACGGCTCTGTTTATGTGTGTATGTGTTAGACTATACCAGGTCTGTGTTTACTAATCCACCAAGCTGTGTTGTAACTAACCAACTTTTGTAAGTGTGTATGTGCGTGTTATCAATGACGCGACGAGACTGTCATATTTATTTGAAGGAAGCGTGCCCAGCATCACGGTCAGTCATAATGGTACCAACACCCACTCAAACACGCACACACATAACGGAAAAAAATAGCGATTATGAATGGACAAAAATGGCGATCACAGCTGTCTTCTCTAAAACGTTCCAATCAATCGTTGATGTACTTAGCAGACGACATGGAGATCAGACTAACATTGCGCTAATTTATAGTGTTTTCTTAGTCGATAAATCTCTACGTAAGTATAAGATATTTATCTCTTTGAAATAAGAGATGCCTTCGTTTGTGTTTTTCTCTACTTCGTCCTAATTAAAATGATCCTAGTTACTGGTACAGAGTTTGAAATATTGACGTTAGATTCTATCTTGACATAAAGCATCACAAATCTTACAACTGGCTAGAGGAAATCAATGACAATTAACATAACACTCTACGCAAACATATTTCTTAACCTTTAAATCCAAGGTGTAACTACTGACTCATAACATGTAGAAAGAAGTCGGAGCAACCACGTAAAGAGATCGGAGCAGAGATAAAGCTATTTCCATTCATGATTCTAGAAAGATGTCGGAGCATTTTATGAAATAGGTCGGAGCAGAGAGGAAGCTTTTTACAAGCTTATATCAACTTACTGTTTATGTGACGTGTCTGTCTTGTAAAAAGTTTGTAGGTCTACACGTTATTTCGTCGACACCCAATCTCGGATCAAGAATCAATTAAAAAATTAACCAATTAGTTTATTAACTTTCTCTCTTAAAAACTTGGTCCCTGGTGCTGTTATTCATTTATGTTTAATATATGTATGTATCACATTTGTTTCAGCACCTAGCTTCAACTCTATATTTAGTTTATTAACTATTGGTAATTAATTTTTTTGTTTGGTATCTCGAACAAGAGAAAGAAATTGTACTTGACTGAAATGGATAAGTTGAATTAGTCCCTTTTATAGTTCGCCGCTTTAAAGCAATCTTGAAACAAACAATACTTAACAATATAATCTTCTATAAGCAGAGTAGTTAAAATGCCAGCTTAAAGAGGCGTTGGCCATGAGTTCAAGTTCAGGTCGTTTCCCCTTTCCTTTGTTTCTTTTGTAAATACATGAAAACCAATTACGGTAAACTTCCCCCAGATATTCTTTCTCTCCCCCTCTACCATGTTCGCAACTGATCCAAATAAGTGATGCTATGATTGCGTAGTGTGAAAGCTAAAAGCATAAAATAGAGCTAAACAAAAACAGTTGGTAAAATATTTCTAATCGCTCAGATTTATTGTTGTTAGTCTAGATCTAGTACATATTTTATGACATGACTGATTAAAACTAGTGGATACAATTACACTTCGTTTAAGCTTTGTTTTTTTAAAGCATTTTTAGCGGCCACCGAAAGAGGCATAGACACTATCTATTAATTTTGTGTGGTCTGTCTGTCCGTACGTCCCTTTTTGATCTCGTAAACTACAAAAGATATTGAAAATGCGACATCATGATATTTTAGACCTTTCAAAGTTCTGATGCAACGGCTACTTTTTTCTTTTCTGAAGGCGAAAAATTTAATTTTTAAAATCAACTATGCAAGCAGTTTTTTTTTTCGTAAAAATACACAATTTTTACAACTATTCATTATTAATAGTAACAAACACGGGGCGCTATTTAATAAAGGAGACTACAATTTACCTTAATTTTAACACATTTATGCAAACGGTTTTAGATTTTTTGTCAAAATTTTATTATACAATGGATTTCTAAATTTAGTCAGTTCTGTCATATTAATTACTACATTTACCCCCAAAAAACTCAACAAATTATTATTTATTTTTAAAGAGAAACAAATTTACTTAATATGCATATATGTGAAACATAATATAAAACAACATTTTGTAAGTAGTTTTTCATATTATAATGTAAACTGCACTGCGGTATCGCAAATATACAAAACGTAATTGAAGGACTTTTTTTGGGGGGGGGGGGGGGGGGGAATTGTTTTTTCCCTTAAGGCTTTCATAGGAGATTTTACAAAACAATTAGATCAATTAGATAATCAGTATAAGTCATTAGTTAGGTCAGTTTCACATCAAATTCACCTTCACTTTCACCTATACCTTGGTTTGCTGGACCGTTGGGGCACAACATAAGATCAGTCAACCTTCTTTCTCCATTCTTTTCTGTCATTTGCCTTTGATAAAAAAATTTCATTGTGATATTCTTTCTGAAAATATTGAAACCTGCCTCTTTGCCTGCCTGGGTGGACACTTCGGGGGCCGATTTTGAGTTTGTGTTTCCACAAAAACTGTTTTTATAACCTTGTTTTTTTTATTTATTAATAACTCTTGATTTGAGAAAGTGTCGGGAGCAACTTAAGAAAATGGTTGAAGAGTGATGCAGAGTTACTAATTTATGTTCAGGAACCTTTTGTGCTCAGTCTTCAAAGTCTAAATCTATACGCCTATCATTTAGTATATTTTAAAGAGGAGTAGATTTATACATGCCCTAAACCAGGATATTCTCTCTAGGGTGGGAGTGGGGGTAGGGGTTAAATAATTCAATTAAAGTGGAAGTTAATATCACATTACACCGATTCTAATAATCCCCTTTACATTTGGATGTGTAGTCACTTAACCAAAGGTTTCAAAATAGCAACGTTTATTCACCACCCGACAATTTGTTTAAACAAAATTCAACAACAAAGCGTTAAGGTCATCTTAACTTTTGTCACCATGTTAAAAATTCTACTTTCTCTATGAAATAATATAATAAATAATCTACTTAATACTTGGGAACGATAAATTCTTAGGGAAACCCCCTGGTGCTATACAAAATGAAACAGCGTGGAGGACACGCACTAACCCTGAGATATATTCAATTGTATGAAGACCCACCTATATTTACAGAAATATAAAAGAACAGACCAAGTTGGGCAGGTCACCTTGAAAGAATGTCAGACAACAGAGGAGCAAAAACTGTATACAGGCAAAAACCAAAAGGTAGACCCCGAATGCGATGGATTGATGATGTGGAGGCAGATCTACAACAGCTTGGGGTTAGGGAGACGAAAGACCCAGCAGAGATCTGAATGGAGGGATGTGTTGAAGCAGGCCAGAGCCCTTCATGGGCTGTAGCGCCACTGGGATGGATAGATGGATATAAAATAATAGGAAAACTCATTATTTAATTAATTTGTGTAACTTTAGAAAAATTACGAGCAAGGCTACATATTTGATATTTCTGCTAGTCATTCCAAAAACTCAACGTATTAAATAGTGTGTTATACAAGTGTTTGAGAATCCCTGGTCTTCAAAGCCTTCAAATGATCGCACTTAGGATGTCTTCACTATGATACATTCTTTTCAGTTCATTCACCTGGTCTGGTCTAATTAATTCCTTCCGCAAGCCACTTGTCAACACACGCATGATTGCCTTCTAAGTCTGAATCTCATATTGACAGCTAGACAGACCTGGCAGCGCTGAGATAGAAATAGCCCGATTGTTGGCATCTATCTTTAATTCTTCTTGTTCTTTCTTTCTTTCTTTGATACTTTATTTTTCCTTTTTCTCTATATCTATCTATCTATCTATCTATCTATCTATCTATCTATCTATCTATCTATCTATCTATCTATCTATCTATCTATCTATCTATCTATCTATCTATCTATCTATCTATCTATCTATCTATCTATCTATCTATCTATCTATCTATCTATCTATCTATCTATCTATCTATCTATCTATCTATCTATCTATCTATCTATCTATCTATCTATCTATCTATCTATCTATAGAAATTCCTATATATTTAACCCTTCTCTAGCTAAACCATCCAGCATTAAATAATTTTCATTGATGATCTCCCGCTCTATTCTCGCATCGGCCATTACTTTGAAATGTCCATGAAGACATTAACCCCTGCCTGCCTGTCATGAGTGTCAACACACATCATGCCTATACTTTTTAGCGAAAGATTAGCAGAACAAAGAGGATATGTATCTTTTATTTCCATCAAAATATATGCTTAGAAACAAAGTTATTGACATGCTGATGGGAAGATGATTCCCATGTTGTTATTAAGTTGTCCGGTTTCACGTTATATGTGACATTATATGTCACACATTTCTAGGTCTTGACATTGTAATGGTAACGACGGCCACTTTGAATGCCACGTATTGACACAACAAATAACAAAAAGCTGAACCAAAACAAACGTTACTATAAAAACAAATGTTGAAAAGAAAAAAGCTTTAAATTATTTTTATTTTGTGCTTCTTAGATTCAATTTGTATGTTGCCACAGTAAAAACACAATTCTTAACGCGGTAAAAAAATAAAGAAAACAAATTCTTAAAAAAGAAATACGAAGGTCTCCTTCATACAGCTTATAGAGCAATTATTTGCTCTTCACAACTTAGGAATGCTAGATTAAAAAAATTAGGTAATTTGAACACGGGACCCCTAGGTTCAGAAGCCAAATACTTTACCAATCAGCCACCGGACCTCCATAACACAATAACAGTGTTACGATAAGAGGCATCAATACAAATAAAATTATTACTATACTCTCTCCTTATATGTATAACAGTTAAAAATCCTATTTTGTTTTTATTATAGTATCTCCTTTTTATTAGTATAAATCCTGTTAATCATAAAAAACAGTGTTACTTTTATGAAAAAAAACAAACTGCGTGCATATTTAATGTACAAAATAAACGGTTCACTTTCAGAAAACAATAAAAGCCGTTGCACCAAAACTTTGCAATATGTTTTCTAGCATTTTCGATCTTACTGGACGGCCGAACAGACAGACAGACAGACGGTCTGACAGCATACCACACAAAATTAATAGCAACTTTCTCCCTTTCGGGGACCACTTAAAAAGCTATTGCAAAGGATGCAATGCAACATTGAGGGTTATGGCGACTCGTTTCCTTGCACTTAGGTAAACCTATCAGGAGTTGCGTCTGGACAATGTACACAAATCAAAACAACAACTTAACTTTCAACACTGATTAAGAAGCGAAACAAACAAATATCGTCTGGCTACACACTGGCATGTGCAAATTGCAAATTGGATTTAGGGTCTTAAAATAAATGATTGAAAGCGATTTTTTAAACTGAATATTCGCTTTATATTTCTGTAAATGCGGTGGCATCAATTCGCCTGCGAGCAATTTCACACCAATACCAATAGAGCAACATACATACATACATACATACATACATACATACATACATACGCCTTACTTTATGCTTTATTATTATTTAGAATTTCTGTAGATACATCAATATCGCAGACTCAACACAAAGATCAACAAAACAAACGTGACGAACATGTCTGAGGGCGCGCAGTTGTCATAATCAAATGTTCCCCACTATCTGCTTCACCGGAGCCAAAATTTTTCATTTATTTTGTAGAGCGAATACTGTGTAGTCCAACTGCCATTTTTTCCCCAGGATAATTGGTTACATTAACATTGTTATACTCAACACTGAGGATAACAAATAGTGCTATAAACACTACTGAAGGCGCTGTCGTTCTGATTGAATGTCTATAATCTTCACTTCATAAGGGTTACTTAATCACAAGTGTCGACAGTTCGTTGTCTTTTTTTTTTTTTTATAGTACATGATCATTTTACATAGATCCGCCGCAGCTCATCAGTTATAAAATAATCATCGCCAATACAGGAGCATAATCAAGTAGTCAGAATGTGAGAATGAAATCTGTTTTTAATATTTATTACAAGGAACCAAGATCTCAGATTTCTGAACATACGTAAATCCGAAATTGTTCATAGTTTATAGTTGTACTTGTAATTATTTAGTTACTATCAAAACCAAAAGTTCAGATTCACACAACACGAAATTATTTTAAAGTTCTTGTATTATCTGCAAGTTGAGCTTTCCTCCAAGCCCATCCCAGGTGTTAGCTAGAAATTGTTTCCTGAAATGTCACCCTGTTGTTGTCTGGCCATGTGACTGAAGCTTGTGTTCAAATCTTTCAAGCAGAGGTGCTTTAAGGCGTATACTATATGTACGCCTTAAGCAAACCAACATATTAACTGTTCGTGAAATGAATGTATTTATAAATATTCAGCTGTGACGGAACACTCTTTGTCATTTGGAGAACGAAGCTCTGCCCATTTTTTAGACCATGGTTACAACAATAAACATGACTAAATGTAAACAAATCATCACTTATGAACAAAAAGTGTGTCATGAAGAGGAACTGACAGGATCTCCAATCAATAACCTCCTACGGCATTTTGTTTTATAAGATAATGAGATTGAGAAGACAGACATAATTAGATAGATAGACAGATTGATTGATTGATTAATTGTTAGATAGACGAATAGACAAATAGATAGATTGATTGATTGATTAATTGATAGATAGAAATAGTTAGATAGATTTATTTATTTATTGATAGATAGATAGATAGACAGATAAATAGATATAGATTGATTTATTGAAAGATAGATAGATAGATAGACTTACAGATAGATAGATAGATTGATAGATAGATAAATAGATAGACAAATAGACAGATTGATTGATTAATTGATAGATAGATAGATAAACAGATAGACAGATGAACAATTAGATAGATTGATTGATAGAGAGATAGATAGATATAGATAATTGATTTATTGAAAGATTGATAGACAGATAGATAGATAGATAGAAAAATGGATAGATTGATTGATTAATTGATAGATAGATAGATGGATAGATAAACAGATAGACAGATGGATAAATAGACAGATAGATTGATTGATTGAGAGAGAAGGAGATAAAGATTAAGATACAGAAAAAAAGACATCTTGTATGAAAATAAGAGAGAGACTACATCTTTAAAGTATACAAAATGTTTCCTTAAACCGTGTTGACCAACAGATATCTATTTTCGCCTGTCACCTTGTAATCTAGGAATGTATTTGAATCGTCTTCATTAACTACCTACATTACATTATCTTTCTAGAGCTTCACAAGAGAGTCACTCTACATCTACCATGATGAAAGATCTTAATTGTAGCAACAAATTGCAAGGGGAGTAATTGATATATCGTCAAGAACAATCGATAACTCATTGGCCTGGAATTATCTCCCGTAAGTGATACTCGGTGTGTGTGTGTGTATGTGTGTGTGTGTGCGTTAGTAATTACTAGTAACAAAATCACATGACACTACTTCTAATTCTCCATTTATCAAACTAGGTAGGCCTTTGCCCAGTGCGCCGGGGTCAGTCAACCCTAACTGTCCATTATGAGCTGTCCAGTGAAACAAGCCATAGAAGAAGACTTGAAAAAGGCCAGGGCTGCTAAACCTGACACCCAGATTCGAAAACAGGGCTCCGCTGACAGCGCCCAGATATCAGAAGCCGGCAACAGCAGCACCGGAAGCCTCAGTGACGCCTCCAGCACACCCAACGGCTCCGTCACGTCGTCGCCTTCCCGGGCGCGCGTCGGTGGCGCCCCGGAGCCCAGGGTCATGAGGAAGATCTCCCCGTCCTGCCCCAATCCTCTCCTGAGCTCGCCTCGCAAGGTGTCGCCCCCGAACCCTAACCAAGTGAAGTTTTATACCCTGAACGAGCAGGACGGAACCAGGGCGGTGGATGACGTCACTTCCGACACGGCGAGCAACTGTTGTTCGGTGGACGGCTCGCCGAGGATGAGAAAGATCAGCAACATCTCGCTGACCTCCCTTGGCTCTGAAGGCGACAGTGAACTGGAAGGGGAGAGGAAACTGGATATTACAACATTGATAGAAGGAGTTGGGACTTTGATCATACCAGCGGTAAGTCTTTCTTAACACTACATTCCTCATCACACACTCTGGTCATACCAGCGGTAGGTCTTTCTTAGCACTACATCAGTGATCAGACACTCTGGTCATACAAGCGGTAGGCCTTTGTTAACACTACATCACTCATCACACACTTCGGCCATACCAGCGGTAGGTCTTTCTTAACACTACATCACTCATCACACATTCTGGTCATACTAGCGGTAGGTCTTAGTTAACACTACATCACTTATCACACATTCTGATCATACCAGCGGTAGGTTTTTCTTAGCACTACATCCTTCATCACACACTCTGGTCATACCAGCGGTAGGTCTATCTTAACACTACATCCCTCATCACACACTCTGGTCATACTAGCGGTATGTCTTTCTTAACACTACATCCCTCATCACACACTCTGATCATACCAGCGGTAGGTCTTTCTTAGCACTACATCACTCATCACACACTCTGGTCATACCAGCGGTAGGTCTTTCTTAACACTACATCCCTCATCACACACTCTGATCATACCAGCGGTAGGTCTTTCTTAACACTACATTACTCATCACACACTCTGGTCATACCTGCGGTAGGTCTTACTTAACACTACATCACTCATCACACACTCTGGTCAAACCAGCGGTAGGTCTTACTTAACACTACATCACTCATCACACACTCTGGTCTTACCAGCTTACTTAACACTACATCACTCATCACACACTCTGGTCTTACCAGCGTTATGTCTTTTTTAACACTACATCACTCATCACACACTCTGGTCATACCAGCGGTAGGTCTTTCTTAACACTACATCACACACACTGGTCATACCAGCGGTAGGTCTTTCTTAGCACTATATCACTGATCACACACACTGGTCATACCAGCGGTAGTTCTTTCTTAAGACTACATCACTCATCACACACTCAATAGCAGAACCTCTACTTGCTAATTAAAACTCTTAAACCTAAGCTCTAATCAGTCTTCTCTTTTTTAAAAATGTTTCCTCATTAATGTCCTTGCTTCTCTGTCACTGCATATTATTTCAACCAAAGTAAGTCTTGTAAAAAAAAAAAAAAAAGTAAAATTAGCAGTAAATCAGTAGTATGGAACAAAAAGTACACATACAATACCAGTTACCATAACCACACGATACCTACAGTAGGTTCTGTACTGTCCAGGTACGCTGTTCAGCCTCATCGTGGCACCTGGGTGGAAACGGCTACTTGAGGGGGTAGCCAGGCTAAATGAATGGCGAAACATAACTCCCGTGGGGATGCCCACGGGTAGACGAGAGTCCACCCCTTGCACGGGCGGGGTTGTAAAAAAAGTCCCCACAAACCTGTCACACATCTATGCGCCGTTCCTCAAAGGACCGTTACATAAATGGCGAGTCCCCCAGGGTTAGCTTGGTATAACGAAGGAAAATGGCGGAGGCTCCCGGTGTCCTCGGCCTTCGGCCATGAACAGTCAAGCATGCGTCGGGGGCCAAAGGCATCGGAAACAGCAATGTTTTACATAAGCATTGACTCGGGTCTCTCTCAAACAGAACTGTGTTCACACAGGTTTTTTTTTTTTTTACTGTTCGGCTGGACGACCAAACAGTTTTTTTTTCAAACTTTGAGCTCGAAGAGCCTTCGGCTCAGCTCATACGACAATCAAAACGATTCTGTACTGTGCGATATCCCCCTAATTTAGTGTATACTGTTTTCCCTTAAATTTTGTTTTTGTCTTTGTTAGTTACTTTTTAGTTTTTAAATGTCAGAAGGAAAAAAATGTTTTAGATTATCTTATTAACACAAAAAACAACATCAATAGCAAAGCAACATCGAAACAGCTTTAAACAACAATAACTACAACAAGAAAACAGCTACAACATCAGAAATGTCAACAACAAGACAACTACAACATTAGAAATGTCAACAACAAAACATAAAAGTAAATGTCTTAAAATGATAAACTTACTTCTGCCCCCCAAAAAATAAATAAATTATGCAATCATTTCATCACTAAATCGCATTGTCACCACCAGCATAACTAGCTTACACTTTTAATTTAAGTGAAAATGGTTATCCATCTATGGCCCGTTCCTGTTTATCTAAAACTTTAAAGGACAGACTGACAATTTGTGTTGTTATCAGCATGAGTACTCTCTCAGGGAAGAAATTGTCATGGATGTAGATGACACTGCCCAGTTGCTATGCTAGGCAGCATGATTAAACTCTCAGGGAAGAACTTCTCATGGATGTAGATGACTCTGCCCAGTAAGCTCAGCCAGGCAAATCTTTAGGCAACACTCAGCTGTTAGATCTCAGCCTCTCTCTCAGCCTCCGTCTCCCCATCCGCTACACTTGTTTGCTCTGGTCACCTTCCACGTTTAATTATTTAAACCCTTTCTTTTCAAAACCAATGGCGGCACTTAAAGGAAAGTGTGAAGGGGTTAATGCGTGCAATATTGGCTTTAAATAGTAAAATTTTCCAACAAAATCCTGAGATGAAAACAAAAGAAAGGAACAAAAAAAGAGAAGGGTCTGGGAGGGTAGGGTAAAACAAACAACAGGCAGACATGCCCAAACGATACGATACTTCACGTGACTTCTCCTTTTGAGAATCATATCTCTGACTTTAGGAAAACAGCGGTGCGCTTCAAAGCAGCCGCGATGTACAAAGTACTATATCTCCCAAGAGCTTTTCTTCAAGGAAATGCGATATCAACATTCACGGCTGGGAAGCACTAGCTCTCGCTCGCTCCTCATGGCGTGAAGCTGGGGAGTCTTGGAGTCTAAAGATTTGAAGCCAGAAGAATAGCCAAGATGAAAGAGCGCCGAACCAACAAAAAACTGAAAGAAGAAGCATGCCTATCTGCAACTGAATGTCTTTCTGTCTGTCTGTCTGTCTATCTGTCTATCTATCTATCTATCTATCTATCTATCTATCTATCTATCTATCTATCTATCTATCTATCTATCTATCTATCTATCTATCTATCTATCTATCTATCTATCTATCTATCTATCTTACCCTAATAAAATAAGTTGTCAATAACAAGCTTATCTAAAATGTATTCAATGAACTTATTTTTGTTCTTGTCTACTGTGAAACTAACCGCAGACTTTCAGTCTCGACAAACCATGGTTTACTGAGAATCGATTCACGCTTATAAATTCAGTTTTAAAAATGTGTATAAAATACAAGCGACTGTTTTGAACCCCACTATCCCCTCATTTTAATACGACGACGCCGCCTCTGAGAAAATAAGTCAGAAATTTTTATTTATAAGTTTTAGGTTTAGGTTACGTTTGCGCTTCTCCATTTTTAGAAACGGGTCAAAGCAATATTATTTAAATAATTTCCGGATATTTCCAGGACTTTTTCGTATATTTTGCAATTTCAGTAGATTTCCAGGAGCTCCTGGTAAATCAGGCGGCCGCGAGAAATCTGTTATAAGTTATAAAATGGTTTAATTTAATAATTTACACCTAGAATTAGCGCGGGTCCTATGAAAGTGTGGGGCCCACTGTGGTCGAATAGGTTGCTGTGGCCTATGGCCGGCCCTGCAAAAATGAGGCGTATGCTGCGCCGCCGGTCGACTTGTATATATATAATTCTCTTCATGGCCCAAGAGTTTGGACAAGAAGGAAAGATCACTATTTTATTTCTGCAAGTCGTACTAGAGTTACCCTAAGAAGAAAAAGAGGTGGGGGGAGGAGAATAAGTAGTATTCACCAGTCACAAAATAGCAGGGCCGGACTTTACCGTTGTGACCAAGAAGTCATGGAAAGATCACTCTTTTTATTTTTACCCCACGTATTTTTTAGCGGCAAAAAATGAGGGGGGGGGGGGGAAGAACAAATTATCTACTCTGTATTCACCAAACGCTAAATAGCAGGGCCGAACTTAACCATTGTGGGGCTCTATGCTAAACGGAATTAGCGGGGAACAGTTTGGGTAGGAATACGGATTATAAGTGAATTTTAAGTGTTTATATTAGAAAATACATTCGTCTTTGCATTTTATTCCTTCTTTACTACGTACAGAATTACTTTACGAGCCTTGCGTGTAGCGAAGTCATACAGTATATCAAAAAATTCTATTTCATACGTTGATCACGCTCAATTGCAAAATAACCAAATGTTTCAATCTGTCTACGAGAATTGTTGACTTCAACTAATTCCTCATTAGTTTGAGGCTCGAGAAGCTTCTTTCATCAGATTCCAAAATTACGGGATAATGCCTTTTTTTTTTTATCGCGCGTAGGTTTGTCGTTTTCCGTATTGAATGACACCCAAAATGACAATTTTTTGTCTATATATTTCAGAAGATTTGTATGAGTTTTCTAAAGATTTAAATAATTTCCGGATATTTCCAGGACTTTTTGGTATATTTTGCAATTTCAGGAGAGCTCCTAGTAAATTGACAGGAGGCCGCAGGAAATCTTTTATAAATTATAAAATGGCTTAATTTAATAATTTATACACCTAGAATTAGCGCGGGTTCTATGAAAGTGCGGAGCCCACTGCAGTTGCACAGGTTGCAGTGGCCTAGCTTCCTAAAAATCTATCGGAATTCAAACTTGAGACTTCTCCGTGCGGAACCCAAACGCTCTAACACTCGGCCACCCCCCACAATAAAAAAAAAAAGATTTTAGATAATTTTTAAAACACTCGCAATTTTTTGGTACACTTGCAAAGAGGATTTACTAATTGACGTACATCTCTGTTCTTTGTTAATGGAACATCTAGAATTTTTAAACCACTATGCTAGAAATTACCGGACACAAGGGCTGAGGATGCAGCGTCCACGGTCACTTGATAAGTGGACCTAGCTAATGCAATATTCACACTGCTAAATGACAAAGAGTTATTGATGGCTTCTGATTTCTTTTTTTTTTATTCGCTGCTTGAGCTAAATCTCAAGACAAAAATCGATGAATCATGTTCCGATTAATAATGTCCAAACCTTCTATTGTCTGTGTTTACAGTGAGGGCTTTGATAACTAGGTAGGAATATGACGGACAAGGAAACAAGTGATCTCTTTATATTAAAACACTTGTTTATTTATGACCTTTATATAGTTCATGTTAACTGAAGCATGATGGTATTTTCATGCTCTACAGCGGCTGTATTTATGCTTTGCTTTATCCTCACGAAAAGTATGGAATATTAATTAAAAAGAAAGTCAATTCCTACTTTATGAAGCTGATGGTGGTCAAGGTTTTCTCATTGTATTAGCTCTTTGTAATGCTTTATAATTGCAGGAGGTTCGCACAAGTTTTCCTTTTTGAAGTATGTATTAAATCAATATAAATTCATACGTTGTCTACTACAAAAATAACATTGTATTTAAACATATGTGTCCCAATACTTTTCCTTTGTTAGGCGTAGCGTACATCGATTTAAAGCATTTAAATATTATGTTTCATACCAACAAGGTAGCTTAATCCTTCAGTATTCACAGATATGGCTAAATTAGTAAGGTTTAGTCCCCCTTAAATGTTTTGTTTGTTTTACATGTTTCGGATGTTTCTTCAGAGTTGAAGATAGTTTACTTCCTAGTCCAAACCTCCCACAGGACGACAGGAGATGGGAACGGGCAGGGTTTCAACCCGGGACCACGATAAATCTAAACGACAGTCCATCGCGCAAACTGCACGACCAGGCAGCCTTCGATAACACGCATTCTCCGATCAAGTGGATGCATTAAACAAATATATGTTGTACCTAACAAATGAATGAGTATAAAAATATACAAATTATTCAATTAATTATCGTTAATTAATTATTTCATTTGATATTGAATAAGGGAAATAACTTCTACATCATTGTCACAGCATTGTTTGAGAGTCACTGTGACATGCGGTAGTCAAGGTTCACTTGGAGTTTTTAATTATCATGTTTCACGTTAATCTGTGGTCATCAGAGAGATTGGACATACATTGAATGTTAATAAAAGTAGAAGATTTGGAGCATATGTAACAGTGTAGTATTGAGCATATGTAACAGTGTAGTATTTTAGTTCTTTGGATCAATGACTTGTGAAATATTATTCACTGTGCCTCTAAGGCTGAATTGTGTATTTTATTTTAGGTTAATTAATGTGTATCATCTGCTAAAAAAAATATATAAAATTTCGGGAATTTCAATTCCACCCAACCCTTCCCTCCCAATGGTTTTCTTCCACCCATGAAGTCGTAATCAATTATGTAGAATTGAAAAAAAAACAGCAATATCGTATTGAATTTAATGAAAGCACTAGGTCAGTGTTTCCGAAACCTTTTCCGTAACGGAACACTTTGCACATTATGAGTATTTAGCGGATCACTGCTTATTTTTTTAGTAAGGATAAATCACGTGGTGGCCTTCTAGTTCATTGCTCCAGTCGTTAGTGGAACACCCATTCAGGCCTGGCGGAACACTTGGAGCTCCGCGGAACACAGTTTAGGAAACACTGCTCTACTTCCAATACACATGCTGAAACATGGTGTTAGATCAGTCGAGACTCTCTTGGATGGTGTCAGAATGGTCGAGATTCTCCTGGATGGTGTCAGAATGGTCGAGATTCTCCTGGATGGTGTCAGAATGGTCGAGATTCTTCTGGGCGGTGTTGTCTGAATCATTTTGATGACTATTTTATGCGACAAAATAAAAAGATGAAAAGCATTACGTCTTGCGTTGCATACAACGAACACATGCGTAGCCCTTTCTTGCTTTAAAAGAATCGTACAACGAACACAGATGTAGTGCTTCGTGCGCTCTATGTACCTTGAGTTTCCCTCGCACAGTAATATTAACGGAGGCGCAGTGGCTGACCGGTAAAGTGATTGACTTAGTGGAACACCCATTCAGGCCTGGCGGAACACTTGGGGCTCCGCGGAACACAGTTTAGGAAACACTGTTCTACTTCCAATACACATGCTAAAAAGATTTCAATGATTTAAAGTCCCAAGTCTAAAACAAAAAACTGCGTTTCATAGAAGATGAACAAGAATGTATTTAAAAATCTTCTATGCAGCTTAACTTCTTATATCTTAAATCAATTTAGTCAGCAAGGAAAAACTTTCTAGTCTTAAAAGAAAAAAATCCCTGAGCTGACATGGAGTTCAACTAGGCTCTGGTTGATGTTTCACAGTTAGATGAGTAGATCAATATTGAGCCAATTTTTCAGTCAGAGATACAGAAAAGAAATAGAATATGGTCTCCCCCCTCCCCATACGAATTATGGGACGAGTCCAAAGCTGACCCTTTAGAAAAGCTCAGAATAGATTTCGGAATAGATTATTACTTTTGTAATATTGAACACAACACTGAAGTATTTTTGGAAATTTCAAGGGTATACATTTCGGATCGAGACAAGTTTGGTGTCAGGTTGGCGCTTGATTTCATTTCAAAGGGACAAAAAGACTTAAATATTTTCTGCTATGAAGCCATGTTACAAAAATAAGTCTAGGGTTAGGGTGCAATGTTTTATAAATTTATATTATTTTTAGCCAGGTTTCATCTTTAACTTTTTAAGTTGCGTCTTTTAAAGCGTTTTCGCCAGAGGTGTCTGCAACCAATCGAAATGTATTATTTTTAAGTAGTCATTTCACTGTCTCCGCCAACGTGATTCTACCCATCTTTTACTCATCAGAATGGTCGAATTCACCCGAGGACCATAACTGCATTCTGCATTTCTCTACAAAATGTCTTGCTTAATACGAAGATGATTTTTCGACTACTCCCACTACAGACGTACATGCGTTAAATGTACCTGGAATTTCGCTATTGTGGTGTTGTGCATCCGCACTTGCCGTTCTTTGGAGTCATCAGCTGCGTAGAGAGGGAGGGGGGGCAACTGATGAGTGGGCGACATCATTCCGACCATAGCTTATGCCCAGGCGTTCATCTCATTTTCATGAGATGATCCGTAATCACTTCACGACTAATCAGATAAATCGCGTTGTTTTTAGTCATTTAAAATTAAAATATCATTTTACTTCGGACAACTCTCTACACATACAGTGTTCTCTGTATCTCCCTAAGGCGCTGGTTGTGTCGCTGTGCATGTGTTTAATGTTTAAATGTCGTTCGTGTGTTCATCTTTTATTGAGAAAAATGGGATTTGGCTCTTGAAGAAAAGCGTGCAATACGAAAAAAATGGACAGCTCCTCTACCACCAAAGCGAAAGACACGGAACATATGTGGACGGGAGTGTCTCTCCAAAACAGGGCTCCACAGCCATATGAAATAGTGTTCGAGATGAACCTGAGCTCGTGCTACGGCTGAAGGAGGTCAATAAAAAAGCACGTTATTTTTATAGTGGTGATGCTAAGGCTGTTGAAACTGAATTTCCATTTGTTTGGACCAATGCAATTATCTTATTTTATCTTATCCTTTTTCCTCTATCTTATTCTTATCTTTTTTATCCCTCTATCCATGTCTTTCTCTCTCTCTCTCTCCCTCTCTCCATCTCAATTTTTCACTTAATACTCCCTGACCCTCTCTTCATTCCTCTTTAATCTTTTTTCATTTTTCCTCTCTCATCTATCCCTCACTCTCTATTCCTTCATCTCTCTCTCTCTCTCTCTCTCTCATACAAACACACACACACACACACTTTTTTTCTCTCTTGTCATTTTAGACTACCAAATCTTACATTCAGACAGAGGGTAGTTTAAATCACATTAGTAAAGAAGCCGAATTGCTGTGCCAAGAAGAATGTCTCATGTGGACACGGCTAGACCTCAATGTAAATACATTCATCATATTGATGGGAGGAGCTTCTAGCCATCAGAACGCGTCTGTCATAAGTCACGTGACCTGCTGACTTTACTAGCAAGGCAAATTTGTACTGGTAACATTTTGATCAGGGTCCATCTTGCGTCCAGAGCTGGACATTGGAGATGCGTCCTCTGGACATATTGCTATGGTCCGTATCTCCCGGGCGATGATGAATGGTAATGGTCACTACGTGAAAAAATCTCCTCTTGTTGATACAAATATAGAGTGTGTGTTGACTATGTAATGGATATGTAATAACCAAGGTGTCAGAAATGTTTACAAAGATTTTATCTTTATGTTAGGAGCAAAGCTCAACTCTAGTTATTAGTTTAACCTATTGGTATTCCACGCCGATGTTAAAAGAAGCGGTCCGAGTAATTCAACACGACTACAGACTTTCCAACAATGTACACATTAAAAAACAATGTCTTCTATCTTACCAGACACATATAAAACTTAATGTCTTTCACTTGGTCTGCGTCACCTATTACTCTCACATTCAGTTCACTTCTAGAACTTCCGGCAGCGTGCATTAACCCCCTTGCTGGCCTGGATCTACTTGCCCTACTTGAGTTTTTTTTTATATTATCTTTTTTTTTTCGACGCTGGTTTGTGTTAATTTTTTCTTTCCATTCGTTTAACCTTTACTTCAAATATCCTGAAGATGTCCAGAAGTCCAGCAGATTCGTTTGGAAAAGAGTCGATGTTTTGAAGCAGTGGTGCCAACTGTTCTGTCTGAGGATAAATACATTTCTGACGCTTGTGTCATGCAATGCACCGTCTCTCCGAACAAGAACAACAAAATATTCCGACGGAACCGATCCTCGTAGGATGTACTATGTACTCGGTGCAGAACTTTCGAGGAACTAGTTACTATAATTCGTATACGGATAATGATGACTCGCAGTAGACAGAGAGTTCAAAGTCAATATTTATACTATTAGAGAAGGAAGACTATAACAGATTTTCGCAAAGGAGTAAATAGACAGTTTTGTCTAATGTTTTACTTACAATAGTCAAAGAGTTTAAACTCAATCTTTATAACATTAGCGTACGATGAACAATTACGAACGAAAAATTAATGGACTGTTTTATCTATCGAATTATTTACACCTGCATTAAGATTTATTTTTTGTTGTTGACATTATACATGAATTAGAATGGCCTGACTAAACTCTGATAGCTCTCTTGTACCGTCATCTTTCTATTTTCGTCAAAGTATTTGTTTGGAAAATGTTTAGCATCTTTCAAATGTCTTCCTCTTATGCCCCCACATATCAATTTCCGTGTTTTATTTTTGGTGCATTCGATTTAAAAAAAAAAAATGAAGAAGTCTTCGGCGTGGGGACGATTTGCTTTGACAGAATCAGTTCACATTTTAGCCTCTTCAATCTAGTCATGTTAAAATGTGGTTCATTTAGCCACGTTAAGATGTGATTGATTTAGCCATGTTAAAATGTGGTTCATTTAGCCATGTTTAGATTTGATTGTTTGTGCTACTGTTAGCCAATGGGACTTAATTACGTACAGATTGATATAAAATATGATTTTAGTTATCCCAGGGCTGTCCTCACTCCCATATAAGGACTCAGATTGGTGGGGGGCCTAGCCACTTCAAAACCATTTTTAGAGACCAAATGTCTGCCCAACGTTATAGTCTATAAGTACTCTAGGTTTGAAATAAATTGAGTCATTTATTTTTTTTTTCACCAATTTCACTTCGCCTGGGGGCCTCCAATGATGCAAGGGCCGGCCCTGGTTATCGTGAACCAATCCCGACACTGACCTGCAACGTCACAACCAATGGGCAGTTTAGACAATGATCTTGTTACCACGTCGTACACACATGTGATGTAGCAACGAGCTATTGGCATAAACTGCCCATTGGTTGTGACGTTGCAGGTCAGTGTTCAGGCCTTTGGTTATACTCGCACTACAAAGTTATAATTTATACTATTTAAAATAAATTTAACCTTGTTTTTTTTTCAATTTAATTTTATTTATATCATGTCCAGACTACGATGGGTCCAATCTCATTTCCGGAAATGTTGTGGGGAAGGGGGGGGGGGTATCTGGACATTACTCAGTGCAACATGAGTTTATTGTTAGCATCAAGAGAAAAGAGAGAAAGAAGGCAAAAGAAAGAGATAGACAGAAAAGTAGACAATTGAAAAGAGAAGTGATTGAGAAAAGAGAAAGAATTGAGAGAGAAATAGAAGAAGTACAGGAAGAAGAGAAAAAAGAGAGAATAGAGAGAAAGAAAGACAAACAAAGAAGATAAACGAGAAAGAAGAGAGACTTGATAAAGAGAAAGCAGAGAGAAGATAAGGGTAGAAGAGAAAGAAGAGAGAAGACAAAGAGAAGGAAAAGAAGAAGAGAGAATAGAGAGTAGAAAAAAGAATGGAACAAAAAATAGAAAAAGACTTGGCTCTCTAAATGTTTCTTGCTAGTGGGATGTATCTTACCTCACTAGCAGAAGAGTTAAAGCTGAGCTAAAGTATCAATGACATTTTTAGTACGACCAACTATTTTTCTTTCGTGCAAGTCCTTCAGATTAAGGTGCATTATTTGAATTAAGTGGTAAAACGCTTAACGCTTCAATTTGCACTTCCCAAAAAAATGAAATAAATACTAGTCAACAAATATCGTTGCTTTTAATACTAATCAGGACTCTTAAAGCAACCAGCTTCGAACTAAAACCCCACTTAAATATCGTCCTGGGCACTAACTGGGTTTGGTCTCTTTTTCTGAGATTTCCTACTAATTGTCCTTTCCAGTAGCTCATAATTGTTTAATAGGGTAAACAATAAACAACACATTTGGTTCACCTACCGGCGTGTTAGCACAAGTGTTTGATTGGCGCTCAGCAAATTAAACAAGGTAGCAGACGTTTTACTCTTTCAGAACTGCTAAATGATTTAATGGAAATGTAAATTGAATGTATAGTTGGTCAGGTCTCCACGTCTGCTGACACGAAGACATGAAATGATGCCACACTAACGATGACCTAGATCAGAAAAACACACACTCACAGACACACACAATTATTAGCATCCTTAACTATCTTTATATAAAAGTTTTATAGAAATAGATTTCTACAAAGAAAAACCCTTTAGAAGACAGGCGCAGAAGACGTTAAGACTTGTCTTCTCACCTTATAAATTACAGACCTGACTTCAAAAGAAAAAGACAAAGGCTTTGTCTGCCTCAGTAGTGGCAAGTTATTCAGGTCGTAACTGGGTCTAAGTGGCAATTTGGAGCATTGCACTCGTCCTTACGGACAAATAAAGATTATAATTATTAATCTTCGGAACCGAAGACATTGCCATTATTATTATTATTGGTCATAAATCTGGGTTAATTTAGACGTTAAATTATTTTATAAGACGAATGAATGAAGAAGACATATATACAGCTGATTAAAATAATATATATAATAAGAGCGTTATGATAAGAGCTAGATAGGATTATGACAATCTTACAAGTAGGACGTACGTATTTTGTTTGTTTTGAATGAACGTCTGTAATTTATAAGATAATGTCTTATATCCTTGCAACTATATGTAGACTTGTACGCGATGAAAGTATTTGCTATTTCATTCCCACATTTTGTCCTGAAAACGAAGATGTCTTAGCATGATCTACATCAGAACTGATGAAACTCTCTTTAAGAAGTCCAATTCTTAATATTCCAAATGACACACATGTTTGCTGATATATATATATAGTTCTCAAAATCCATGTTTTTCCTTTCTCACATTCTATAAATATTTTATTTTTGAGCATTGATTAGGTTCTGATTAATTCCCATACACTTTCCCTCTCTCCCTCTCTGGACTGTCACTCCATCTTCCTCCCTTCCTGCTTGGAGAAAGGTATTTGCTCTCAGAGTGAAGGGTATCGATTCTGTCTGTCTGATAACTTCTCCGTGTGGTGCTGTATTAGTAGGTGTTATCATACGGCCCTACAGATATTATGTCATAGGAGAGATGGAGTTCGGGGTAGACAAGTCAATATGAAATTCGCCGTCGATAGAGAGAGGCGATTCAATCAAGTTTATTCTTTCGTTTCTTAATTCGGTATATTTTTTATCAGTACATATTTAATTTTAAATGTACCCAAGGTTGTTATCGCCGGAGATGGTAATAGTTTTAAGCGCACCATTACCTATGAAATGTTTCTAAAGGCATGCGTCTTAAATAATCTTTGGCAACTAGTCCAACTCCTGGCCGCAAAGTGGGGTTCAGATATTGTTACCACTGACATGAGAAAGTGCGCGCTACTGGCGCCTAGAACGGTAAGTTTCGAACGGGGCAGGGGGCTCGTTAGCCTTGGTAAGGACTTCGGGAGATAACCCTATGGGAAAAATCAGGAGCTAGAGATCTTTAGGAAGCTTGTAACACACGGTGCTACAACCAAGCATGACCTGCGACTCGGTTGATCCCCCATTGTATCAGATATTTCTTTTGGTCTCTCAGGTCTGTGGTTTTTTTTTTTAAATTTTGGAATGATAAATTTTAATGACGCTTCCTAATTGCGCAAATACACAAATGCTAAACAGTCTTCTACTTTTCAAAAAAATAGAAATCTTTAAATTGGTTTGAGAAATTTAATTAATTACAAGAAATGTATAATGAAAGTAATTACATATAATAATAATGACACAAAATAGTGGTAACTTAGATTTATAACACGTCTGTACGGATTTGAATATACTGAATATTCCTAACAAGATTTTTTTCCAGTCAGAGCGCGGCATTGTTGCAGACGTTACACGTCAACACATGTCTTGTTTATTTTAGTTATCTTGATCCTACTGGCAGTCATGTAATAACTACTTTTTTAAAATTCAAAATGTTCTTTATTATCCAGTGGGAAATAAGTTTATAGTTTCATTACCTTAACTTAATGATGCTCTTAAAATGACTTACTAAATATAATTTTTTTCACGTAACTACCCAGAACCAATTCCGATCTCTTATTTTGTCATATCTGTTAAAGATAAAGCCATTGTGCGACGCAACAAAAAGAAAAAGAATTTGGGGGGTTGGGGGGGGGGGTCTATTTAAGTTCTTTTTCGTCGTTGGCTTCTGCCTTCCAAGGCAAGTCTATTCTCTGGGTCTCAATTGTGTCTCAAATATAAATAAGTCTGAAATAATAATAATAATAATAAAGAAAAAAAACGCTACTATTATTGACAACGCCGTACCACTGTCTCATTACTTAAGAAAAACGGAAATTGAAAAACAACGAAAATATGGGAACTTAGGCTTGGAGATAAAGCATTAATGGAAGTTATCCAAAATAACAATATACCCCATTGTTATAACAACCGAGGGAATAGTAACAAGTGACCTCACAGATACCTTTAAGGCCCTTAACATTCCTAAGAAGACTCTCGTTGCCTGTCAGAGGGCGGTACGCTGCAGACCTGCCACATCACCAGAAAATTCCTCAGTGGACACTGATAAAGAGACTACATTGAATTTTATTTCTCTTTAGTAAAACTCGAGCCTGGCAGTGCTAGAGAATGAATACTCGTTCGTTTCCAACATAACAATAATAACATTCCTAGAAGGCTGTTCCACTGAACCTGAAAAATACAGACGTTGATTTTGCTTTGAATGACGCATGGCATGAGATTTGCCAATGGGGTCAAAAGTACTCCACGGAAGGTTCCCGGCTTTGTTCCATGGCGACAAGATTGACGAGGCTGGTTCCTTAACATAGCTAAAGGCTGGAAATAGTAACCCTGAAACAGAAAGCTTTGTCACAGACAGAGGCGTTGTGAAGGGGTGGTGTCAAGGGGGAAACGAAGCATCGAACACCACCTTCTTGGAGGATGGGAGGGGGGGCGCAGAGAGGCGCCTAACAAATAACATTATGGTATATATTTTAGTTAGGTAATACATTCTTAGGTTATTTGTATTATATTATCATTAAATACATTTTATTTATAAGCCTATATTTCTATGTGATGCTCATGGAAAATGGGGGGGGGGGGAGGGCACCAATAAAGTAATTTGCCCCGGGAACACCTTTTGCTAACTACGCCTTTGGTCACAAGACCGAGTTATCAAGACTAAAAGCTATGAAAAGTACATCCTGAAACTCGATGTGATTGACACATCTCGAATGTGCGGAGAGGTCAGTGAAGTCAATCGAACACATTATAACCGGATGCCCAGCTTTGTCTAAATCAGCTTATCCAGGTCGCCATAATCAAGTTTCGTAACTGATACATCATCACCTGGCCTTGACACTTGATCTGATTAGAAAAAAATACGCCAATTACTGCAATAACTTACCACAGGAGTTTCTGGGGTCGACCAATTATCTACTATACTAGTATTACTAGGATAGACCTATTTTAACTGACAGGACGGTGGATTAAAATCGACCAGATTTAACTTACTTTTCATTGACAAAAAGAGAAATCTGTAATGGTTATCGACATCGCGCTACCACCATCCCTAAATATAAGAAAAAACTGAAAATGAAAAAGAACAAAATATCAAAACCTAAGCTTAGAGATAAAGCGACCATGGAAGTTATATAAAATAAAAAATTGACCCTGTCGATAACTTCTTTTTCGACAGTGTCATTGTGTCCGACAGCTCTACTTATTGAGAATGACCGCATACATAAAGCTATATTTATTGATGAGCTTTTAGGAGGATCACTTAACAGAGGTCCCACCGTACCGCTAGAAAGGCCAACTTATGGATCAGTTTGTTTTCACTGACATAGATGAAAGCATATACAAATTAGACGGTCACGTTAAGCAGTAAAAATCCAATCAACGAATTTCGTCCAACTTGAAAGAAAACAATAAAATCTGCGCGATTAGAAATATTTTTACCAATTATTTTTGTTTAACGCAATTTTAAGTATTTAGCTTTCTCAAAAGTGAATGTTACTGGGATCGTTTTTAAATGCTTAAATTAAAAAAAAAAAGTTCAACGACCTCCAGTCAAACTCGAGGGCTTACTGCCTCCTCAAGTCAATGTACTAACCACTGTTCCAGCAAAGCGCTGATGAAAAAAAGAAGGTTGTATAGTTATCTGTTAGTTAGTTTCGAACTTTAAAGCGGCGACCTAAAGTATAAAATATAATACCATAAAATTAATAAATAAATAATTAATAATATTTAATCAACTAATTGTTTTTTTTAAATTGATTCTTGTTTTGTCAGGTAAAAGAAATAAATTACTGAAATTTCAGCTTGATCCGAGATTGGGTGTGGGAGAAATAATATGCATAGCGCATAGTGCACATAACTGCAGATAGACAAACAGAGTGAGTTGATATAAGTTTTGTAAAAAAACTTCTTTTTGGTTTGAAGATACTTAAATAATTGTTTTTTTTTTCTCCTGAGATGAAAAGAAAACTCTGTCAGAAAATATTGGGTTGAAAAAACCCAGACGAATTGTAATTAAATACTCATTTCCATAAACAAGAATATCTCACAAAGATCGATCCAGTAAAACGCACCGAGAGCTCTGGTCTCAGAAACATCCATTACGATGGGATACAGACTTTTTTTTAGATCATTTAAAAAGTAAAGTTCAAAATAAATGAAACAACAATTTCGGGTCAACTTTATACGATCAAAGGAGCAAATGTTGGCTAAAAAAAAATGTTTGTAAAATGTTTTACATGTTTCGGATGTTCCTTCAGAGTTGAAGATAGTTTACTTCCTAGTCCAAACCTCCAGCAGGACGACGGGGGATGGGAGCGGGCTGGGTTTGAACCCGGGACCATCGATAAATCCGAACGACAGTCCAGCGTGCAAACCGCACGACCAGGCAGCCATCCAGGCTATGTAGTGTCTTCTTTCTTTGAATATTTAATTTACTTGATCGACATCAGATATAGATCTATATTTTGTCCTTGAAACTAGACTTTCTCAGATGTCAGTCTGGAAAAAAAAAGAGTCCAGAGACAGTCTCATTTAATGACCATCTTTTTTTGACCACGGCTCTGAAAACTAGAAACGAAACACCACATTCAAAAAGTGACGCAAATCATAAGGCAATACGACCTATAAATCTCTAAAATATTTTGTTTGAGTCAGGGTTAGGAGAGATAGGGCTGGAAAAGGCAGAATTCGATTCATTCATTTACTTTTCATTATCCCATTCAGCTGAGATTTCACACATAAACTCGTGCAGCATGGCAACTCAATTAGTTAAAATTTTAGAAAGATCATTAATTTGTGAGTGTATTAAATGGATTTTTTTTTACTTTATCTGGACAGAAGTACAAAAAAAAAAAGGAAGTTATTTTTATTTTCCATTCATTTAGATGATATATATATATATATATATATATATATATATATATATATTATATAGTTATTTATTTATTTATTTATGTTTGAACTATGTCCGGATAGCTGTTAGGTTAGTTGTACGATTATCGTGCTAATAACGTCTCCGAGTTTGTCAAATGAACATTTAGTGTACTTTATCGTCTGAACATAAAGTAGGTCCTGATTTTTGTTTATTAAATTATAACTTGTTATAGTTGTACTTAGCTTATATCAACTCACTTTAGATGTCTGTCTTTCTGTCATTCTGGGGAAAAGTGTAAGCACGTCATTTCTCTCGTACCCATTCTCAGACCAAGTTGAAACTCCGTACAATACATCAATATAAGCTATATATGGAACCAGAAGTCCCGTGTTCGAATCCTGGTGAAGACTCTAGGTAGGTGGACCACTTCGGGGGTCGATTATCAGTTTGTGTTTCCACTTAAACTGTCTTTGTAACCTTGTTTTTAATCATTTTGTTTGATACCAACAATGTTTTCACAGATATGTTTAAATATGTCAGGTTTTGTTCCCTTAAATCAGGCATGCCAAACTCATTTAAGTGTCAAGGGGCCACATAAAAAAACAACAACTTACTATGACCTGAAGGGCCGCAGCCAAAAATCATTTGGAAAACATAGCCTACTAGTGTTATGTAAATTAGAAACAATGCAATACAAATACAATAAATAATGGAATACATGTCCCTTAGTTTGCTAAATTTGTTGTAGTATTTCGTCAATTAAAAATTACTACGAATACGAATTAAAATAATTAACCAATCAGTCTGATATAAAAAGGGAGATAACTTCTACATTATTGAGGTATATAGTTGTTAGTGAGGAGTTCTTCCCCTATTAAACGCTTTCTTCTTTAAATAAATAAAGGATTTCTGATCTTACTTTCAGAAGCCCTTTCACTCAAACGGTCCAACTCAACCTCTTCTAAGTACCTGTAGACACGTCATTTTATCTCACTGTCACATCTACCTCCCCTGTTACCTAAACCGTAACTGCTTTGCTCTCAATGGCGACAACTAAAGATAGTACAATAGGAATGCGCAAACGGAAGGGGGGGGGGGTGTTTGAACCCGAAACAACAGTCAATAGTTAATGTTGGAGGTATAACATTGTCTTGCTGATATGTTGATGGATGAACGTTTAGCATAATTGTTTCTTAAAACTTAATGTATTGTTTTTTAAAAATAATATTTAAAGTAGATTTTGTTTCTTCATTTAATTTGATCTCACCCACCATCCCCTGTATGGCATTTCCCCCCCCCCCCCCATTCTCACCACTGAGACTCACTTTCCAATCATCATAATAAATAGATTTAAAAATACAGAAACGAGGGTGACTGGACTATATTAAATTTTAAAATCTTGTAATATATTTTGCTTCAAGCCACAGCGCTTAATCTGGACAATCTCATGTCAGAAGTACTAGAACTATAGAATATAAAACAATAGAAATACGAATTTATTTTTCCGCTAGTATTCAACTGATTCCACATAGTGCTCGGGGGATATTCCATATCATTCCGTGTTTACATTTTCGAATTATGTCTAAAGCAGGTCGATGCAGTGCTGCATGGAACGTGGGACAGCAAAGAAAACAAAATCAACAAAATGTTTCTAGGAAATGGCTGAAGAAAGATAATCACATTTCAATGGCGCATTAGAGCGGATGATAGTTTTGTTGATTTCTGCTGGGGCATCGCTAATGAACTACTTTCGCTTTGTCAAAACAAAATCTCTCTACGCATCGGTAAATAGTGCAAAGGAGTAGTGATACAACAAAATCGGATTTCAACCAGACGACGTTATTTAGAATAAAAATAAAAACCATTATATTATTTTTATGGATTGTATGATAATAGAGTGAACGTGCATGTTTCTGGTGTAATTACGAGGAAAAGTGGGCGAATGTTTTGAAGAGATTCTGATGAAATCACGAGCTGGTCTGTCGTAGTTGAAGTTTATAATAGTAAAAGATAAGGGGAGAGAACAATCTAAAGACATGAAACAGAAAACGTTTTGGGCACTTCTACTGAGTTACATCTTATTAAATTACTATTTTTAACCTGCGTATCTGCATACATTTGTTATGGGATTTTAAAGTTGTGTGTATTTCTACTGTGTAACATCGTATTAAATTATAATTTTTAACTTGCTTATCTGCAAACATCAAAAGTGAAGCTGAAAGCTGTGTGTATTTATAAATAAATGTTATATTAAACCTCCTTTCCAAGAGAGTTCTGTTTCTTAAATCACAAATTCTACATAAAGAATGTACTTCGCCTACAGCGGTCCACTTCCACTGGCTGTATGACCCTACTGACCAACGACCGGGTATCAACAATAAAAATTTTTTATATTTTATGCGCCTTCAAAAAAATCATATCCAAATGTATCTTTTATTAGGAACTTGTTTATGCTTATTAATCCTTTTGATTGGTGTTCTAGTTTCCTCCTGTATGTTTTCTTTATTTACCCATTTATCTCTGGTCTTCCTTGTTATTTTTCTGTAATTTGTTCAATTAAAGATATTTATTAATTAATTATTATTGCAGAATCCTATACAGTATTTTTCTTTCTAACTTTTTCTCTGTCACTTTATTCCCATTAGGTCTCTCTCTCTCTACGCCCCTCTCTCCACCTCTTTCTCTCAAACTCTCTCCCCCCCTCTCTCCCTCTCCATCTTTCTCTCTCTTTCTTTCTCCCTTCTCTCTCTCCTTTTCTTTCTTCTTCTTTTCCTTGTATTGCCCCTCACATTCACTCCACCGAGAAAAGAGTACATTTTCCTATTCTCCTCACGCGCTTTGAAGCCTCATTAGTCTGGAACAACAGACGCTGGGGTCTTGTGTGTGCCCTGCGAACCTCCGTCTCTCTCTCTTCGTGTCTCTACATTTCGTAGGGGGTGTGCTGTGTGATAGTCGTTTGGCTGGTGCTTTGTTGAGTGGGTGATCCCTGCAAACATTCCTCTTATTGCGTTGACTGGATGTCCATTTCTTTTTACCCTATGTTCCGAGCGCTCCCCACCAAGCTGTAGGAGATGACACTATGTCATGCCCGGTCAACTCAAGAGGCAAAGGTCGAGATACTTAACCCTTGACCTCTAGTAACAATATTTTCTCAGACACGGCCAAAATAATTGTAATTCTGAAGTAAAAACGTTTTTTTATAAATTTTTGGTCCTTTTTTTTTAAATAATACGCTACAATCGGGAATATCCAGATATCTATTTCTCTAATCTTTATTATAAAGTAGAATGTGAGGTGTATGTATGTATGTATGTATGTATGTATGTTACTTATAGACATCAAAACCGCTTGACTAATCTTGATAAAACTAGGCAGGAATGTTAATTGGGTACTAACTTAGACCGTAGTGTATGTTATTTCTTCCCTAGTGCTATGAGAGCATGGAATGGATTGCCTGAGCTAGCCAGGAAAACCAGTGACTTGGCAGAATTTAAGTCATTGGTTAATATGCATGAATAAATGCATGACGCGTAGGACGTAATCATCTTCTTTTTGAAGTAACGTCTGTATTATATAAGATAAGATAAGATATGTGATCTATTGGCTTTTTAGTAACATGTGTCTATGTGATCTATTGGCTTTTTAGTAACATGTGTCTATGTGATCTATTGGCTTTTTAGTAACATGTTACTAAACAACCATAGATCATTAAGACACATGTTACTAAATAGCCAATATATTATATAGACACTAGTTACTAAATAGTCAATAGATCACATAGACACAAGTTACTAAACAACCATAGATCATTAAGACACATGTTACTAAATTGCCAATAGATCATTATAGCACATGTTACTAAATAGTCTAAAGACAGAGCGTCACATGAGGTTTGCGGGACATTTATTCCGACTAAATGAATTACGCATTTTAAGAGTTGCAATGACATGGAGGCCATTAAGAGGAAATCGCAAACAGGAACATCCTAGTACAACTTCACGCCACATTTTCATAGAGGTCCTCAGCGCAGGTGGGAAGAGGCTTCAGACACTGACAGTGACAGATTTTTGTGCAAACAGCTTGCCGCCCAATGAGCCGAACGGCGCAGGAGGATCTAAGTCAGTAAGAATAGCACAAGTTTTGAAATTAAACTTTTTAATAGCAGAATAATGCACTGTTGATACCACAGAATATGCGTTTTTTAGGCTTTCAATACCGAAATAGACCTACTTATAAAGACAAAAAACCTGAGGCCTAAGTTAAAACTAATGAAACTATCTAAATTCTTTGTCAAGACTTCTTGATTACTCGACAAAAACCGAGGTGGGCCAAAGACAATGGGTCCTTCCTTAAAACACTTGTCAGCTGATGTCTTCTTTTCTACATGATAATATTTCATCTCAGCTCTCCACTGCTGGCTTAATGCGTCTGTTTAACTCATTGCCTTCACTGCTGGTTTAATGTGTCTGTTTAACTCTTTGCATCCATAGATTTAATTTAACAGAAGATTAAACAGGAATACAAATAGTTCAAGATTAGCAAGTGATGAGTTGGGGGGGATCTGTATATGTGTGTATGTATAGTTCGCCCATATTGATTCAATAATGACCACTCATCCATGGGGCGTATAATTTTGCACTGCAGTTTTTTGTATCTTCATATGACTGGTGAGACATTTGAGCTCGGAAAAAGTAGGCTGCTCACTGGGCAGGTTGTCGTGTCAATCGCTGGTATTTGTAAATTCTATTTTTTAAAAATATTTTTGTTACAAATCCTATATTAACTCACTCAGTCTGTCTGTCTGGTAAAAAGTTTGAACCTGAATTTTCTCCCACCTCCTATTCTTGTTCTCGAGTTGAAACTTTTGTACACGTATTTGTTGTACCTAACAAAACTTGAATCAATTAAAACAAATCCTTTAGTGAATTAATTATAAGTAATTCATTATTTTGTTTCATCTCAAAATAAGGGGAATAAATGCTACTTAATTAGAGATTTGGATTTATATATGGATTTATCCTCCTTTTAAAGTTTTGACACGTTTCTTCCCATTCTCGGTTCAAGTTGAAATTATTCATAATTATTCATAATCGACGACACTATACGAATAAAAAAATTAAACCTTGAAATTAATGGAAGTAATTAGCGGTTCTTTCACTTAAATTAGCTTTGTTTTTTAAGAGTATTTTTTTTCTTTTGCTTGTTTAAAAATCAAATTCAATTTTAGACTTAATGATTGAAAATCAGTTTATACTTAAAAATCAAAAATTTTGTGTGTGCGTCGACCTGCTCTGGAGAAGTCAATTTTCTCTATTGTTTTAATTGCATCACACGACCGACTTTTTATGTTGCAATAACTATGCTGTCAAACATAATAGCTGTTTATAGCTTAAAAAACGTGTCTAAAATAACATTTATACTGAATTATCTCGGCTTTATTAGTCTAGAAATGAAGTGTTTTCTCAGGGTCGCTAATAATGTCATTCAGATGTATGCTAAACGTCTCACAGACTTTTTTGCGTAGGAAATTACCATAAGACTATCTGACCTAATCACCAGACTTTCCACATCTCACAGCCGACATAAAAAGTAGTTCTTTTTTTATTTAATACGACTGTGTGGGTGTATGTGTGGGTGTGTGAGTGTGCCATGAGATGTCAGAACATAAAGATCACGTCAATGGGTGTATGAAGTTCCTATCTGCCCAAGACTAAAGAGAATAATGAAAGATTCCTGTTTGAAGAGGAATAGTAATGTTTCCTTGGTAGTGCTAGTAAGTAGCTGAGTGCTGAGAGAGAGAAAGAGGAGTATAAGACAACATGAAGGCGAGATTAAGGTAATAAAGGAGAGAGTTGTTGGGAAGAGAGAGAGAGAGATAGAGTGAGAGAAACAATGCATAAGAATAAGAGAGATAACAAAAACAGTGAACATAGTGAGAGAGAGAGAGAGAGATAAAAAGAGGGGTAAAAAGAGAGAGAGAAAGAAAGATTTAGATCAGATAACTGAAAGATAAAAAACAATATATTAGATGGGAGCAGAGATGAGGGGAGAGACAGATAGAGAGACAGAGAGAGTACATAGGGAGAAAGAGAAACTGAGAGTGACAGAGAGAGACAGATATAGATAGATAGATAGATAGATAAAAAGATACAAGCACCAAATTCCAATTTAAATTGTTCACAATTATGTTGCCTTTCCATCGGTTCTTTTGTTAGCCTATCTTTCTTTTCCCTGGGAAGCGTGGTCGAGAGGCTAAGTACGACTGAAATTGACTTGTCATGGCTACCTATGAAGGGGGATCAAGGTTCGACACCCGAATCGAGAAAAGATGTGTTTACTGAGTTGCCATCTCACAGATACCCCATTTCACACACTGGTCCGCAAATGAGATTGGACTATAGCGCTCTGAGCATGCTATAAGCATAACATATATACTATTCCCTGCAGGAAGACTTATTTGAGCTCCGTGGATCTTTTGATATGAACGTACATAGTTAGCTTGCATTTTTATTTTGACAATGATCAGAAAATCATCACGAAGCCTGATTGCAGTTATCATTTTTCGGATTTCTTCACTTGTGACGCGTTCCTTGTAGGTCTACCTATCATACCTAGGTTCTACGATAGCATCTCGATTCCACTGGTAGGATCCTCCTCTGTAATTCTACAGTTGTACATGATTCCCAGCATACTAGAAAGTCGCCATCCGTCTATTTTGCGTGCCGACTGCTACGCCGTTGTCTTTCCAAAGCCTCAAATTAAAATAAACGATTCTTTTCTAGGAGGCAGTGACATGAGTTGAAAATAAAAAGTTGGAATCCCCTTTGAAAATAATAACAGCAAAAAATAAATAAATAAATAAAAATACTAGCGACGTCAGGTCAGGTAAATATTTATCTCTATAAGACGAAATTCTAGTGTTAAAAGAAAGTTATGTAAATCTATTACATAAGTTAGTGATGACCTGTCAAATTAAGATAGCTCTTAAGGGATAGAACCCCCAGAAACATGCCATAAAACCGTCCGTCACTTCACCGATACTCAATCAAAAGCTTTAGAAACACACACAAATCTAATAGAGAATTAATTCTCTCTCACACTGTGTCACTTTCACTCCTCTTCTTCTTCCCTCTCCATCTTTCTCTCCTAGAGTCTTGTTCCTCTCGCTTTTACTCTCTTCCTCTCACTGTCACTCCTTCTTCCTTCCTCTTTCTCTCACTCCCTGCCTCTCTTACACTTTTCTCTGCCCCCCCTCTCTCTACTTTCTCTCTTTATAGATATGTATATATACAGTAGCTTGTCGATCGCTTTATCCAATTGTGGACAATATTACCGGTGGGCGCTGACACCTTAGGGCGTAAAGGGGGGGGGGGCAAAGAACGGTCCCCCATTTGAATTGTAGACTAATGTTTGGGTTGTGTTTATTTTCGTGTGGTTCTCGCAGCCTGTGTCACGACCATCTTGAGGTAGACAATGATATGCAGGAGAAGATTAGACACTGAGACAGAGTGGAGTGGGGGGGGGGGGGGGAGAGATGATCGTTACAAAACTAGCCAGTCGATTGATCTGTCTGTCGGTCCCTGGATGGAATAGATTTATAAGTAAAGAATATAAGAAAAGAGAACTGTGTTGTTTGTAATTGAGGGTTTGCATTGGAATTGTGAATCAGTCCAGAACAGGAAGACGGATAGTTTTAATTAGTCTAGATGTCAAAGGTTGTCATAGTCAAGGAAGGTACTGTTGGCGAGGTATAAAATACTCCTAAATGGCATGCGTCTCATATAGCCTCTGGTAACAAAGTCCTAGTGCATGTGGCTTAGATAATTAAGTTTAGTTAAATGGATGAATGCGTATACCTTGCCATTTAAGGCGTGATCGAGAGGCTAAGTGCGCTTGACTTGGCTACCTAGAAGGGGGCTCGACGTTCGACACCCGACTAGGGCAGAGTTGCGTTTACTGAGCGCCTAAAGGCAGCACGGAAAACCAACTCCTAGATACCCTCTCCCCCCACTGGACCAAAAGCGTTCTGAGCATGCTATAAGCATGAAAGTAGCGCCATATAAAAAGCTATATATATATATAAATATAAATATGAAGTTTCTTTAAACATCCAGGCCAACGGAAGCTCTCCTCCACAGGCATGTTTCTAAAATGTCTTTGTCTGGCATTGCTAATACCTCAAGAGCCAACTTCGAGAACACATATACAGCGTTAGTCGTTGTGACAATCAACTTTGGTACTTCCTCCGACTACTGAAAGAGAGGAACCATGACTTATGGTCTGACTACCCATGATTCCTTTACTTAAGCCCAAGAAATATACCATTAATAGGAACTTCTGGTGCTGTTGTAGAGAGTAACACGGTCAGGTGTTTTTCTGAAAAAAAACAAACTTAAACCAACAATTGGTTCAATTGAAAATGTCTTTATAAATACTGTAGCTTTCTAATATGTCTAGTCCCACCACATAGAAGAGAGCACCTGGTTGTATGCGGCCTCAGAACAAAACAGCTGGAGGTCACTCACGATGGCCGCGGGATACAAATTTGAGACCAAAATAAAATCCGCTGCCGCGGACAGACGCAGACGGTGAAAAGAAAATCTAAATCAACCCCAGGCGGACAATGGTTAGGCTTGCCCTGGATGTGGCAAAATATGTAGGTCACAGCTGGGACTGCGCAGCCACGGGAAATACTGCATTCCTCACTTGTATTCGGACTCGAAGACAAGCCTTATTATTATTATTAGTCCTGCCACAATTTAAAAAGTAAAAGTAACTAGTATGAAAGGGATGTCTCAAAAAATTACAAGAGAGTTCAGTTTTCTTTATGAAAATCTATTTCAGGACAGATTCTTTCTGCTTTAACCCTATCTATTTCGAGACACTGCTATATCATTATAATGAGAAGCTTCAAAATCGTTCATTTTATGTATAAATTAATATTTTATCGTTGAATTGTTCTTGGACTTCTAATGGACTCAATAGCAAATTTTCCTATTAATAGATTTCTCTAACATGTATTTAGTGGAAAACAATTGTGGTGCTAGACTCTAAATAAGGTGACCGAATATTTGGGGAGCGAAAGCGGGACATATAGCAATCATGGGATGTAAAAAGAACAGACTTCGATATTTTTTAGCAGTACTGCTTTTTACAACTTGACGTTATTACATTACACCACAACGTGTGTACACACACATACACACACACACACACACCAAAGACACACACACACACACACAATAATTCAAATAATTGCAAGCTTTCTCAAAGGTGTTTTCAAAGAATGATTTCCCACAAAGGTTTTAACCTGTCAATAAACAAAATTCTGCTTGGAATATTGCTGCAATGTTGTGTAAAATATGTTACCTCGATTCATCAAACGGATTTTTAAAAAAAGCTTTTGATTATGGAAGTATGACTTCAAAGCAGGATAAAATTTAAACAATCTTTCCACTGAAGGCTGAAACTCTGCTATTTTCTAAATTGACGAAATTCCTTATTTTCTTTTAAGATTTTTCACGAACGGTGTCACGAAGAATCGTATCATCAGGGGAAACAACCTCATTTTATTGTTGACTTTAAGCATCCGTGAACGCTGTCAAAAACTGCTGGGCATCTCTAACCTGCTTCTTTATTTTGTTCATTATAAAAGGGGCCAACCTTTTGTGACAATTACTTATTATTTGATTTTCGCAAATCTGTTTTTTGGGTCATACATTTTTAAGCAATTTCAAAGTGTAGTCCCTAGATCTAAAACTTTTATTATGGAAAACTGTATTATTAGCAAAAGTACCTTTTCTTTACCTGGCAGTAGCACCGAAATGAAAGCTCACAAGATGCCTCCAATTGAACATTACAATAGACATTCAGATGTTTGGTTATATATAAAAGTTCATATGCTTGTAGGTCTTTATGAACTTCGATGTTCTTATTATGTATCACAGACGTCACTTCAAAAAAGAAGATAATTACGCCCTACGCATTTCATGTATCAATCTAATTATGCATGTAAAATCAATGACTTAAACTCTGCTAAGTCGCCGGTTTTCCTGACTGATTCAGGCAACCCATTCCATTCTCTAATGGCACTACGAAGGAGTACTTGTTCGAATTTTTATTGAAAATAAAACGTGCTTTGTGTTTTTCTGAGCATTTCATTAGGTTTTTTTTTTATTTGTAAATTATGGTTTAGTGTTTTATGTATTATTTATTTTGCTGTCCTGAAGTGTTCATCTGGTCTTTGACACTTCTCACCCTGTCCTCGACTTGAATATCCATTCAGAACACGTCGTTCCGAAGTTCAGTGCAAACATGATTACAAAAGTTGTCGCTCAGACGCGTTGAATGGCTTCAGGCACAATGCTAGATGTTTAAATCAGTTGTTTTTTTTATTCGTTTGGATTACTTTTTTTTATGTCTCCAATTCATTAAAGGCAGGAAGTTCATCTAAAAAAAAGGGATTTCATTAATACGAAACAATTTTTTTTACTCTTGTCAATTCAGAGATTTTAGCAGCGCTAAGAAAATGTTTTTAATGTCCAGATTTTTACAAAGATTAAATCAACTCACTATTGACTATTTTTTTTTTAAACCTGGAGTCTTATATATTATTTCTCGATGTCAAGACAGGAACCAATAAAATAAATTAACCAATTAATAATAATAATAATAATAATCTTTATTATCCGTATGGAAATTTTTCTTACAGTTTGTGCTTTACACCAATCAAAAAACATTATAACAATAAGAAACCAAAGTGTACATTCGCACCAGACTCACTCATAATTTACATGTGACAAAGTTTGTACCAGATTGTCTCTATTTATTGATTTGATTGCCAGGGAAACAAAATAGTGTTTGTGTCTGTTTGTCTTTGCTATCGGTGTCTTGTATCTCTTTTGTGATGGTACAATCACAAAATCCTGACACAACGGGTGATTCTTTATTTCGAGGATCTTGTTAGCTTTTTTATAGATGTTTGTCTCAAACAACTGCCCAAATGGGGTTTGTTTTTTGCCAATGATTTTACCAGCATGATTAGTTAATCAATAAGCTGTAATTAATTAATTATATTGTATTTTTTATCAAATTAGGCTTTGTTTTACTATTTGTTAGTTATGGATCAGTGTCTTATGTATTATTTCTACTTTTTGTTTTATACTTTTGTTCTGGTGTATCAAAATTTTGAGATTCATTAGAAGCGTCAAGTCATTGAATTATTGAAAAAAAAATTAAATATATGTTTTTTTAGTTTACAAATAATTTGTTTTGGTTAGCAGACTGTGATTTTGATTGACTTTAATTTTTACTTTACGTTTATTTGATACTGTTTAAGTTCCATTAAGAATCGAATACATATATTTCCATATAGAGTCACCCCTCACCCTCATATATATTTATACGTATAAGGAATTATCTGTGATAATAAGAATTTTATTTTCCAATATTTTCTAATGAGCTCAATAAATAAACGATTTTCTAAATCATTTTTTGGGAGCCGGAGGCGGATCAATTTCTGATCGCCGTGGGGCGTGTACTGTCTAGACAACTTTTGAAGAGTGTTAAGAATTATTAGTCCATTTTTTAATCCTCTTTTTTTTATGTGATAGAAATACAATTTCTAGCGTTTGGAAACTTGTTGTAACAAAGTGAAGCAAGAAGGAATTCCAAATCATTTAGCGTTTCCTTATCTAGCAATTGTCAAGTATTTTCCATTGTTACCTTTATATAAGCTTGATATTATTTATAGTTATACGTGTAGCTGTTATGGGGCATCACTGAAACACCGCAATGGCTCAAGTTGACACCGAATATTGTCTTTTGTGTACATGTTATAGGCCTGTTTGTTATGGGGTGTATGTCTATAGACTGACGCAATACATGCAGGCCTCTTTGAGAGATGCTATTTATAGAAGGATGGACTGCTGTGTAGAGAAGAGAGGAAAGGCTGGTGAAAAAAGAGACAGAAACGGAGAACTATCGTTATAAGCGTCACTACCTGTGGGCAGTTTAGACCAATCGCTCGTGCAGACCTGTGACGTGGCAACGATTGATTGGTCTGTACTGCCCACAGGTTGTGACGTTGCAGGTCAGACCTTCTATAACGAATGGTCTCGGTAAAACTTGCGTGAATTCTAAATGCCTTTGATGGTTAGTTATGAATGAGTTGAGAGATCATTTACAATCCTTGGAGAACACTAAGACATACAAGCCATTATGAGACAGTGACATTATTTCTATTTCCATTCTGCAATACTATGAAGTCGCAGTAAAATGAAGCCCTGAAAATGGCGGCGTGAATTAGGACAGAAAAAACTGAAACACTCGTTGTCTAAAAATGTCAACGCAACAAGCGTCTTTGTATCGCCTCAGTATTGCCACTGTATCGCCTCAGTATTTCCCCTGTATCGACTCAGTATTTCCCATGTATCTCCTGAGTATTGCCTCTGTATCGCCTCAGTATTGCCTCTGTATCGCCTCAGTATTGTCTATGTATCGCTTCAGTAATGCCTTGGCATTATCTCATTATGATGTTGTGATTGTTAAATAATCCTACATTCAATATTCACACAGAAGAAAGAGCAAAATGTTTTCAATAGCCGAAAGACGAAATTGTTAATTGAAAAACTGAAAAACAAAAATATAAAATGATTGAAAAGATAGAGAATTTCAAGCGTGTCAATTTTTGGCCTTGACAACACGTGTCCGGTCACGTGTGTTTGCTCAGAGGGAATACCTGTTGACATCCAACCAGCAAAAATGAATTATGGGAATCGATTATCGTATTCTACTTTAAGAAGCATTTGATAAACAACTTTTAAAGAGTATTACAAAAAAAACAACAACAACACCTTTACAATGTCTTTATTGCTATATACAGTGGAATACGTTTTGTTCCTAATAACCGGCTGGTCCGTTTATACGAATATGCCCTGTATTTGAAGGTGGGACGTGCGTATAATGTATGTAACATATTCAATGGTGAAATAAATCTTTATAGTGCGATGCAAACAAACAGGAAACGTACACAAATAAAGAGCTTCCGTCATTTAGGAACTTTGTTAATTAAAAAACAAATTGCTGACACGTTTATTTGCAAAGCTTACTCTGTCTTTCTGGTAAAAAGTTTGAACAGGTTATTTCTCCAACGCCCATTCTTGGATTTAGCTGAAACTTTGCACAATCATTCATTTGCGAAGATAATACCAAAATCACTAAGTCAATTAATTAATGTCAAGTGATTATTTTGTTTGATAGCGAAAACGGAAACTAATCCTTCGATAGTCAGTGATATGGCTAATTATGTGTTTTTTTCCTTAGATAATTGTATAGGCTAATTCTTCCACACTCCTTCTCAGATAAAGCTGAAACTTAAACAAATTTTTTTTGTACGTAAATAAAAAACACAACAAAGCCACGAATCAGTAACAGAATTAACCAATTAGTCTTTTAATTATAGGCAATTGATTATTTTGTTCGATATCAAAAAAAGGAAATGACTGCTACATTATTGAGATATATAGTATTAAATGTGAAGTTCTTCCCTTTAAATGATTTTTTTTTGTAAATGATTTTTTCAAGTATATTTATATTTTTCTTGTTTTTTTCAATTCACTCTTAAATTCTTTGTTCAAATGAAACGGATTTTCGGTCCTAGTATGCGGATAACTCGTATGTATTAGGATTAGTTCCTAGGATTCGGTCCAAATTAGAAGCTGTTCTAATTAGCTAAAATACAATGCCAAAGCCCTTTTTCATTTGATAGAATAATAGGATGAGTAACATTTTGAACAAAAAGTAAATCACTTCAAAAACCACAATATGTTCTTCTGTCTTTTAATTTCCGACTTTAACAGGGTGAAATGTAGTAGTATCTAGATGTCGTTTATCTTATGCCTATGGTGGCTACATCAGAATACATCGGCCTTTACAAACACGCACACACACACACTTCGAGACACACGATTTAACAGGAAAGATAAGACTTAATATTTCTTCAAAATTATTCTAGCATTTCATGAATTTGTTTATAGCAAATTTGTACGGCGTAGCTCATATCATAAGCAGAGCGATTCCGAAAATTAAACATAAAATTTTTTGTAAGCTTTTCAGATCCAGTGTTGACCATTGACCACTCTCTTAAAAAATCTATACCTTTTCATGGAGCTTTTCCTTAATTTTGTAAAAAAACGGAAAAACAAACTAAAGTCGTACAAGGTCCACTTTTTTATGCTTCTCAAATGTCTACCAGAGAGAATAAAAAAAAACAACAAATAACCCAATGCTTGGATCAGCTGCCTTGACGCCCACAACTCTCAGTTAAAAGGTTCTCAAAAGAATGAGACTTGTCATCTATGAAAGATCCTCTTTTGTAAATATGTAGAAATATGATGCTGTTTCTACTTCTCTTGATGAAGAGGGTATTATTTAAAAGCACTCGAATGGATGGCCGATCATTGCTGAAGCCCCAAACAGATTCAATCGGTCTGAAAAAAAAATCAATTAGTAATTTCTTCGTACATTGAGCGGCTGGAATCCAAGTTTCAAGAATGGAATGTTTCCGGTTAAGGAAATATCACATGAAAAAAAATCCATTTTAGTTTTGGAAGCAATTATTTCAAAAGAACTTTTTGTGTTGAAGGAAATAAAAAAAGGAAATAAAATAAGGACTTGATTCGAATTTCCAGTCGAATCTAATTTAAATGCATTAAATTATAAGCCTCGGACTGGATAATTCATCTTTTACAAAGTAGAAATGTTCAATAAGCAATAAAGTTTTCAGCTATTGTAATTTGCATAGTTTGAGTTAATCACAGTAATCTGCCTTTGCTTACGTTATGATCTAGCTAATGCTCTGAAAGTAATAAAATACAAAAGTTAGACAATAAATACAAATAGATATGAAGTAATGTGGTAGCTGTCACGTAACATAAAGCAGCTGTTGTATTAAGTTTATTTTTAGAGTGAATTCCTCCAATGCAAGGCCTTTTAGAACAACAAAATTATTAAGCCTTCATTGGTTTAATATTTGCATCACGACAAGTTAATTCCAGACCATAAAAGGAGCGGTGTAGAAATTCAGCTCGTGCGAAAGGAGATTGGTGGTTTCCAAAATGCTGGAACATTATGTACCACGCCCTCCTAATCAATATTCTTATAATGTCATTTGATTTCTATTTATTTTATTAAACTCTGCAACGGACAAAGGCAACAATCGAAAAAATCCGTTGACGTGTCTGTTCAAGATAAAGATTTTCAAGACCAAATTTAATTTCAGAAAGTTATATTTTGAAAGTTATAAGGGTCAAACTAGAGTTTTCTTAAGCTTGTCAATTATCTATTATTCCTTATCCGAAAGATGTACATTAAATTTCTAGGAAAAATCGTTTCAGCCGTTTTTTTTGGAAACCATGTTTACCTTTTTTTTCTCACGTAGAAATCGAAAGCTGAAAGAAGGAGTTGTTATAAGTTGTTGTTTAAAATGTTTTACGAGCTGCAAACATTTTTGACGCTCTCTTAAAAAAAACAACAACCAACAACACGTCTTGTAAATAAAATAGGATGTGCTTGTCACTATGCACTAGACTTAGACGAAAATAAACCGGATATGTCTATTACTTGAGATTTGATGACGTCATTCCTAATGAATTTTTATAAATTTCCATTAGCTCTACACTTTATGGATAAACTCAATATTAAAACAAAACACGCTATAACAGATATATACATAGCAGATGTAAACAAAGGTTTGATAGGACGATAATTAAAAATTATTTTTTTACCTTTCTGTTAGTAAAAATTTTTTCATTTATAAAATCTTCTTTTATGCTTTTGGAAGCAGTATGCCTTTTGAACAGGCAAAATATAAAGAACTAGTCGACCGAGTGCATAGCGTACGCAGCTATTTTGCAGGGCCGGTCTTAGGCCACTGCAACCTTTGTGACCGAAGGATCCGCACTTTCATGAAACCCGCGCTAATTCAAGGTGTATAAATTATTAAATTAAACCATATTATAACTTAAAACAGATTTCCAGCAGACTACTGTCGATTTACCAGGAGCTCCTGGAAATCTCCTAAAATTGCAAAATATACGAAGAAGTCCATAAAATATACGGAAATACATAGAAAAAAATGTGGGGGTGTCATTCAATATGGAAAACGTCAATCCTACGCGCTATTAATAAAAACTGTATTTTGCATTAGCCGTAATTGTGTAATCAGGTGAAAGAAGCTTCTCGCGCCTCAAACTAATGAAGAATTACTTGATGTCAACAATTCTCAAAGATAGATTGAAACAATTGGTAATTCTTGCTATTGAGCGGGATCTATGTGGGAAACAGAATTATTATGATATACTGTATGACTTTGCTACACGCAAGGCTCGTAAAGTAATTCTGTTCGTAGTAAATAATGAATAAAATACATAGACGAATTTATTTTCTAATACAAACTCTTAAATTTGACTTATTGTCCGCTTCCCTACCCAAACTTTGCCCCGCGAAATCCGTTTCGAATAGGGCCCCACAATGCTTAAGTTTAAGTTCGGACCTGCTATTTAGTGTTTGTAAAATGTTTTAAATGTTTCGGATGTTCCTTCAGAGTTGACGACAGTTTACTTCCTAGTCCTAACCTCCCGCATGGGATAGGAGCGGGCAGGGTTTGACAGTCCAGCGCGCAGCCAACCGTGTTCTCCCCCCCCCCCCCTCTCTTGTTTTTTTTCCGTGGGGGGACTATCCGCAGAAATAAGAGAGTGATCTTTTCTTTACTTCTCGTCTGACCTGATTAGGGAAGAAGAGAATTATATATATAGATACTAAAAAAAAGAAGAACCCAGGTTCATAATTGACAACAGACCGGACCGCATGCTAAGAACATGCAGCCATTTAAATTCGTTGAAATAGCTTCATTGAACAACATAATGACAGATTTTACTTTTTGGCTAAAATGTAATCGGTTCTATGTGAGCTTTTATTATAAATAGTTGTCCCCCTTCTGTCGTAAAGACTATAGTTCATCTCGTTGAACATGTGGCTGTGGAGTGTCTCCCCAAAATTATAATCAACAACGTCAATTAGCTACTAAGATAAACCAATTGGTTCGACACTTTATTAATTAACATTGCATCTAGATATACATAACTAGACCAGTTTCTAAACCTGTGTCTCTTGGAATGTTTCAAATAGAGTTCTACTTTAAAGCAATGCCAATTCCACTTTAAAGCCATGCCTATTCCACTTGAAAGCAATGCCAGCTCTCGACATCCCATGATCTGTTGACTACGAATGGCAATGACAAGTGACGTTTTAACAGGCTTAAAGTTAATCACGCAGCTAGGACTGTTCCAAATAGATTGTCCACACCGAGTGAAGGGATTTTGCGACTCTCTTTCGATACTTCCCTGTTTAACATGAAAAAAAAAAGCATTGCAAGGAGACACTCTGAAGGAAATGGTTTGAGCCCATAACGAATTGTGAAAGATGTCACGCAGGGACACAGCGTGAGTAATCTGTTATTAGTGACTGGCATTAACTGAGGAATTTAGGGTTGCACTCTACACACCTGATGGGGCCCAAGGTCGAGGTCATTAGACAGCTGGGACTGAGCTCCAGGTCGTAAAGAGTTAAAACTTTTTTTAAAAATAAGAAACAAACTAAGACATTTGTAAGTAAAGCCGTAACAGAGGGTGGTGATGTATTATTAATCATATATATATATATATATATATATATATATATATATATATGTGTGTGTGTGTGTGTGTGTGTATAATCCATATATTTTTTCTCGGAATCACGTGACATATCTAGATTACACTTGCTGCTAATAACAATGGACTTTGGTCCGGGTCGAAACGAATCTTACAATTATTCACACAGCCTTTGTCACAGTCTAAATAATTGCTTGGCTTTCTGTCTAGTTAACTCAGACCCTGGCAGTGGGCAGTAATATTTGTTTGTTATAAAGCCATTATTAAATCTAACAAGATGATACAAAGTAAACATTACAAGAACTCATCTCTTTGTGCTATTTGTCAACGCCTTAACACCAACGTGAATGTAACGCGAAATTATACTAATTACTTTTTATTTCAATCTGCGAATTCGGACTGTCGAAGTGGATCCGCCTGTGATGTCCAAGTCGACATAAAAAAAAATGTATGGATAAAAATGATTAACAGAAATGAACTTTTATTTCTCTTTTACCAATTACTTATGTAAACGAAACATATAAGTTTATGTATTTTATAAAGAAGATTTTATTTATATTACAAAGTTTATATCAACTAGCTCTGTCTGTCTGTCTGTTTGTCTGGTAAAAAGTTTCTACACGTTATTTCGCCCGCACCAAATCTCGGATGAAGCAGACATTTGGTACAGTTATTTCTTTTACCTGACTACACAATAATCAAGAAAACCAAAATTAACCATTTGGTATTTAATTATTTTGTTTAGTATCTCGAACAAGGGAAAGAAATTGTAATATTGACTGAAGTGGTGGTATAGGCTGAATAAGTTCCTTTTTTTTTTGGTCTTAAAGGGAAACTCCGATGGTTTATCAAATTTGAATTATTGACATATTTGAATTCTCCGTAAAAAGTTGTAATAGTAAACATTTTACCATTTTTTATCTAAAGGCTTGGAAACATTTAAAGTTAATAAATTTGACAGTAAATTCTTGACATCTCAAAAAAAAACCGGGTGCTTTGATATTTTATTATTAGGTTAGGCATACGTCACTGCCATCAACAATACTGACAAGAAAACTAGATTTAACCAATCGTTTCGCTTCATTCTTACAGGCTCTTGGGCTTAGTTACGGCCTATTCCAGAGCTATGGTACAGTTATAAATACATGTATAGGTAGATCTAAAAGCATTAGTATAACCAACTCGAGAAAAAAAGTAACATTTTCATCTAAGCCTCTCCTTTTCCAAAGAAGTAAATAGATCGTGTGTCTGACTGATTCGAACAAACTGGTCAGTGTAAGGCTAGCCTAGACTACGTGTAGTCGGTCATGACAAGACAACCAAGCGATAGTGTTTGTTGTGTGTTGAGTGGTCTGGCGAGAAAATACTGACTGCCGTGGTTAGTCAAGCATGTAAATCTACTTTTAACACGCATTTTGTTTCTTTGCCAACAAGATCCTAGATCTAACTGCATAGACGAAGATATATTTCTTGTACGAGAATGTAAACGTTGCTGCATGGTCTCCCGTTCTACAATAAGTCAATAGATTAAATTACTAGGCTAGTGTGACGTCACATAGAAACCCGGTGAATGCCTGGCTCTTTTGGATGCGCAGGAAAACTACGTCAGAAAAACATCAAATACTTTACTAGAGGGTTCATTGGTTTCTTACTGCTATGGCTACTCAATACTATTGTCGCTGGTAAGCGTGTAAGTTAGCTGTTCAAAAGATTCTTCATAATGTAGTTTCTATAGAGTGTAAACATACTAGTAATACTAGTTATGACTGAGATATGATTGATCAATGACTTTATGTGAAGTCAGTAAAAATTTCTAGATCACAGTGAGACAATGGACAGACATAATTTAGAGATTTGTCCAGGACTGGTCAGGTAATCCCTTGGTCAGATGGACACTGAGAACCTAATTATAGGGTTACGATCAGCGTGGTGGCCTGGAAGTAATGTGTTTCTGTGTTTGTGCGTGTGTGTGGTGAGAATGTGTGGGTGTGTGTGTTTGAAGAAGCAACCAGTAGTTGAAAGTCATAGGCTGGAGAGGGTGGCACACAAGACAGTCAAGAAAAAAAGAGTGAGAAAAAAAAAAGAATATTAGAAGATTAAGTAAGAAAGAGAGAGGATGAAAGAGAGAAAAAACAGATTGATAAATAAACATTAAAGAAAGCTCTAGAATAAGTTTCATTATTTTAAAAATCTGGTCATTAGCAATGCACTAAAAAAATAAAAGGTAAGAAACTAACCCTACCTATTAGTAGTAGTCATTTTACAAAGCTTATATCAACTTACTCTGTCTATCTGTCTGTCTGTTTGGTTTTGATATTTTACACATTTTTTCTCCCACTTCCTGTTCTCGGATCAACTTGAAGTTTTGCACAATTATTCACAGTGGAAGACAATACATAAATCAATAAAAATATTTACCAATTAGTGAACCAATTAGTCGTAATTAGTTTATTTTGTTTTATATAGGAAAAGTTAAGATAAAACGTACAGTATTGAAATAAATAGCAGTAATTGTGCAGTGCTTTCCTTCATATAAGCTTTTTTTCCCTATTTTTTTTTTTTTGCTTATTTCATAATGAAATCACAACATTTGTTGAATTAAGCGATAATTACATGCATTACAATTACAACACGATAGAGATTGAGAGAACAAATGGGCGTTTCCTTCTTTCTAATTTCTATTATACAAATCAAAAATCCGAAGACGATATGATTAAAGTAGCCCAAGAGGTCACCATATCGAACTCTTATGACATGACGTTGCATTTATTGCGAGACCCAGAGGTCAAGTGGGTAGTTTGTGTTTGAACAATAGAACTCTGAGACGCCTAGAATCACGTAATATGTGCAAGAAAAGTCACACTAACCGATATAAATATAGAACAACGAGTGTCTGTATACTTTTATATATAGGCAACAATTCTTTGAGGGAAGAGGGAAAACAAGATGGAGGAAAATGTGTGTGTGTGTGTAAAAGTGATTGGTTCGGGGGGTGGTATGGGTTAGGGACAAAAGGTCCCCTTTTATTGCAATAATTGACTTTTTTTATATGTCGTGTTAGACATGATCGAACGAGCTGACAGGGCCAGTCAAATATTGATCTAGCCCTCAGCGGTGTTGATAATTGGGACATTAAATAACAGCTCTACTTGATTTCTGCTAAGAGGCCCCAACAGTGACGTCACTTCCTGGAGATCATAAATAGGACTTATTTCTACGTCCATTTAAAGCCTCGGTTCATTTTTAAGTCGCTAAATCAATTAAGTCCGAAATAAATTCGTGAACTATCCGCATAGGCAAAACTTTCTAATGACTTCATCAGATTTTGTTTTTAATTTTATAGTTGTTACCCAATTTTACAATTATGAGGCGTTGCTGAGGCTGAGGATGAATAAGGGAGCTGGTGATAGGGGTAGCATCATTCGATGGGGTATGTGTTTGTATAGACTATAGACCATTGTGGACAACACTTTATAGAACCTTGGTTGTAAGATGTGAGGATTTCTATCTTTATTTATTATTATTTCATTGGTTGACTAGGTAAAGTGGGATGACGGCCCTTGAGCTTTGTTATTGTTGACAGGGGACCGGAGTTTTGGTGAAAGCATAGTAGCAGCCATTATAAGGCAGTTCTGATAGTATATTTAGGAAAACAGCTTTTGTTGGCGTTATCTACAGTTATAATTTATTCCTATTGCTTTATTAAATATTTCTTATTTCTAATGCATCCGTGGTGTTCTTGAATTATTGCATACGTAATGTATCCATGTCAAAGTCCTAGGCTAGGAGTTCACAACAATCACAACAGGGTATCACCTAAAAAAGAAAGAGCTTCAAAACATTGAAATCAACGTGTCCCCCCCCCCCCCCCCCCCCTTGTATAGGATGGGAAAGATTGAGTCATCGTTAAAGGGCGTAAATTCATTTCTCCACAACAACTCTGACCAATGTGAAATCGATATGACAGCCACCTTGTGATTCAACAGTCAATGAAGACAACTTACGACCAGCAAGATGTCTTGCAATTGGGGGTAAGACACATGTCTTACTTGTCGAATCAACGTTCTTAAAAGGACGCCACACTAAATGACCATATTGCGCCACACTATTCAACAAGACAGCTTGAAGTGTTAGCCTGCCACTAAAGTGAACAGTGCATGAATCACATATGGAACAAAGGAACACTGCCGCAATTTTGGATGAAAAAGGAACGAAGGTGCAATGTAAATTGTAACGCTGGTAACTTAGCTCCACTGCTATTTACATATTATGTTATGAGTGCGATGTTTTATTGATACTTTTCATTCAGGATTTTTTTTTTTGGCTTTATAGTCCTTGTCATTACACTTGTCAATACACTTGTCATTACACTTGTCGTTACACTTGTCGTTACACTTGTCATTACACTTGCCATTACACTTGTCATTACACTTGTCATTACACTTGTCATTACATTTGTCATTACACCTGTCATTACACTTGTCATTACACTTGCCATTACACTTGTCATTACACTTGCCATTACACTTGTCATTACACTTGCCACTACACATGCCATTACACTTGTCATTACACTTGCCATTACACTTGCCATTACACTTGCCATTACACTTGCCATTACACTTGCCATTACACTTGTCGTTACACTTGCCATTACACTTGTCATCATAATACTTTACTTCCACTTCACCTATCCCCTAGTCTGTTTGACCGTTAGGGCGCCACACAAGATCTTTAGACCGTCTTTCTCTATTCCACTCTGTCTTTTTTTTTGTGTATAGAATCTCTTTCGATGTACATTCTTAATAATGTAAAAAAATAAATAATTTGCGAATTGCTTATAACAAAAAAGAGATTTAAACATTTCATTAGTTTTGTTTCTTCTAGTTATGCAGACGTGTTGTAGCCAGGGATGGCTATTAATTAACTCAAGTTTATTCGACTATATCTTATGTCTGCAGCAGTACCGCAATTTGACAGGTAACGAAAATCCTCTTAGGTACGTTAGGGCCTAGAGGTATCTGTGAGGTCAGTTGTCATTATCCCCTTGGTGGATATCATCATGATCTTTTCTTTGCGTTCTTCGTGGAACATAGGGTCCAAGTAAAAACACGCCGCTCTCCACGGTCTATTGCTAGTTTTTTTATGACGTCACAGCTCTGTCCTCTCGGCTTCATCTAGTACACTGCGTCACCATGTTCTTTATGGTCTTCCTCTACGTCTTGTTCCCTGGGGGTTCAGTCTTAGGGCCTCCCTAGCTCTGTTGTTGGCATCTTTTCTCAGGGTGTGACCAATCCATCCCCCCTTCCTCTCTAAGCTCTGTACCTCTATATTTTTCTGTCCACTCATCTCCCACAGTGTGGAGCTTCTACTTTTAGCTCATAGCTCAATCTGGTCTCAAAAGTAAACAAACAGGAGCTGAGCTTAAAAGTTATCCATTCTTTAATCTAGAACAGCACGCGCTGGATAACAGGTGATGTCTCATACATCTTCAATTTCTGCCTCCTTGCGCCAGTGCAAACAGATACTGTGGCTTGTCCCCCCAGCTACGTAGTTAGTACCCCACATCTCGCTATGTCTAACCTCCCCCTCCCCACCCTAATGGTCCTTAGTATCATCCTGCATACAGGTCATTACACGCATCCCTTTTGTTTAACCCAGTTGCATTAAAAAAAAAAGGGAGCAAAGGTGGATAACTTGGTTTATCCACGATTGTGAACCAGGAAACAGACAAAACGATCACTCCTCACACGATCATTGCTTTCTTAGCCTGGCGCTAGTGGTTCTCAATCAGTACTGTAAACATTAACAAATTAAATTACATTGTAATAACTTAAAGATGCATTACTGATTTGAGAATATCTTATAAGTTACAGACGTTGCTGCTAAAGAGACGATAATTGCGTCGTACGCATTGAGAGGATAGTCCTCAGTCGTAGCACGACTATGGTTCATCTCGAACACTTTTTCACGTTGAGCCCTATTTTGGAGAGACACTCCCGTCCACATAAATCGTTGGGGTGGATTTCGCTTTGGTGGTAGAGGAGCCTGCTATTATTCGTAAAGCACGCTTTTCTTCCAGAGCTGAGGCCCATGTTTTTTCACTGTCCATAGCTTTCTTGGTCACCGCCTCTCCCCATCTAGTGCGGTGTAGGGCTATGTCTAGCCAATGGTCAGTATCAATTTTCAATGTGTTTTTTTTTGTCCTAAACATATTCATGTGTTAATCTACTCGTGCATGTCAATGAGAGGCTTAAACTCTACTAGTCATTGTTTTTTTTGCAGTCTGATATAGGCAACCCGTTCAATGCTTTAATAGCAGTATGAAATAGCGAATTCTGGAATTTGAAAGTTTTAAATTAACCAAAAGTTCTTAAATCTAATTTGTAGGTAAATAAACTAGTTTACTGTGAAGACCTTGACATATAATTTGTACATATTACGATTTCTTAATATAAATTTAAAATAAATTTTCGACCATTGCCAATTTTTAATTTCTGCTATTCTTTGCAGTTGTCAATACACCCACAACTTAAGATCCGTTGCTCTAGAAACATGTCTCGTTTTACGACAATCATAAAGCAGATTAACCTATTGCACAAAGACGGGTCTGCGGTCGGCTTTAAAAAAAAAAGCCATAGACATTAATCTCCCTTTGGTCTGGGGTTGCCGTTCATTCTTAATGACCTACGGCAGAGAAATGAGTATTTATTGACTTTATAGTCGCCGGGAAGATTCACTCCTAGATAAACACCTACAGGTATTCAATGGAGATCGAGTGGTTGACAACCTTGCACTGGGCCAGATAAGACGTTTAAATATTGGCTATGACTATTTGTCTTTTTTTTTTTTTTATAAGCTCTCTCTTATATCAGAATTGTTTCACCACATTTTTTTTGGTTGTGTTTTGTAGTACATTTCGTGTCTTGGAACAAAAAAATTAAAAAATTGGCCCTTGAAAACACTTTGGCATACTTTCTTGCATTCATCTGGTGATTATGAAAATTAAACCTAATTCAGGGGTTCTCAACATGTGGGTCGCGAGCCCCTTGGTCGATTGACCATTTGCCAGGGGTCGCCTAAGCCCATCGAAAATATTGATTGGTATTGTCTACTCTTCTACTGCTGTATGTGTGTGTGTAATGGGGGGGGGGGGGTCGCGGCAGAGTGGGGGGATTGTATAAAGGAGTCGCCGAGCTAAAAAGGTTAAGAACCGCTGAGTCCTAATTGGAAAGGCTACTACATGAATTAAACACCATCTTGGGATTGACTAGTCCATTTAAAACTCTTGTTTTTAAAATAATACTACAAAATACTTTAAAAAAGAAATAAACAAACATAGCTTATTTAAGGGGTAGAACTGTCTATTTATAGCCATAAATTTTAATACTATAAGATTTATTTCCATTAATTACATCTAATTATTTATTAAATTGTAACATTGTGCAAAGTTTCAACTCGATCCGAAAATAGAGAGTCGGAGAAATGACGTGTACAGAAATACCTAGACCCTAGATATTGCCTTGTATTAAAACACGCTCATAGGAAGATGAGTTTTGAAAGAAAATAGATTATTGTGTATGGATACTAAGATAAAAGGCCCGATTTAAGGCAAAGCAAAGCTGTGTGACGTCCCATGTCCCTCCCTCACTCGCTAATTGGGCCTCCATATTTCAAACAAGTACATTTTTTAAAACAAAATATGCACATTAAACATAAACCAAAATGAGATTTAATTACAAGTACTCTTTTTTTTTATGTAATCGTATCTTTTCACCAAAATATGATGGGTACAGTACAATTCAACGGTGCCAGCTCTGAAAGGTTTAGTATAAACAGCGGAGTTAAACAAGGATGTGTCCTGGCCCCAACCCTCTTCACTGCTAATCCACAACGCGTTTGACAAATTCACCGAAGGCATCTATCTCCATTCCAGGTTTGATGGCAAACTCCTAAATATTGCCAGACTGAGGGCCAAAACTAAAATCAGAGCCACCCTCCTAAGAGATATGCTATTCGCGGATGACGCAGCGATAGTGGCACACACGCAAGAGGAACTTCAGTCACTAATGTCCCGCTTCTCTCAGGCCTGTAAAGAATATGGCTTGACTATTAGCACGAAGAAAACAAATGTTATGGGACCACCTGCTACAGCAACACCCTCCATCCTCATAGACGATAACAAGCTGGACGCCATAAACGAATTCTGCTATCTGGGATCCACTATTACAGATGACCTGTCTCTAGAAGAGGAGATGAAAAAACGCATAGGGAAGGCTGCCTCGACATTCGCTAGACTCAGGCCAAGAGTTTGGGAAAACCATAAGCTAACTACGGTGATCAAAATGGAAGTCTACAAGGCATGCGTTATGAGTACACTGATGTATGACAGTGAATCATGGACCACCTACGCAAAGCAAGAGAGAAAACTGAACTCATTCCATTTGAGATGTCTCCGTAGGATCTCGAGTGTCACATGGAAAGAAAAAGTGTGCAATACTGAGATTCTTGCGCGATCAGGTATTCCCAGCATCTTTACAGCCCTCAGACAACGCCGTTTGCTCTGGCTTGGACAAGTTCGCCGGATGGAGGACAAGCGCATCCCGAAAGTCATCCTCTATAATCAACTCGCGACTGGCACAAGAAAAACTGGTCGCCCCCACCTCCGTTACATAGATGTAATAAAACCTGACCTCAAATCAGTGAGTCTCCAAAATAGGGCTCCACAGCCACATGAGGAAGCGTGCTCTGAGATGATCCATAGTCGTTCTACGACTGAAGGAGGCCAATGAACGACTCTTTTTCTCTCTTTACCAATACTATATGCTGTCATAAACTGTAATGCTATTAATGGCAGTTATATTGAAGTTTTAAGAGGGTAGGGGGCCTCATTAAAATCCTCACCAAAGCCCTCACTTACTAAAATCCTGCGCTATTAAGATATAGGTAACAGATACAGAGTTATGACATTCGAATATATAGTGTCTGTGATTGTTTTAAGAATAGACATAAAAATGATAAAACTAGGTATTCATGTATCATGGTAGTAATATCCTCGTATGGGACCTTCAGCCTTCACTTTCTCTGGGGGCTTTATGACCGAATCCATTATGTATGGTTCAGGGGACATAACAACCTCCTCAATTACTTCCCATTGTCATGACCGATCAATGTAGCATTGTTAGAAAAAAAAAGGGGAGGCCAGTTTTGGCGACCGACAGATAATAAAGTTACTCACACACCCTTTCATTCATACTTATTGGTTACTATTTATAGATCAAGAATCTCAATGACAAGGCTATTAGAATCTCTCTCTCGTTGTTCGTACAGTGTAAAACTGAGACCAAAAATGAATTTAAGGGAAGTCAATTACAATTTGGCCTCATTGTTTTAGTTCCCTCACTTCGTTCAATTCGTTTTCATCAGCTAGAGTTGTCCAGATTTAGAAGTCAATAGGTGGCCAATGAAACGGTTGTAGAGTGCCACTTTGATTTAAGATAAAGGTTATTTGGCTACTCTTCTGGCCCAGAAGCCAAGTGACCAAGAGTGGAGTGTAGAGGCTGGAAGTAATGCTAAGAGATTACTTGAGTGGTGGCTTCTTTGTTTGAGATAGGAAAGTTGTTGCTGTTATTTTACTTTAGGTCAGGGGTTGGTCTAGTAGTTTCTGTGTTTTAATTCAGGTGATGTTCTAGTACTTTCTGGTGTTTTAGGTGCGCTGTGTACACGGCACGGCCCGGTCTGGTCCAGTCAACCGACATGACCGTCTACCGTTGGGAGCCCTCAGACAGGACTGGGGTGAAGAGTCCCATGTCCATGCCTGGTAGTTAGATAAAAGCCTTTCTAACCACCAAGGGGATAATGGCGCCTACGGCGCCGACGCCCTACTGGACTTCACTGAATGTGTTTTAGGTCAAATGATGGTCTAATAGTTTCTTGTGTTTTAGGTCAGGTGATGGTCTAGTAGTTTCTTGTGTTTTAGGTCAGGTGATGGTCTAGTAGTTTCTTGTGTTTTAGGTCAGGTGATGGTCTAGTAGTTTCTTGTATTTTAGGTCAGGTGATGGTCTAGTAGTTTTGTTTATTCTTCAGGTCATATGAGATGGGAATATCTGTTTATATTTAGTGTAGAGTCATATTTGTGCAGGTTTTTTTCTTTATAATTTTCTGTTAATTTTAGTTGTTTTTTTTTCAGTGTTAGGGAGGATCGTATAACATCCACAGAAGTAGGCCTACCTTTATTCTGGGTACGATTATAATAATAATGATCAGTCGTTTGTGTTTAGCGACTCTTCTATGCTCTTATCACATAATTAATTCGTTTTTTTACATAACCTTAAAAAAAGAAGCACCTTCCGATACTAATATTATCATTTTAGGAATCGGACTATAAATGTTTGAATGTAAACAATGTTAAGGACTCTATAATAAAAGTTCCCCTTTCAGACTATGCGATCTATAGGGCAGATGATGTAAAGGTCATTTGTTTCTGTGGCCCACGCTTGACGAGGGTGTCATGTGGCCGCACAGCGACCAACCGCCTTTACCACTCAGACAAATCGCAAATATTGAGTCTGCTCTATAATCTTCCTCTACCAACTAGGTAATAAAAATGTGTCCTACAAGCGAAAGAGCTGAGAAATAAGTAGATACCACAGTGTTAAAAAGTGCACCAAATGTATTGTATACCTTTTCAATTGCATAACTTATCCACAACTTTCTATTTTCTGTACATAGCTTGTATCATTCTACAATTCACAATGAATGCTCCCTTTCTTCATTTCCTAGGTAGGAAACACACACACACACACTCCATAACAGTATGGTGCATCTTTCATTTTAAAGCACTCTCAGCTATGGTCCAGTCTCTTTTGTGGACCGATTGGGAGAAGCAGCGTCTGGCCCAACTTTTCTGTACTGCCTCGAGTTGGGAATAGAACTTGAACTCCCTTGTTAGGTAGCCAAGCAGTTTATGCCACTACGCCGCACATCTCAGGTGCACTTTAATGTTTTTATCAGTGCGAATGTTAGGGTGAAAATACATTTTAAGTTGACACTCATCAATTCATAAAAACATCATTAAAAACTCATTAACTACCACTGCACCACAAACACATTGTTTTCCCTTCTTTCCTAGCACTGGAAAAAAAAATGTCATTAATCTAAAATTCTTTGTTTAATTGTCTTTTTGTTTTCTTTGTTACATTTCAGAATTTTTACGTCCGTCGTGCCATTCACAATGTCATCAACTCCAGAAACCCACGCGCTCTGGAACATCTGCGGTAGGACATTTCCTTCATTGCTCTCATCTTGGTGTGTTTTTTTTTTGGGGGGAGTATTGAAATCATTTGCAGGTCTGCGTTTTTTTTATATTGGAGCTAAAAAAAACCCTGACAAGTTGTCTATTTAAAAACAAACAATTTTACACTTTTCTTTCTGAATGCTGGTCCAACTCTTTTTTAACACGTCACCAATCTGGTTTAGGTTCAAGCAAAATTTTCATTTTATAATCTTCAAATTTCTAAGTGCGTCTCTAGCAAGACTTTCATTAAACGACAAACAGAAAAAAAAACATTTATAATTTATTTATTTATTTATTTTTTTTAAAAGCATACAACCTAATATTTTTGCCAATTAGTTTATTAATTTTGGTGCGGTAATTTTAAGTTAAAACAACATTTTCATTATATAATCTTCAACTTTCTAAGTGCGTCTACAGCAAGACTCTTTCATTAGACCAGAAATATTTATAATTTAATTGAAAATAAAGCAAAGAGCCTAATATTTTTGCCAGTTAGTTTATAATTTTGGTGCCGTGTTAATAACAATAACTATAAAATGTATTCTATACTCCTTCCCAATAGCGACGTAAAACGGCCCTACAATGATATGTAAGAGTTATCAGGTGTAGTTAAATAATAATAATAAATAATAATAATCATAGCGCTACTTTCATGTTTATAGCATGCTCAGAGGGCTTTTGGTCCAATCTCATTTGTGGACCAGTGGGGGGAGGAGGTATCTGGGAGGAGGTTTTCCGTGCTGCCTTTAGGTGCTCAGTAAACACAACTTTGCTCGAGTCCGGTGTCGAAACTCGAGCCCCCCTTCATAGATAACTAAGCCAAGTTCAAGCGTACTTAGCCCTTAAGACCACGCTTCCCAAGCTTAAAATCACGTCATGGACAGAGCCCAGAAAAGACTTCAGTTAAAATCGTATCATTACATCACAGGGTTGTTTTCAGTATTTCTTTCAGAAAGTTGCAAGGCACCTATTTCATCATTATCAGTCCCAAAAACAAAGAAGTTATATATTGGACTATTAGGTTTTTAAAATGTTTTATTCCTGAGAACACTTGTATTCTTCATGGCCTGGTATAAAATACTCGCTAATTGTATGCGCCTCAAATTAACTTTAACTACGTTCCTAACTTGACCTGTTCGTTTGGTTTGGGTTCTCTGCTCTTGCGTTCCATGCCCAGGTTTATGGATGAGTGCTGTATTTCACAGATTACAAAAACCCAGTTACAACTTATGCTGTTGCCGTTGGGTCTATTTAACTTTTCGTCGTCTGCTTCTGTTTTCGACAGAGTCTTTCTGTCGGTCTTATAAAGCGTGACCATCGAACTTCTTGTAGGCTCTCCTGCTGTCTCTTTTAGAGACCGTCTGTTGCCAGCTTCTTTCATCTATGCCAATGAGGGCTAAATGGCTATTTTTTAAAATAAAAATATATGTTCTTAGTGAAAATGCGCACATCTAGTTTCTTTATTTTAAAATTTATTTTTTTTGTTCATTAACCTGTCCCTCACCCTAGTCTGATACTGGATTTAATATATTGAACCAGAAATCAAATTAAAAAATAAAAGTGGCTTGGAAATGTTAAAATTTCTTTCTCATTTATAAAATTCCTTTTTCATGTTATAATTTGGTCCGTTTTATTTCTACTACCGTCTAAACAGAGCTAAAATAAAATTAACAAGTTTAGCGACAACAGTTTTTTCTTGTCCAATATTGTCATGTCTGAGATGAAATAATTCTGTTGACTGTTTCTTGTTATGTTTAGACAAGGTATCTCGTAGTTTGTCTCAAAGATAATGAACTTGTCACAAGAATGACTCACGGACATTAGTGAGCGCGGGAGATTGTCCCTGTCTCATTCCCGGACATCGTCCCAGAATTCCGTCGTGAAGTCCAGCAGTGTTTGTTTTTAATTTGCTCCTCAGTTCTCTTGTCTTTCTTCTAGTCCCTCCATGGGCGTTGGGCAAAAGGGAAAACTCTCACCCACAAAATATTTTTTTTTTTATTTCCCCTGTTTGTTGTCATCACCAAGGCAACCAATCGCCAATCAAATCCCAGTCGCTGGGAAAGTCCTTAATAACATTGGAGTAACTTGCTTCTTCCGCTAATGGACACACACGCACACACTTTATTTTGTTTCCTTTGTTTTTACTTGATCTATGCAATGTAACAAATTTGTTTGGTTCTCCTTTTTGATGTTTTATATGTGCGTCTTTGCTAGCTATTCGAGAATAATACTTTATTTCAAACAAAAGCCTTTTCTTCAAACGTTTTTAAGCTTATAACAGATTTTCTTTTTGCCCAAAGTATACACGAGAGTATAAGGATGAATGAGACGATGGACAACACAAGTGTTTGTATTTATTTAGGCTGTCATTATTAGAGCAGAGATATACGAAATACCAACGTAAACACACGATGTTAATAGATTTCCAATTCCTTTCTCAATTCATTGAAATCTACTTGGTATCACTTCACATCTTTCTTTCATCAGCTGTCACTTCCTGTTTAGCATGTCACGCACAGTTATAACAATAGCTTCCTGGTTCCATCGATATATATACACAGACTCTATAACAAACCCTGTTATAAATGTAGTATACATTTCTCTATTAGTTCTGTTTTAGTTTCACTGCCATTCACGCAATATGTGCTAGGACAGCTTGTAACCAATATTGGTCATAGTGTACAACATGACTCTACTCACCGTCAAAAAGTCATCCTTCAAAGTACATTGGAGGGAAGAAGGGGTCTTTCAAAAAAAAAAAAAAGCTGGCTGGACAATGTAAAATAATGAGCCGGCCTTTCTCTAGATATGCTGTTAAGAAATATCAAAGATATTCAGGGGTAAACGACTGTATAGAAAGTACATAAACATGCATATGGGTAACCCTGACGGAACAAAGAAAAACAAACGAAGATTGGGCCCACATTCTATTCTACAAATATCTTATTCTTGTCTTATTCGCTATTTTATAAGTATTGTAAAAGGTCTCTTGAAATCGGACCTTTATTTACCTATATCAGTGATGCCCAAAATACAACCCGTGGGCAAGACATCCGGTCTACAACGCGGATTTATCATCCGGCCTACCCAAACATCGGCACAAGAGTTAAAAATGACAGTTCATTAAGTTTAAAATATTTTAAAAATATTTCCTACGTTGGTGTTATCTTTCTTTCTTCTGTAGACAGTAAAGACTGTCTAATTTCATACCCTGACATGCTATTTTTCAGTAGGCGAAAAGAATACCTATTGTCCACTTCCGAACCTCTATTGCTTTATAACATGATCAGTAACTAAATTGGACCTCCATAAAAGTAGAAAGGATAAAAGTTCTGATGCTCTTAAAGGCTAATGTCAGTGAAAGATTTTTTTTTTTTTTTTTAAGATTTGAATAGTGAAATACGTTTTGTTACAAATCCTATTTCGGCCGATGTGACACAGACAGTTCTGCAACTGGAACTCATAGATTTGCAAAGTCAGTCATCTCTGATAGAGAAATTTGTAGCGATGCAAACTTATCATTTTATACCCCCGTGTTGCCTGCAGAAAATTTTGCAGATCTCAGAAGACAAGCATTAAAGCTTGATCACAATGTTTTAACCGAACAAACTTTTTCAATGATGAACCGGGCGTAACCAATGTTACGTGTTAAGCCTCCTGGACTAGATTCAGTGCTCCGACTTGTCTCATCATATGCAGCCGATTATCCACAAGTTAGTTTCCAATAAACTTCGAATACCTATTTAACTGAAGTAACCAACTAAATCTAGATTCACGTTTTTCTAATAGAAATAGCACTATTTTTGTTTGTATCGTTTCGGTAACGTGGCCCGCTTCACGAGTGTCGGAAATGGAATTGGCCCGCAGTCCTAATAGTGCTGGGCACCACTGACATATAGGATAAAAGTATGTGATAGACTTGTTAGAAATTGATGAGTCTCAATTAATTGATTTTTATTCTGACCTCTCATCAACATCAGTCGATGTCAAATAACGCGCTAATTAAAGATGTCTTTAAAGATGTCTGTCTTGTTACTTACTGTTTCTATATCTAGCGAATTTGAATCCTACCAGCTCAAAAATTATCAGTTTCTCATGTTGCTTTCCGTTTAATTACTGATAAAAAGATCTTACTAAGATTTCCATCATCGGCGATGAACTATAAATAGCCAACCTTTTGGTGTATCCGGTGTACAGAATAGAGGAAGTGTTGGTTAGATATGAATTTTGAAATGGGTTACGATTTTCTGTCGCGCAATTTCTTAACAAAGTTAAAACAAATTACTAAAGGTCTTTTCCTGGTATCAGAAATTAAATTGTATTATTTAGTTTATACTGTTTTACTTTCAATACATACATTAACAACTAGTACAAATACATTGTACAATGAGGTTGATAAATAGATGTTTACAGTTTAATTTTCTTTTGATGATTATGTTCTGATTGAAGGAATGAATCAAGTCAGCTATTTTCTGAAGAATTTCTTCAGAGGTCAGTCAGTGATCCTAATTTGAGGCATGAGGCCATTAGTGACGAGACGCTTGTGGCTATGGCAGAAGAAACGGCCAAGAAGTTAGGTAAGCGCAAGCTAATGTTAGAATAAGGTTCAAATCTTTTTTTTTTTTTTTTTTCAGTTTATAGTCAGATTGTGTAAGTCTGATACACTCTATATATATACAATTGAGTCCTCATTCACTCATCACTAATTCTGCCACTCACGGTGGACGAAAAAAATACGAAAATTTAACCTGTGCTTAGAACAACGAAGCATCTTTAACGAACGAAACCGTAGCGGTTAAATTTAAAAAAAAACAAACCCAAAAAACGTTTCCTGTATCGCAATTTCGACCTCCCCTCCTACGTTCTTTTAAAGACGACATATTAAAAGTAAAAGACTAAACTTCCTTCCGTTTTTAAGCATCATTTAAACTTTTGTGTGTGTGTACATTTTTCCTTGACGCGGAACTTGCTTTTGTGGACCTTGTTTAAAATAATAAGTTTATTTTTGTACTATGAAGCCAACATTGATTGAATACGTATTTTTATGAGTAAAAAATTATATAGCCAAAATTAAATGAGTGATGATGTTGAAGGTAAAAAAATTAAAAATAAAATGGAATTCTTGGGTGAGAGAGCGTTACGACGCCAAGCTGAAAACAACTAAGGGGTTCAACCAAAAGTACCATAGAGCTTGTGAAATGCTCAAGTTTTAAATTAAGAAGTCGAAGAGAAGTCAGTGAGTGTATGTAAAATTATGTTTTATTTTAGAGGGTATGACAGGGGGAGAGTAAGAAAAGTGAAATTACAATTCTCAGTCCAGAATTATGGGTTGGTGTGTGTGTGGGCGGGTCCATATAAGTGGGACATTCTAATTCATACATTATGACTTTTTAATGTTATCACGCAATAAGAATTAATGAAAAAATAGTTTTTGGGAGTTACAAATCTTCTGAACCAGAATGAGAGTTTTTGTGGAGGGATAATTCTTTCTAATACTACTCCTGTTCAGACCTTTCACGTGAGTCTTATTTTAGCTCATTCTTCCATAACGATGCTAGTATTTCTCTACCCTGGTTCATGCCATCTTGTATTCTGTTCTCAGACATGAGCGTCCAGGATGTGCTACGGACCCTGGGCCAGGACTACTTTAAGGTTTGCCTTGGAGACTACGGCAAGGCACTCAGGACACTGGGCAGTAACCTTTTGGAATTCTACAGCAACATCGACGGTCTGCAAGACCAGGTAAGAATAACTTAGCTTTTTTTTTGTGTACAAACAAGAGAGTGCAGAAAAAGTAGAAGTTCCGTCTTACAGAAAGAAACCAAAATCAAGACATACTACTTGCATTAGTATAGTTACAATGAATAATAGTGAATAGTCACATTGAAAACACACATTTTAAGATCTATGCATTTATACGATGATCATTGTTACTTGACAAAGATCAGCATAACATCAGAAAAGTCCTCAACTACGGTCAGCAATCTCACTGTTTAGCGTTCAGAGGTCCTCTAAACCGCTGTCAGCACTCTCTTAGAGGTAGTCTTCATGTGTGGTCAGCACACACACACACAATTGCTGAAATATTTTGAAATAATAAATCCATTGACTTCACATTTTTTGTTAAATTAATAATTGAAAGACTTCGGTAGGAAATTGAGATTGATAAACAGAAAGATAAACAATAGTCACAAGAGTCCAGTAATTTGAAAATCTAAATTAAATAAATTTATTGCGTATCTGGCCTTAATTCAACGTGATTCAAGCCCATTAATTAGTAACAACATTTACGAAATAAAAAAGGTGTAGGGATAGTCCAAGGGTGTGCTTACGCCGAAAATATTAGTAATCGAAGATTGTTTTTATTTTAATATGCAAATGTATGACTTGTTTTTCAGCGTGTTTTTTATTTGTCTCCTCTGTCAGTTTAATTTCACATCATTGGCTGCTAAGTCGTGTGTTAGGCGCTTTAAGCCATCGTGTGGATAGTGGCAGATTCGAACCCTAATCGCTCCGTTCCCCAGCATCCTGCAGGATGTTTCGGCTTGGATATAATTGTTATATGACACTTGCAACATATTCAACAGTGTTTGCGTAAAGGAATAATGAATGGTGTACCTTATGAGTGGTCTATGCGTGACCTACTTTATAATTTAAATTTAGAAACTATCGACAATGGAAAATTCTCGATAAATATGAACAACCTCACCCACTTGCAACTCTCTTAATACACACGCACATAAACACAAGCATGAACACACACACACATATGAACAGAAACTTACACACACACACACTTAAATTTCAAAAATAGCACACGACATAAAAAATAAATAAAAGGACACCCACGATTTCCTTATCTCCCCTGTCAATACTCAATGGGACATGGCTATTTATAGCAACGGAAGCACGAACATTCTCCCACACTGAACATAATAAACAACTGGTTTACAACTTGATGCCGAGCGCACAAAGTAACTTCCGGTCTGACTATTGACCGCGCGTTATGCACAACAAAATGTCACAAAAATGACGCAGAGTGTGTAATTTCGAGACCATACAACTTTTGGGGTGAAAACGATTATTTTACTCTTTGCTGCTATGCTAAAAATAGTACACTGCAGGTCAATAAATAGACGGATCATTGAAACAACTCATTGTGGACATCTCAAACAAAAGGTTTCGATTGACCAAAAAATACTACAGCTAGTCTTTTATTTGCAAGGTATGCTATCTTTATAAGCCGCTTTTAATTCTGTTCCCAAGTCTTTGTATGGCGGGGTGTACTGCCTTTACAAGCCGCATTCATGTGTCAGTTCCAAAGCCTTTTTAGTGGGCGTACCTGTATTTTTATGCCGCTTAGAAGTGTCAGTACTTAAGGGCAGGGCGTACATGCAGCTATAAGCCTCTTTGAAGTTTAAGTGTCGAAGTCTTTATAGCGGGACGTGCCTGTATTTTTATCCGTTTATCATCAACATACCATCCACTTACCATCAACATACCATCCACTTACCATCAACATACCATCCACTTACCATCAACATACCATCCGCTTACCATCAACATACCATCCACTTACCATCAACATACCATCCACTTGGATTCAGAGTTTTTCTTCTCCTATATGGGTAGCCAACCGAGGCTAACGAAACCCTCCTGCCCTAAGCTTACTGGATTAGGCGCCGATTGCTCGCCTTTGCCCCTTCTCCTGTAGGTGGTAATGTTTCCCTAGGCTCAGTATCTGAACCACACGTGAAGGCCAGGAGTTGGACTAGTTGTCAGAGGCTATTTGAGACGCATGCCGTTGGAAGCATTTTATAGGTAATGATGGGCTTAAGACCATTACCACTTCCGGCGTTAACAACCTTGCAGAACCCTGCCGCTGCCTTGCAGCTATACCCAAACGCGGGAAAGGCTTCGGGAGACAACCCTGAGGAAAAGAGGAAAAATCAGTAGTTGGTGACCTTAGGCAGATTGTGGCACACCGTGCTACAGCCTGGCAGAGTCTGCGCGGCGCTACTTATCCCAAACTGTATTCCGTTCCTTTGGTCATATCAGCTGCGCGGGCAGGGGGGAACTGCTTTGTGGGCGACATCGTTCCGACCATAAACAATGCCCAGCCTTTCATCTCACTTATTCAAAGCCCTAACCCCAAATAGGCCAACCAACCATCCACTTAACCACCCCCACTTACCATCCACTTACAACCCACGTACAATCATCTTACCATCTAAATGCTATGGACTTACCAACACTACTTACCATCCACTTACAACCCACGTACAATCATCTTACCATCTAAATACTATGCACTTACCAACACTACTTACCATCCACTTACAACCCACGTACAATCATCTTACCATCTAAATGCTATGGACTTACCACCCATTTATCACCTACAATCCATCCGCTTACCTCAGCCCAAATGGAGAGAGAAAGAGCTAGGATGTATGGACACAATTGATGGTACTTTTTTTTGGGGTGAAGGGGAAGAACTGGGTGTATCAAAGCTTCTTTGAATGAAGGAACGAAACATAAAACACAAAAAAATGCTTTAAAAAAAAGAAAAAAAAATACAACAAAGCTTATACGAAGTGTGCCTGCATCAATTAATTTCAATCAGCAACAATAAAACTTCTTAATTAATAGTTTACTAATTTTAGCTTTCTCAATACGCTATGATCCTATCACTTATCTGGACCAGTTGGGGAAATGGGGCAGGGGATGGGTAGAAGAAAGAAAGGGATAAAGTGTAGATTTTACCATAATTGGTTTTTAAAAGAATGAAAAAAAAAGAACGACCTGAATTTGAACTCGCGACTTACACTCGCTCAATCCAACCTGCGTCTGCTAGTGTAGCACTTATAAAAAGAGAAGATTGTTTAGTTATGTTTGTTTCAATGTAGACACTTAAAGGGAACTAATTCAGCTTATATCACCACTTCAGTCAAGTTCAATTTCTTTCCCTTGTTCAAGATACCTAACAAAATAAATAATTACCAATTGTTGATTAACTAATTGGTTTTTTTCTTTTACTAATTCTTCTGTTGTTAGGTAAAAGCAGGGCCGGCCCAATGCGAAACGGATTTTGCGGGGCCCAGTCTGGGTAGGGATAAAGATAATTTCAAAATTAAGATTTTGTATTACAAAATTCATTCGTTTTTACAATAAATTCTTTTTAAATGAAAGCTAATAATGTCTTTTTTATTTTGTCGCGCGTATGATTGGAACACCAAAATGACAATCAATTTTATCTATTTTTCTGAAGATTGGTATGAGTTTTCAGGAGATTTTATAATTTCAGGAGATTCCCTGGGCTATTTCGTGTATATTTGCAATTTCAGGAGATTTCCAGGAGGGCCTGGAAAATTATGAGGCCGCAGAAACCCAGTTATTAGCCTATTTATAAGTTATCATTGTTTAATTTAATAATTTACACCTAGAATTAGCGCGGTGCTATGAAAGTGACCACTTCGGTCGCATAGGTTGCAGTGGCTTAAGGCCGGCCCTGGGTAAAAGCTAAATTTCGGGGTGATCCTATATTGGGGGTGGGAGAAATATAACGTAGAAATTTTTTGACCACAAAGGCAGACAGAGTGAGTTGACATGGGCTTTGTGAAAAAAATATCCCACGTACACACATGCTTACTGCACTAACAAAACAGTATTTTGTAGCATTGCTTAAGCGTAGCGTATTTGTCTTTTTTTTTATCTGCAGGTCAAGGCGTATCCTAGATTTCAAGGTCAACAGCCGCCATCTTTCCGGTGTGAATGGAAAAAAGACACTTTTAGTCTGCACTATTACTCCCTCCGATATCAAATTCTCAGCTTCGTGGCCGGTACCGTGGAGGCCGTCTCCAGGCTGCTCTTCAACGCCGAACTGGAAGTGGAAATCTCTTGCAACAGGGGCACCAGCGCGCCCCACCACATTTTCTACATCTCGACAGACGGCCACGCCAGCGACAGCACCGTGCATCTCTATGCTGACCACACCAACCTGTCCGCGGACCCGCGCGACTCCAAGATCGGCGTACGCACGTTTTGTGCCACTTTCCCCTTTCACGTCATCTTTGATGCGCAGCTGAACATCGTCCAGCTCGGAGCTTCCTTGGCGAAGATGATTGCACCGGAAGTCAGTGCCAAGGGGCGTCACCTGACCTCGTATTTTGACATTGTCAAGCCCTTAGTCAAGGCCAGCTTTTCCTCCATATTGTCCAGACTCAACTCAAGTTTTGTCGTTCGAACCAAGGGCCTGTCTAAAGGCAATCACAGACTTTCGGATGTGAGTATAAATTAAGAGATTGTAACATATAGAGTTTCTCATAGAGAGAAAAAATAGTATAATTCCTAAACAAAAAATCATTTTGCCATTTATTAGATTATATAGACTTAGATCCTCCAGCGCCGTTACGCGCATTGAGCGGTAAGCTGTCTCCATATAGATCTTTCACTGGCAATGTCTGAAGCCACTTCCCACCTGGGGTCCACGTCTCTAAGGTCCTCAATGGAAGTAGTGGCGCCACTACTTTTATATTCTACAATAAAACAAGTCAACTTGAGTGTGAGTGGATGTAGTTGGAGCTACAAGAGTTGGGACAAAGAAATTAGGGGGGGGGGGGGTTTGCAAGGATGAAAAAAAAAAAATCAAAAGAAAGAGACACGAGTGATGAAAAAAGAAAGAGCAATAGAGAGGGACACGAGTGATGAAAAAAGGTGAATAAGCAAAAACTTTAATGCAATACACTCGCGTATTTTATCTTTAAAAATGTAGGTACACTGCCCATCATGTAAAACATTCAATGGCGTCCTATTTGTCCTGTAAAGATCGTTCGCCTAACTGTTCGCCTGTTATGTTTAAATAATCGTTGATCTGTAAAAAAAAAAAAGACATATGTGATGGATTATTTCAAAGCATTAAGATCAACAAAAAAGTCAGGGGCTAATAATGATGTGGCGAAATGTACAAACAGCGAAAGTGTATTAATCAATGTACTATTCTCCACCCTCCAACTTTGGACTGCTTATATGTATAGTAGAACCACGGATATGACATATTTATATATATGACAAAACTATTAGATATTCAGAAGTAATTAAAGACTCTGGTTTTGGGTTTCAGAGTGCATGGACTAATCCAGTGTCTTCTCTCCTTTAGTAATACAACGATGATGTGACAACCAAGCGTCAGTTAGAAAACAATCACAACCATAGACACAAACAAAAACGTGGGATAAAACTCTAATACACAGTAAGATCCCGGTCCATGTAAAGTCAAGTGTGCCTACCAATAAGACCACTCACATATATCTAGAAGTATCTCCAACCTGTCTCCTTGGGCCCCTCAGAGATAATTGTAGAAATATCCAAAACTTTTCTGTCTTTGCCCCTCACATAGAAGTGAATGAATATTAAAATAATGATCATTAAAAATTTTATACCGGCTTTAACAAAAGTTGAATCTTAATTTTTTTTTGTATTACCCAAAGCAAAATTGAGGCATTTTTTACTCCGTGAGGTTTGGACTCTATGCCTAGCCAGTTGGGATGTGTTTCATTTACAGACTTCCTACCCCCCTTTTTCTTTTTCAAAGCCGCGCCAGAAAGAAACTGTTATCGTTGATTTTCTTCACCTCTTTAAGAGATAAAGCTATTCCATTGATCAGGCTAGCTGTAAATAAACCCAGAATAAACTCAAGACTCCGTAATGAAATGAAAACGTAAAGGATCCAGCGTGTGAGATTCTCGTTCCAGACCTCTTGGTTTATCTCTGACACAGAATTCAGTATTTTTTTCTCTCTTTCGAAACCAGTTCCTCAGCATTGGGTGACAAGATGGTATCTCAACACGAGGTGTGCCATCGCCTCCATCTTCACGTTCAATGTTTCAGAGCCGTCATATAAACAAACACAGTGGGTATTGGAGATCAAGAAGCTTCATCTGAGAAGAAACAGAGGGGAGCTCTCATTCAGGGAGATTCGAAATTAATCTTTTTAAAAGTGTCCAAAACTAAAACAAAATTAAGTAAATAAAGTTGTTTTTTTTTCCTTTGATTAATTAAAGAAAAAATTTCACGCTTGAGTGTATGCCAACACCATATGGCATATGGTGGGAAGCGTGGTCGAGAGGCTAAGTGCGCTTGAACTTGGCTTGGCTTGGCTACCTAGAAGGGGGCTCGAGGTTCGACAAAACTAAAACAAAATTAAGTAAATAAAGTTGTTTTTTTTTCCTTTGATTAATTAAAGAAAAAATTTCACGCTTGAGTGTATGCCAACACCATATGGCATATGGTGGGAAGCGTGGTCGAGAGGCTAAGTGCGCTTGAACTTGGCTTGGCTTGGCTACCTAGAAGGGGGCTCGAGGTTCGACACCCGACTCGTGCAGAGTTGTGTTTACTGAGCGCCTAAAGGCAACACGGAAAACCATCTCCTAGATACCCACTGGTCCACAAAAGATTGGACCAAAAGCGCTCTGAGCATGCTATTAGCATGAAAGTAGCGCTTTATAAAAGCTATAATAATAATAACATCTGAGAACAACAGTTACTAAGGAAGCTGTGTGGCCATGACAACGATCTTTATTATATTTTAAAATGTCAAATTAAAATTTGCTCTATTGCACTATTATAAACATATCATACATACATATTAATGCACGTATCTGAATAAAAGTAAAAAAGTAAAGTTCCCCTGTCAGACCTTGTGGTCTACAGGGCAGATAATGTAAAGGGCATCTGTTTCTGTGGCCTACGGTTAACGAGGGTGTCATGTGGCCAGCACAACGACCATCGCGTTTACTTTCCCCCAACTAATGTCATTAGAGCTGGGTGGACTCAAGAGGCGCTCGAAGATAACACCTTTAATAAAATCACTAATTTTAGAAAGCCTTCAGGAGAGAATACTCAAAAGTAAAGAAGCAATCTTACATAAAACCTTGAACCATAATCTTCAAATACAAAAACACAATCTAATAAAATACTCAGAAAGACACAAAGATAGAGGCACATTCCTCATCCCATATGCTAGGACAAATTTGTACAAATGCTCCTTCTTCCCTAGTAGGCTACTATTAGAGCATAGAATGGGTTGTCTGAGCTAGCCAGGAAAACCAGTCAGTGACTTGGCATTAGGTCATTGGTTAACATGCATGACTAGATGCATGACGCATAGGACGTAATCATCTTCTTTTTTTGAAGCAACGTCTGCATTATATAAGATAGGTTAAAAAGGTCCCGAAATTAAAAATCACAGTCAGATACTAATACATACATATCAAAAGACTCACGTCAATCAACACATATCATTACACATCAATTGAAAGATTATTTTCTAAAAAAAAAGGCTGAAGTCGTGGGAATAGAAGCATATTTATTTTTAAACATATTTTTTTTTTTAAAATCAAATTTAATTAGTAAATCGAGGAGAATTAGCCTCCCGGAAATCAAGTGAAACCTTTTTAATTCCACCATTAAAATGAGCTCCAGAAAATTAGTTCCATTTTCGCTGTCGTCAGCTAAGTTTGTTCATTTGTCAAACAGTTCATCCTGGTGTTTAAATAACACGAAAATCTCGCTATCAGCAATATAGAATTAAAAAAAAAATACCAATATAAAAATATTTTTTTAATAATTCTTTTTTTTTTTTGGAAATTTCATTTCTTCTATGAGACTCAAATAGATGTGAAAAGTGCAAGATCGCTTTCAGAAAGTGCTAGAGGCGTGTGTGGCCCAGCCAATAGACTTAGCTTTATTAGTTTTCATAACTGTAATTAGTTGGAGAGATCGAGCAAGGATTAGTTTGTTTTCTTCCTCTGGCTCTCCAATTCTCTCCCCCACCCCACGCTCCTTACACCCCAGCAGAGCCAAGATCAAAACATTATTTAACAGTGATTAATATCCAATCCTTTTAGCCTCTGGGCATTTTTGGAAACTACACGGCGCTTCGTGTAAGGAAACTGCTTCATACCACAAACCTTTTGGACAGGGGTGTTCATAACAAAATACCTCAGACGTAGTCAACAAAGTATCTCAGACGTAGTCGACAAAATAACTCAGGCGTATATAACAAAATATTTTAGACGTAGTCAACAAAATATCTTAGACGTAGTCGACAAAATAACTCTGATGAAGTTAACAAATATCTCAGACGTAGTCGGCAATAAAATATCTTAGATGTAGTCAACAAAATATCTTAGATGTAGTCAACAAACAAAAAAATACCTTGGATGGAGTCAACAAAATATCTCAGACATAGTCAACAAAATATTTCAGACGTAGTCAACAAAATATGCCAGGCGTAGTCGGCAACACAATATCTTAGACGTATTCGCCAACAAAAAATATCTCGGGCGTAGTCGGAGGTATGTTGAGGTGCCTAAAGACATTTCCACGTCCCTGCTGTAAAATATTTCATAACTTAAAAAAAAAAACACCTTAAAATTAGACTAACATTTCATAAATGTTTTTAATATTTTTTTTCACTTCTTGGAGACTCCAAATTTCAAAACGTTCGATCGTCTGTAGAGCAATAATTTGTTGATTATTTTGTTGGCGTCCGTGAAATTATTTATTTTGGTCTATATGCAAAATCGTCTCCCGAACTACCACTTTTCATTTTCTTAAGTTTTTCTTTACTTTTCATTACATCGCCACCATATTTCTTCATACTTCCGTTCCTTTCCCTTCCAACTGAATTGTTGTTCTGAAAGAATGTCAACTGGATCTTTACAAATTTTAAGTGGGAACAAAGAACCGATAACTGTGGTTAATTTCTAGTATGAAAAATCCCATTAGGAAAAAAAAAAGATTGCTAGCTAATGAAGTTGAATTTTCAATACTAAATGTTTTTCTTAAAAGTGTTAAAGCATATTCTTGTCTTCTTAGGTAGTGAGTTGAAAACCTTCAATCCATGCAGACAAGGTTGATAAGTTGTTAGTTTTGAAAGAAATACTTCTAGTTACCAAAAAATTGACGAAGCATACGGTTATTTTCTTGTGATAGTAATACGACAAATATGAGTCCTGTAAAAAAAATTGGTCTCGCTTCACAAATTTTGAAATGTGGATCTAAAGTAAAAATGTGTATGAACTTAAGTTTTAACAGCTAAATAGACTCTTTCTTTTCTTGGACCTTGACCCATGACCCATAGAATCTAGAGTTGAAAGGTCAGATGATATTCCTCCAAGAGACAGAGTCTATCATGTTCTTGGGCTCGCCGAGTGTGGAGAAGCTGGACGAACTCATCGGGAAAGGCATCTACATCTCAGACATCCCCATCCACGACGCCACGCGAGACGTCATTCTTGTAGGAGAGCAGACCAAAGCGCAGGTAAGAGCTTACTAATAAAAAAGTCTTCAGCCGATTTTGCTTTGTCTAAAGAAATGGTTAACTTTAAAAAAGTGTAATTCTCCTTTTGTCTAACATCGAGTCGTAGCAGTATTGCACGCAACTAGGAACCAAAGATGCGAAGATCAAAAATACTCTCCGAGGCACACTAAGAATTGAAGGACTCTCCAAGACATACTTAGAAATGAAGCACTATCCAAGACAGACCTAGAATTCAATAAGACTCTTAAAGACAAACTTAGTATTGAAGGACTATTCAAGACAGAATTGAAGGACTCTCCAAGACAAACTTAGAAATGAAGCACTATCCAAGACAGACTTAGAATTAAAGGACTATCCAAAATAGACTTAGAATTGAAGGACTCTCCAAGATTGACTCAGAATTGAAGGACTCTCCAAGACAGACTTGGAATTGAAGGACTCTCCAAGACAGACTTGGAATTGAAGGACTCTCCAAGACAGACTTGGAATTGAAGGACTCTCCAACACCTACTTGTAGAGCATGGAACAGTTTTATTCATACCTTATTTAAATAGTTCCCATACTAAGCAAATGTAAGTTAAATTGTTGATTTTTTTTCAAAATTTACACCGAAGAACAATTAAAAGTTGACATGGTGGGGGAGGGGTGTTGACGTAAAGATGTACAGTTATGATCAAAATATCATAAGTTTCCCTTTGGTAAAAGTCAATATACTTCAAGTAAAAATAGTGTACCAGATACCATAGCTGGATATTATGCTCCGTAATACGAAATTAAAGATATTAAACATTATACAATGTCGTGTTTGATTAACCCTTTCACAGTTGTCTTGGAGGTGTCGCGAAAAAATGTAGCTGACGGTCTGAAGTTTGGTGTGAGTTTAAATACACTTTTTGTTTTGCACATTTTCTTTTGTGGCATCGAAGATCCCTTTTTTACAAAGCTTATATTAATTCTCACTGTCTGTCTGGTAAAAAGTTTGTACACGTTATTTCTCCCACAACCAATACCGGATCAGATTGAAATTTTGTACAGTTTTTTCTTGTACCTGACAAAACAAGAATCAATAAAAAAAATAGAAAAAAAAAAAACAACAAGTCAATTAACTATTGGTGGTTAATAATTCTGTTTGGTATCAACCAAAAAAAAAAGAAAAATAAATCGTACTTGACAGATGCGGGGGTATGAGCTGAATTAGTCCCCCCCCCCCCTCCTTTCCGAACTGGTCCTGACAAGTGATAGCGAATTGAGAAAACTAAAAGCATGAAACAGTGCTCAACAAAAACAATTGGTAAAAATATTTCTAATCGCACAGGTTTAGTGTTGTCTTTATCTTTCCTAATATCAAAGCCTGCTAGTTTTAGGCTAATCCATAATGCAGAAACTCATCTAGTTACATTTATATAAAGCACGCTTTGACATTCGTTCCAGGTCTCAGAGTCCTTTCTAATGTCACAGAAGTTTACGTGCATCGATTAGAGTCGTTAATCTCGGCTAAATGATGATTGAAGGGAAAATCCAAAGAGGACCTTAAAGCCCTTACTAAATGTCTTTTACCTGAGTAGAAATTTCGGATTTGGTCTTAGTCTATAAACTCTTTCAAGTCATCAAGAAATTGATCAATATGTCCTCATCACTGAACTTCTCCATAAAACAAATATTTGTCTTGACTAAAAGTTATTAAATCGATAATTAATTTGTTTTCCTCTCTGACTTTTTTTTTTTACTTTATTCTTTAGCTAGAGATTGTGTCTTTTGATTTTACTAAATGTACTGGTACATTTATTTCATATATTTGAGTGAAATAAACGGTCTAGAGTTCAAGGAATACGTACAAATAACATTGACTTGTTTAACGTAGTAGCAATTAGTTTGAAAAGAAATATTTAACGATCGGTTTCATTTTGATGAGTTTCCAATCTGTCAAAAAACTTTTTATAAGTTCGAGATCTTTACAACGTCATTCAGTCTGCCCAGCCTAACATTACTGGAATAAAGTTATGGCTATTGGTCATTTCGCTGACCACATGACACCCTCGTGTAAATGCACGATTTGAGACATGGCGTTGATATAGTGTGACGTGTATTACTATTACATACCTGAGGGACTGGTCACTATTACTGTGTCGCGAATGCGTAGAATGCTAGGTTCGTGCTTCCTGGAGTACTCTTGACACGTGACAAACATAGATACTACAGATTGACTTAAGTCCGTTTCAGCAGACAAAACATAAATTTTTTTTGATAATAATAATAATACTGCACTCCTTGTTAGTTACACAAGTCTATAATAAACAATCCTATCCGCATAACAGCGGTATCAAATATATGCAATACGTTAAACTCTCCAGAGTAGATTACAAATCACGTCCGCATCTCAGCGGGTAACACTGTACATAATAATACAGACTAACTACTAGAAATACATGTCTCAAAGAGACCACTGGCATCAACTGCCCAAAAGTAACTACCTAACTGAAATTACTACTAGACTTTTCTAAGTCGCTACTGTCCGTCCCAGACCAAAATACTACTTGACTGCCCTGTCCAAAGGATACCACTTGACTGAACTAAAATTCAACTTTATTCATTTTACTTCCTGTTTTCTACATCAGGAATTCCACGTGTCTTTTAACCTCTTAACCTGAGGTGAACATTAAATCAGGCAATGTCAACTGAGACTGTGACACCTCGTCTACCTTCGGCCATAGAATCATAGGAAATTAACATTATCTGCTCATTTGGACCGCATTATATGAAAAAAGGAACATCTTTTAAACCTAATAATTTTCCTTTCTTTTCTGGGAATAGAAACTTACTTAAAATGTTAATTCATTGCACATTCTAGATCAAGTAGTTCCAGTTGCTTTTTCTTACTTTTTTCATTCGGTATTGGGGGGGGGGGGGGGGGGGGGGGGAATCTCTTCTAAATTTTCTTTTCTTTTTCTGCGCCTGTCTTCAACAAAGACTTTTTCGTTAAGTCTCAACTCGTGAGGACTCCAGCAGTGTTTTACAGAGGTCATCTGCTTCCAGCTGCTTTCCTGTATGCCAGTGAGGGCAAATTGGCGGATATGCATTTGATATTTAGATCACAACCTGGTTTGCTTGGTCATGTGAAATACTGCATTTCTCCTGAGATCTAGTGTCGACTAGTGTTTGTTTTTTTTAAGTATGATGATGCATTTAGAAAGCTAGAACATAACGTGGCGAGACAAACCTGCAACACTGAAAGTAATGCTCATATACGTGTTCATGAACATTTGTTTTCTGAACTTAAAAAAAAATCAAACCAGAGAGTATCAAGTAAATTATTTTCATGACCTAGACAGTCTTGGCTTCACTTGTTTCAACTCCTTCTCATACGTACAAGAAAGAAACACAGCCAATATTAATCTTCATTCAAATCCCAACAATTCTATTCTTAAAGTGTCGCCGGAATGGACGATTCAGAGATCAGTTATTTTAGTAAACAACATACTACAGAGTGTTAAACATTGCATGACATTAAAAGGCACGTAGGCTTGGTTATGCGTTGTTAATCACACGTTTTTATTCAAATCAAACATCTTTTTAAATTTCTGGAACTTCAAGCTACTAAGTGACACTTTGTAAATCGATCTTGTTTAAAATGTCAAACGCTCCATGTCACAAAGTGACAATCTCCAAAGCAAAGACCTATTCAACGTTTCGAATCTTAGCCTAGACTTGCGTATATGTGCAGAGAAAGGAAAATAAAAAATAACTCTATAAGCCTTGTGTTTTTTAAGAATATCATTACACTGTAAATACAGTTTTAAAAATATTTGTTTTCAATGGTTCCACTCACATCAAAGAGTGATTTCTGTTGGATTAAGTCCATTATAACGATGTATTAGGTTTAGGGACTCACGTAAAAGGCCATTTCAAAGTTGGTAAATATTTGATTTTTTTTCTTGACTTGTTCTGTGCGGCATTCATGTTTGCACTCGTAGAGATACCCCCTCTCCCCCACCCTAATGTCTCAGAACATACACACACACACACACGATATGTTAACATTTGTTGCCTGCAAAAGTTGGGTTCATATTTTTTTGTTAGAGTTTCTGGAACTCTCCCAGATGATGGAGAAATAAAATGGTGGACGAGGCCAAAATGTTCTCAGTTCTTCCCCCTGCCTTTTCATTTCGGGTACAAAGGTCAGGTCGGTGATAGATTGCCAGAAATGTTGGCCTTTGTGAGCAAAGATAAATATTTCCTTTGTAAAATGTGTTACATGTTTCGGATTTTTCCTTCAAAATCTGAAGATAATTACATCCTAACCCAACCCGTCCCTAGTGCTATTAGAGCATGGAAAGGGTTGCCTGAGTCGGCAAGGAAAACCAAGGATTTGGCATAATTCCAGTCATTGATTAACATGCAAGGAAAGATTGACCTAATGACACGCGTAGGACGCAATCATCTTCTTTTTGGAAATAACGTCTGTATTTTTGTAAAGAGAAGATGAGACCACCGGGGGGGGGGATGGCAGTGGGTAGGGATCCGAACCCTGGCCCTTGGAGACCACTGAACCAGAGTCCAGAGCGCATACAACACTAGTAAGCAGCTATCCGTTTTTGAAACTAAATCCCGAAATTAAAAAATCCCAGTTTTCACTAGGATTTGAACCCGGAACTCCCTGTTTGGAACATTCATATTACGATTAGCTCTCAGTGTTTCATTAACAGTTATCTGTATTTTAGTCTAAAAAACTATGTAAGTGAAATATATCACATATTTATCTATCACATATTTAACAATCACATATTTAATTACACTATCCCATTCTAAACGTTTGTGTGTGTGTGTGTGTGTGTGTGCATATGGAATGATGTATTTCTGTATTTGTTGAGATTTTCTTCATTGCAATATAGAAGTTGGTTTTTGTAAAATACAACATTTGACACACCCATACACAGACACACACCCACACACAGACACGCACCCACACAGAGACACCCACCCACACAGAGACACACACCCACCCACAGACACACACCAACACAGAGAAGACACGTGATAAAGACGTGGTCTGTTTGTTTTGAGGAAAAAAAAATATGTCTTATGCACCTTGACAAAAATATGGGTCTGTCTCTAATCTATATGCCGAGATTTTATTTTTTTCTTTACATAAACTATATTCTCTTTAGAAAGTAGCTACGTTACCTTTTTTTTTACGTTGGTAAAATCTCCTTCAAACCAAAAAACCGTGAAGACTCAGGAAACTTTGTAACGAACACAAGATGTGAGCACCTCACTTGGACCTTTGCCGTCTTTACGTTCTACGGAGAAAACAATAGTCTTCTTATTCCTCACATCCACCAATGAATAATGAATATCTCTGGTAGGGAAACTATTTATTTTGTCATCAACCAGCACTGGATAGTTCCACTTGGAGACTGAGCATAAAGGAAGGGTTAGGGTTAGCAGAGGCCTACACAACAGTAGTAGAAAAAAGGGTGAAAGTGCCTAGTGATTACAGGCAGCTGTGTATCAAGGATTGGCCTCTTTAGTAACACAAGAAGTTGCAAAGGGAAAAGATCGTCTCCCGAGATTTAAAATGCCACAGAACCAGAAATTCAGCCGTGATTCTGTAATTGTGTATCAACGGCATGCACTTTTGGTTCTAGAAAAACAAGAAGCCTTCATAAGTCCTTGCTTACAAGTGTTACATCTAGAGTCTTTCAAAGTCAACGAGAAGATTGTCATAACTAGATCTATGGCCCGATACATACAATTTTGTTTTAGGATGTAACGAGATTATTTCAACAAAAAGTTCATTAAAAAAAACAGAAAACTATTTGCTATCCAGATAATTATTTATAGCTTTCGGAAAGTTTGCTTTATATTAAATGTAAATTGATAATTCTTAAATTACTTTTTTTTTAGAATGATGTCAAACCTGTGGCCGTGTTTATAAATCAGCTGGAATTAATCCGTCCGCATCCGTAAAATGTCCTTTCAGATTGAATGTATTATGAAGAAACAAACGAGTTTTTAATAACTGTAATGAATACAGACATTAATAAACATGGATAACAATATATAGGAATGAGTCATATACATTACTCCGCTATCTATATTATACAATGTTTTATATACACGTAATGAAATCAGAATAACGCTAGCATATGATTTATCATTCCCATACAGACTCACAAAAATCATTTATATTCTCATTTATCATGTAATGAACATGTGTCCATTTGTTTGTCCTGAGCATCAGACTCCAAAGAACTGGCCTACCATTCAATCACGCGAACTCTTTGATTGCAAGTCTACTGCACGCTAGGATTATTTCAGACGTGCACAGTTATATTTTTCTTCTCTAAAAGAAAAACAAACTATTATTTTATATGATAAATAAGAGACAGATGTGCATGGGCTTATTTTTTATTACATCTCAATGGCAGGCAATAATAATAAAAAAAAACAAATTATCTTTCTTATTAGTGATTTTCATAAAATGGAGACACATCAATTAATAGCAAGTTTTTTTTTTAAAGCATCCAATGTACAAAATACAGAAATTTAGCCTCGTCTGTCCATTAGTCTGTTCGACTGTTGGTATTAGGACACATCTACAGTCCAGGTACACTTAGAGTATCTATGTAAAAAAAAAAAGTAAAGTTTCCCCTTTCAGACCTTGCGATCTATGTGGCAGATGATGTAAAGGTCATCTGTTTATGTTGCCCACAGTACAGTTAAAAGAGAGTGTCATGTGGCAAGCACAACGACCAACCTCCTTTACTTTTCCTTAACTTACGCCAAATACCTGTGAGAGCAGGGTGGAATCAAAGGCGCCCAAAGATCCCGAAATTAAAAATCCCAGTCTCCACCAGGATTCGAACCCATCCAAACGCTTTACCTCTCAGCCACCGCGCCTCCATCTATGTTTGTAATGAACTTAAATTGATAATTCTTCTTCCAATTATGACTTCTAAGTTTCAGACGTTACTTTAGAAATGAAAATTATAACATCCTAGACTAAACATTGTGCTGGAGGCACGGAATAGCAGCGGGCGTGGTTCGAATCCTACACCCATATGATAATACAAGGAGAAAGATTGGAGCATTTTGACATTAAAAGGGCGGATAGAATCGCATTGACATAGACTTAATTTGAAATGGTCTCTTCAAATAAATGTATTGCGTTTCTCATGTAGAAGGCGCTTCCTAGAAAAAAAAAACTTAGAGAACGTCTCATAATTTAATTTTTTAACTACTAAATCTTTATCTAGAATCTAGAACATATAACAGGTGAAAATCCAGTGCTATAGAGCAGTTGTTGGGTTATTGTTGACATTTTAATTAAAAAAAACAAAAACAACATTCTAACGAGATGGCTTAATGAAGACTAAATGAACCTGTAGATAAAGCTCAGCACGATCCCAGTAACAGGGAACTGTTTTGTTCTACGTGTATGTTCCCCTATAATGAAGTCTTGTTCCCCTACAATCAAGTCTTTGTTACTAGGCTTGTGGTCATAGAAATGCCTCACACAACAAGCTCTTGTCAACATGGGGAATACAAGAAAAGAAGTTAATAAATGAGTGCTTAGGAAAGATTATGACATTAATGTTGTTTATAACAAAAAGGCAACATTAGTGCTAAACTAGATAAACAACTCTGACACTATGGTCTGTGTGCTGATAAAAGAGACTTTAATGTCGAAATATGTTCAGACCCTAAGCTTACAAGAAATGTTAGATTTTAATTTGAAAGGAAAACATATCGGTAATTAAGAGTTTACGAAACTTCTGACAAAAGCCAGAGTATTTCTAACAGAAAGAACTAATTGACTATTATTATCGTTAAACCTACACAACAAAGAAAATCATCGCGTTTCAGTAATTTTGTCTCCGTGATTCCATGTTCTCGCTAAGTAAGCTGCACACTTTTATTGCTGTGTTTGTTTTACTTGATATTACAACATCAGATGATGTCGCGACCATGCCCTTTGGGTTTCATATATATCGATCTATTAAACCAATACCTCGTGTTGATTTTGTATTTTGAACTGTTCTCATACTTTCGTTAAACTATATACAAAAATATTTTTTATGTGATTTTTTTCCCCAAGCGGTGCAGATACTTTAAAGAAAGAAAAAAGAACAGAGCACAAAAAGAATATTTAAAAAAAAAAAAAAAAAAAAAAAAAAAAAAGCGTTGAATTTTTTTAAAAACTAATTATATTTATTACTGTTCAAATGTTCATAATCATTGAGCCCAATCGGGCAATGTTGAACTAGTTCATTTCGTTTCTTTGATTCAAAAGTAGTGGGCCGGAAGTCGCTTTTTTCTCTTTATATCTTTGTATTGTTCAGTTGTCTCTTTAAATTAAACTGACATTATTATGCTATCATTTTAAGTGTGCCCGATAGAGAAAAAAATTCTGCACAAAAATAAGGGCAGTTGGGATATAACCCGATAGAGGCTATAAAAAGAAAAGACCTGAAACTAGCGCGTGAAACTACACATTTACAGTACTTTATTTGATGAGTATTTTACCCATGATCTGTGTTGTTTTTTGAGGACTAGCTTATTTCATGTACCCGGCATTTTCCGATACACAACTTCATACAGAAAATAATTGTTGAAAAAAATTGTAGTGATTTTAAACTTTAAATGATTACTTAAAAAGGTGTTACTCTAATCATTTTGAATATTATTTTGTTATGAATCTCTTTATTTTGTGTCTGTTCTAGTTTCTAAAATTTTTCTTGAGTAAAGGGGTCGTTTTTCTCCTAATGGTATACCTGATTTCTCCAAGCAGCCTTTATAAAATATTGGTCCTAAAAAATGCTATGTTTATAAACGAAAAATCGCATGGGTGCATTATGATGAATGTACGTGTTAGTTCAATATATTTTATATTACTAGGTCACTATAAGTAACTGTATAAATAGACGTAAGTTTCATTTTTGTTCTGTTAGACACAAAGTCACGTGGCAAATTTTTGTTTATATCCTAATTCTAAAATGGAATAATAATAGAATTATACAGTAAAAATAATCACTAAGTTTTTCTTTTAATAGTTTTGAAAGTCTAACTGATAAGATTACAAAGAGAGTTTGTTTTTGCAGATGTACACAAGCTACACTATGAGTCAGTCCATCTCTTCAAATTGTATAGACATGAGTGTAAAAATGTAGGCTTCGATATTTTTAGCCTGAATTTAAAAAGTTACAAACTTCAAACAACTAATATATTGCCTCTTCCATAAAACTTTATACTTAAAAAAAAATTTATCCAATGTTCGAAATCCTGCTTGTATACTTAGGTCCTTATTTAAATCGATCCGGTATCAAGAGAATTTAAAAAAATTTAAATGAAAGAAGATTGAGATATAGTTATACATATATTTTTGTGATGGTACGGGGGTACCGGCATCTTTTTTCAATGTCGGGAAAAATGATTACTTTTCTTGTAATTCAACGTTAATTGTTAATTTATTAGTAGTTGAAAGTTAGGCAATCTATCACTGAGTACCGGAGCCTCTTTTTTATTTTTACAAAAAAAAGCACTTTATATATTTTCAGCCGACATGCAGTATTATTAAAAACACCTCTATGTGAACTTCTCAATCATCTAGAGTCTTAGACAGTCATTATTTTAGACTAGATTTAAGTAGAGTCTAGACCTAGATTTAGTAGGCCTATTATTATAAAACAAAAATAATAATCAATCATTATAGACATCATTCGCAATTTTATTATTAGATCTAGCCATTGAAAAGTAAATCTATTAATAAACTATAATAGATCTAAGTCTAAGTACTAACTTATTAAATAAGTCATTATAAGTAGAAGTATTATAATGAATATTGTATAGATCTAGATTGACTAGATTATAGATAGATCTCTAGTTTAGTAGATTAAGTATAGAGTATAGTAAACGTATTATACTATTATTAGATCTATGTCTTATGTCTATATATCTCTAATAATCTAATAATTAAAAAACTTTAGTCTTTATTAATATCTATACTTTTTTCTAATAAAAACTGACTATAGGCATAGCAGAGGCTAGACTCGGCAATCTAGTCTCAAAATAGAATCTATACTATTACTATCTAGATCTATTCGATTTTTATATATAGATCTAGACTAGAATTAGATTATAGATCTAAATATACTAATGGAGAGATGTGAGGTGTTAGCTAATAGCGTTGCACAAGAAACAAACCTGGGTTTTTCTAAACTCTAATCCTTGGTATGTAATAGTAAAACAACACCTACCTAAATAAATCGTAACTAGCAATCAAAAGCCTATATTTATTGTAGTATATATAGGCCTGTGGTTGTATTTTATATTGCCTTCGTAACTTCTTCTATAGAGAAATGACTTTTGTAATTTCTTTTACTGAAAATTGAGCTTTTCGCGTCTGACACATATATAATTTTTATGATCAGCAACAAACCCTATTATAATTTTTTTACTTCAATATTTTAAATGCGTCTTTGCGGTGGTATGAAGTTCTGTTTTATCCACATTGTCCTCTCACAGTTTGTACTTGAAGAATCTTTTAACTTTTTGTTAGCGGATGTACACAAAATATACAAAGGAGGCAGTGATCTTTTAAGTGCCTCCGGTGTAGAGAATAAAGGAACTGTAGATAAGCTTTGTAGTTGTTGTTGTGTTTTTGCTGTTGTTGTTGTTTTTGTTGTTATATTGTTGTTGTTGTTATTGTTATGTTGTTGTTGTTATTGTTATGTTGTTGTTGTTGTGTTTGTTGTTGTGTTTGTTGTTGTTGTTATTGTTGTTCAAAGGGCACTTTTAAGCATTGTAGAATCAAATTGTCCAAACTCTTCCGTTTGTAGCTTTTATTGAGTTTTCGACGTTGAAGTTCGACTTAGCGACCTTGACATTGCTAAGTTTGTCGTAAAAAATCTCCACACTCTATGAATGGGTCTCCCACTTCGAAATAAAAAGAGCATATTTTACGTCATCACAAAGTCTCGGCTAAAACTTACGGAAACTTTTAATCTCGCGAGACGCTGTTTCGACAAGTCTCTTTTGTTGGTCTTCTAAAAAGTCCGTACACGTTATTTGTCCCAGATCCCGATCTCGGATAAGGTTGAAATTTTGCATAGTTATTTCTTTTATCTATCAACACTAGAATCAATTAAGAAAACATTAACAGAATAGTTAATTAACTATTGGTAATTTGGTAATTAACTATTTTGTTTGGTATATCAAACAATGGAAAGAAATTATACTTGACTAATTAGTCCTCCTTATTGTTTGTAGAATGAAAAGTTTGTAAATAAGTATAAGCAGCTCCCCGGCATAGTGGATATGTAAAGTCTCAGCCCCCTCCCCCTTTCCAGCTGGTCCAGACAAGTGATAGGATCATTTTGCATTGAGTAAGCTGAAAGCATGAATAGCTGTATAAAATAGTGACATAATCGGACTAACCTTCCCGATTAGGTACAATTTCACAAAATTTTTATCTTTTAAATACACTTTCAAAATGTGTTTCAGGATTAGTTATTACTGCTTTGAATATTTTGTCTTAGAAATAGACTGAACTGAATGTGGATTACGACATCTCCTTAAAGAAATGCCATCAAATGCACAAGTTCTTTTCACTTGCGACATAGTCACGTAACTAAAGACGCCTCCTTTCTTTTCTTACCCAAGTCAATTCTCTTCTCTTTCCTCTGAACAGCAATGTCAATCAGTGTCTTGAGATAGCAAATCGATTCATTGATCTGGTATAAGATTTAGGGGGAAACAGGAGGGGGGGGGGTTGTAAGACTGTATTACGTTTTGTAGTTAGGGGTCGTGGCAAGATCCTCTTTACGACCCCTTTTTCCTTCACGAGTCCTGGTTAATTGAGCGGATCCCATTTCACTCTGGCCTGCCACTTACTTAAGGACCTGGTGCTTTGACGTGCTGGCAATGGGGGCCGGGGTGGGCAGGATTTATGTGGAGGTAGCATTTCACTGAGTGTGTGTGTGGGGGGATGGGTAGTGGAGGGGGAGAGGGATAGTGTCAAGAGGGATTGTAGACAAAAAGAAGGTCAGAGTTTGACACGGGTCAAAGTTCCATGCTTTTGAGACATGACCAAACAAAACTGAATGCAGCCACTGTCCCACTAAGGCATACTCTTAAGAACAAACAAACGTATGCATTTATACACATCTATAAGCACACACACACACATACACACACAATGTGTATACATACACACACAACTAATACAGACACTCATGAACAAACAATTTAAAGACGTCCACCTCCACCCCCCCAACTCTTGCAAACATTCACAACTCTACGATGCACAAGAACCGATTCCCCCCCAACCCCCCCGGTTCCATCTCAAACGATCTCCTGCCTTGAGATAGATTTCATCCAGACATATTTCGTGACAGTTTGAAAAGAGTGCGTCAGTTATTAATTAGACTAAGTCTGAGGATAGAAAAGAAAAAAAGTTTGGAAATGGTAAGGGTGGGGTGGGGGGCGTTCTATGAGAGGAAAATAAACGCTGCACCAGGGAACATAATGGCGTAAAATAAAAGGAAAGAAAAAAATTTGTGGGGAAACTCTAAGACCATGTTTGATTTTGTGATTGATACTATTTCCCATTGCTCAGTTCTCTTAGTGCGATTAGTGTTGAGGTAAAAGACAATTCATGGCCCGCGACGATTTAATGGATTTGAACAGTTCAAGTTACAAGACCATCAAAGGCAAAGACTTTCTGCGTTAGGGCAATCTCTGAATTCCAGTGTGCTCTTTTATTGAGGGACTTGTAGATATTTTATAAAAGCAGACTTTATGTGCCTGCAGAATAACTGTCAGTGTTTTATTTTTTCTTCCACTATTTTCCTAGACTTATATTTCCATATGGTCTTGCGTCTCCTGCTTGTAAGGGCGACTATCTAGTCCAGTCTGCATTGACACGTTTTGTGTTTGTTTTGCAAGTTTGGGACAAACCTTCAGAAATAAAGAGTGCTACATTATAGCCCAGATCGCTTTCATGTGAATGGAATGGGTTGCCCTAGTCAGTCAGGAAAACCAACAACTTAGCAGAGTTTAAGTCGCTAACTGACACAAGTAATGCCTGGGACGTAATCATCTTCTTTTTTGACGTAACGTCTATAAAATATAAGATTAAAAGTGTGACAGGAGATGGTGCTTGGTTCAAACTTTGTACCGTCAAGTTGACAGGATATCATACCACATGACTAGGCAGTTACCTGGGGATTAGACAAATATATTCAATGACAACTGATTCATTGACAACAGGTTCATTGACAACTGGTTCATTGACAACTGGTTCATTGACAACTGGTTCATTGACAACTGATTCATTGACAACTGGTTCATTACAAATAATTCTTAAACAACTGGTTTTAAAACTTTTATTAAAAGAAGTTATTTCTTCTAAGATTTTTTTTGCAGACGCTCTAAAGCTAGATAGTAGCTAGATGCCAGAAGCCCTACTGCTATATAGTAGCTAGATTTACCACAAAGAATCGCCCATTTTAGTTTTGTGTTTATAATTGGATTTTTTCTGCATGATACTTAGCTTTATCTAATTTATCTTTTTGGAATAAACACATGAATCATCAATAAACATAAAGTCCTTGAGTTAAGATTTCAGGAGTCAACTAAAAAAAAAATGGATTGAAATTCAAAATCGTAGAATTGGCACACAAGACAATTGAATTACTCGGGGTAATAGTGTGTTTATTATTAGCTACTTGGTTGTGTGGTATATGTCACGACAATTGCAGGTTCGAACTTTGCCCTCCGACATTCTCTAGCCACTTTGATTTCTGATGGAACATCAACTTTACAAGTTATAAGTTTAATACTTCTCTCATGTGTCTTAGACTTTGAAAATTTTATTCTTTTACTTATGGAAGTGATTCCTCTCTGATACGTTTTAAAGTTTAAGTTAGAATAGTTGTTTTCAATTGATGCATCGCTTCATATCACGTTTGTTCCCGCATATTCAATATCGATCGTTAAACTGTCGAGATGTACGATTCATAATGACAGTCCTTCTCGCCCCAAACCCAACCACATCAGCCCAGCTGTTGAAAAGACTCTCTTACATCCCACGCAAAGAGCTACTCTGTCAATAGCAAACAGATTTTCTCATTTTCCATCATACTCTCGTGGGTTGTTGAGAATAAATGGGCACGTTGACGTCATCAAAAACAGAACAAAACGTAAGAATACAAATAAACGAAACAATGATAACCGGGGAGTTTTTTTTTTTTAAATCTCTAAACAACTATAGAAATTTAACGAAACTATATAAAGAAAGAAGCTGTTTTGTTTTAGTCCTACTAGAAATTCATGCTTTCTCCTTTATCATAAGATGGAAGTAGGTTGTTCAAAAGTTGGAATGTAGAATGGTGCGTATCCGTGTTCTGAATGAAAGTGACATCTGATGAGAAAGCCCCCCCCCCCCCCAAAAAAAAAGTTGACATGAAAATTTAGTCAAGATGTTTTACTTTTATTACAATATTATTAAGACATTAAGAATAATAAAATAGTATATGTTGTAAATGTAAAAAAAAAAAAAAATCCCACTTCAACATGAACTGTGTATGAAAATTATTGAAATGTTAAATGGCAAGAAAAAAATACCTGATACTGAAGTCTTTCGAAGAGCGGGCCTGCAAAGTATTCACACAATCCTGATGTAGTCTCGACTGAAATGGGCAGGCCACATCTACAGAATGGAAGACCCCTGCATCCCTAAAAGACTCTGGCCAATTAAGGGAAGACGCTTGAGCATTGATCCTGCACCTGAAAAACGGAAGAATTAGAAGTGGCGTAGGTGGGGGAAGGATGGGGAGAATTTTAAAATCCTCCCTTGGCCCCACTTGAGGAAGGCCCCAAATGAGTGTTTTTTTTTACATTATGTATTAAATATTACGTAAAATGCAGGGCCCCCAAAGTGGTCAAGCTACCCGGCCCTCCAAAGGATGGAAAATTTTCTAGCTACGCCTTGAGAATTACCAGCTCGTTGACTGGAGACAATACCTAGGTATAGAGCCAACAATGCGCAGTCAGCCGTATTACCGTAATCATGCGATAACCGAGTAAATCTGCTTCAATTTTATGGAAGTTTAAAATGCTTGTCTTGGATGTGGCGAATTATGTAGGTCACAGCGGGGGCTGTGTATCCATGGGAAATACTGCATTCCTCATTAATCTTCGGACTCGAAGACAAGCCTTATTATTATTATATTTTTACGTAAATTTAATATAGATTACATATAGATTCTGGATCTAGATGTAGATCTAGACTAGATCTTAAAAACTTTAGGTCTAGTGTTAGATATGGATGTACATATTATGAACATACCAATAAATAATCTCCCAAATATACCGTCCTCGCTGACTGAATCAGAAAATATTTAAATTATTGAGGTATTGTTTTTTTTTTTAATGTAATTTTTGTTTGTAAGTTTAATACGAATTCAAGTTCCTAATAATCATTTATAAAACGTTGTGTCATTAAACCAGAAACAATCTGCATTATGCAAGTTATAAATTGCACAATGTGTACAGGATTACAACACTCCTGCAATACTATTGCAGTGAAAATATTTAATGTAGATAATGTACATTTTTATGAATTTTAAAAGGTTTCTTATTTTTGTTTGATTTGTGGTCTCTGATAAACTCTTTTTCCAAAATGAACCCTACAACTAGCTGCCAATCAATCTCACTTCTAGTTTGTTGATTCTCTCATTGGTTTGAAGTTTGATGTCAAAATGTCACTTGGCAGAACAGCTAGAAGTGTGAAACTTTACATAACAAGAGGAAACATAACAGATCATCAACAAATATAGACTCGTGGTTGTCGAGTATGTATGTATTGTAGATAAAGTTTCTTCCCTTCTAGTTTCCCCCCTTCCTATTGTGAACCTCGTTTTACAGCCTTCGCTTTGTTAGTTCCCATTTCCCTTACAAGAGCCTCACTTTTATCTTGCCCTATCAATACTTATCTGGTTTGAGATGGTGAAATGCTTGTCGAACACACACACAAGCACAAGCACACACACACACACAAATTACGTACATGTGGACAAATAAAATAAACAAGTGAGAAGGAAATAAAAAAAATTATTATTATTTTGTCCAAACTTTAATACTGTTGACTGTTCTTCTGATCCAATGGTAGCCATCTTTGTTTGTTTGATTGCTTATGTACACATCTTCTATATAACAATGTAAATTATTTCGAGCGTTTACTCATTTATAATGGTGGAAAGAGGCTACTCTTCTTCTTCTTCAAACTGTCAGGTAGAGTTTGAGCCTTCAGGTCTTGGAAGACTAGGCCAGCAAAAGTGAACAAGAGCTACCTATCTACACTATTCTGTCTGGCGGGGGCCCGCAATTTTAATTTTCTATATCTGTAAACCAGGCTAACCGTGCAGGACACGCCATTTATGTGACGGCACCTCGAGGAACGGCGCCTGGGTTGTGAAAAGGTTGTGGGAGCTTTTTTACAACCCCGCACTGTGCAATGGGGATGCTCTCGCACCCCATTAGGCTCCCCCACGGGAGTCTTGTTTTGCTACCCTTTAGCCTTATCGTTTCCTCCTACGATCCTTTTCACCCGGGCGCCACTAAGAGACAGCATTGCACGCTATAATCTATTACAACTATCAGTGTAAGAAGAAATATTATAGATTCTTCATTGATTCAAGGGCAGTTATTTTCAGAATTTCTTCACAAGTATATTTTAGTTACTTCCATTAAGTATATTTAAAACGTTATCTTCAGCCATTAAGGTAAACACAATCATAAATTATAACATTGAGATGTTAGCTCAATCGTAATGATACATAACAAGTGAACTATGCAAATATTATACATCTCGCCGCAACAGTTCAACACAACATTGCCCCGCCAATCGCATATAAAAGGTAGAGAAACAAGAACGGATAATATAGTCATGAGAGAGTAAAGCAACTAGAACAATGATCATCATGACAATATTCCACTATTACCCTCGATCAAGCCCACACGATCACAGATGTATATATCCAGATCTCTTTAAAAGTCTTCAAAATTACCAGAAAATTATTCAGCTATTTTTTTTTTTTTGTCTGTTCTGTTTAAAAACATATCTATTTATATAATGTGGGCCTAGGTGGTCGCTACCTACCTTAAAGTTGTATCTAGGCATTGAAGTTGTCGAAGTTAAAAAGATTTTAAAGTTGACAGGAAATTGTAAGGTGGGCCACAGAAGTCGTATTTTAAAAAACAAATTGTTCTAAAACATTTAATGGTGATAATGGCGAAACCAATCGTCACAGTTTGGTCCTTAACACTTGACTTGCAACGTCTCAACCTGAGGGGAGTGAAGACTAGTATCTCGATGCCACGCCCTAGAGACCGGTGATGTGGCAACAAGCTATTGGACTAAGAGATAAAGATGTGTTGAGATATATAAAGATGTGTAGAGATATATTGATATGTGTTAAGAGATAAATACATATGCAGGGACGTATCTAGGAATTTTCCATCATTTGTGGGCTTTAAGGGCCCCTGCATTTTGCGTAATTTTAAATTTAATGCAAAAAAAAAAAAAACCCACTCATTTGGTGTCGGGGGAATTTTAAATATCTCCTCCCTCTTCCCCCACTCTAGCAACGCCACTAGATATACTTTCAGATATATTGTGTTACAAAATTCATAGGTGTAATTTGTAGAAAACAAATTTGTTGAATATAAAATTATGCACTCAAGTTATTATTGGTTTTTTAAAAACTCCTTCATCCTTATCTTGTCTCGTATTGTAAAAAGTATCTGATCTTACAAATCTGTTGATCAAAAGAGAGAAATTCGCGCCATTTAATTCCCTGGACTGTTGTGCAAATTGTGAACTTCTTTTATACACATTTGAACGTGCTTACCGCCCTTGAAAAAATTAAAATAAAATTAGTATCAGATTACATGTGAATTACAAAACCTAAACATGTCTGCTGACTGTTTTTATTCAAACCTGACCACAGCTGTTGTCAAGAGATGTTTTTGTGAGAGCATGACTAACATGTATTTGTGTTTTGACCTTAATCTTCTAGTCATCTAAACAAAAACGCAAATGGAAAAATCTATGAGAGTTTGTAATGCATTGGTTTAGATGTCAATCTAGATTCATGAACTCTTTTTTTTTAGAAGTTTTGAAAAGGTATGGGGAAATGAAATATACCACATGTTGTGGACATTCGTTGACTTGTGTCACTAAACTGCTTGTAGAGAACTAAACCGCTGAAGACGCAGTATCTCTGAACTGTAAAACATGAACTAATTTGAATATCCTCTTTGTGAACAAAACTAAATATAACTTTCACTACATTAAAGGTCAAAGTCAAGTTGAGCTAAAATGAAACAAATGCAATTCATAACTTCTGATATCTAGGCTGAAAATATTGAAACTTGTCTTTTTTTTACTGCCTGAGTGGGGGACAATTTTGGGGGGAGGGGGAGCGCTCTTGAATTTGGTCTCCCCCACAATCTGTCTTCATCACTTAGCTTTTCATGACTTTGTTTAGTTTTATCTTAAGGAGAAAAAAAGATATAACTAACACATTGTACGAAAAAGTTTCTTATAAACTAATGTTTACGGCGTGAGCCTTCACATCTTACATTTCCCATCAAAACATCTGACATTGCTTTCAAGCACATGTTGATTACACTTGGCCGCAGTAGGAATATAGGAAATTGAATGTGCTAAGAGGACGCTCGAATATTACATTACACTCCAAAATCACATTTTTGTAAAAATCCATCTCACCCCTTGTAACAAATTGTAAAAAAAATCCAATACCCCCCATCCCCCCACCCCCCAAAACAATAACAAAATTTTACAAAAGACTTATATATTATATTAATTAATTATCATTTTGCCGAATTAATTTTTCCATCATGGTCTCTATAGAAACAATGGGGGGAAGTGTTGACTTCTAATGGGGGCTTCAATGACGTATTTACTGTAGTTTCCCCACCAATACTGTACGTGTACATCGGAGGGGGGGGGGAGCCGGAAACACGGGGTGTGAATAAAAAAAACGCGGGGTATTTTTTCCTTAATATTTTTTGGGGGAAATTCGTGGTATTAGCCCTCCTGCGAAAGTCATGGGACCACTGTAACTGTTAATAATAATAATGTAATGTCTAAAGCGGGGTTCACAAATATGAGGGTTGAATTCGCTGCTATAATATAACAAACACGAGAGTTAAAATGACAAACTGATCTAACAAAAATTTGTTATAGTTGAATATTTATTTTGTTACGTTACAAATCTTCAGGTCCCCCTCCCCCTCCACCTTGTGAAAAATCGTATCAAATATTTATATACGTATACGTATTTTATGTCTTTGTAAAACAAACTGTTTTCATACACCCTAAATCTTTGCTTGATTTTTTAAGAATTTTATCACTAAGTGAATTCCATAACAGCTTTTATTTATTATCACACCTAGATATTTTGAGTTGTTAGTCTGTGTTACTAGTTTACCATGAATAAAGTATTTTTTTTAATTTTTTTTTGTTGCTCTTAATAATTGGACTTTTCTGGATGGAAAGACCTATTCCAATTTGATTCCCATTTCTGTAATTCTTCTAATTGTTTTTTTTTTTGTGTAGAGTCATTTAAAAAATTAAACAGTAAGTGGTATCAATTTGTTTTCATCAGACTTGAAATTTACATTGTAATAGATTTAGACTAACAAAAATAAATCGCTTAGAAATATTTGTACCTTTTTTTCTTTAGCGCTATTTCATGCTTCTAGCTTTTACAATGCGCTATGGTCCATTCTCTCGTCTGGACCAGTTGGGAAAATGAGAGGGGAAGAAAGAGGTGTATGTGTGTGTGTGTGTGGGGGGGGGGTAACTAGGCGATGGATTCCATGATGGCTTTTTAAATATATTTTATAAAAAAAAAGTTGTATGACTTGAACTCTAGGGCTCAAGCCTCTCCAAGCCAATACACTAACCACTGAACCAGCGAAGTGCTTAGTCAACTAGAAATTTTCTTATCTATTATTTTGTTAGTTTCAAACGTTTTAGCTAGGAACTAGCTCTCTACACAAACTAGAAATCAACTTTTACCGCCTCATCTGTCAAGTACTAATTCTATTTTTTATTGATGCCCAGATAAATAATTATTTGCCAATAGTTTATTCACGTGCTGACCTAATTACTAATAGCTAATTATTCCAGTAGTTCCTGGAACACCTATCGAGCCTCAGTGAACACAAGAGTTCCCCGGAACACAGTTTGGGAAACACTGTTCTATCTCATCATTTTAAACACACACAAGCAAAAGCTAAATAGAACTTGTGTGAATTTGAATTTTGCATCTCTATGTACTTTTGATTGCAAGATGCTTCCGAGAAGACACAATTTGTACAGTTGCATGGCTACAGACTACAGTTGATCAATATCTTTGAAATAAAAATAGACATGAACTAACCAGTGGAGGAGTAACTCTACTCTTTCTTCTTCTCTGTCTCTCTCTCTCTCTCTTGTCTTGAATTCTAAAAGCGTTAAGTATTTAAGCGTTATTGGACAATATCAGAAGATTTAATCTTAATTGAATCTTCGAGCTATCGACCAAAAAAAGTAGTTTTTTTTAAAACATTTCTTATTAGTAAAAAACAACAACTCATGTTTGTGATCTAGAATTGAACAGAACAAAGAGCTCTAGATCTAATTCTACATTTTATTTGTTTTGTTTTAATTAATATAATTCTGATAGGTTACATTTTCTTCATAGTCAAAAGTTGGAGGTGGTCAAAAGTTCAAGGTGGGTGGTCAAAAGTTGGAGGTGGTCAAAAGTTCAAGGTGGGTGGTCAAAAGTTGGAGGTGGTTAAAAGCTGGAGGTGGTCAAAAGTTTCAAAGTGGCAAAAAAATCAATACTTAAAATTGAATCCTTTATTTCTATTTAAAATTTCACACTTAGAAATAAGGCTAGGTAGCTAAATTGAAAGACCGTCGCGCGAATGTTGTGGGTTCGATCACAATATAAGTCTTTTTTTCATTTTTTTGTAAATGATCTATTTAAGAATAAAGTAGGAATGGATTTTTTTTTTGCTTTGATTTAAATATAACGTACTTCTTCTACAATACAAATCATATTTTTTTTTGAAACTTTTGTGGCTTTTCACGTCTCAAGAGTCAATCTTTTTTCTTTTGCAACTCGTGTGGTCAAAGAGGCTTTAAAGTTGTCTTCTTGTATTTGTCACTTCAGGCACACTTTGCCATCACTGCATACACAACAAAGAAATGCCCTTTTACATTAGGGAACTGATCATTGCATGTGTCCCCCCGAGAACCCTGTTCTCCATAGATTCAACGCTTCTGGTTGTGCCACGTTTCTCCCTCAATAGTTACAGTTTGCGGGCCATTTCAGTGTAGAGATACTCGCTTCCCATTTAACTTAAACAACATGCTTCACTGTATTCAGGAAGAACATTAAGACTTATTTGTTCAAAACTTTGAATCAATTTATAAGCGTCTTAAACCTTTGTCTTTATGTCTGTTATGATATCATAGGACATTATGTTTCTTAACAGCGGTATGTAAATTAGTCTTATTTTTATGGAGATAAACTAATTTTCATTCACTGTCACTGCTATGGTCAAGCTTCGTTAAAGGTAAACAACATTCATTGTAGTCCCTTTAACAGCGTTTATTTAGAAATGTGATAATTGTGTTTGTATGTAGTATTGTGAATGACACTTGGTGATTGTGTTTGTATGTAGTATTGTGGATGACACTTGGTGATTGTGTTTGTATGTAGTATTGTGGATGACACTTAGTGATTGTGTTTGTATGTAGTATTGTGGATGACACTTGGTGATTGTGTTTGTATGTAGTATTGTGGATAGCACTTGGTGATTGCGTTTGTATGTAGTATTGTGGATAGCACTTGGTGATTGTGTTTGTATGTAGTATTGTGGATGACACTTGGTGATTGTGTTTGTATGTAGTATTGTGGATGTTACTTGGTGATTGTGTTTGTATGTAGTATTGTGGATGACACTTGGTGATTGTGTTTGTATGTAGTATTGTGAATGACACTTGGTGATTGTGTTTGTATGTAGTATTGTGGATGTTACTTGGTGATTGTGTTTGTATGGAGTATTGTGGATGGCACTTAGTGATTGCGTTTGTATGTAGTATTGTGGATGACACTTGGTGATTGTGTTTGTATGTAGTATTGTGGATGACACTTGGTGATTGTGTTTGTATGTAGTATTGTGGATGACACTTGGTGATTGTGTTTGTATGTAGTATTGTGGATGACACTTAGTGATTATGTTTGTATGTAGTATTGTGGATGACACTTGGTGATTATGTTTGTATGTAGTATTGTGGATGACACTTGGTGATTGTGTTTGTATGTAGTATTGTGGTTAGCACTTGGTGATTGCGTTTGTATGTAGTATTGTGGATAGCACTTGGTGATTGCGTTTGTATGTAGTATTGTGGATGACACTTGGTGATTGTGTTTGTATGTAGTATTGTGGATGACACTTGGTGATTGTTTTTGTATGTAGTATTGTGGATGACACTTGGTGATTGTGTTTGTATGTAGCATTGTGGATGACACTTGGTGATTGTGTTTGTATGTAGTATTGTGGATGACACTTGGTGATTGTGTTTGTATGTAGTATTGTGGATGACACTTGGTGATTGTGTTTGTATGTTGTATTGTGGATGACACTTGGTGATTGTGTTTGTATGTAGTATTGTGGATGTTACTTGGTGATTGTGTTTGTATGTAGTATTGTGGATGACATTTGGTGATTGTGTTTGTATGGAGTATTGTGGATGGCACTTAGTGATTGCGTTTGTATGTAATATTGTGGATGACACTTGGTGATTGTGTTTGTATGTAGTATTGTGGATGACACTTGGTGATTGTGTTTGTATGTAGTATTGTGGATGACACTTGGTGATTGTGTTTGTATGTAGTATTGTGGATGACACTTGGTGATTGTGTTTGTATGTAGTATTGTGGATGACACTTGGTGATTGTGTTTGTATGTAGTATTGTGGATGACACTTGGTGATTGTGTTTGTATGTAGTATTGTGGATGTTACTTGGTGATTGTGTTTGTATGTAGTATTGTGGATGACACTTAATAGAATCTTGGGTGTAAGAGTTCACGATTTGTAGGTTTATTTGTTGTTATATCGTTACTCCATTGTTTGGGGTAGAGTGACGTTCCCTGATAGATTGTTATTGATGTCAGAGACTTGAGTTTTGAGACTAATAGTAGAAGGACAGTATAAGGCTGTTGTATAGTTTGTTGTATGTTTAATAATTCAACATTTAATGACGTTATCATTCTGATAACTTTTATTATATATATTATCGGTTCTTAATACATCCCTGGTGTTTCTTAGAATTGTTGAAACACATACGTTCATGTGTCCATGTCGGAGCCATAGGCCTGCAGTTCACAACAGTCCACTTAGACATTTTCTGATGATGTGGCAGGTCTGCAGCAGTACACTATTATTATAAGGTTACATTGAATTGCTCAAGGCGATTTTATTAAACATTGTTCATGAACTTATTTTGTTCTGTTTCTCAGGATGGACTGAAGAAAAGAATGGAGCTGCTGAAAAAAAGTATCGAGACTGCCAGCAAAGCCGTGGATGTGGAGAAGCAGAAGAACGTTGACCTACTTTTGGAGATCTTCCCGCCAACTGTTGCGCAGAAACTCTGGAGAGGTATTTGTTTGAGTTAAGATTAACTAGAGACATTTCCAAATATAAATCCGATACTGAGACCCAGAATACACCATTAGCGCGCCATCATCAAAAATAATTTGTAAGAATTTAGACATGTCCAGTACATAGCCTAGTGACCAACAATCTGGACACTTGCCTCCGAGCGGAGTCACATGACGTGGAATTAAGACATTCCGGATAGTTATAAACTGAAGTCCGGTTGTAATGGCCAAAGTACTTAATTATTGAATAAGGATGTAACCTCTAATTTAATTTATACAATTTCATTGTTTGATTTGTCCTAACGCCATAATTAAATATATATATATATATAAAGAGAGACAGAGAGAGAGAGAGAGAGAATATGAAAACATTGAACCCATAGACAGAACGACCTAATGAGATAGAAACAATAAAAGAAATAAAATCAAAAGATTAGAGAGAAAAAGAACGTACAATATAAAAAAAAAGAAATTAAAGAAAGAGCAACTAAAAGAGAGGCTGACACAATCTCTTACACAAGCCCATACACACACGCACACGCGAAGAGAAAGTTTTATAGAAAGAGAAACCCAACGGATTACAAATTTCATTCAATCATTTCTTCCTAATATTAGTCTCCCTTTACAAAAGGGACACAGAAAGAGAGACTGAGATTTCGATAGCTTCTTTCTTTTAATACTAAAATTGTTCACATTTACATTTCCTTTCCGTGTACTGGCCTTACAGTGAGTAGTTTTGTTCCTCATCTGTAGAGCGGAGATACCATTTGTAAACACTTTCATTTCCAGGTGAGATTGTTGAGCCAACGACAATCGACCACGTGACTATGTTGTTCAGTGACATAGTCGGCTTTACTGCTATCTGCTCCACGGCCACACCCTTGCAAGTGGTTGACATGTTAAACTCACTGTATACTCACTTTGACATGTACTGTGTGGATATCGATGTCTATAAGGTACGTGCACCCCCTAAGCCCTAAGCTGTTGAACGTACTGTCAATGTGTAGTGTCTATGCTTTGTGTCATTACGTACTGTCAATGGGTAGTGTCTTAGCTTAGTGTCATTACGTACTGTCAATGTGTAGTATCTTTGCTTTGTGTCATTACGTACTGTAAATATGTAGTATCTTTGCTTTGTGTCATTACGTACTGTCAATGTGTAGTATCTTTGCTTAGTGTCATTACGTACTTTCAATGCTGACAAACTGTTATTGTAATGGTAATGATAAATTTATAGTTTCATTCTACCATGGCTTGCACGAGATAGTGGTCAAAAGGTCCACCTGAACGCTAGTAAGGGTAGATGAGATGTGTGAATTTCTAGTTAGAACAGGACTAGACTCCGATAGAGGAGTTGTGTATTAGACTTTAAGAGAGAGAGAGAGAGAGAGAAGAGAGAGAGAGAGAGAAAGAGGGTTGGTAACTGGAGACTATGTTTTGAGTAAGTCGAGAATTGTTTAGTAGGAAAGTCTTTTTCATATGGTAGATATATACTAGATTGTCTATGTTGGATGTTGAATTTTCTTCGAGTTTATTTGACTATCTGCATGTGTGAATAAGTTATAATTGAACAATTGTTTAAAATAAAGTTGTTCATACAAGGCGAGTTTCTTTGGCGAGAACGATAGTGCCCCAATGGTAATGTTAAGATGTCCTGTCGTCAAAAGAGTGAAACTGAAAAACTGACCTGGGGCTTGAAGTCAAACCAGACTCCTAACAAATGAGTTTGAGTTTTAATCCTGATTTATGATTCAAGCTTTCCACATGTCCACAAGAGAGGTTAGACCAAAGTGCGCTGAGCATGCTTATGGAGTATTCAAATTAATAAGTTGTTTTGTTTGATTTACTAGTAGAATGTAGCATTTATTAAGTAATACAGCGCTAGCATAAATAGCGTCAAAACAATCAAGGCAACTGACAAAAGCTGGAATAATGTGTCCAGCATGCAGCTGAACATTTCGGGTTGACATGGATCTCACCAGTCACATGAGTTGGCAATAAAACCGCAGTGCAAAGCTCTCATTGAGACCGTTCATTACAGATGGCCTGAACACTAACTTGCAACGTCGCGACCTGTGAACAGTGGAGACTAATAGCTCATTGACACGTCGTACATACGGGCAACTTGCGTCTGGCTCAAGAAAAACTGATCGCCCCCACCTCCGTTACATTGATATGATAAAAAAGATTTAAAATCAGTAAACATTGATACTGACCGTTGGGAAGACATAGCCTTAGACCGCACGAGAAGAGAGACGGTGACCAAGAAAGCTATAGAAAGCGAGAAAACAGGCCTCGATTCTTGAAGAAAAGCGTGCTACACGGAATATGGCCAGCTCCTCTACCACCAAAGCGAACGCCACCTTGACATGCAATATATGTGGACTGGAGTGTCTCTCCAAAATAGGGCTCCACAGCCATATGAAAAAGTGTTCGAGATGAACCATAGTCGTTTCACAACTGAAGGAGACCAATGAATGAATATAGCACCATCTTCTAGTTCTCAAGATACATCTTTTCAAAACAATTACTACTATTATTGTCTATAATCAATGGAAAACAAACAAACACAATTATATAAAATTCGTACAATAGAATTCTTTATAAGCTTCGTTTTTAACTATCAGCAAAGGAAATAGATCGAAAGAAAAACAATTACCATCATAGTAGGAATAGTTAGCGTCAATTATTAATGAGGTTAGTTCCAGATAACAAACAAGAAACTAAAAGTTCATATGTTCTAAGCCCATTAGTAGCTGGGCTAAATATATAGCAGACGAAAAACATACATAAAACGCAGGATTATTGTTTCCATTTTTAGAAGCCTCCAAAAGGGGAAAAACCTCTATTAGCTTGTGTGGCCTGTTTTTCCGTCTGTTCATCTTTCATGATTTCAAACCAAAAACCAGAAAAGCTTTTAACAATCTAACAATCTGATTTCAGCTCTTTTTGGATAGAAATATTTAGATAAAATATATCATTTCAGAAATCTAATTAGCAAGTGAAAAATTCTTTCAAGTCGTTTTTCTGACATATATAACTCAAGCAGAGTTGTTTTTACTGAGCGCCCTAAGGCAGCACAGAAAAACCTTCCCCAGATACCACATATCCCCTTGGTCCACAAATGAGATTGGACCATAGCGCTCTGAGCATGCTATAAGCATAAAGGTAGCGCTATATAAAAGCTATATTTTTTTATTTAGTTTTTTGCCACAAGGTCCAGAAGACTCATATTCAATATTACGTTGTGCAATTTGTTTTCAAGTGAAAAACAACGTCAAATGATTCTTGGAAATCATTCTGACTGAAATTGCATTTAATTTTCTTGCCAAAAGAGTACAAAAGTCTCATTATCGATATGTACATTAAATGTTAGTATAACGCACTTTTTAAAATCGAGTTTCAAAACATAATAATTAAAATCTAGGACTAAGTCTGTTGTTATTTCAAAACAAGACAATGGCTTGCCAAAATCCTGACCCACGGCCCTCGTGGGCCGCCTCTGAGTTTGATAACACAAACTCTCTTTGTGATCTTGTTTATTTCATTTATGCTATTGTGTTTTGACCAGATTGAAACAATAGGAGACGCTTATTGTGTGGCTGGTGGTCTACATAAAGCCAGCAAGTACCACGCTCAACAAATCGCCTGGATGGCTCTGAAGATGATGTCCGCCGCTAGAAATGAGAAGTCTCATGACGGGGAGGTGATTAAGGTGAGCTCATATTTTGTCTTGTTACTCAACAATTATTCAGATGTTTTTGTGCGAATTCAGTTTCTGAATAGATTGTTAACGTTTTTCGCTACTAAACAAAAATACATGATTGGTTTAGCTGAAAATATATGAAGGGCATCAGCTGCATATAACATTGGGTTCTTTAGATACCTAAAGCCTGGACACTAAAATGCATAAATTGCTCATTCAGACAAGATATTTCGGAGGGCGGTGGCTGAGTGGTAAAGCGCTTGGCTTCAGAACCAGGGGTGCTGTGTTCAAATCATGGTGAAAACGTGGATTTTTTTTAAAAACTTGAGATCTTTGGGCGCCCCTGAGTCCACTCGGATATAATGATATTAAATGATGGAAATGACGGCCATAGAAACCAATGATCGTATCTTATCTTGTATCATACAGGCGTTACTTCATAAGAGAAGATGATTACGTCTTACGCGTGTACCTTATGACTTAAATTCTTCCAAGATTCAGGCAACCCATTCCACGCTCTAATAGCTCTAGGGAAGAAGGAGTATTTGTACAAATTTGTCTTAGCATATGGAACAAGAAATGTGATTTTTATCTTTGTCCCTTTTTGAGTATTTTACTAGGTTTTGTTTTTGTATTTTAAGATTATAAATTAGAATAATTGCTACTTTTCTTTTTAGTCTTCTGTATTCAAACTGCTCACCATAGATCGCAAGGTCTGACAAGGTTCTTTACTTTACATACGAGTGCTAGCCCTGTAGGTATCACACTGTTGCCCATTTTTTTTTTTTTGTAGCTAGACATTTCTGGCACAAGCAGGTCTCATCAGCCACATTCTAAAACTCAGAGATCTCGTTTCGATTATTCAGCCCGCCCTCCCCACTCTCCTGAATGACGGAAGTGGTCCTCATCAATGACAATAAACCAATAAGATTGTTGGGTGATTAGCATCAACATGCCTGTCCTATTACAGACATAAGCTTCCGTTCCATTATACCCGTGATTCTGCACATGTTGTTTACACTTCAGTTAATAACACATGAAAACAAAACTTTTTTGAAGGAGCGTCTGTTTTTTGTTTTTTTTAAGATTACAAGATAAGATAATGAATTTAAGAGCAGGCCAGCAACACAGGCACATACTAGACGATGTGAACACTCGCTTTAAAAAAAAATTCTTGCTTTAGTAGCCGACTGCCCACACACACACACACACAGATTGTGGACATGTACATTTATCAACGAAATAACAGAAGTGCAGTGAATAATTCACTTGCAGTGAATGCTTCTTAAGGTTTTTTGTGTTAGTTTCAATGTGACTTATATTGTGTACTCATGTTTTAGAGATCAAATAAAAAATTATTTAAAAAAAAAACAAAAAAACATGGAAATTCATTTTTTCAGACCGTACTTTATTCAATTTTTTAATTTTTAGTCGCAACATTTTGGTCCATCGATTCATTTCGTTTTTAAGTACCGACAATCGATTTTAGAGCTAATCTCTTTGTCAATGCTTCTCAACCCATTTTTACGTCTTGTCTACCTTTTCACTGTTCATCTCTTCTCTGACAAAATTATAGTAGCACTGCTCTTCCTTTGACAAATTTATAGTAGCACTGCTCTTCCTTTGACAAAATTATAGTAGCACTGTTCTTCCTTTAACAGATTTATAGTAGCACTGCTCTTCCTTTGACAAATTTATAGTAGCACTGCTCTTCCTTTTGACAAATTTATAGTAGCACTGCTCTTCCTTTGGCAAATTTATTGTAGCACGGCTCTTCCTTTGACAAATTTATAGCAGCACTGCTCTTCCTTTGACAAATTTATAGTAGCACTGCTCTTCCTTTGACAAATTTATAGTAGCACTGCTCTTCCTTTGACAAATTTATAGTAGCACTGCTCTTCCTTTTGACAAATTTATAGTAGCACTGCTCTTCCTTTTGACAAATTTATTGTAGCACTGTTCTTCCTTTAACAGATTTATAGTAGCACTGCTCTTCCTTTAACAAATTTATTGTAGCACTGCTCTTCCTTTAACAGATTTATAGTAGCACTGCTCTTCCTTTAACAAATTTATTGTAGCACTGCTCTTCCTTTAACAGATTTATAGTAGCACTGCTCTTCCTTTAACAAATTAATAGTAGCACTGCTCTTTTTTAAACAAATTAATAGTAGCACTGCTCTTTTTTTTAACAAATTTATAGTAGCACTGCTCTTTCTTTAACAAATTTATAGTAGCACTACTACCAAGAGACAATTGTCGTAGTGATGAGAACACACAAGAAAAAAAAATTAAGAAAACTGTATATAAACAAAGTACACAATAGAAGTCTAAAGTGGGTCCTCGACATGATTTGAGAACCACTTGTTCGTTCAATCTTAAGCCCGACAGTCTGGCTTTACTGTAAAGTACCGTACAAACGAATTACTCAGCTCAATTTCAAGTAGGAGGTAGGATGGACGATTACAGTAGACCCTCTAATAGCTAAACCTTATATTTTAGTAGAGCGTTCACTATAAAAGTTAGCTATAATTTTCTCGTGATGTTCTCGTCAGAACCAAATGTTATATGTCTACCTATAGCTTTGTATTGAAGTGTAAGTGTTACGTTAGACTTTAAGATTTGACTCTGACTAGTCCAAAAAAATAAATAAAAATAAAGCTAAATATCTGTGTTTTTTTTACAAACTGGTGACATTTTACAAAGTGGTCACATATCAATTTTATCATTATTTCAATGTGAATGACCCAAAAAAAAGTTTATCTTTCGCGAACATTTATAAAAAAAAAAAGAGGCGAAGGCACTGGCCTTAATGGAAAGAAGAAAAAAAAAGGACCAGACACTCACATAGAAATGAATGTTTACACCTAGATGTATATATGTCTATACATGTACTATCACACATGCAAAACACACTCTCTGGCATATGTTAGTATGTCCAAGCAGCCAAGGTGTCTACTGCTGATAACAGTGCGGATGTTCTGGCATTCTGCTCTTCGGAGGTCATTGTTTTAGTACTGACAGCATTACGACTATAATAGACAAGAATAGAATTTAGTTCATCATTCATTTGCTTTGAAGTTAACTGGCAAAACAAAAGTTCAGTCCCCTTGCTTTCTCTCTATGGCCTGGCTCCCATGTGTCCCCACAACAAAACAAACCACTCTGACTCAACTTCTTGGTTCAAATGCCAAGATATTAATTTGCTAAAAATGTTTACGATTCCTATTATTAACCACTCATTGTCAATTATTTAATTTCCACGCTATCAACTCTCTAGAGCTTGGACTCAACAAGACAACCTCATAACTTGTTTTTGTTGTGTTCTCTTACTAAAGTAAAAAGACACACAAATTCTGTTAGTTGCAAACTTGGTCATAAATCCTCTAATTTGAATGCTTGCGTAATACCGCAGGTCATGAACCTATTTGCTTGCTTGTTATACAAGACTAATTAAAGTTTAATTTAATAGTCTTACGTAACGTTCCGCTGATACTCAGGTCTTGTTTTGAACTTATAAAAAAGCAATTAACATTTAAAAGTACATTGCAATGTAAGAGTCATTTATCGATCTCCAGTAAAGAATGGATGAATATTAATGGCTATTTTATTAGCATTGTTGGCTGATGCTTTTTCTTCCAATCATTTGTTTACATCAGGGGTCTCAAACACGTGGACGCGGGCCACATGTGGCCCGTGAAACTATTTTGTGTGGCCCGCGGCTACGCCCGCAAATTAAAAAAAAATTACATAAAATTTACAATGACCACATATAAGCCGTGAAATGATTTACAACTGCACAAATCAGTAAATGAGGTGTCACTGTCGCCAACCGACCGCTCAGGCTTTCACCAGAAGCTGTGTGAATGGTGGCCTGCTTCTAACCGCTGGCCGCTAGCGGCTAGAATCTGGCTACCATTATATCACTGCTCTGACCGTTTGGCCGTGTGGCTAATCAGGCCACGCGGCTATCAAAACAGGAGAAAGAAAGGGAGATGGGGAGGGATGGGGTACATGTGTCCAGATTCTGTGAAGGCAAGCTTTGTTGTTAGCGAGATGATAGCAAAGGCATCACGACCATTCACTGAAGGCCAGTTTGTAAAAGTGTATGCTACAGGCGTGTGAAATTATCTGCCCCAAGAAAAAGAAGCTCTTCGAAAGCATAAGTTTGTTTGCGAAAACAGTTGCAAGCAGGATCACCAAGTCAGCAAAAAATGTTCAACAGAAACTGATTGCTGCTGCAAAAGACTTTGTAGCATATTCCATTGCACTGGACGAGTCTACTGGTGTAACAGACACCGCATACTTTGCCGTATTCATTCGTGGGGTCGACGAAAACTTGAACATTATTGAAGAGCTCTTGGACTTGCTACCATTAAAGGAACGACGACTGGACGCGACGTGTTTCAAGAACTGGAAGCTTGTATTGACAGGTGTGGGCTACCGTGGGAAAAAAACTTGTTTCAGTGGCTACGGACGGTGCACCAGCAATGTGTTCAGAGAAGGCTGGTGTTCTTGGATTAATGATAGATAAACTGAATCAGCTCAGCTTGGCGGGATCTTTTGCAGCCATACACTGCGCACCAAGAAGCACTCTGTGGCAAAAGTCTACAAATGAAGAACGTGATGGATGTTGTCGTGAAGACGGTGTACTTCATACATGCACGGGGTCTCAACCACAGACAGTTTTTGCCATTTCTAGCTGATTTAGAAACGGAATACGGAGAGTTGCTTTATCATACGGAAGTCAGATGGTTGAGTCGTGGAAAAGTGCTGCAGAGATTTTTTAAAACCGAGATGGGAAATAACATTGTTCATGGCAATGTTTGTAAAATTTAATGAAAAACATTCTCTTTTCCTGGTGCGGCCCGCTGACTGATTATTACTTTCCACTGTGCCCACATGCTGATATGAGTTTGAGACCCCTGGTTTACATAAATCCATCAACCTAGCATACAGTTACATAATTTAGTGTAATGAGAGAAAATTAATAACTACCCACAGTTCGACCCACACTGGACACTTCCTGCTCTTTTAACAAATAGATCTAAAGCTTTCTCATGCATCCTATTCGATGTTACATTGGCGCACTCTCAAAACCACCAAAATAGCCGCTCCTGGACAAATTGAACTAGTGTAATTTTCCGTTTGAATGACCATTCGACTGAAATCAGCCTACATGTAAATCTCTTGGACTTGCTGTTGCAATGTTATTTACATATAATTTTTTCAGTTGAGAAATTTCTAACAATATCTCAGAAAAAGAAAATCTTTCTATATTACCATGGTACAGAAATCAGACAGGAGAGAGGTGGCATCATCAACTTGTCCTCTTCCCGAAAAGAGGATGTATCAATAGTTTTCAGGGGGAGGCAATATCGGAAAGAGAGGAAGATATAAGGGCCACAACCCTCAGTAAGGAAAGATAACAAAAGAGAGCAAAGCTCAACATTTCTGGAAGAGTTCTCTCGTTTCAGCCCCGCAGTCTATTCCAAACACACTGTCTAAATAGCTAAGGAAACAGGGCTGTGTTGGTCCGTTATTACCGAGGGGAACTACTCTCTTGGCCTCAGTGGTTTACAGTCAGGCTGGATGTGGTCGCCAAATACGTACCTAGAATAAACAAAGACAATTCTCCGGGTGTTTCTTCTCGTAATAACTGACTGGAGGAAAGTAGAGCAGTTTAGTGGAGAGGAAGGAAAAGGAAAATGATTTTTTAAAGATTTGTGATACATTGGGTCGGCATTAATACAGTGAGATGTACTATTGGTTCTCTTAGATCTATCTATCTATCTATCTATCTATCTATCTATCTATCTATCTATCTATCTATCTATCTATCTATCTATCTATCTATCTATCTATCTGTCTATCTGTCTATCTATCTACCTGTCTGTCTGTCTGTCTGTCTGTCTGTCTGTCTGTCTATCTGTCTATCTATCTATCTATCTATCTTTTTTTTTCTGATATTTTTCCAAATAATGTTGTTCACAACAACTAATAGAATAACTAAAACTGCTTCAGGCAAAGTGGATCATGTTAAATTAAAGTATTTTAACAATATTTATTGTATATATATTTAGGGCGCTCCATTCGGTCTGGGTTTGGTTCATTAACGACCCATCCATCGCGGTTCAAATTTTAATTATTATAAGATTGATATGGAATACGGTTAAATGTATAAAATCACATTAAAAAAGAGTTTAGTGCTGCGTCTGTAACAAGAATAGTAAATTGTTGGCTATCATATTCAATTCATAAAACGATATTTCAATAATACGAATAGAATATAAATTTTCACCTTCAAATTTTAATGAATACTGTGCAAATCATAGCTTAAAAAAGCAGAGGATCGAACTACATGGCCGAGAAGCATAAAGAAGGGGTCCTAGTTCCCAGATGGTGAATAAACCCGACCAGAAAAAAAAAGCTGAAACTGCTGCAGAATCTAGTGATTTTAAAATCATTAATTGTGATTGTCCAAGTGTTTCATGGACTGGACTCTTTAAGCCCATAAATATTAGTGATTGGGCTCAAACCATATAAGCATCATAGATTGGACTATTTATTCACAAAAATATTAAGGATTGGACTCTTTAACCATATGAATATCATGGATTGGACTTTTAAATCATATGAATATCATGGATTGGGCTTTTAAATCATATGAATATCATGCATTGGACTTTTAATCATATGAATATCATAGATTGGACCTTTAAATCAAATGAATATCACGGATTGGACTTTTAAATCATATGAATATCATGGATTGGACTTTTAAATCATATGAAAATCATGGATTGGACCTTTAAATCATATGAATATCATGGATTGGACCTTAAAATCATATGAATATCATGGATTGGACTTTTAAATCATATAAATATCATGGATTGGACTTTTAAATGATATGAATATCATGGATTGGACTTTTAAATGATATGAATACATGGATTGGACTTTTAAATCATATGAATATCATGGATCATATGAGTATCATGGATTGGACCTTTAAATCATATGAATATCATGGATTGGACTTTTAAATAATATGAATATCATGGATTGGACTTTTTTAAAATCATATGAATATCATGGATTGGACTTTTAAATGAAATGAATACATGGATTGGACTTTTAAATCATGGATCATATGAATATCATGGATTGGACTTTTAAATAATATGAATATCATGGATTGGACTTTTTAAAAATCATATGAATATCATGGATTGGACTCGTTAACCACATTTATATTGTATAAAGTCGAAACTATGTTTTTACGACCATAAATTGATCTTATACATTGGATATACTACATTATTTGGAAAAATAACTGAAAAAAATTGTTTCTGGGCTTGCAATCGCTAGGGCGGACCATGTTCTACTCATTTGTTTCTTTGACCGATGGTCAACAAAGGTGTCATGTGGCCAGCACAACGACCAACCGCCATGACATCCCCAACGTATGTTAGGTCAAAAGAGTTTTCACCGAGATTTAAACTCTAGACCCCTTGGTTTGGAAGCCAAGCGCTAAACCACTCCGCCACCATATATAGAATTGTCAGAACTAGTTGAAAATTACTTTTGCCTCCCAGAAGCAGAAGAAAAAAAAATAGTCCAAGGAACACCAACATTATTTAATGTAAGAAGTCTTACTAAAATCTCTGTGTGCCATTTGTAGACCATTTGTGGGATTTCATTTGAATAGAGTGTCAAATATAGATTTACCGCTAGTTCTGATGGCTCCATCAAGCAATAGTCATCACGTATGCGTTGCGTTCAATAACATCGAAGTGTTCATTGGCCATTACGTGGACCATTAAAAATGTTAGAATCTGTTGTATAACGGGTTTTTTTATTTCATTTTTCTTTTGGTAAGGTTTTTGAAAATGACATTCTGTTCTTTGAATTGTGAGCTATACAAGGAAATGAAGTTCAACAAATCAAAAAAATAAATATCAAAAAAAAAAAAGAAAAAAATTTCAAATAAAAAAGTGCATCTAGACTTCTTTGTTAATCTGGTGAGAGACAATTGAGGAGGCAGTTCAGTTTCTTTGTAAATCTTTATGTGGTCATTTTTAAATGCATACCGTTTGATCGTCTAAGAGCTGAGCCAAAGGCTCTTCGAGCTCTAAGTTTGGAAAAAAAAAAGTTGTAAAAAGAAAAAAAACCTGTGTGAACCACAATTCTGTCTGGAAGAGACCCAAGTCAATGCCTATGTAAAGCATTGCTATTTCCTACACATCTGGCCCCCGGGCGCATGTGCTAGACATGGCCGAAAGCCGAGTGCACCGGGAACTTCCGCCATTTCCTAGGTTGTACCAAGCTAACCGTGGAGGACTCGCCGTTAATGTAAACGGTCCTTTGAGGACTGGCGCATTGATTATCAACAAGGTCGTGAGGGCTCTCTATCAACTCCGCTACGTGCAATGGGTAAACTCTCGCCTACCCGTGGACACCCCCACGGGAGTTTTGTTTTGCTATTCCTTTAGCATAGTTACCCCCTCAAGTAACCGTTTCCACACGGGCGCCACTTTGAGGCAAAATAGCATGTCCGTGTAAATGCATACCACCAAAATGTTCACTTAGGGTCAAGATTCTTCAAGGGGACTAATTCAACTTTTACCACGGCATCTCTTAAGTACAATTTCTTTCCCTTGTTCAATATACCAAACAAAATAATTAATTACTAATAGTTTATTATTTTCAAAAAAATCGATTCTTGTATTGTCTGGTAAACAAAATAATTGTACAAAATGTCAGCTTGATACGAGGTAGGACGGAGAAATATCGTGTTTACCAAAGAGACGGACTGAGTTAATATAAGCTTCGTAAAAAAGCTAAAACTTTAGTTGTCTATTGACCAAACTACAGCCATCTCGTTAGTTTCCCCATTGACAACACACACATGCTGCTCTACGAGATGAACCATTGTCGTTCAACGGCTGAAGGAGGCCAACTAAAAACAACACCACAACTATAGCAAGTCACATCTACACTGTCATTGATCAAGTTTCCTTTATTTGTACAGATCTCTTGTGAATCTTGAATTTCAGAGTTGAGTCCCTTAACAAAGTCTGGTTTCGGGGTTAAAGTATTCAATGGACAGAGTAAATTGTAGGCGTGGCTAAATCTAGACGCCGAATGGACCGGTTACTTGATTAGAGAATTGACCCACACTTTCCCATGAGAAACGAATATTGGGGTCAAGATGAAAAGGAAGGCACCGAAAAGATATCGGACATGGCCCAGTTTAAGATTAAAGCAAATTCCGAAGCTGACGTTAACATTTCCCACCATTATTTATGTGTAGCAATCATCACCTGAAAAAAAGCGTAGCTAGTTTTTTTAATAAAATGATGAGTAATTAAATGTAAATTTTAAAGTAAAAATATCTATTAGATAGAAATGGGTTAAACGATTTTACATCTTATACTTTATTTTTTAAAATTTTTATTTTTAAAGACGTGAGATCCTATATATTCTATACAAAGACAGCCGCATTACAAATGAAGATATTAAAAACATGATCACCAACCATTGTCCAATCCCCCCCCCCCCCCCACCACAAAAAAACGCAAACTAAAACGTTATGGCCATATCACAAGGTCGTCAGAGCTCGCAAAGACCTTCCTTCAGGGAAAAGTACCAGGAAATAGAAGTGGCAGACAGAGAAAGCGTTGGGAGGTCAATAAAAAGAATGGGTAGGCCTGTCATTGAAATCTATTCTATCCAAGACATATAACAGAGAGGACTGGAGAAAGACGCTTGACAGATCATGTGTGGTGCCCAAACGGTTCATCCAACTACCTGCCATTATTTAAATAGTACTGTGGTTGATCGTTGTGCTAAGGTTGGCCATAGAAACAGCTTACCCTTTACACTTTACATCGTCAAATTTCAAAGAAATACTTTTACAGCAATGAATACAATGACACTATTACGTGTCAAAGGAAGTGCTTGAATTGGGTGTTTCTTTGTTATATACATATTATAACATACAGTATGACTAGATTTATTTTCACATTACTTTTCTTAACCTCGGGCCCACTGGTACCTGTACCTTGCTATGCTACTGCTCAAGACCTTACTCTTTTTTATAACACATACAAATATTTACCTTAATTGTAATGTTTGTTTGTTTCAGATGCGTATTGGGATTCATACTGGCCGCGTCTTAGCGGGTGTCGTTGGGCGCAAGATGCCCCGATACTGCCTCTTTGGGAACAATGTCACCCTGGCCAACAAGTTCGAGTCAGGGAGCGAGCCCCTCAGGATTCACATCAGCCCCACCACGTTTGAGTAAGTCTCTAGGAATTGACTGTGCATTCAATATAGGACGTTGGAGGACTTGTGGTTCTTGTATATGGACTGTCATGTATTTGTGATGTATTTGTATTTGTGTAGGTCACCGACAACTTGTTCACCGACAGTTGATTCACGACAAATCGTTCATACAACAAATGGTTCACTGACAATTCGTTCACCAACAAATTTATCAGTGAACGAATTGTCGTGTCCCCATTTTTTATGGCAATGTATTTCTGATGACCGCGAGTTTCTGATGACCACGTATTTATGATATCATTTATTTTTGATGACCACATATTTATGATGGTTATGATGGTTATAGGCCTATATTTGTCATGGTGACGTATTTCTGATGACCATGTATTTATGGTGGTCAGTCATTTTAGATGACCATGTATTTATGGTGGTCAGTCCTTTTAAATGACCATGTATTTATGGTGGTCATACATTTTAGATGACCATGTATTTATGGTGGTCAACAACAGTCATCATGAAATTGCTCAGGCTATTTATTCTTATAATTACTAAATACACATTAGCTGAACACAGAACTAGATCTAGTCAACACTAAACTTAAAAAGGAAAAAGTCATAATCAATCGTCATACTTTAGATCAATGCAACTTCAAAAATAACCTAACGTACACATCCATAATATTAAAGAAGATTACCCATCACAAATGGAAGTTCTCAATCAGATACAGCAGAAATAAATACCTATCACTGTTAATATTAATAGCAGGAGATATAGATACAAATCCAGGGCCTAGATCTAAAGATAGATGTAACATCTGCAAAAAAGTATGCACCATGAAACAGAAAGCCATTCAATGTGACACCTGCGATGAATGGTACCATGCATCATGTCTCCATATGAATACACCTGTGTATTATGCCTTAGGCAACAAAGACGCATCATGGCACTGTGTACCATGTGGGTTACCTCAGTTTACATCAGGACTGTTTGATTCCTTTGATGCAGACACTTCTAACCCATACAACATCCTAAACACCATCCCAAACCAAACTCACAAACAACTAGCCAGATCCACTTCTGTTAAACCTAAATCTACTAAAATTAATACAACAGCCTCAATAAACAAACCTACTAAAGAAGTAATACCAAAATACCTTAAAACCTTAGTAATAAATTTTCAAAACATTAGGAACAAAACAGCAGACTTAGAAATTTTATTAGAATGTGAGAAACCATACATAATTGCAGGAACAGAAACTTGGCTACATCCTGAAATTTATAATGCAGAAATTTTCAATAGTAATTATGAAATTTTTAGAAAAGATAGGGCTGATAATCATGGAGGAGTTCTTTTAGCAATAAAAAACACTCTTATAGCAGAAGAAATTACCTTACCTAACTCCAAAAATATAGAATCTACATTTTGTAAAATTAATACCACCTCAACATCCCTAATAATAGGCAGCATTTACAGACCACCAAATTCTAGTTTAGAATACATGCAAAAACTATGTAATCAGATTACTACACTTAAAGAGACAAATAAAAATGCAGTTTTTTCGATTATGGGTGATTTCAACATACCTGATATAAATTGGAAAACACTAACCATAGATAAACACCAAAACCTTAAGGACATAAATGAGCTTTTCATAGTAACTTTACACAACCTAAGTTTAGATCAAATCATTAAAAAGCCAACTAGATTAAACAACACATTAGATCTCTTCTTAACCAACAGACCTGGATTAGTAGTTAATTATGATATTATCCCTGGTCTATCAGACCATGAGATCATAAAAATACACAGTCAGATAAAAGCAGTAGCCAATACAAAACCCTAATGAAAAATCTTACTCTGGAATAAATGTAACCTAACACAACTACACCAAGCTGCATTAAGCTTTCAACAAACATTCTTATTGGAAAAAGACATTAACCAACCAGTCGGTGACCTCTGGAATTTCATTAAAAACCATCTTAAAAGCATTATAGAAAATCATATACCAACTAAATACACATCAAACAAAATAAATAAAAGCTGGTTTAATAATAGACTAAAGAAGCTTTGTAAACAGAAGGAAAACCTATATAGAAAATTTAAAGAAACTAAGGCAGAAAGAGTTCACAAAAGTATATAAAAATTAAACACTTAACCCAAAAAGTAAGCATAGTAAGCTGCAGAGTAAATACAAAAAAATACAAATACAAAAACAATGTAATATCTAAAGATAACAACAAAAACCTATGGTCATACATTAAGTCTAAGAAAATGGAAACAACAGGCATAGCGCCATTAAAAGATGAACATAACATAATACATAATGGTAATGAAACTAAAGCAAATATCGTAAACAAATACTTTGCATCAGCATTCTCAGCCCCAGGAGACAAAGACATATTACTAAATTTGAACCAAGTAGACAACATAGAAGATATAGTAGTACAAGAAAATGGAATTCAAAAATTATTAGCCAACACCAAACCAAATAAAGCGTCTGGACCTGATGGTATTCCAGCTAGATTACTCAAAGAACTAAGCAATGAGCTAGCCCCAGTGTTCAAAATACTCTTTCAGGCTTCGCTTTACCAGGGCAGAGTACCAAAGGACTGGAAAGAAGCTAATGTCACCCCCCTATTTAAAAAAGGAGAAAAATCTGACCCAAGGAAACTACAGACCAGTATCACTTACCAGCATCACATGTAAAATCCTAGAACACATAATAAGCAGCAACATCATAAACCACTTAGACAAACATAATGTCCTCACACCATACCAACATGGCTTTAGGAAATATAGATCATGTGAAACACAACTAATAGGACTAATTGATGATTTTTCAAAAGGTTTAGATAATAGTGAACAAATAAATGCTATCTTACTAGATTTTTCTAAGGCTTTTGACAAAGGTCACCACCATAGTTTGCTTCAAAAATTAAAATATTTCGGCATTAATGGTCAACTGCATCAGTGGATTAAAGATTTTCTGATAGGGAGAGAACTAACTGTAATAATAAATGGTTCTAAATCAACACCGATAAGAGTAAACTCGGGTGTACCTCAAGGAACAGTTTTGGGTCCACTACTATTTTTAATTTACATAAATGATTTACCAAATTGCATTACTTCAGGAACAAAAGTCAGATTATTTGCAGATGATTGCATAATATATAGAACAATAAAAACAACACAAGACACAGATATTTTACAAAGAGAATTAGATGAATTACAGAAATGGGAATCAAATTGGAGCATGTCTTTCCACCCAGAAAAATGTCAGTTGTTAAGAGTAACAAAAAAACTAAAACAAATTAATTCCACTTATCTTATTCATGGCAAACCAGTAACACAGACTAAAAACGCAAAATACCTAGGTGTTATAATAAATGAAAAACTGTCATGGAATCCACATATTGATGAAACTATAAAAAAATCAAACAAAGCATTAGGATTTATTAAAAGAAATTTCTTTAAATCAAATAAGAACAAAAAAAAATATGTTATTTAACCTTGGTTAGGCCAATAATAGAATATGCATCCTCTGTTTGGGACCCCTCAACTCAAGAAAACATTAAGAAACTGGAACAGACACAAAATAGAGCAGTGAGATTCATAACAAACAAATATTCACATTTGACTAGAGTAACACCTTTAGTAAAATCACTAAATTTAGAAAGCCTTAGGATAGAAAACTCAAAAGAAAAGTAGCAATTATACATAAAATACTGAACCATAATCTTCAAATACAAAAACAAAATTTTATAAAATACTCTGAAAGACACAAAGATAAAGGCACATTAATCGTCCCATATGCTAGGACAAATTTGTACAAATACTCCTTCTTCCCTAGTGCTATTAGAGCATATAATGGGTTGTTTGAGCTAGCCAGGAAAACCAGAGACTTGGCAGAATTTAAGTCATTGGTTAATACTAAATGCATGACGCGTAGGACGTAATCATCTTCTTTTTTGAAGTAACGTCTGTAATCTATAAGATAAGAAAAAGGTCAGTCATTTTAGATGACCATGTATTTATAGTGGTCAGTCATTTTAAATGAACATGTATTTATGGTGGTCATACATTTTAGATGACCATGTATTTAAGGTGGCCAGTCATTTTAAATGACCATGTATTTATGGTGGTCAGTCATTTTAAATGACCATGTATTTATGGTGGTCATACATTTTAGATGACCATGTTTTTATGGTGGTCATACATTTTAAATGACCATGTATTTATAGTGGTCATACATTCTAGATGACTATGTATTTATGGTGGTCATACATTCTAGATGACCATGTATTTATGATGGTCATACATTTTAGATGACCATATATTTAAGGTGGTCATACATTTTAGATGACCATGTATTTATGGTGGTCAGTCATTTTAGATGACCATGTATTTATGGTGGTCATACATTTTAGATGACCATGTATTTATGGTGGTCAGTCATTTTAGATGACCATGTATTTATGGTGGTCAGTTATTTTAGATGACCATGTATTTATGGTGGTCAGTTATTTTAGATGACCATGTATTTTTGTATTGCCCTAACGTTACTTTTTACAATTTTGCTCTCACGTTTTAATGTTTGTTTTGAGTTTTTTTGTTTTGTTTGTTTTATAAATTACGGACGTTCGTTCCTTCAGAGATAAAGATTGTTCTTGTCCTATAGTATGTCAGTGTCCCATAGTATGTCCTTGTCCTATAGTATGTCCTTGTCCTATAGTATGTCCTTGTCCTATAGTATGTCCTTGTCCTATAGTATGTCCTTGTCCTATAGTATGTCAGTGTCCCATAGTATGTCCTTGTCCTATAGTATGTCAGTGTCCCATAGTATGTCCTTGTCCTATAGTATGTCCTTGTCCTATAGTATGTCAGTGTCCCATAGTATGTCCTTGTCATATAGTATGTCCTTGTCATATAGTATGTCAGTGTCCCACAGTATGTCCTTGTGCTATATTATGTCAGTGTCCCATAGTATGTCCTTGTCCTATAGTATGTCAGTGTCCCATAGTATGTCAGTGTCCCATAGTATGTCCTTGTCCTATAGTATGTCCTTGTCCTATAGTATGTCAGTGTCCCATAGTATGTCCTAGTCCTATAGTATGTCCTTGTCATATAGTATGTCAGTGTCCCATAGTATGTCCTTGTCCTATATTATGTCAGTGTCCCATAGTATGTCCTTGTCCTATAGTATGTCAGTGTCCCATAATATGTCCTTGTCCTATAGTATGTCCTTGTCCCATATTATGTTCTTGCCTTATAGTATGTCCTTGCACTATAGTATGTCCTTGTCCTATTCTCCTTCAGGAGAGCTTTGTATGGAATGGAACATGGTTCCTATTCGGCACCATCGCCATGGCAGCTTGCAGCTCGTACAACACGACCAACGGCCATTTTTGTTTCTTTTCGCTTTCTACATTTCTGGAACCGTCTCTCAGTCTGTAGCTATTGGCCTGCCAAACTCCTAAACTCAATGCTTGTTATTACTATAGAAGAAAAATTCTGATATTTTATTGTTGAAGAATTTTGACCAGGTTTAGCGTGTCTACACATTGTTAGTGAGCATAACATTTGGTTTTCTTTGCCGTTACTTTACAGGTTGTTAAAGCACACTCCTGGTTTTAGCTTTACGCCGAGATCTCGTGAGAACCTCCCAGCAGGTTTTCCGGACAGTATTCCAGGAATACCATTTTTCCTGGAGGACTACGAGTTTCCAGACGTCAAAGGATGCGGAGAGAAAGTCAACCACGTGACCTTAGCCGTGGAGTATTATAAGATCAAAGAAGAAGGCGTCGCTACGAGTTAACTATCAAGTTCCCTGTATTCTAAGAATATCCCTAATTTTTAGGTCCCATACTTTCAAACTGTGATGGACGAAGTCAACTCATTGTGAGAAACATGAAGCTATTGGAGTTATTGAATATCTCTGGAGAAGCAATAATATCGATGTTTCACTGTGTAAATAGCTTAACAAGACTCATTCAAGGACCTGTCGGTCGTCTTTAACTGAAATTCTCTTCAAGAACTAATGAATTGTGTAGTGAACTAGTTTATTTAGAGCTCAGTATTTCTTTCTCCACTGTTTTTATTTTCTTTAAAGTGTTATTGATACATTTCATATCACCACAAGTTCAACACGAAGCTTTTTTTTTTTTCTATTAGAAAGATTGTGTCAGGAAACTACGATGATTCTCACATTGGGAATATATTGTCACTGAAATACAATTATTAAATAGATTACCACTTGGCCAGATAGAATGTATTCACTAGATAAATATATTGTTCAACAATTTATAAATAGATTTTAATACATGTCTGTATTTACTAATTAAAGTCTCCAGCCAATAAAAATATGTTTTTAAATGTAGATCTTCATAGCATATTCGCTCAATTTGACTTATTAAACTCCCAGACCAATTTTAATTAAAAACTTTTTTATCAAATATTTAAAAGTTTTTTCCTTTAGATGATTGCATCATGAATCAATATATACAAATACTTTAACAAATAAAAACACAGGCTATATAAGGGAAAGAACTACACATTTAGAGCAATATCTCTAACTACTGTAAGACCTATTTATCGTTTTTTATATTTAATAGATTTAAATAATAACCCCAAATTAATTAATTAATTAAATTTTTGATTGATTAGTATTTTGTGAGGGGGCAATGAATAATTGAACAAAGTTTCAACTTGATCCGAGAATGGGAAGCGGGAGATATAACGTGTACAAATTTTGTACCAGACAGTCCGGCGGAGTGAGTTGAAATAAACTTTGTTAACATCAAGTTTGAATGGCGTAGGATCCATGGTGCAAAGGCGTTCAATGAACCCGGGCCTATGAAGAATAGGGGCCCACAAAGATACTTTAAAAAATTAAAAACAAGAGTTATGGCCTGTAAGAATTTAAATTTATCAAATCCTTATATAATTTTTTTAGTGTTATTATAGTGCTAACAGAGAGAGAGAGAGAGAGAGCAGCAAAAAGCGATGTAACAAATGAATGTAAACGCGATGGTTACCATTGAGACATATTTCTTCTTGAGACCGATATCTGCTTGAGGCTGATTTCTGCATCGACTGGCTCGGGAGGACCTAAGGAAGCGTCTGAGAAGTGCGTTGAATGTAATGACTCCATTACTTCTAGAAAGTAGTACTGACAAAACAATGTTTTTTTTTTTTTTTTTTTTTGTTTTTTTTTAAAGTACTGATGCATACTTGATGGCTAGATTTGTTATTGTTTTACTCAATGTAAGGAATGGGGCCCACAATCATATTTTTAAACCCGGGCCCACGGATACCTTGATACGCCACTGGAAAGACGTGACTTAAAAAGACCAGCATGCAAATGACCTGGTTTGCAAACTAAAGGTTGAGATAACAGGTTGCGATGGTTTATCCATAAATCACAATAGTTCTTTTTTTCTTTTTTCATTCATAATATCTCGATTGTTAAGTTTTTTCACCAATATTTGCTACATTACAATTCATTTGATATTTGTGGACGGGAGTGCCTCTCCAAAATAGGGCTCCACAGCCACATGAGGAAGTGCGCGAGATGAACCAGAGTCGTCCTACGGCTGAAGGAGGCCAACAACAATTCATTACCATTACTTCGAGTGTTTCTTGTACTAACATATAGGAAATAATTTTTAAAGTTCTTGTCTCTTTAAGAAAAGATAAACCAACACTTTGAGCACTGTACCTTCTTTGACGAAATAACTCTCATTTGATAATACCTTGTCTATCGTAGAGACATCTTCCACAACGTCAAGATATGTACATTACCTAGTCCAGTCTATTTATAGCACACCGACTCCTGGTATTAATCACGTGATATGTTTATTAATAAACTGGAAGCACAATATTTATAATTTTGTTTTGTTGACTTTAGTGAATTGTGTACCCAAGTTATTCGATTTGACATAACATAAAATGCATACTCGTGTGTCTGTGTCTGTTCATATGTACATTTGGTCAACTTACTAAAAAAATATTTTCTTCACCCCCCCCACCCACCCAACACACACTTTTCCGCACCCATTGTGATGTTTTGAGTAGAATTATAAATAACTACAAATCTTCCCCCCCTCCCCCCCCCCACATATGTATATTTCAACCTAACGTCCTTGCTGAAACATAGTCCGCTAATAAGATGTCAACAGTGACCTTTTGTTTTTGAGCCATTCTTTACCGTCTATTCTTGTATGTCTATCCAATCTTTTTATTGCTAACTTTCAGTTCACAGTACCAAAACGCTACTAAAATGGTCCCTAGATCAAAGTAGAACAAAAAACGATTGATGTAAAACAATTTACATTGAGACCACCCGAAGAAAAACCCCATTCTCCTACAATATCTTCTGATATTCGATTAACCCCCGTCAAGTCCATGAATGAATGTTGTAATATAGGACTATATTATGAGCATGATTGTATTAATGTAACTCTATTTATTTACATGCGTATCTTACTCATCCACTATTGTGATACTTCAACTATTATCTTTTATTACATTGTAATGTCTACACCAACTTTATTTGTGTATGATAAAACGTTTGTATGGGCCATATGCAGGTTTGTAGAAAAGTAATACTTACACCTGTTGTTTTTTTTTCTTCAGGAAATGTATTTTGGAGTTAAAATTGTCAAAAAGTCGAAAGTCTTTTTTTTTTTTTTTTTTCATAGTGTTAGATTTAGACATAGTTCACTTTCACACACCAGAAACGAAAATAATTATAAAACTATATAAATTCGAAAAAACCATATAATAAACAGTGCACCATCTACCCGGCACACATATAGGAACTATGACTGACGCCTTCAAAGTATGGATTACAGTAGAGGGTAAATAAATTCGTAAAATAGTCAACAGTTTCTCAACGTTTGTTAAAGTTTTTATAGGGAACATTCCTTTGCCTTTCCTAAGATCACGAGAGTAGCCTAACTTTAATGTTAACATAAAGTCAACAACAACAAGACAAAACAATTAGTTTTGAAGAGATATAGACTATAGGTTTCTTTTGAGCTTCAACTTGAGCTTGACCTTAATCTTGACCTTGAGTTTGTGCGGAAGCAAAACGGTCATCTCAGGCACACAAAAATTCGTTAAGTAGATACTATAGTTTTGCTATCGAAGTCATTTAATATTTTGTTTGTAATAACGGCAGATGAAGGGCGCTAGTTCTGTAGTTCAGATCAGTTTGGTAAGATACATTTTAGGGTTAGTATAAAAAAAAAAGAATCACTATTTCAAAATATTTTTTTTTCGTGTATATATTTATGTCTTAAAGCTTCAGTCCATTTTGGGTGACATTTAGAAAATGAAAGCAGGTCAAATTTTTAAGAATAAAAAAAGTTGCTGTACATTAGATCTTAACTAACTTACGACACATTGTATATTATAAATTATTTTTTATATATTGACAGTAACATACTAACACACTTTTTTTCGAAAATCAATTGTTTATTATCAATATACTGGTCAAATGTCAATTCAATGAATTGTTAATACGCAAATATGTTTGGTTCTTATCACTGTATTTATAAATAGGTCGTTGCACCATGTAGAAATTAATAAATAATTACACTGAATTTTTGGGTTTATTCTTTTAATTATAGTTATAAAATGTTATCTATCTATCTATCTATCTCTCTCTCTCTCTCTCTATCTATCTATCTATCTATCTATCTATCTGTTTGTCTGTCTGTCTGTTTGTCTATCTATCTATCTATCTATCTATCTTTATCTTTATCTTTATCTCTCTCCCTCTGCATCTCTATCTCTCTCTCTCTGTATATACAATATATTCAAAATTATGAGCATCCTCATATCTGGATTTAGTATATGTCTGTGTTCTTGAGAGTTAGGAATTGAAAACATAAATTATAAACATATACGGGAAATCCAAAAGTACGCCAGCGGGATTCCGAAACCTTTTTTTTTTTTAAGTTACAGGTGGCTCTGTCTCAAGATGGCGAGTGTTGAAATGCGGTTTATCTCTGCTTTAAGTTTAGCGACGTCTAAAAAAAAACAGCTTTGATATCAGAAGGGATAAACCCACAGGGCTAAATATAGACGAAAAGTTGTATATAATATGTAGCAATGCAATAGACTTTTTCATCTTCTCTTGCAAAGAAATTGCTAAAATAATCCAACAAAAGTATTTTTTTAAATAAAGGATCGCAATTAGTCTGATAATAAATGTTTTGATATCTACTGTTAAATTTTTGTTTCGTGAGATGCTATTTCATTTTCCATGTTTTTTTTAAATTAAAATTGCAAGTTTGTAGAGCTACTTCCGGTTCTGCGGAAGCGTGGTGTTTGAGGATAAAGCTCTTGGCTTCCGAATCTGGGTCTACGCTTCGAATCCTGGTGATGACTGGGATTTTTTTTTTCGGTATCTTTGGACGCCTCTGAATCCTCCCAGCTCTAATGGGGTCAATATATACTTTACCTGATATTAGTTGGGGAAATGTAATTTGAATCTAACAAGATCACTAACTATATACAATATTAAGAAAAACAAATCTAACGTAAAAACATCAACCTAAAAAAAAATACACCGACATATAGATCTCAATCACATTTTTAATTAGCGTTGATCTCTATAGATACTTTTCGTAGACTACTTTTAATTATCGTAGACCTCTATAGTTACTTGTTTTAGACTATTTTTCTAGAGCGTAGATCTCTATAGTTACTTGTCTTAGACTATTTTTAATTAGCGTAGACCTCTATAGATACTTGTCTTAGACTATTTTTAATTAACGTAGATCTCTATAGATACTTGTCTTAGACTATTTTTAATTAGCGTAGACCTCTATAGTTACTTGTTTTAGACTATTTTTCTAGAGCGTAGATCTCAATAGTTACTTGTCTTAGATTATTTGTAATTAGTAACCAACATTCAAATGCAACGTAAAACAAGGATTTCAACAAGAACATTTCATTTCACTAGAAGCACTTGATGCATCAGTATCACAGCGAAACTAATTCTTCTAGTTTTAGCTCGGTCACCAGGTCCCTCTGTTCTCTTTCGACCTCAGAATGTTTCAAAATATCAACATCAACTAGTAGGTTTAATCAATCAAAGTTATTGTTGAAGGGATTCTCTGATCTTCTAAAGTCAAGAAACAACAACTTTTTTTAAAATAAAAAGGGTCCTTGAAGTTATGTGTCCATCTTCTCGTGTAAACTGGTCCTTTTAAAATGGACTTCCTAATTAGAAGGTATTGATGTCGAGTTATTTCTTGATATTCCTTCATCTTCTAAACGTCGGGAGACGGGTAACGTGTCTGTGTTTACCAAGCTACAAGTCTTAATGAAGGAGAGATCTTAACAATTTCTTGTCATGTTTGGAATTACAATATATTTACCATCTCTTCTCTTCACTGTTTCTCTCTCTCTTTCTTTCCCTCGCTCTCTCTATTCCACACACACACATCGACACACATTGAGCAGGGCTTTATTTATGTATACAACTAACAATCCCAAAAAAAAATGACATTAATTGTTGTTTGCCCACAGGATCGCCCCTGAGTTTCATCTCTCACGTCGTCCGGATTTCACGTTAATACAAACTGAGACAATTTGTCTAAGTTCCTAATGTCCGTTTCTTAGAATCTCGTTATTTTTAAGTTTCTTAGAAACAAAGTGATACCCCGAGAAATAATGAATGTTTGCCTCCTAGTTGATTTGAACGACATTAGAGTTTAAAGTAAAAAAAAAAAGTTGTATGAATTTTTATGTAAATTATGTAAAGTTTTTTAAAAATGTTTCTAAATGTTTGAAAAGTTATTTAACAAGTACGCCTAGTTACTACGGTAGGCACAGTAACAACCATTCATTATATGCTACAGCAGCTTAGAAATATAAATAAAAGTTATAAGCTAGTCTGCACATACAAACATATATACCACATATACATAATAATATTAAAAAAAATTATATAAGCGTTCGAGGAGCCTTCAAAATGCTGTTTTCTTAATGGGTATACCCTCACAGGACTACCTAACAAATAAACCTTTTCTGCAGTAGGATGGTGTGGACAGTATAGAAGCATCATGGGCGTAGCCAGGATTTTTTTTCGCAAGGGGGGTCTTGGGGGGGGGATTTTTTTTCTCCCCCTCTGACCCCCCCCCTTGAAAAAAAGTATATATATATATATGTTTATATGGATGGATGTATGTGTGGATGCACATAATGGATCTCTATTACATTCTGACCCTTCATTCTTTTGGAAGACGTTTATTGTGCCCTAGAATAGGCTCTTACTGGTGTTAGTGAAAAAATTGTAAACTCCTCGCCCTTGCCAGCAAGGGGTGTGGGGGAGCACTGAGAGCTCCCCCAGTGCAGGGCGGACCCCCTCCGCCAAGCGCTATTTCTGGTATTGAAAGCCAACTAAATGCATATTCTGAAGTACCTACAGTGCATTATTTTGCTATTAAAAAGGTTTATTTTAAAAACCTAATGTGCTATTCTTACTGACTTAGACCCACCAGAGCCGTTCGGTGCATTTGCTGGCAAGCTGTTTCCACAAGAATCTGTCTGAAGCCTCTTCCCACCTGCTCTGAGAACCTCCATGAAAATGTGGCGCCAAGTTGTACTAGGATGTCATCGCAATTCTTATTATGCGTAATTAATTTTGTCGGAGAACATGCGACGCTCTGTCACAACCTTACTAAGAGGTCGATTCCACTTCGGCATTGGATTTCCTTGATTTTGACCCGATCTCTATAACTGACTGCTATTGTCCGTCTTAGCCATGTTTGTATAGCCACATTTAGCGCTTTTCAATTTCATTGCACTTTATTGTAAAATGTTTTACGTAATTCGGATGTTCCTTCAGAGTTGAAGATAGTTTACTTCCTAGTCCAAACGACGGGGGATGGGAGCGGGCAGGGTTTGAACCCTCGACCGTCGATAAATCTGAACAACAGTCTAACGCGCAAACCGCACGACCAGGCAGCCATCTGGTGGACATGTGTAACTTCTCTTGACTACGATCTTGGTGACTATTTTGCTTTAGATGTTATATCGAAAAGAAGAGTTTTATCGTCAAAATCATCTTTGCGGCGGGGTGGGGGGGGGGGGGGTTTAAACTAAAATATATCTGGATTTTTTTTTTTAAATTCAAAATCACATTTAGCTAAGGTTATATAATTTGGTGACTGTAGTTTGCTTTAGAAATAATATTGAAGAGAGAGGCTTTCAACCTTAAAAGGCTCTGTAGGGGGATTTTAAACTCAAAACTATCTTGAGGTTTTTAAACTTTTTAAAAAGCCATCTGGAGGAGAGGGGTTGAAACTCAAAATCGCCAATAGGCTTGGCAACGCTCAAATAATTTTAGTGTGTAATTTGCTTTTTTTTTATATTGAAGAGGTATTTTTATAGCATCAAACCCCTCTGAAGGAAAATTTAACCTCAAAACACCTAATTGGTAGAGGGTTTTAAACTCAAAATCCATTTGGCTGTGCTAGGGCAAGTTATGGTTAGTTATTAAAATTTCACCTAAAATAAACAAAAATTAAACAAAAGATCAGTCACTAAACTTCGACCCCAAACCTCCCCCCCCCCCTTTGGCTACGCCCATGAGAAGCACTACTTACCATTCGACAGCTGCGCTGGGTCGGAAACTTATCCCGCATTGAAAACGATCCTTTGTCAAAAGTGAGCTTAAAGGAAGACGGCATAAGCACTTAAAGATCAAGTCAGGCGCCATTTCGCCCTCACAGGCATAGAGAAATGTAGCTGACATAATCTGGACAGTTGGAGAGCTGTCACGAAGACAGTGAACCATACTTTTGAGGCCCAAAGAAACGCCCTTGTTGAAGAGAGGCTTAGAAAACGTAAAGAAAATTTAAATAGATCCCAACCGGACAACAGCTTTGTATGCATCGCATGTGGGAAAATATGCAGGTCGCAACTGGGTCTTCATGGCCATGTGAAACACTGCACTCATCCATTATCTTCTAAATCACAGACATCGCCATTCATTAGTTAATTATTAGTTTTATTTTATAAGACTAGAAAAGTCAATTGAACGGTCATCTCTCGGACAGTCACAGAACACAATGAGGAGCACTAGAGTTAGCAGTTACCACACTAATAAACCACCCAAGCACGCCGAACAGATTCTCTCCATGACTGACGCCAGTGCAGTGCTGCAGTGTCTGAAAAAGTCTGATCCTTCGTATGTAAAACAACCCAGGACAACCCTTTTAAACCTAGACAACAATAGCAAGGAAACTGTTCTCAAATAGATCCCAGGCCACATTGAAATAGAAGGGGGTGAAAAAGAACATATTAGCCGAAGATGGTAGAATGACTAAGCAAATAAAATTTTTAAAAAAGCTTTTTAAAAAACACTGCTGATATTAAGCGTAGTTGTATCCATTAGTTTTGATTAGTCATGTAATTAAATCTGTAATAGATCTATAAATCTACGCGATTAGAAATATTTTTTATCAATTGTTTTTGTTTAGTGCAATTTTCATTCTTTTAGCTTTCTCACTGCGCTGTGATCTTATCACTTGTCTGAACCAGTTGGAAAGGGGTGGGGGTGGAGACAAAGGGATTGCTCTTTAAATGTGTTTAAAGAAAAAGGTGAGTGACCTGAATTCGAACTTAAGAGTTAAAGCTTCTTCGGCAATGCACTAACAACTATGCCCGGAAAATGCTTATAAACATACAAGGTTTGATAGTTATCTATTGTTAGTTTCAATCTTTTCTCTCTACAAAGTATAAAAGGGACTACTTCAATACTACCTTATCAGTCAAGTACAATTTCTTTCCCTTGTTTGAGTTACCAAATAATACTAATAATTAATTAACAAATTGGTATTTTATTGTACTGATTCTTATTTTGTCTGGTACAAGGAATACTTGTGCGAAATGTCAGCTTGATCCGAGATTGGTTGTGGGAAAAATAACGTGTACAAACTTTTTACCAGACAGACAGAAAGACAGAGAGAGATTATACAAACTTTGTACTAAATTTGTCTTTTTCCGGAAGAACGGAAAAAAACAAAAAGCAGTAGAAACGAAAGTTGAACTGGATTGCCAGAGCTAGCCAGGAAAACCAGTGACTTGGCAGAATTTAGATCATTGGTTAATATGCAGGACTAAATGCATAGCGTGTAGGACGTTATCATCTTCTGTCTGTATTATATAAGTCAAGGTAAAAGAGGCCCTAACAAGACAATGGCACCTAACCCTCCCTATTGAAGAAAAACTATAGAGCTGCTATCTTCACTGAAAATGCGTATTAACGTACATGTTAGATGTTTTGAAAACCAATAAGCTATGCACCAACAACTCTATGGAGGGCAACGAGAAAGGAGAGAGTTAAAGTACATAGTTTACATCTCATAGTTCTGTATAGTACAATCTCTTGTCATCTTCTTCAACCAATCTATCGCATTGCTGTGTCCACAATGAATCAACCTTCACTAGGAAGCAAGTCAGAGTATGGAAAGGGTCAAATGGAGGGAAAGTTAAACGTGACCAAGACAAAAGCAAAGGGGGAAGTGGGGAAAGAGAGTAATGCCAGTGTTCTTTCAGCTCAAGGTGGAGGTCAATGCGACCTTCTGCCGGAAACGTCGAAGGTCAGTCCCTGATTAGATTTTATTATTTTCGTTTACCGGGACAGTTGATGTGCTGATTGAGTTATAACTTGCAGACTTGAGATGAAATTCTTACGCTTGAATCCATGCACTAGTCACTTTAAGTATAGGCGAATCAACAAAAGCCCGAGGTTTATCAATGTCGAAGTAAGAAAGATTCTTTTTTTTAGTGAATAGTCATATCAGTCCATATCAGATTATCTTTAGTCATTAACCAATGAATTTACAAAGAAATACCGTTCTTAATACAGACGTTGACTATGTATTGAATTTCTTTCCGACGCTTCTGTCCATTTAGTCGATTTATTAAAATATTGACAACTAGAAACCATTTACTTATGCACTTTTAAGAATATAAAGATTTGTACTTTTGATGTATTTCAATGTGAAAATGTGAATATTATTTGTAAAGATATGAAATTTGCATGTATAGATTTTTTTCACTGATTTATAGAATAAATTAAATTAAGCTTCTACATTAAATTGAAACTTCAATAAAGCGAAGAAGTAATACCAGAGTCGTAGTGAGGTCGGCAAGGGGGCACGATGCCCCGGGCACCAGTCTATGTGATGTTCATGGAAAATTGGTGGGGGTGCGCCAATAAAGTACCTTGCCCCCGGCGCACGTTTTACTTACAATGCCTCTGAGTTAAACCTCAGTTGAACTAGAAGCTAAATGGTTAAACTAAAGGTTTAATTAATTTAAGGTCCATGATTGCTAGAACAATAGAACGTATAACATGAAATCGTGCACAAATCATTGACTTTCTGGCACAAAAAACCTTCAGAGTCGAGCTCTCTTAATGGAAGAATTTTTTTTCTATCCAAGAGTAAAGTAGACCATTGATGTCACATGTACAAAAAGAATGCATTCCGTGCATTGTTAAGTCAACATAAATGTTGCGTGTCTGGCTTTCAGATCTCATTATTATCAACTCCAATTAGCCTTTGAACTTTGTTACGTTAAAACTGTTTTTAAAATGTCTTATTAGATCAATCGAAGTATGAGCTCAAGAAACTTTATGATTACGTTTGCAATGCATCAACTAAAAGACGTTAAGGCCCCTAAATAAGACCGATTTTAAATTTTAGAGTCATTATCATTCTAAATCCAAGATTGATCAATGATTCACAAAAAAAAAAAAAAAAAAAAAGTTTTTGTAATTTCTTTGTACATACAGACACTTAACTGACCTTTAACATAAAGACCTTTACTATCATCGATTGTTTGCTTAAAGGTCAAAAGGCAGTTGTCCCAAATGACGACCACAAATACGATGGACTAAGGTAGAGGTAGATCTACAACAGTTATGAGTTCTGGCATAGAGACGAACAGCAAAGGATAGATCTGAATGGAAAAGGTGTGCTGAAGCAGGCCAGGGTCCTTTATGGTCTCTAATACCACTGCGATGAATGGAAATATATTGAGGGCACTGATGAAAGAGCAAGTGTTTTTTTTTTGTTGTTTTTTTTTGCCTCTAGTCAATAAAGATGTAAGAGATTATATATACAGAAAGATAGAGACAAAGAGAAGAGAGAGAGGACGAGAAAGAGAGAGTGTAATGACTTAGAAATAGAAAGGGAATGAGATAAGATTAGCAACTACACAAATACAGTAAAGAAAGGGCGATTGTGGAGTATCATACTTGAGAATTCGTCATCAATAGAAAAAAAAAAAAACACGTTGGTACCAGTGGCGTAGCGAGGTATCCGTTGGCCCGGGTTCAAAAATATATTGGTGGGCCCTTTTCCCAAACAGAGGAATGTAATGTGTTACAGATAATTGAGTAATCTTAATGTATCGGTACATTTACCATTTACCAAAAGACATTCTAATGAAAGTAGAGTAGCTTTTAATAATCTTATTACGTTTGAATCAGAACTCAACACGAATTAAAAGTCAATAATTGGAACAGAATGAAACGAGTTTCAAATCTATAAAAAAAATGTTTCATGAGTTCTAGTTCCCATTCTACTCATTGGCAATCCTAAAACACTTCTAGGTGTCACGCTTTGAAACATTGATACAAACTAGTATCTAGTTCTACGTATATTATTTAAAAGTACATAGATCGAATATTTATTTACTAACATTTGTCTGGCCTTCTAAATAGCAAAGAAAGAAATCAGTATGTATATTTCTAAATTACTTTTTCAATTCTGCAGTCGTATGTTTCTCACAAATATGAAAACCTAGGAATCTCATTGCGATTACTTTGGTTGTTCCTTCATCTGAGATCACTAGACAGTATTTTAAAAAAATCTAATTTGATCAACTTTTTATATGTCCTGAGTGCTGCCATCAATGAAAGAAATGATGCAGAATGGATGATTTAAAGTAACGGTATATTTGCCAGCACTGCAATGCCTATCAAGTCTATTCTCTCGTGTTTGTATTTGTGGGGCTTTGTTTTGCTGTCAAATTTCTATATTTATTACAATTTTAAATAAAGCCATATCCCCGGTTAGAGGTTTTTGTACAAATATAATGGTGTTTACTCTCTTAAAGAGCTATGAACCAAGTTTCAACCAAATAATAAGAACTGGCCAGGGAATAGCGCTATTCCATGATCAATTTAGACATTTCTCGTCCAGATCTTTTGGTACAAAACTGCTCCCCGATCTGTTTCCTCATTAATTGCAATAGCACTAATATATTCAACTTGAACAATTTGCAAGTACATTATTCAATGTCACATTGGCTTGCTAAATATTTAATGTTATTTTTATTTTATTTGTTTTTGTTTAGATGTCCTTCTTTTTTATTGTGATATAATAATAATAATAATAATAATAATAATAATAATAATAATAATAATAATAATCTTTATTATCCATAAGGAAATTCGACTCACAATTTGTGCATTAGACAAAAAAAACAACAACACATTTTAACTACAGAAAACCAAAATGTGCATTCACAGCAGACTAGCTCATAGTTTACAAGCGAATTGTTTATATCAGATAATTTAATTGTATTCCATGATGCACTGTTACAGAGAGCAAAAGAGTTTTTGTGTCTGTTTGGTATTTGTTATCGGCGTCTGGTTTCTAATGATTGCACAATGCAGAAGACAACTAAACAATCTGATATAGACTCCTGAGGACGCATCGTTGTGATTGAATGTTTTACACTATTTTGCAATATTAACTGGGTCGGATTCAGTTCAATATCTACTTTTTAAATGGTTTATTCAGATTATACTTTTATTTACACTAACATAAAAGACAAACAGGTTAACGTATCCACGTCCAGACCATATAATACTGTTGAGCTGTCAAGGTCGAAAAGTTAAATATATAGTTAATGATCATCAATTAAAAAGTCATAGTCCTAGATTTAGGAGCATAATCAAGTGGTCTAAATAGATAATTTAGTGAAATATTTCTTCTACTTTACAAAGTTAACGAGTTTCAATTTGCATGATTTAAATACAAAACAATATTTTAAAAAGATTAAGCTTTAAAAAAATTGAATAATGAACAGCTGTCTCGAAATTTCAATTGGAGACAATCAGGACTCTCCATATAGACGTAATTGTTATTGTCGCTTCCTAATCCTTTTTCTTTTTTTCCTCCTGTGCAACACATTAATATTTTCTTCACCAAACTGTCCCCATCCCCGACCACCATTCCTGTAATCAATGATTTATGAACCTGCAGGGAAAAAAAAAGAATGGAACAATATAGAAACAATTATCACCACAAGGACACGAATAGAGCTAGCCATTACAATTTATAAAAACCTGACGGAAAGTGATTCCTTATATTGAAGCTTAAAATACTGGCGAAAGTTTAGACGTTCAGAGTACATTTTGGTACAACGTTCAGGATATTGTGAGGGAGAATTTTGAATTCAATTTTTGATCGGTCTTTACAAAAGTTCATTTATTTTTTCCCTTTGGTGTTATCCCCAAATTCTCATGTGGGCCCCAACTGGTCAAGAGTCATTGGCCCAAGCGCAATTAGCCCCTTTGCGCCATTGCAGGCTGTGGGCCCCTAATGGTCGTGGGCCCGGGCTCATTGAACCCCCTCGCGCCATGGATGCTACGCCACTGGTTGATACTCATCTTTGGTTGTAAACTTTTAAAGTTCACGTGATCATGTCTCGTTCGTCATCTCAGACAGCGCTTTATAACAAATTTCGTACTGATGAGCGATTTCTGGAACTCAAAAACATGGCTTCATTGAAATTTCTTCCAGATCTATTTTATGTACACACCAAGCCATCAGACTGATCAGTGCTAGATTTACCTATTGGCAATATAAGCTATAGCCTATATCCCCTTCTTGTTTCGTATCCCTCCAAAACAATTTTTAGTTATATTTTCACTCATTTTGAAGAAAGAGGAAATGATTAATTGTCTTAGAATGATAATAGGGGCCCATGATATTAAAAGAAAAAGTTTACGGCCCTTACCGAGCCTCAATCCTGCCCTACACAAGAGCTTATCTAACCCAATAACAAACACGTCAAGTGAAAAGAAAAAATGAATAGTGGGAAGTTGGTCATAAAGAACTAATAATGGCATGAACATTGACCATGGTCATAAAGAACTAATAATGGCATGAACATTGACCATGGTCATAAAGAACTAATAATGGCATGAACATTGACCATGGCCATTAGGAACTAATAAAGGCATGAACATTGGTCATGGTCATAAAGAACTAATAAAGGCATGAACATTGGCCATGATCATAAAAAACTAATAATGGCACGAACATTGACCATGGTCATAAAGAACTAATAATGGCATGAACATTGACCATGGTCATAAAGAACTAATAATGGCATGAACATTGACCATGGTCTTAAAACACTGATAATGTCATTAACATTGACCATGGTCATAAAGAACTGATAATGTCATGAACATTGGCCATGGTCATAAAGAACTAATAATGGCATGAACATTGACCATGTTAATATAATGGCATGAACATTGACCATGTTAATATAATGGCATAAACATTGGCCGTGGTAATAAAGAACTAATAATGGCATAAACATTGGCCATGTTAATATAATGACATGAACATTGGCAATGGTAATAAAGAACTAATAATGGCATGGAACATTGACCATGGTAATAAAGAACTATTAATGGCATAAACATTTGGCCATGGTAATAAAGAGCTAATAATGTCATGAACATTGATCATGGTCATAAAGAACTAATAATGTCATTAACATTGACCATGATCATAAAGAACTGATAATGTCATGAACATTGGCCATGGTCATAAAGAACTAATAATGGCATGAACATTGACCATGTTAATATAATGGCATGAACATTGACCATGTTAATATAATGGCATGAACATTGACCATGGTAATAAAGAACTAATAATGGCATGGAACATTGACCATGGTAATAAAGAACTATTAATGGCATAAACATTTGGCCATGGTAATAAAGAGCTAATAATGTCATGAACATTGGCCATGGTAATAAAGAACTAATAATGTCATGAACATTGGCCATGGTCATAAAGAACTAATAATGGCATGGAACATTGATCATGGTCATAAAGAACTAATAATGTCATTAACATTGACCATGGTAATAAAGAACTGATAATGTCATGAACATTGGCCATGGTCATAAAGAACTAATAATGGCATGAACATTGACCATGTTAATATAATGGCATGAACATTGACCATGTTAATATAATGGCATGAACATTGACCATGTTAATATAATGGCATGAACATTGGCAATGGTAATAAAGAACTAATAATGGCATGGAACATTGACCATGGTAATAAAGAACTATTAATGGCATAAACATTTGGCCATGGTAATAAAGAACTAATAATGACATGAACATTGACCATGGTAATAAAGAACTAATTAAGTCATGAACATATCCATGTTAATAAAAAACTAATAATGGCTTATACATTGACCATGTTAATTCAGAACAAATAATGGCATGAGCTGAAATCGTTAAAGTAAATGACATTTGATAGCGACTATTTAAACTGACGTAGTGATGAGTCTTGTGTATTACATTCGTTTGAACCAAGTTCCATCAGCCAAAATATATTTTGATTAGCAAAATAATATCCAATAATAGTTGCAATAAATGCTACAGAAATCTGCTACCAAGAACGAAATGAGTTTGTACTTCTATAATAATGAGGATTTCTTCAGTACTGTGATGAGGCTGAGGCTCACTTGGATCAGTCATAGCGTAAGAAATGACTCACTTTCAAAAGTCATCGGTCAAAGTACGGCAGAAAATCAGGAAGAAAGAGTCGTCCTACAAAAAAGCTGGTCGGACAACGGGACTATATGGACTGACCTTTCTCTTGATAATCTGGTAAGGGCTCTTGATGACCGGAAAGATTGGAAGGATCTTGTTACGCGAACTGCCAGAGCAGCCCTACGACGAAAGTCAAGAGGCAGACGAGATGATCAGAGGTTTACATAACACGAACACACTGCCAGCAGATTTCATTTTATTTGTCCTTAGTAGCGAACTGTGCATTTCAGTTCCAATTCTCTTGCATCATGCTATAAGTATGCTATAAGTATTTAAACAACAACAACAACAAACAATGAAAATAATCTGAGAACTAGGTTACTTTACTGTGTATCTATGAAGTAATTTTGTTTGTTTGTCCTGGAAGCACAAAGCTAGAGCATTAAGAAATTAATGAAATAACGACATTGGATATAATTAAACAAGTGCGTCTACAAATTAATCAATTACTTGCATCAATCAATCACTAACATCAAGCGATCACTTTGATAGGGAGTGTCTGATTGTGTTTGTATTGGCGCTACAACAAAACAATTAAATCATCGACACAATCATCCACATCAAAGAATCCTTCATATGAAGTATTTACTTTATCAATCTTTTGTACTAGACACATTTTTTTATCACACTAAGCAATTAGTTACATATAACAAATATTAAATTAATATAAAGTATGCTCTCTGATAAGAGTGCATTAATACTAGCATTTAAAGTCTTCAATATTCTTTAGTTTCAGATGGCTCCAGTTGATTTCAGTCTAATGGCAAGATTTCGCTCTTCTAAAATCAACTCGCCCTACCTTTGTTCATTCATTCAATTTCCTCTTAATTTCCAGACCGCGGGGAATTCCGATGAATCTAAACAAATCCTGACTGGACTTAAAGTGCGAGGGAGATTACAGGTGTCATTATAATCCCCCCAACATCCCTCCCCTAACATAAATAAAAAAAAAGAAAGTCTCCCAGCTAGCAATGCTCCTCAAACAATGAGACCACTGAATAAGTTCAGTAACTCTTCCCGATATTCATGGGACTTTTTTTTTTTGCGTATTGATATATTGAAACTGTCTTTTTTTCAAGAACTATTTTGTATTACTAATCATCCCCATAACAGTAATTTAAAAAATACTTTCGTAGAGCCCATCCTCTAGAATGCTGAATGCGCTCTGGGCTACTCTTTTTGTGAACCTGCTTGAGCAGGTTTCCGTGCTGCCTTCATGCGCTCAGCAAACACAACTCAGCACGTGTTCATGTCTGAACTTGATAGCCCCTTGTATAGCCAAGCGATATTATGTCACTTAGCCAGCCATACTAACCCACATTACATTGAAAAAGTACACACTCATATGTAATAGTCTATTTTCACAAAGCTTATATCAACTCACTCTGTCTGTCTGTCTGGTAAAACGTTTGTACACATTATTTCTTCTACACAAAATTAATCAATTAGTCAATTAACTACTGGAAATTAGTTATTTTGTTTGATACCAACAAGGGCAATTAATTCTTCAGTATTTACAGATATGGCTAAATATGTAGGATTTAGTCTCATTATTAAGAGTTCCCATTAGTTCTCCCTCACCCTCGTATCAAGTTGAAATTTTAAATAATTATTACCTAACAAAATATAAATGAATGAAAAATTAATCAATTATTCAATTAATTATTCGTAATTAATTATTTTGTTCGATATCGAATGAGGGAAGAGAAGTTCTACATTAATAGAGAGATATACTTGTAAGTGCGGAGTTCTTCCCCTTAGAAAAGCTCTTTTTTCTTTTAAAGGATTTTTGTATTGCAGATACTGCGATCTATTACTTTATAAAGGCTTTTGTCTCCATAAATTCATTTAACATTGTCTTGAAAAATAAATGTTCACTGCTGCAGGGTGTACAGTTATATAACTAAACTAGCCTTTTACCCCTGCTTCGATCGTTGACTTGTTCTTGATTTTACACACTATATTATTAATTTACTTTCAAGATGCCTCACTTAAATTAATCACATATATGACAGACGCTACTCTTAATAGAGAAGATCAAGTATCCAGGGTACTTCTGCTTTCTAAGGTTGAAATGGTTTATATGGTATATGTTTACAAGGGTTATAACTCTGATTGTCTGGGAGAAGTCTTTTACATGTTTTATCCCACCATCTATTCTTGGATCAGGTTGAAATTTTGCACAATTATTCTTTGTCCAAGAAAATGCGCTAATTAATAATAATAATAAAGTATCCATTTCCATTTAGTTAATCAATTAATTTTTGTATAATATAGAAAACTGAGAGATAAACCTTGCAGTATTTTAAAATATGGCAGTGATTGTGCTGCTTTGTCCCTCATATTAACTTTTGTTTTTTATAAAAGTATTATTAATTTTTTTTTTGTGCCAGAAATCCCCCAATTGTAATATACATAGATATGCAAGTAAATTGTAAGACTTTTCCCATGGACGATTGAATTAAAAAAAGAAATCTCTTGGAATTGAAACCACAATGTTAGAGCTTCCGGCTGGAACTTTTTTTTTTTTTTTATTTCTTAAAACTGGGCAGACGATTTACTGTTGAATCAAAGTTTAGCTTCGACAGGCACGGCTTGATTTGTTTAAATGTACGTAAGTATGCTCTTTTTGACTAGATCAGCCAGGGATCATTACCGTTTTACTACTTGGTTCCACTTCTGTTTAGTGTCAGACTCTTTCCCGCCATTTTTATGACTGATATTAAAGTTCCTGATATCGCTATTAAACTTAGACTTCAGGAATTAGAACAAGAGAAGAAATAGTTATAATTGTCTCGTTCATTCCTACACAAGAAAAATGTCATTTTAATCTCTATTCCAACTTTTCTATCTGTAGCATATGCCAGCAGTGACCGTCGTGCAATACAAAAGCTTTAGACTGTTTAATCAGACGACCAGATAGTTAGGCTGTACAATTTAATATTGACAACAAATATTTTTCATAATTAGCTTTTAAGGAATCTAGGAAGTTTAGGCACCTCAATTTAAGCACCCGGTAATTTAGGCACCCGGAAAATTAGGTGCCTAAATTACCGGATGCCTAAAATTCCAGTGCCTAATATCCAGACACCGCTTTTAAGCTATAGGGTAAATGATGTAAAGATCATCAGTTTCTGTTACATCTATTAGCTCTTTCTCTGACGATACCAGCGTTGATTCCACCAGAATGTGATAAATAATTACGGAAAGAAGGAGTTAAGTCTAATAAAGGAAGAGGCAGCACTGGCCAATACTATTATGTAACAACATTCGAATCACATTTAGCGAACGTACGTTTGTAATGGGAGTATTCGTCGTTTGATCATCTTCGTGTTCAAAACATCTTCTAGCGAACTTTTTTTTTGTCCTACAAAAGTCGTCAACATCAACATGTTCAACAGTCATCGCCCACTCTGGCACAAGCAAACCGAAAAGAAGCACATCAGTTTTGAAATGGCTTCTTCGAAAAGAGTGGTGTCTTTATTGTTGCAGACTCTTCTCGCGAAAACATTCCACAACGATTAATTGTCATTTTGTAAAGGAGAAAAATGTTTCCTATGTGTTAAACATTGGTAATAATGTCATTTTAATTGCTTGATAGTCAGACATAAATTGATAGCTACAATGAAAATAAAACCATTTTTTTTTCACTCTTTAAAAAGAAACTGACAACTCCGCTTCCTTTATTTTTCACGACATCATGTCCCCCCCCCCTCCTTTTTTTTTTAGATGACTTCGTGCTGCTGTACACACAGCTTTAGTCCATTACAATACTTTTCACCACTACATGGTGGGGGAAAGAAATTTATAATACTTTACCTCATTTGTATTTGCTTTGTTTTTAATTCTGTGACCTTTTTTTATGTCTTCAAAGCCTATCTTTTTCCTTTGCAACCTCTCACGTGGACTGAAGAGGCCAATCGTTGAGGCACAACTCCGTTACAGGCTGGAGATCTGTGAACACTTTTGTAGCATTTTCGACTATCTCTCTTCCGCAGTATAGGACCATTCCTCTATGTGGATCTACCTAAAGCTTCCTTCTCTTAACTTTTGGTCTCGATTCTTAAGAACAACAAGCTAGTAGAAAAAGTCCGGTAACTCCGTGTACTAGTTTGAAAAGCAGAATACGTTTGAAGATATTTTGGAAATTTCAGTGTGGATAGATGAATGGTTAATTAAAAATAATGCCTAAACGCAGTGTTTCCCAAACTGTGATCGTAGAACCCTAGGATCCCGCGAGGCCTGAATAAGTGTTCCACGAACAACTGCAGCAATTAACTTATAAGCCATCACGTGAATTAATCTCTCTAAAAAAATAAGCAAAGTGTTTCGCTAAATACTCAAAATGTGCGAAGTGTTCAGTTAAGGAAAAAGTCTGGGAATCATTGTCTATTATATATTTCGCGCTATAGTGTTTTTCTGTACCCAAGCTTTATATCAGAACACTATTTGTATGTTTTTGTGGCATGATGCAACCCTTATCCATATTTACATAAAATCATGCATTTTAAATGAGTTGGAACCAATTACTTCGTGGAACAATTTAAAGAAATGATGCCGACAGATTCTTCTTTTTACCTCCATTGCATTCATCTGTTTGTATTTCCGCCCTCGATACAGGCTCAATAAACAAATCTTATCTGAATGTTCGTCTGTAAGTTCGTGTTTGGTTGAATGAGTTCGTGATAGGCTGAAGGTGACAGTAACGAGACCAGTAGAAAAAAAAACAAACCTTGAGAATGTGAGACATGTGTGTGTGTGTGTGTGTAATACTGTGTCTGAAAATGTGAGACGTGTGTGTGTGTGTGTGTGTAATACTATGTCTGAGAATACAAGACGTGTGTGTGTGTGTAATACTGCGTCTGAGAATGTGAGACGTGTGTTTGTATGTGTGTGTGTAATACTGTGTCTGAGAATGTGAGACGTGTGTTTGTATGTGTGTGTGTGTGTAATACTGTGTCTGAGAATGTGGGACGTGTGTGTGTGTAATAATGTGTCTGAGAATGTGAGACGTGTGTGTGTGTAATACTGTGTCTGAGAATGTGAGACGTGTGTGTGTGTAATACTGTGTCTGAAAATGTGAGACGTGTGTGTGTAATACTGTGTCTGAGAATGTGACACGTGTGTGTGTGTAATACTGTGTCTGAGAATGTGAGACGTGTGTGTGTGTGTGTAATACTATGTCTGAGATTGTGAGACGTGTGTGTGTGTGTGTAATACTATGTCTGAGAATACGAGACGTGTGTGTGTGTGTGTAATACTGTGTCTGAGAATGTGAGACGTGTGTGTGTGTAATACTGTGTCTGAGAATGTGAGACGTGTGTGTGTGTAATACTGTGTCTGAGAATGTGAGATGTGTGTGTGTGTAATACTGTGTCTGAGAATGTGAGACGTGTGTGTGTGTAATACTTTGTCTGAGAATGTGAGACGTGTGTGTATGTAATACTATGTCTGAGAATACGAGACGTGTGTGTGTGTGTAATACTGTGTCTGAGAATGTGAGACGTGTGTGTGTGTGTGTAATACTGTGTCTGAGAATGTGAGATGTGTGTGTGTGTAATACTATGTCTGAGAATACGAGACGTGTGTGTGTGTGTGTAATACTGTGTCTGAGAATTGAACGTGTGTGTGTTTGTGTGTGTGTAATACTGTGTCTGAGAATGTGAGACGTGTGTGTGTGTGTAATACTGTGTCTGAGAATGTGAGACGTGTGTGTATTTGTGTGTGTATAATACTGTGTCTGCATATGATCTTGTTGTCAAAACATCGCCAAATATTCTTATGTTAAGTATTTCATTTGTTTAAGATATATTAAAATTTCTGAATTTACCCAAGGGGAAAAACCTCTTAAATAAGTCAAAATCAGTAAGTGTTTCCCCATCTGATCATTGCAGTATGTATAGATGCAGGATACAACTATGGGCTATAACATATACACATTATTGAATGCTCTCTGACGATATACTGACAAAACCTCTTATTCCAATATTTATAAAAATCGTTTCAAATAGTTGATTGAACCGAAATATTTTTTAATTTAGAATTCTCTTTTGGCCAAACAGGAATCGATATCTTATCTTCTTATCTTTTCTTATAAAATACAGACCTTTCTAAAAAAAAGAAGGTGATTACACTCCAAGCTTGTCAATCTAGTCATGCATTTTAATCAATGACTTAAACTTTACCAAGTCGTTGGTTTTCTTGGCTGACTTAGGCAATCCATTATCTTGTCTATACAGAATATATAAGTCTACTTTACTACGTACTAGACATGTGACTTGATTCGAGACCATTCGTTACAGATGGCCTCAACACTGACCTGCAACGTCACAACCTGTGGGCAGTTTAGACCAATAGATCCTTGAGAAATATAATACCGGCTCCAGAATTGAATTTCCCCCGGTAGACATTAAGAAAATTAGGCGAAATAAAGTTAAGCCCAGACCAAAACGTGATCTAACAACACATGCGTCCTTCAATTACTGTTTTAGTATAGAAATATTTCAATGTACCAGTGCGAGCTCCAAAATTGCTACTTATCATACTGTCTCCATGAACGTAGTTCTGTCTAATTCTCGTACCCTCAAAGCAACAAGTCCACAACATTGCCTGTTAATGTACAATGTTATGTAGTACGTATTCTCAAACGTCGTGGGGTAAAAACGTACGCTCCTTTCGTGCATAGAATAGGGATGTTAACTATGGTTCAAGGCCCATGGTCTTTACCTTTCAAATCAAGTTGGACTCGAACTAATATCCTTAGAATCTAATCCATCAGTCGTGCTGGCAAAGGAGTCTTACGACTGTAACAAGAATTATTTTTTTTGATAGTAAAGAGAAAAATATTTGAAATAATCCACACTTGTTTTGTTTTTTTTATTTTTAGAAAAAGTAATAGATCTTAATATGGCCTACACACTCTTATATGTTTGGCTCCTTTTTGAGCGGGAACGGTTGCCCCTAGATGACTTACTGGTGTTGGATTCTTCTCCCTGAGTTTGTGCAGTATCAGCTGTGACCAAACAAGTCGGTTCAGGAAGCACAGAAACATTTTGCTACAGTTTTAGGTTAACATGTTCCAGATGTTCCGTCAGAATTGAAAATTTTTACATAATGGCCCATACCTCAGAAGACAAAAAAACAACAAATACAAAATGTATAAATCTCACTAAATATTATTATTTGCAAATACGACTAGGTCATATCAATAATAATTGTGGGTGATTATTTTATTCACACTATACATTAAAATTCAAATACAAAACATGCACGGATAATAAAATCGTATATAACAGACTACATAGTTGAAAAAGCGTTTTGTCTCAAATAGTGTTGAAAGGTCAAGAAAGTAGTCCATTATGATTCTACCGGATCTACTCTTCTACTCAGGAAATAACATTTCATGGGAGTGGCCTTGCCCTTCATGGCAACTTCTCCTCTGTATTCAAATTGGAAGCTTGGGTCAAAGTTCAAGGGTTCTTGAAGGAATCTGAAAAAAAAAAATCTCATAATCAATCCTACTTCCTGTTTAATGGACTTCGCTATTACGTATACAAAACACACTAACACATGCAAACTTTCACTCCTTTGATATTTTCTTGAAAAAAGTTTTCTTTATATATTTGAAAACTTAATTTTATTTTTAATTATCAAAGGCAGTGTTTCCCTGTGAATCCTAATGTTCCGCGAGGCCTAAATAGATATTCCACAAACTAATGGAATAATTAACTAATAGGCCTTACAAGTGAATTAATGTCTCTAAAAATAAGCAAAGTGTTCCGCTAAATATTCAGAATGTGCGAAGTGTTCCGTTGCAGAAAAAATTTGGGAAACATATATAAAAAAATGATCAGTGGTAAATAATTAATTATATGCATGTGCCTGAAAAAAATACTTATATAGACACTTATTATATATATGATTATTATATATATATATATTTATATTTATTTATATTTATATTATATGTATATATATATATATATATATATATATATATTATATATATAATTATTTAGAAATTGAGAATTCATGCATAATTATAGAAACTCGTTTTGAGCTGACCATTTTGATAAAATAACAATAGTTATGAAGTTATAACAAATAGGTACAGATAATATTCTCTGAAAACAACAATTCCTTAACTTAATAAAAAATATTCGAATACATATATTGGCCTCCTTTTTAGTTGTAGAATGACTATGGTTCATCTCAGGGCACACTTCTTCATGTGGCTGTGGAGCCCTATTTTGGAGAGACACTCCCGTCCACCAATAGCTCGAAGACGCAAAGACTTACATAAATGTAAATACGTAAGAGCCGATCATTAGATTTATACATCGGCAGGATGATAAACAAGCAACATATAATGTTTTTTTACAGACAATTCCTCCTTTATGAAGCTGAAAACTTCTTGTAAGAGTGATTTTTGTTCGCTCCTTATAACAATCCCTCCGCCCACCCCCCGAAATAATTCCTGCTTATATGTAATAATACATCTTCTCAGAATATATAAAATTCTAGTTCGGTAATATATATATATATATATATATATATATATCCAGACATGGCAACAATAAAAGACTGAGTTTTAAACTAGTAGATTCCATTTTGGTGACAGGCCTGTAGATCCAGACTTAGAAGACGGTGCGCATATGTATTTATATATTTAACTCTTTAATGAATACATGCGGGAATACCCGCTGACGTACGCATGTTCAAGGTATAGATTGTTTAGACTACTTTAGACGTTCAGACCAAAATTATATTTAAAGATTATTATATTTCAAAATCACTACGCTCAAACCAGTTTTCCCTTTTTATGCCCTTTTTAGCTAGTAGATGTAATAAAGATTATACATAAAGTGTCAAATTTGAAGAGTTTTATTTAATTATCAACAAGGTTTCTGTATTTTATCTTTAACAAATTAAGAATTCGGAAGATGAATAGAGGAATTGTATAAAGAATATCTGGATATAGATAGTAACTTTCTTTTTGTAAGAATGTATATTTAACTTTTTTTTTCTTTGATCAGATTCACAAAAATGAAGATGTCAAGGCAACGACCTTGAACTCTTAGATTTCGATTCATTCTTCAAACATTAGCGTTCTGTTAAAGGAGCTAATCGTAGATCAAGAGTTATAGCCCCTCGGAGATTAATAAAAATCTCTTGGATTTAAGGCAAAAATAAAACACCGGAGACTCCATTATGTAATGGAAACAGGAAGCAGATTTGTTTCTCATTTTTTTAAGATAAATGTTAACAGAAAAAATTAACATTTGTGATGTTGGCGCCTTGTAACTTAATGTAAATGTTAAGTTGATACTTTTTCTTGTTCAACAATTTTGTGGTGTAGCGTATCTCCATTTTACTATATTTTTCTAATTGAGCAGTAGATGTAATTCTTTTATACAGAAGTGGTTCTGGGATACTACGCAATATTTAGCAGTCAAAAAGATCAACACAATTGTGACTCAAAGGTAAAACAAAACGTAATTCGAACTCAAGATTCTCCCTTCAGCAAGTTCTATGGTCTCCTTCAGTCAAAAAGCGACTATGGATCATCTCATAAAAAATGAGATGAATGCCTGGGCCTTAGCTGTGGTCGCCCACACATCAGTTCCCCCCTCTCCACGCAGCTGATGTATCCAAAGGAACGGCAGCGCCGAAACAGTTTGGGGTCAGCGTGACAGGGTGTAGCACAGGGTGCTGCAAACTGCCTTTTCAGCAAGCTGGAAGATAGGGTCCAGGAATCTGATGCATACAAGAGTGACGGGAGAACTACAGCACTGTAGACTTTCAGTTTTTTGGATATGCTGAGTCCTCTCCGTTGCCACACTTGTTCTTGAGGTCTGCCAAATGCAGCACTGGCACGAGCAACACGGAAGTCAACCTCATCATCTAGGTTGGCGTTGGCTGATATAGACACTCCTAGTGACCCACGTCCTTAAATTGACTATTACAAAGCTTATATGAACTCACTCTCTGTCTATGTTTCTATCTGCCTGTCAGGTATAACGTATGTTTTATTTCTCCTGAACCAATCAAGTGGAAACCTTACACAATTATCTGTTGTACTTAACTAAACAATTCATTTTTTTTTTATGAACTTATTGGTTAACTAATGTTTGTGGTGGAAGCGCGGTGGCTGAGCGGTAAAGCGCTTGGCTTCTGAACCGAGGTTCGAATCCTGGTGAAGACTTGGATTTTTAATTTCGGGATCTTTGGGCGCTTCTGAGTCCACCAGCTCTAATATGTTCCTGACATTAGTTGGGGAAAAGTAAAGGCGATTGGTCGTTGTGCTGGCTATATGACACTCTCATAAATCGTAGGCCACAGAATCAGATGACCTTTACATCATCTGCCCTATAGACCACAAGGTCTGAAAGGGGGAATTTTACTTTTTTTACTTTAATGTTTGTGGAACATTTATTCAAGCTTCGCGGAACCCTAGTAACACAGTTTGGGAAACTCTACCTTAGATAAATAAAATAAAATTAAGTTTTCAAATATAATAATAATAATAATAATAATAATTTTTATTGTCCGTGAGGAAATTTGTCTCGCAATTTGTGCAATACACCAAACAGAAGATAGTAACTATGAAAAAATATGTACATTTATACCTGACTCACTCATAATTTACATACGAAAAAATTTGATATCAATATATAAAGACTAAGGTTTAATAAAATACCAATTGATTGAGAGTGTGCGTGTGCGTGAATTTTGGCATTTAATTAGTTTGTTTGGTATGAAAAAAGGAAAATAAATGCTACTAATTGAGATATGTGGCTAAATATGTGGAGTTGTTTCCTTTATTACATTTTACGCATGTTCTTGGATAAAGTTGAAATTTGCAGAATTTTCTATAGTCGACGACAATTTGAGATTCAATAAAAAAAGAAACCAATTAATATAATCAATTAGTGGTAATTAATTTTTGTTTTAAATTGAAAAAAAAAAGATTATTTCTGCAGTACTGAGATATATTGTAGTCATTTTGTTGTTTTTTCCCTTATATAAGTTTTATTTTTTTTAAACATATTTTCTTTTAATTTTGCTTATTTATTTTTTTAATGCCTTGTGAAGATGATTCTAATAAGGTTTTAACACCAAACGAGAATTACATGTAATTATGTATCTAGGATAAACTGACCAATCGGATCAAGTATTAAAAGATTGATATAGCAATAGTTTATGGTTTAAAAAAAAATAATCCCAGCCCCAATCTAGATTTCACCCCCTGACTCACTTGTATGCATACTCCGAGACGTTGACCTTGCCCTTCTCTCCCGTGGTCTCAGTTCTGCTGGTCAAGTTGACCGTGTTGCCGAACAGACAGTACCTGGGCATTTTCTTGCCGATGACTCCTGTCACCACTTCGCCAGAGTGAATGCCGATCGTGATCTGTCATAGGAGGTTGAGGTGAAATTAGAAGGGAACCACTACATATTGGTAATGTTGGAACAATTAGAAAAGAACCACTACATATTGGTAATGTTGGAACATTGAGAAGAGAACCACTACATATTGGTAATGTTGATATATTCAGGAGAGAACCACTACATATTGGTAATGTTGGAACATTCAGAAGAGAACCACTACATATTGGTAATGTTGGAACATTGAGAAGAGAACCACTACATATTGGTAGTGTTGGAACATTCAGAAGAGAACCACTACATATTGGTAATGTTGGAACATTCAGAAGAGAACCACTACATATTGGTAATGTTGGAACATTCAGAAGAGAACCACTACATATTGGTAATGTTGGAACATTGAGAAGAGAACCACTACATATTGGTAATGTTGGAACATTGAGAAGAGAACCACTACATATTGGTAATGTTGGAACATTCAGAAGAGAACCACTACATATTGGTAATGTTGGAACATTCAGAAGAGAACCACTACATATTGGTAATGTTGGAACATTTAGAAGAGAACCACTACATATTGGTAATGTTGGAACATTCAGAAAAGAACCACTACATATTGGTAATGTTGGAATATTCAGAAGAGAACCACTACATATTGGTAATGTTGGAACATTCAGAAGAGAACCACTACATATTGGTAATGTTGGAACATTCAGAAGAGAACCACTACATATTGGATATGGAGATATATTCAGAGGTAAAGAACAGCTCATTGGTAATGGAGGTACAATCAAAAGATGAAAGCCTCCAATTTTTTAGGTATCATATGAACTCCTGTGAACTAGTGGGAATAAAGTAATAATGTTTGTTATATAATATGTCATATCATGTTTATATTTAAAATGAAGTGTCATAATGTCAGATGCTAAATGTTTAAAAAAAACTGTTTGAAAAGATATATTTTTTAAAGTTAAAAATAAATCCAAAATACATAAAGAAGAATATGTCTTCCCATCACGACCACATCAGTGTCCCTTGTATTCAAACCTTTCATTTATATCGAACATTTCATGTGCCGTAAGAAGACTGTCATGCATGACTAAACATCAACCAACTGACCATTATCTGTTCACCAGTCGGATCTTTCAGATCTTTAGATATGTCCATGAAATCCAAGGCAAGTCTGGCGATAGATCTGGCGTGGTCATCACATTTCTCTGGCAGACCGCTGACCGCCATGTATTTGTCACCAACAGTTTCAACCTACAGAAATATAGCTTGTTTATCAAATACATATTCATATCTCAACTGTAGCATACAGACAATGTACTGTTAGACACTTAGTTTTAATTTAGTTTAGGAACGCGCTGTAGTAGACTGATATTGAACGCGACATTTTCTAATGACGACATAGGCATTGGGTTAGAGATTATTGTTGTAGACTTGTAGGACAGTTACTGCTAGGCTCTTGAAGGGACAACATCGTTTTAGTGACTGACTGTACTGTGGCCTATTCTTTATTAAAGATTGTTATTCTGTTACATCTCCAGTGAACTTAGTTACTGTGAATTGATTCTGTTCGTTATAATTATATTATCTCGTAACGGTATATGTCTTAGCAATAGAGCTCACATCAGTAATACAATATTCAAGATACTCAAGCTTATAGAATTATCAAGATACTGTAGAAATATATCAAGTACAACTTATATATACAACCGTTACAGTACATAAGTCTTACGATTCTTCTTATTTGCTAGTTAGTTTTGATTTCTTTCTATGCCATATAGAGTTCATTTTATATTTATTTCGCTATAAACCCAAGATTCGCATTCAAGTCAATGGAGCTCATGGGCTCTCTTTCTATTGTTTCAATTAAAACGCAAAACTGAAGGCATTTTATTGTTTTGTTTTTAAAAAAATTTGCTTGTTTTAAATAATCTTTACTTCCATGTATTATGTTTTATAATTCTACTTTAAAAAATATTTAGTATGGCCACACGGTCTATACCAGTGTTTCTCAAACTGTGTGCCGCGGCACATTAGTGTGCCGCCGAAGATTTGCATGTGTGCCGCGGGAGTTTCCAGAACGCCACAACACGTGCAGCGTTACACAGGTCTGTCTACTATTAAATTTTTATTTTACGTTGCGATGACGTCCCCGCTTGCAACGACCAGTAATAGTAGTGGAGCGCTCCATAGTGACGGAAAGGGGTGTTAGCTATTCAGGTTATGAAATAGTCCACTATACATATATTATTATAATGACTAAAAGTTGGCCGCCTTAGCAGACGCACAGCAGTTCTTGAATTGGTAACGATAATAATAAGCGATGTAAATTTGTTAGATGTATGCTAATTATAACAAATTATCACTAAGCCTTATTCATTGTTATCCATGGAGAAACACGTTAGCAAGAATGAAACTGCGAAAGCGTTAAATGAAAAGCAAGGAACCAACGAAGGTACAAAGAAGATTACATCGGATATGGTTTCATATCTTCGGGACCTGAAGATGCTCCATTGCCATTCTGTCTGATCTGCAATACAACTCTGTCGAATGAGGCGCTTGTTCCAAGCAAATTGAAGAGACACTTGGAAACAAAACATCTATCTGTAAAAGCGCAACCGAAGGAGTACTTAGAAAACATCAGGGTTCAACAAAATAAACAGGCTAAGAAACTTAGGAAGTACCTAAAGCTGCCAGAAAAGGGATTGATTGCAAGTTATAAGGTTGCTCAGCTATTAGCAAAACGCAAGAAAGCACACCCAGAGGGCGAATCAGTCATTGCACCAGCTTTAGCAATAGTTGTTGAAACTATCCTTGGACCCGATGCCGCCGAAAAAGTCAAAAAAGTTCCTTTGTCAAATGAAACTATCTCGCGCAGAATTGAAGACTTATCGTCAGATTTACAATATCAAATCTGCGAACACTTTGACGTGACTGACGATTAAGTGTCTCTGCTGTGGTCTCTTCAAGTTGATGAATCCACTGACGTTAGCGGCGAAGCCCAGTTGCTTGCTTTTATTCGGTTCATAAAGGATGAAAAATGTGTCAACGAATTCTTATTTTGAAAAGACTTACCAACTACGACCAAAGGTGAAGATATTTTCAAAGTGGTGCACGAAAACATTTTGCCATTTAAACTACAGTGGAAAAACTGTGTCAGCGTTTTCACCGATGGCTGTCCTTCCATGCAGGGAAATAGAAAAGGATTCGTCACTCTTGTGCGTCAAGAAAATCCAAATGTATTAGTTTTTCACTGGATCATCCACAGAGAAGCTCTTGCCTTCAAATCTGTACCGAAAGATTTGATGTCTGCTCTGGATCAAGTGATTGAAGTTGTAAACTTAATCAAATCTCGACCGCTTGCATCCCGACTTTTCTCAGAGCTTTTTTGAAGCAATGGATTCAGACTACAAATGTCTCCTGTATCACACCAACGGTTCGTTGGCTCTGCAGGGGAAAAGTGTTAAAGCTTGTCGTCAAACTCAAGGCTGAGCTTATGCCTCTGCATAAATCTAATACAGGTTAACATCGTTTAATCGCTGTTCAGCTGTAGGTTGCTATGGAGAAATAACAAAGCCTCGTTTCTACACCCAGCTATTCAATACTGTCTCACAGGTAATACAGAATCTGTCTAATTCGGTCGTCGACTTATGGCACCGAACTACCGATAGACAAATAACCCACTGTAGGCGTATAATACCTTAACTTATAAAAACTTGAAATAAGTTAAGTTCTTTGTGAATAGTACTGCAAACAACGTTTATTTCAATATAGACAAATTCAACTTGAAATGAAATAAATGTAATAGACTTGAGTCATAATGATAATGATATTTTATATAAATCTAACTCAGTACAAAAACACGTCTTTTCACTCGGGCATTCTGGAGTCGTCTCGTGTGCTCAAGACAGATAACATTGCCGCTTATCTTACACCATTTACCCTGCATAGCCAACCCTTAAGGAATCGCTAACTACTTCTCACCGTCACCATAGAAACACACACACACACTCCGTAACATCGAGGATGGAACAATTTGGGACATTGCATGAGAGGATGGACAGTTTGGTATGGACTGTGTCCAGTATAGAATAGGTGTGCACATTTAAACACAATATATTCAAAATTCAAAAGTATATATATATATATATATATTTATTATTTTATTTTTATCGGAATTAAAAACATTGCATATCATACAGGTTACCCCTACACCCCCTTATCCCCAGACTGTCAGTGTCATTATGACATGGTTACGGGTATTTAAAACAAGACAAATGTCAGTGTTTTTTGTTGTTGTTGTTGTTTTTGTGAGCTAGAAATGTTCCTTTTTTATTTATTTTTCCATGTGTTTAGAAATAGAGTGTGACATTGACTTACTTTGAAGATGTTTGGATTCTTGGCTGGGTCCAAAAGTTTATCAAACCTGGTGTATACAATGTTTAGGAGCTCCACTATCTTCATGGCGCCCTCCGCATCTGAATGTTTGGCTGAGTATTGAGTGAAACCCACAATGCCACTGGGAAGTACAGTAACAAATATAATTCAATAGCATTACACATCTTTCATCTCGACAGTCAAGTACATTTAATCTGTTTCTTAAACAAATACTGCAAATAAAAGTAAAATAGTTCCTCTTTCAGACCTTGCGATCTATAGGGCAGATGCTAAGGCCATCTGTTTCTTTGGCCAACGGTTAACTAGCAGGGTGTCATGTGGTCAGCACAACGACCAACCGCATTTACTTTCCCCAACTAAAATCAGGTACCCATTAGAGTAGACTGGATTCAGGGGTGCCCTAAAAATCCCGAGTTTCAAAATCCGAGTCTTCATCGAGATTCGAACCCGGTTCTGAAGCTTAACCACTCAGCCCCCGCCCACCACCCCCCTTTCCAAAAAAATAAAAGCTCGATTGATTTTCAATTGCAAGAAACTTCTTTGTGTCCCTCCTGAGCTATAACTGGGACTCATGCCTTAGTCTTGTTCTAAATTAGCATACTGATTGTAACTGTGTACCAACCTAAACAGTAATGTGACATGGGGATATTTCATTGCGTTGACCGGTCTCCTGTGACGTAGTTCGTTGGCTACTGATGGTGGGAGTATGGAGTACATTAACCTATTCATTGGAGATAACAGTACACACAAATAGTTGAAAAATTATTTTTTTGTTAAATTTACATTTCGAAAAATTCACATGTATTAAAATAAAAGCTTAAACAAGTAAAACAGAAAACAAGTAAAACAGAAAACAAGCAAAAATTAAAAAAACCAACAAACAAACTTCGCTTTTGTTTCTACAAAACTGAAAGGGACTAGTTTAGCTTATACCACCTTATCAGTTAAGTACAATTTCTTTCCCTTAATCGTGAACGCAAACAAAATAATTAATTACCAATAGTTAATTAGTACTTGATTTTATTATTATTATTATCGATTGTTGTGTTGTCAGGTAAAAGAAATAAATGCGTGAAAATTTCAACTTGATCCGAGATTGGGTGTGGGTGAAATCACGTGTACAAACTTTGTACCAGGCAGACAGACAGGCAGAGGGAGTTGATAGAAGCTTTGTACAAAAATACTTTTTCAAAAAGACAATTCCTCTTTATACAGGCGATCAACCTTTGCAAGAGCGATTATTTGAGTCCATTACTAGACTGTTACATTTGAACAATGGAATATACTATTTACCACGTCCCTGTTCCCCCCTTCACCTAAAAAAAAAGTATGATTAATGCGAATGTATACATCTATTTATAGTCAAAGTTTATAAAAAGAAATAAGTCTATAGATCTAGACCTAGAAGACCGCACGTTAAATATTCCTGAATGTCTATTTATTTAATAATTGTTGAAATTGACGCCTTGGATCACAGTATCATACAAGAAATGATTCTCCCATAGCAATTTTTTAATGTTGATGTTTGTTGCCTTATTTGTGAATAGTTTCTTTGAAACTATTATAAAGACATGCCCAAGATGCCATATAAATGTTCTGCACCATTCATATCCTAAATAAGTGTACGTGTATTGTACTTTCGGTACGTATCATATGTGACAGTCAAGGGATCACTGTATTTGCATCCCAAACAAAACTATTTGTACAATCTATGTCACACATGGGAACTTATCCCACGTGACAGTCAAGTGAACATTGTATTTGCATCCCGAACAAAACTATTTGTAGAATCTATGCCACACATAGAAACCTATCCCACGTGACAGTCAAGGGAACACTGTATTTGCATCCCAAACAAAACTATTTGTACAATCTATGTCACACATAGGAACCTATCCCACGTGACAGTCAAGGGAACATTGTATTTGCATCCTGAACAAAACTATTTCTACAATCTATGTCACACTTGGGAACATATCCCACGTGACAGTCAATGGAACACTGTATTTGCATCCCAAACAAACTTATTTGTACAATCTTTACACACATGGGAACCTATTCCACGTGACAGTCAATGGAACACTGTATTTGAATCCTGAACAAAACAATTTGTACAATCTATGTCACACAAGGGAACATGTTTCACGTGACAGTCAAGGGAACAGTGTATTTGTATCCCAAACAAAACTATTTGTACAAACTTTGTTACACCTGGGAACATATCCCACGTGACAGTCAAGGGAACACTGTATTAGCATCCCAAACAAGACTATTTGTATAACTTATGTCACACTTGGTTTAATATTTACTGACCTATCCGTCTTCTTTTTTTCATCTTCCAGTTCCCGGTAAGTCTGCTGAAGCTGGTCAGTTAGGACCTCCAGGTTCTGGGCAAGCTTGTATTCGGCCTCCCAGTGCTCGGAGAGGAGCACCAGCTCCCTGGTGGCGTCGTGCAGGGGTATGTCACTCAAGTAGAGCCCCCTCCTGCTGATGTCGTCAAGATTCATCACGCTGGGTGAGCACATGAATAGAATCGACTCACTCTCAGGGACATAAATCATTTGACCTGAAAATATATCACGCGGGATGAGAAAAGATAAAAACATTCATACTACCATATTGTCTGATTTGAAAATATCGTCATTTAATTTAAAATGTACTCATTAGGTACACTAGATTAGATGTTATCCATTTTCTCTGTAAATCCCTTATTATTTCTGATGGCATATTTTTACCTTATATTGATCTAGCGTCTCTGAAAATTCGAATCAGTTTATACGGACAGAGATATTTAAACCTTTTCTTAGTTTTCCTTTGTTAAATACATTGTTGTACATATGATGTGTGTACGTGTTTCTAGCTCATCTAACATTCTTTCAAATATAACTTTTTTTTTTCTTATTTCAATGTTTAAATTATTTATTATTATAGCTTTATACTTTCATGCGTATAGCATGCTCACAGCGCTTTGGTCCAATCTTATTTGTGGACCAATGGGGGAGGGGGGATGGGGGATGTAGGAGTTGGTTTTCCGTGCTGCCTTTATGCGCTCAGTAAACGCAACTCTGCCCGAGTCGAACCTCGAGCCCCCTTCTAGGTAGCCAAGACATGCCAAGTTGAAGCGCACTTAGCCTCTCGACCACGCTTTCCTCTAATTAACATACACGTCAAAGTGTGAATTAAAGGCAAGCGTATTTTATTTAAAATAGAGGTTCTATAACTCTGCTCAAGTTTTTGTACCATGTAGTGGTAAGTTAGACTAGCTGTTTTGAGCTACAACCGAAAGCAGCATCCAAAATGTCCTGCTATTCTTTACAATCATCTGGCCTTTAGAAGCGGAAGTCCAGTTCTGTGTGCCTTTCAATGGAAAACAAAATTTAAATCTCAAGCGATGTTTACTTAGGGTTATCTACCTATGTTACTAAGGGTAAATGAGGTTCCCTTGGGGCTAGCAATGCAAAAAGAGGACATTCCATTTCTATACCACATTTATGCCTTCACGTAACACCTCGCACATTCTGAGTATTTAGCGGAACACTGATTTTTTTTATAGAGGTTAACTTATGTGGTGGCCAACTAGTTAATTATTCCAGTAGTTTGTATAAAACACCTATTCAAGCCTCGCGGAGCACTAGGGTTCCGCGGAACACAATTTAGGAAACACTGATCTACTAGATGCAAATCCCTCAAAAATTGCAAGAAGTCAGAAAAGTTGAAGAAGACGCTATAAATTAAAGAACAATATTCTACTCTACATACGACATCGTTCTCTAGACCAGTGATTCCCAAACTTTCAACCTATGCGTAACCCTTTAGTAATTTTTGTAACTCTAAGTATCCCTCTTTTCCCATTCCCCCCGCGCAAAAAAAAAAATTAAAAAAAAAATGAAAAATGAAATTCTTCATAAAAATATAAATACATTTTTTATTATAAATAACATTAATTTGCATCAATGAGAAGGAGAAGCATAGTTAATGCGTACCCCCTTCAAACTCTCCCCGTACCCCTGAGGGTACACGTACCCCACTTCGGAAAACACTGGTCTAGCCCATTGTCTTGAGTTTCAACTTTCAACTCGGCATCTTTATCATTTTTGTATCGTATAACCCTAATCCTAACCTGTTCTATGTATTCTACTCACCTTTCAGTCTCATCTGCTGCTGCTCAGACATGATGCTCGTGGGTGAGCCGTCTCTGTTGGTCAGCACGCCTTCCCTGGTGATGAGCACAAAGATGGTGTTGATGTGAGACAAGATGTTGTTGAAAGAGAAGTCCATGTGTGGTCGTATCATCTCGAATAGATCTGTAATCTGGCTTCCTTTGTTGACCTAGGGATTTTGAGTAAACCATTTATTAGTTGAATGAAACAACAATATAAAATAAATTAAATTACAGATTTATGGTGTGGCATATGCAAAAGACAACTGATCTAAAGCTTATGTTTCTAGAGCCTACGGTTAACGAGGGCGCCATATGGTCTGCACAACAAATGTCAGGCACCCATTACAGCTGGGTGGACTCAGAAGAGGCCATAGATCCCCAAATTAAAAATTCCAGGATTCGAACCCGAGACCACCAGTTCGGAAGCCAAGCCGCGCCTCCCATTATAATATATAAAACAAGTAATATGTTTAAAAAAAATAAAGTTATTCATACTAATATTTCTCACCTCTGGAATAACTCGGCTGATCGATAACCCAGCCTGTTGAATGACCATGTCCCTGTCAAACAGCATATGGAAGGGAAAGGCTCTGCAGAAGGAGGCGGGGCTAATCCTTGGCTCTAGAGACAGATTGTGCTCGAATGTTTCCAGGTCAGCGTTGTCCGTCTCATGCTGTTTGCTTTCCTCAATGATGGCGAACTGGACGTGGTCGCAGTCGTCGTCTTTGGTTTTAATTACCTCCACGATAACAGGCGAGTTGTGGAGTGCCCTGGCGACCTCCTGAGGTTAAAAACAGTGGACTTTTTTTATAGTTAGAAACCGGGGAAGTGTCGAATTTCAGAAAGCGTTGGTTTCCAACAGGTTGGCTGTACGTCAAAGGATGTTACTGTATATGTTTAGAAATCTCTATTTATGATGTACCGGTAGTAAGATATTCTCATAGACTTTCAAGAGTACAAAGTTAACAAAAGACCGAATAGAAAAAAATATATTAATCTAAAAAATATCAACATATAATTTCAGCTTTCATGTACTGCACCAAATTACAATTTAAGAACACCTAAACGTGGCACAGCAGTAACATCTGAGAAGGATCATAGGAGTAACATACCGATACCATGTTATCAATACAGAAATCTTTGCAAACATGGGCACTCGCCGCGAATCCCCAAAGTGAAGTTGTGGACCTCCTATTTTTTAGACGAAACACATTTACCAGAGACAGATTGAATATGAAGGCCGAACAGGAGGAAAACATAGCCGTCCACGTTTAACATGGAGTCTTGAAATCCATCGGCACAAACTGGGTAAAGGTTGTGGATGTCGCTTGTGACCTACTTCTTTCTTCTTTGGTGGATCTACGTGTAAGAATTATATTCCTTTTTCCCTTCTTTCATTGATATCTTGTACACAAACTGACGTTTATGCTGGATCCTATCTTATAAATTACAGACGATACTTCAAAGAGAAGATAATTAGGTCATACATGTATCCCTGTGTCAATATAATCACGCATGTCAATCAGTGGCTTAAAATCTGATGAGTCGTTCGTTTTCCTGACTGATTCAGGTTTGTTTTCCTGACTGATTCAGACATAACAACACATGCTCAGGTAGCACTAGTACAAGTTTGCCTAACTAGCCAAGAAAACCAGTGACTTGACAGAATTTAAGTCATTGGTTAATATGCATGACTAAATGCATGACGCTTAGGAAGTAATAATCTTCTTTTTTACAGTAACGACTGTATTATATAAGAAAAGATAAGAAGAAATGTCCTGTGTCTTTCTGAGTATTCTGAGACAAAATGCAATTAGAACAGAACCTTTTCTTAAGAGTAGAAAAAAATTAAATATATATAAAAAAGTATTAGTTGACTGTCAGTACTCACTATATCCTATGACATGAATTTTTTAGCTAAAATTAAAAACAAAAAATAATTTTAATTATAATACAAACACGATATATTTTAATTCACTCTCTAAAAGTTGAAAAAACTTGAGAATTGTCTTCGTGCTTTAAGTCTAGCAGTTGAGGAGCAGAGTTGAGGAATTCTTACTGATTAAGGAATAAATGGAATTTAAAACTTTTTGGTTCTTCATTCCAAAGGCAGATCTTCACAATTTCAAACCAAATGAAAATTAAATGTGATGCGCATTATAACTGTGAGATATACACATTGAACGCATTCACTTCAAAATATATTTTGGCTGGGAAAAACTCACCTTGACTATACCTATGACTATATGCTCTAAGCCAGGCCTGTCGGAATAGTAGTGTAGAACAGTGGCTCCATCTGACGCCCTCTCTGTGCACCTAAAAGATGGTGCCCTCATTCCTGGGTAAATGGTGGCCAGATGATCGTGGAGTGCATCCAGGTTCTGTAAGAAGTCTGTCGTTGTGGCGCCCAAAACCTAAACATTACAAGTTTTTGTTTTTTTCTCAAATGTCTAAGGAAACTTTGAGTTTATAATTCGCCAGGTATTTCTCCTACAAAATGAAATAATAATAGGGTCTTTTAAAATAATGTTCGGGTTGTCATTCTTAAAGGACATTTAAAAAAAGAATTGAAGAAACATAAGGTCTCAACTCTTTACCACGCCAATCACGTAATTAGATCTCTGCTGATACTGAGCTAATGATAATGATTTAAATCTATTTCTGTATCACTTTAAACAATTAGTCATAGGTAATGATCCTAGCAAAAAAAAAAGAATTCCTTAGCTTAGTAATTAACTCCGGCGTCATAGTTCCAAATTTTATTTACAGTGATACATCATCGACAATGAAAAAAAAAATTAAAGTTTCCTTTTCAGACCTTGTGGTCTATAGGGCAAAACATCATCTACAATACAAGATTATATTTTTTTAAAGAGCAAATAGCAAATATTGTAAAATAATTGTTAAAATGGAATATACTAAAATTTTTCTAATTAAAAAATTTTTACTAATGCTATAGTAGATTTAATGTTAATGCTTCGAAAGTTTTTATCAAAAGTAAGAATTCATTATCCTGGTCTCTCTGTTTTGTATTAACAACTATTAATTAGATAAAAGCTCAAAACCAAACGATGTTCAGTGACGGAATACTAACCTAGTGAACACAGATTGAGCACTGCGCGAAACAATCCTATTGGCTAAGACTTACAAGATGGGGGCGGCTGGCAGAGTTGACGTACAGACTTACTTTCAAAATTTTGTCATAGCCTGATTCAACACAGTAGTCAAAGAACATTTTCCCGAACAACTGAAGGACAGTAGCAGCGTCCACATCTGTGGGAACATTTAAACTTCAATTAAAGAACTTTAAAATTAATTATTTCTAAGAATATTTTTTTTTACGAAAATCAGTTAATAAGTCATAATAGTTGTAAAGATGCTCACCTTTTAAGCCTTTTAAAGAAATGAAAACTCATAGTCTTAGAGATGAGGGTTTTTCTTTTTCAGGTATCAGTGCGTTTTTTTCCGATTTGGTTTAAATTAACTTAGCTAGATTTAGGGTAAAGTTTAGTACATAATTAATAGACATATCGTTATAGCATTGAATTCTGTCAGGTGTGTGTGGGGGGGGGGGAGGTGAATATATGCGCAAGACAATTCTTCACTCTGCCTTGTCAGAAGACATTCTCATAAGCACAGCTAGAGACCGTTCGCTATTTAAATTTCCCAACCAGCTTTTCTTCTGCATCTCATTGTGTTCAGCCCATCCCATGGTATGCCACTTTGAGTAGCTTTCCCACATTGTCTAGCTCAGTGATGTCAAACCTAATTCAACCTGCGGGCCATTTTAATTTCCGACACTCGTGTTGAGGGCCACATGACCACAAATGTACAAAACCAAACGAAATTGACCTGAAACAAGTTTATTAGAAACTTGTGAATCTAGTAATTAAATTAATTAATGGGATATAAGAAATTTATTTTTTTTACGCGTCGGAAACTGGCTTCATTTTTCTACTTACAATGTGACCAACTGTGTAGATAGCTTTACCAACGACATATTTTCCCGTCCCTTGTTGCTAAATATTCCCATCGATCCTTCAGGCGTAGTTTAATAAATCTTTAATTCGCTTCTCAAACTAAGAATATTTTATAATCCGTTTCTTTGTTGTGCTTTAAAACTTTACAAAACACTTAAGTTAGTTTATTATCATGTTCCACAAAAAGGTAAAGATCCGTTCACTTTTCCTGGTAGATTCCAAATTCGGACTCCACTTTTAGTTTCTTCGGCTCTACCATTTCACAGACTTACACATTTTAAATATCATGGTAACAATCCATCAGAGAAAAAGTCAAGGCCCTGAAAAAAAAGTGTGTGTGGGGGGGGGGGATTTGCTACCCTTTGTACCGACGACGGGCCGGATGAAACCACGTCGCGGGCCGAATCTGGCCCGCGGGCCGTATTTTGGGCATCACTGATCTAGCTCGTTCTAGGACTTACTGAGAACTTTGCAAGCAGCACCAACCAGGTCATAGGACACACTGTCGTCGTAGACCTGACGGACCAGGAAGTCACCATCCATGTCCAGGTAAGCTTCTTGTCTAGAAAACAAAACTTATTCGAATATTAAGAGGTTATATAGAAAAAAAATCATATACATATCATAACCATTCGATATCTTGAGTTTAAAAAGAAAGAAATTATTTGATATCATGAGGTTATTAAGGATTTTTAACGTGGGCTAGTCTTACATGGCTTATTTATATAAATATAAACATATGTAACGAATCTGAAAATTGGAACCATTGAAATCTACCCATGTGGAGTGTCACCTGAGAATTCCGAACACGTCCTCCAAAACTGCTGTAATTACCAAGATGCCCATACAAGACACAGGCCCCAAAGCACCCCAATAGAAAGAAAGCTATATGGAAACCATTGCGCAGCTCATCTCATGTATTGGTCTAGTCCTCTGAACGCTCCAACATAAAAATGAGAACGAAGAAGTAGAAGAAGAAGCAGACTATAAATATACTTAATACGAAAAACATGCATATATGTAACCCTGCCGGACCAAGTAAAACAAAGGACGTTTGGGCCACGAGGCCTTCATCAGCTACAAAACAAACAAAAAATAAAAAACAATTAACACAAAATAGTCTTAAGTTAACTTATCTGTCCGATGTTGTTCTCTATCGAGGCAGAAAAGAAATGAGCTGCGCTGGTGTAAAAGCGCGGGAAAACGGAAGGGGGCGGAGATGTCAGGCAAAGATGAATGGGAAAAGGGGGTACCGTAGTGTTAGTGCCCATCGCTTATTAAATAAAAGTGTGCTGGTTGTTGATCCCATTAGGTTGGAGGGTGCCTGACATGTAAATAAGTTTGTTTTCGATCTGCAGACGGGTGTTTTTGTCATTGCATTGTTGTATGGCAGTGACGAGGAGGTCGGTGGTACCCCTATGATGTGTGTTATTGAAATGGATAGAGACGGGCTTAGTAGCAAAGTTACGAATGTCTCTAAGGTGTTCTTGGAGTCGTGTTTTTAAGGTCCTGCCTGTGTTTCCAATATAAACCATCTGACACCTTGAGCATATTATAGCATATATGACTCCTCTACTATTACAGTTAAATTTGCCACTGATCTTGATGGTCATTTTAGGACAGGTGATGGTGGGGGTGGCGAGTGTGTGTTTGCAGGTCTGACAATTACGTCGCTTACATGGCCAAGTGCCAGGTTCACTTGAAATGTTGTGGAGTTTAGTGTGTACTAATATGTCTTGTAGGTTTTGGTCTCGCCTGAATACTACAAGAGGTGGGGATGAAAAGACGTCGCGAGTATGTTCATCGGCTAGGAGAATAGTAGAGGAGTCATATATGCTATAATATGCTCAAGGTGTCAGATGGTTTAATAAGCGATGGGCACTAACACTACGGTACCCCTTTTCCCATTCATCTTTGCCTGACATCTCCGCCCCCTTCCGTTTTCCCGCGCTTTTACACCAGCGCAGCTCATTTCTTTTCTGCCTCGATAGAGAACAACATCGGACAGATAAGTTAACTTAAGACTATTTTGTGTTAATTGTTTTTTATTTTTTGTTTGTTTTGTAGCTGATGAAGGCCTCGTGGCCCAAACGTCCTTTGTTTTACTTGGTCCGGCAGGGTTACATATATGCATGTTTTTCGTATTTTCTATACAGTCGTTTACCCCTGCAGCAGTAAATCTTTGTCTTTATAAATATACTTACTTGATTTCTTTCCACGCCTCCTCCCCAAAGTTCCGTATGACCAACAGCTCCAGGGCATAGTTGACAAAGCCGTACTTTGAAAGGTTACACAGAGAAACATAATTTTAATATCAGACATTGCTTTAAAAAAGCAACTGAATTAAACTTGGCCAATGAATGTGAAATAAGAAGTCTATAACCCTCCCCACCCCACCTCCACCCTCCACCACTAGAAAAAGAGCCATGAAGCCTCTAATACATTTATAGCCCTCAAGGACTAACGTGTACGTTAGGCCTAAGAGCGCAAGGGCCTTAAGAAAAGAAAATAATGGGCCCAAAAAAGATAGGTCAAGGTTATGAGGGCTTGGATCCAAAAGAAGGGGGGAGGGGTCAACTTTGTAACAAATAAAAATGTAAATTTCTGGGAGAGTTCTGAGTAACAATACACCAATAATGATTTATTCAATTTGGTTATTTTGATTCAGATATTGTCTTAATGTCTTCATAGGGTAACGGTTTGAGAATTAGTTGCTATAGAGCTTCCTACAAAACAAACAAAAAAAAGCATATATAGAAAATACATTAAAAAAACAATAACAGAGCTTTATATTGAGTAAAACGAAAGGACCGTCCAATCGTTGCCATATCTCTCAATTTTGCTAAGTGTATCTTCCCTTTTTCTACAGAATACGAAAATAATTATTTCCACTACTTGATTTTCTAATTGGTGATTATTTCATGTTAATTCCTTTGTTGTATTTGAAAATGAATAAAAAATGTCAACATGACTGGAGAATGCGAAGTGGAATAGAGCTCACGTATAGTCGGCAGTGTTATTTCAAACACTAAAAAATGATATGAATGAAAAGTTTGAGTTCTAATATTGAGTTCTAATATTAGAATAAACAATAAGTCTTGACTTACCATTTGACTTCTTTAGGATTTCTGAATTCCAGGTGAAAACTAGAAGTGTTCATCAACTCAATTAATCAAATTATCTGATCTAATTATACAAATTAATTTCTAAAAATATCTTCACACTGAAGCCATAATCGAAGGACTGAAGCCCAAAAAAAAAAGATTAAATTGACACATGTATTTTCACCTTCAAGTGACTGTTTTATTTCTACAATAATCTAAAATGTAATGCAAACAAATGAAATACTTTAAAACACTATTTAATATGCTTGTGTTATCAGACTTAACATATTTTTTAATTGTTTCTACCACCAAAACTCTCCAGACTCATCAAAAGTGAACATATCTCATCTTTAGCTCTCGTAGTTTTCTCGTGAGCCAAACTGGCCACTCGCACCGACTAGACGAGATACAGGACCCGCAATGCTATCGAACTAGATTTTTTCCCCAACATGATTGAGGTGAGGAGAGGGGGGGGGGGGTAAAAGGGGGTCGGGGGAAATATTTTGTGGTAGCATGGACAAGGGAGGAGGGGAGGTTTTGATCGAACTTTACGAACTGCGCTATTTTCTTAATCAATAACTGGGTCTTAGAGGGGGCAAGCTGATCAAACACTTACCTGTATATGACACTGATTTGAAAATGTTAGCAATGAGATAATGCAGTTATATCCCTTATTTTAGAACCTCAGACTCAATATAGTTCTTTAATTTACATAGTTAAACATTATATATTAAAATATGCGAATATATCTGTATATATATTTAAAGAATCGTGAGTTGTTTTTTTAGCAAAATTTACTTTTTTCTTTCTTGACATTTTTTATGAAGCAGCGCACGGAGATCATAGAAAGAAACAAATGTTAAATATTATCAACATTTCAAGAAATGTTAAAACACTGAGATATTATTACGAATAGATTTAAAAATATTGTTTACACAGATTGTGACCCGAAATTTCAAAACAAATATTGATAAGCTAATTGTACTCATTTAGTATAGATCTCATAAGATCTTTCAATCATCTTCTCTGTCCATTTATTACAGGCCAGTCCATTCTATGATGTTGTCGTTCCATCGCTTTCTCTGTCTGACTCTTCTTCTTTTGCCTGGTACTGTTCTCTGCTGGAAGGTTTACGAGCCCTGAGAATATGTCCATAACGTTTAAATTTACGTGTTTTGACAGGGGTCAAAAGGTCATCGCAGGGCCGAATTGCCGTTTTGATCCTCTTTCGAATTTCCTCGTGTGTGATGTTGTCTTTGAAGGTGGTGACTAGTTCCATTAACTGATCCTGCAGAGTTAGAGTCCAAGAATTGCAAACATACTTGAATGTCGCCATAATCAAATAGCACATTAGTCTGATTTTAATGCCGAGGTCTATGCCGGTGAGTTTCCATATTGCAAATAATAAGTCATTGAGCCTCTGCCTGTCTGTCTGGTACAAGTTTTGTACATTTTATTTCTCTCACCATTCATAAGATTTCAAAAGATACACTCTTATAAAATGTGTTGTTTTTTTTCCAAGAACAGTTTTACCTGTTAACAAAGGGAAGTTATTCAAGATATAACGTAGTTAATAAATATTGAGATTGTCTACCCTTGACAAGATTCCATATTTGAATAACGAATTTCTAAACTGTGGGCCTATCATTTATGATATATGACTTTGTATTTGAAAACAATAAATAGATCTAACTGGAGTTATGTCAAAGACGATATTTTTTTTCAACAATAATTGGTATTATAAATTGACAACCCAATGTTTCAAGGCTAAATCTGTTTTCTCAGGTAACTTAACGAATTTAAATCTGTTTCTATACTTACAATTACAACAAATAAATAAATTAATTTGATACAAATAACATTTAAAATTGACTGTCAAAATAGATAGACATAAACTAGAACTCATCCCATGAAAAATTGCGAACTTGATAAATAAAACAAGCCTCCGACTTCTATTGCCAATAACGTATCTTTAAGCTAAACCAAAATGCATCTGAGGGATTTATTATTAACTATCATTGTCTTCGAAGGAATGATAGACGCTATTGTGTCGAGAAAAGGAAAAGATATTTATTGATTCAAGTTTTTAGTGCAGAAGTCGTAAACAAGATGGTTGATATATATTTTTAAAGGTATATACTGAAGCACTGCTAAATCAAATGCCTAAACTCTTCGAATTTATAACATACTTGTACAAAGTAATTTGTTTTTTCGTTGACAATATGTAAGTTGTTTCAATATCGTCTTTTCAACTTATTATTATCTCTATGGGATATCCCTTGGTTATACTTCTGTCTTTTCAGACACAATCCTCTGACATTTGTTATTAAATAGTGTAGGCTTATGTTGTTAAATTTGTATTATTACAATTACATCAGCTACTGTTTGTTTTTATTTATCTTATCAATCATAGTACAAAAAGAGGTATGTATATTAAAAATATGAAACAGTAAATTAAATTTATTTGCTTCTTTGCAGTCATTACCAACTTACTAAATAACAATTATTGTTCATTATTTTTTTTTCGTTTGTTTCTGTCAGTCCATGTACTTTCAGAAATATATTTTTTAGCTCCCCTAAGTCTATATTTAAAGAGTGTTAACGTTAATTACTCAGAGGACACGATACCCATTGTAATTATTTCTATCCATAGATTTACAAAGTTTAGTTTGTAAAACAGATAACTTCTTTACATTTGATAGTGGTCAATTTCTCAATTATATTTGTACTATACATACAATCTATTTAGCGAAGATCATTATCTAAAACTATATCAAGTCAAGTATTACGGATTTCTAGGATTTAGTTTACATTTGGTACAGCGCTTTTTTTCATAAATCTCCAATTTTATAGTTCGGAAGTCGCCTACATTAATGCGCTTGCGTCAACGTCAGTTCAAACAAGGTGGCGCCTCAGCTAGCTCCTTTAAGCGTTTTCGGAATGCTTTCTCTGTCTGCCTCTTCTCCCTGATACTGTTCCCTAAAACAAAACAAACAAGGATCTGATTAAAATGTTTCTTATTGATTAAATTTTGGGGTACTAGCTTTTTTAAATACCTGGTTATTATAAAAAAATTAACTAAGTAATTTTTTTAAATGATTATATTGAATATATTTTTTTTCTTTAATTTTAATGGACAGTCTTGATATATTTATTTATTACCAGATGGTACAATGCTTTAAATTTATGCACTATCAAATGAATTATAATTATTGAAAATTTATTTTAAAAATATGAAATGTAATATTGTTTTTTCATAAAAATGTACAATGTTAAAAAATTATTAATGCTGCTTTCAATAATAAATAAAATGTAATGTAATAGATAGAAATTTGATAATATAGAGTTTTAAATATATTTGCTATATTTTACTCAATTTTTACTACTAGTTCTAAGAAAAACAATTTAAGGACAAAAAATGCAAAAATGTGTTAACTAAAAGTCTTTAGAGTTCTCTATGTCTTTGTACTACGAAAATAATATACCGAAAGGTCAAACCTCAAAGGCCTATAACTGTTGGAAAAAAATGTTATCTATTTTTAATTTATATAAATATAACTAGACTTCCAATTGAAAAGGTTAAACGCCTTAGACATTATCTAGTTTTTTACACATATTGTTTCAAAGCATATATAATTTTTAAATTCATTGTCCTTTCCACATTTTAAACTAATAATTGTAAAAAAAAAAGCTAAAACTATTTGTACATTTATATTTTAAAATACAATTTAATCTAATGGGTATTTATATTGCCCCGATTTCATACAATTATATCGGCCGTGTGGCAGTTATGATAAATCTTAGGTTTGAAAAGACAATAAGCGCAGGTTCAAATCCTCTGAGAGACTTAAAAAATTTTTGTTTTTTATTTTTGTAAAAAAAAATAAAAATCTCCGCTTTGATAACCTAAAAATGGATACTTTTTTTTCTAAAGATATATATTCTAAGTAGAAAATCACAAGAAAGACCAGAATTATGAAATTTGTTGCTTAGTATGATTTTTTATTGCTTTTCAGATGCATTCCATTGATTTAGTTGATAAAATCCTTTTTGACTCCCAGATAAGCTTAGATCAGCGACTGTTTTGTGTTCTGGGCTATTTCCTTCGGGTCCATGTCTGCTCTATTGGTCTTTACTCTTTCGTTTTGGTCTTCTCTGTGTTTACTTTGGTCTCACAGCCTTCCCCACTGGTTTCCAGTTAAGAGTCTGCTTTGCAATATTTTTCCTTGTCCTACGCATTGTCCGACAATGAAAAGAAACTAGGGTAAGTTGTATAATTGTCTGCCCTTGTTTCAAACTTTTGATTTATTATAAGTCTCTGCACTATTTCATTTTCCTTGAGCTTTTATCTTTCTCTTCCATTCCTGTGCTTTGTGGTTTTTTTTAAAGGCTATTTATGTTACTTGTTTTTGGATATATTTTTATGTAGCGAAATCTTCATTCTTTCACTTCTTTCTCCACTCTTTTGTGAAACAGTTGTGGACTCTTTATTTGGGAGAAATTCTCTTTAGGCGTATTACAGTGGAGGCACATATATATTGAATCAAAAGTAAATAAGTTGGTTAACCTAAAGTTATTTGTTGTGCGAAGTTAAATATATTGTATATTTAGAGTTTTTAAACATTCATTAAAACACAAATATGAACTCTTTGAGTTGTGGTCAAAGCTTCGGAATCTACCATGCAGGCGTAAATCAAAGACTAAGGCCAATGTCTTTCCACTTGTTTGCTTTTGATGTCAATGGTCAGCCTCTGTCCTTTGATGTCCCTTTTAAGCTTTTCCGGCTCCTGTTTTTGTGTCACGAGGTAGGGATGTTTTTGTTTTTTATGTCGGTACAGATCAAAGAAATTCTTTTGGTCACAGCATTGTTGACTTAGGCGATGGTCATTGATTTCTTTGTCGGTGAAACTCAAAGTGTAACGTCACAAGTTTGTTAAGTAGCCATGGGTGGTCAATGGTCAGTCGGCTTCCTTTGATTTCTTTCACTACTACAATTGAATAGCTGCTCAGACGCTTTTATGGTCGCCGCGAAGAATGTCAAAGAGAAAAGTAATGTCTTTTAAGTATCAGGTCAAGCCGACAAGTGCCAGGTATTATATAAATCTGGACAGTCTACGGCTTCAGTCTCAGTCAGTGAAATTTAAACTTGAGGTAGTCTTGTGGCGAAGTTTGTGCTTCTTCTTGTAATGTGATATTCTGTAAAGTTATTTAAAAACATTTTTTTTGCGGAACCAAATCCAGGATTATTATTTGTGCTACTCTTGTGATCTCTGGACAAAGTTAAAGTGACATTGCTTTAAGTGATATTGTAACATTCATTGTGTACACAATCCATAAATATTTTTGAAGCAACATTTTATAGTGACTATTATAGTTTCTCTTTGTCGGCTGGTCAAAGTGATCTTCACACAATTGTAAGTCGTATATTTAATATTTTTTTAATCCGATCAACATGTCACAGTCGAGTGGTTTTCAAATTCTGGACATTAAGGATAATTTATTTAAGACATTCAAATTGAGATGTGGGCCTATCATTGGGTCAGGACTGTCTGGAAACTTAGTGTTTGCCAGTTACCTTGACCAGCCTCAAACTAAGAGAGCAGTCAAAATATTTTCTTATAATGGCGAAAGTGAAATTAAAAGCAAGAGGTTGTTTGTACGTGAGGTGAAAATGGTGCAGTCTGTTAACCATCCAAACTTGATGAAACTTATCATGGCTGTGAGATGTCCAACGTACTTGGCTATCTGCGTGCCCTTTTACCAGAAGGGCAGTTTATCTTCATTACTTCGTGCCTCACATCTGGCAGTTTACTTGACCCAACTTACGTGTGCTGTAAGTTACCTTAACCTAAAGAGGATTGTCCATTCGGACATTAAGCCAAGCAACATTTTAGTGGACGACAAACAGAACGCAGTTCTCGCAGACTTTGGATTAGCGTTTGGTGTTCTTCATGAGACAGAGGTCATCAGTGGACCCATTTAAACTGGATGTCTATTCTCTTGGTGCCGTAGTGTGGTGCATTATGTTTCAAATAGAACCAAAGTCTACTGTGACATTTGACTATCTTCACTAAACTAACATGTGTCCAGATATTCCACAACCTTACTGGTAAGACCATACTGTTTGTTCAATACAAACTGTCTCGTTAGATTTATTTTATACGTGTAGTATTCAAAGTTTCTTTAAAGCTACTTGTGCATTTAAAAACTGAAGTAACTGAGTTACGTATGTAATAAAAGGGATTTATTCTATAGGACAATACCGTTAACAAAAGTAAACAAAAAACATAAACCTTTTGTATTGTAAAAAAAAAAATTATAATTATAAAATGTAAAATAAAGATTTTTTAAAACGCACGGTACGGGTGTTCTTATATAACAATATATTTAAATACATCACAATTTATATCTGTAATAATATTCATTTCTCATAACTTTCGATAAAAGAAAAAAAAAAGTTGGCCAACCGATATGAATTGTTGGGGAGTTGTAAAACAAAACGAACTGTAACATGTTACAACACAACAAGTCTGATACCAGTGTGAGTCTGTTTAGTAATATAGGGTAACATTATGCTTATTTCATGGGGGAGACATTGCTCCTAGAGAAAGCATCTTCCAAACTGTGTTCCACGAGGCACGAATAGATGTTTCACATCCTACTATAATAATTAATTAGTAAACCGCCACGCAAATAGTAAGACAGTGTCTCTATGTTATGTTTTACTTAATATATGAAGTGATCTAATAACGAAAATATTTACGAAACACAGTCTTGGTAAGAGTAAAGAAATCTTTTTTTTTTGTACATTTTATAATTCAAACTTAATCTTTTTTTTTTAACAATACAATAGAGTTTATCTTTTTTTTTGTTTAATTTTGCTAACGCTAAAATACTATAGATTATATCCCTATTGTTACACTTCGTAACTTATATTGTTACTTTAGATTTTTTAAAGTTATCTAATTTGTATACCATTGCGCATTAATTTAATACAGACAATTTTATTATTAAAAAACTTCAAGGGAAGTAATCGTTTTCCCGTTCTTATTCCTAGATGGGCTCTGACCAGAATGCTTCACCCAGTTCCAAATAAAAGAATTCACATAAACATCGTGCTGTCCAAGCTAAAAGACTCAAAACTTTGTCCTGCCGTTACGGACAGCTTGACCACAGCTTGATCATAGTTTGACCACAGCTTGACCACAGCTAGCCGATGAAGATAAGTAGCTTAGTAACTCTATTTACTAGATTTTGTTATAGATAGACGGCGATATAAAAACTTAACGAGGTATCCTATTCAGACCTTAGGTTTACTGCTGATGATATCTTGAATGGTCATCTATTTCTGTAGCCCATAGTTGAGGAGGATGTCATGTCGCATGTCCAGCACAACGACCAACTCCATTTAGTCTTCAACAAATATTATCATGTACCAATTAGAATTCGGGAGGCGAGATGTCTGAGTGTTAAGCGCTTGGCGTCTAAACCTGGGATCCTAGGTTCGAGTCTCGGTGAAGACTGGGATTTTGAGCTTCGAATTTTTAGGGCGCCCCTCAAACCACAAAATACTAATGTGTACCCAACTTAAATTTGGGAAAGCAAAGGCGGTTAGTCGTTATGCATTATCTTTCAAGATTTTAGATTTAAAACCCCAAGTTACACTTCAAAAAATATTTCTTTTCGTTTTGAGTCATTATTATGTATCTTTCTTTGAAGCTGATGAGACTGAGAGAGTTAGAGGATAATCAAATATGTCCAGATGGTTCTTTCACAGGATTGCTGGTAGGAAGAGCAAAATTACACTTACTGGTGAGTTCAGAAATGTGTAGATAAAATCTCAACAGACCTAGACTCTAGTTCTAAGTGTTTTTTTGTTTTTGTTTCATTTCTTTGAGAGCCTTTGACAATTGTTTCAATTTATTTTATATGGTGCATCATTCATACTTAGAGTATACAGCGCTACGGTCCAATCTCTTGGGGGGGGGGGGGGGGGGGATCAGTGCGGAAAGAGGGTAACTGGGACAAGGTTTTCGTGCTGCATTTAGGCGTTCAGCCAATACAACTCTGCTCGTGTGATTCGACCTAGAGCCTGATAGCTAGGTGCCCAAGCCGTAAACAAGCGGTGTAGACTTCTCATCTACACATCTCACATTTTTAAAATAAAATAGCCTTTAATATGAACTAGTTGGCAACATAGTCTGAGACATAGTGTTCTACAATGTATATGTTACTATCCTCAAACAACTTATTAATTATTTTTCAAACTTTTCGCTTGAAAAGAATGCAGAAAAGAATAATGAAAGTATCTTGCATTGCCAACCAAACATTTTGCAGTGTGCTGTGGATAGGTGACAAATAGGGCATGCAAGGGACGCAGGCTGTAGAGGGTGACACTGATCCTAGTGACGCCACTGCTGTAATTTTCAGAAAAACTTATGAAACATCTCTAGAACTAATCTTTTTGACTGTGTCCTGATTTAATGATATATTGTCCATGTTCTTGATGTAAAATGTATACAATTGTAAAATAGTGAAGGGTTATTCTAGAATAAATCTCAGTCATTGTAATTATACATTGTTTTCATTATTCTTTGTCTGGCTTATATGTGAACGTTGAAGAATACACCAATTAGTATCTGTTCTATGTTCATCATATTATTGTATAGCTTGGTGGAGTAATATTTATATAAAAACTTCGACAACTTTTAAGTATTTGTCTGTATTTAAATATTTAAAAAAGAAACATTCAATTAAATGTTTAATTTAACACTAACACTTAAAACATTCTCTTGGTAGTGGTCATACTTTTAGAAAATGTGAATAAAAATTTTAATGTACCATAAACAGCATTTGCTATGTATTTCAGAATGTCACCCCTATACAGCTTCTATCAACTCACTCGGTTTGTCTGTCTGTCTGTGTGGTAAAACGTTTGAACTCGTAATTTCTCCCACACCCATTCTTGGATCAACATAAAACTTGAAACTTATTGTTCTAACAAAACATACATCAATTTAAAAAAAATGATCAATTAGTCAATTGATAATTGGTAATTCCTTAACATGTTTGATATTGGAAATGGAAAATATTTTGTAAGCGCAGAGTTCTTTACCATAGATAAGCTTTGTGTTTTCCATTAAAAAAAAGGGATTTTTAAAAATTTATTTCTGTTCAGAATGTGGAATGTAAAATCCCTTCTCCCTATTCTATACTTGGAGCGTCCTTTTTTTTTGTATGTTGGGAGTTGGGAATAAAAGCAAAACAACAAACATAAACACAAACCGTACCACATCAGAGAAATCTGCCTAATGAACATGGATAGCAGCAGTGCCGGATTTTAGTATTTGAAGGCCTTGAGCAGGATTGCAAGTAGCACACTTCCTCTTAAAGCTTTAAAAGAAATACATTTAATTAGTAACGTTGTTGAGACTCTGTCTTGGACGAGCGCTTGCAGGGTAGAGCAGCGCACTGTCTGGTATGGACGGAATGTTTACACCTGAATAGGAAGGACTGGGTTTGTTTGTTTTCCACCAAACTGAAATAGAAGAATATAACGTCTTGGGTCAGAACTTGGGACGATCCGTCATAACGAAAGAAGCATCGCCAGTTAAACCCTTAGCACAACGGTTCTCAATCTTTTAGGCTCGGCGACCAATTTTTATAATCCCCCAGTGTGCTACGACCCCCCCCCCCCCCCCACACACACGCATACAGCAATAGAAGAATAGGCAAAATACAATCCATATTTTCGATGGTCTTAGGCGACCCCTGGCAAATAGTCAATCTATTACTAAATTTAAAAACGTCCTATTTGTTAAGCGTGACACCTATAATATGAGCACGTTGCCTTGCCTCATCGTGGCGCTCGCGTGGAAACGGCAATTAGAAGAAGTGGCTATGCTAAATGGGTAGCAACACAAGACTCCAGTGGGGAAGCCCATTAGAGGAAGTGGCTAGGCTAAATGGGTAGCAACACAAGACTCCCGTGGGGAAGCCCATTAGAGGAAGTGGCTAGGCTAAATGGGTAGCAACACAAGACTCCCGTGGGGAAGCCCATTAGAGGAAGTGGCTATGCTAAATGGGTAGCAACACAGGACTCCCGTGGGGAAGCCCATTAGAGGAAGTGGCTAGGCTAAATGGGGAGCAACACAAGACTCCCGTGGGTATGCCCATTAGAGGAAGTGGCTAGGCTAAATGGGTAGCAACACAAGACTCCAGTGGGTATGCCCATTAGAGGAAGTGGCTAGGCTAAATGGGTAACAACACAGGACTCCCGTGGGGATGCCCACGGGTAGACGAGAGTCCACCCATTGCACGGGCGGGGGTTGTAATAAAATCCCCACAAAACTGTTCCTCAAAGGGACCGTTACATAAAGGGCGGTCCCGCACAGTTAGCTTGGTACATTGAAGGAAAATGGCAGAAGATCCCGGTGTATTCTCGGCCTTCGGCCGTGTCTAGCCCACGCGTTGGGGGCCAAATGCATCAGTCAACAGCAATGCTTTACATAGGCATTGTCTAGGGTCTCTCCCAAACAGAACTGTGTGTTCACACAGGTTTTTTTTTTTTTTTTACTGTTTGGCGTCCAAGCAGGTTTTTTTTTTCAAACTTAGGGCTCGAAGAGCCTTCGGCTCAGCCCTTAGACATCAACAAGACACTTCTAGAGTAAAACTTAATCTCTGCTCGAATATTTTCATAAATTTAATGTGCACATTTTATTAAATGTGAAGGCCCTATTTAATTCTTGTACTGTAGTTACCGTTAAATTAAAATTTTTCAAACTGTATTTATTGTCAGTTGGTTTGCAATAAGCCTATAAGGCATTGCAGAGTTTATATAGCTCTATATTCATCCTAGCATTTTCTAGGCTTTGACAGCTCTGATCCTAATGGTATTCGAGGTGATGGCAGACATTAGTCTGACTTTAAATTAGTCAGATTTTCCATCTAGTATCAGATGTGATGTTACCGCACTTTTCAGTAAAGCGGTTCTCATAGTCACATGGAAGTGCGCCACCCTTGAGAATATGGGTCACATCTGAGGGTATGAATTCTAGTATTTGAATTATGCACATAATACAGAGAGCGATTGTACAATTTAACTTATGATACTTATGTATGTATAGTAATAGGTTGAGACATAAAGTAATATTGAACAACAAACGAAGAAATAAATATCAAACAAAATAAACAAGAATATACCGATACTCAATATATATATATATTAATATATTTTGTAATTTTGTTCAAAAACTATGATTTCTCTATAAGAAAAGGACGCCCTCCCCCACTCAGAGGGCTAGAGTGAGAAGGGTAGTAGAAGCAATTCCCTCCCCCCATCCACCTCACCGAATCGGCGAAGATACCAGAAAGTAGCGACATTTACTAAAAATGGCATAGTAATTTAACTAATGTTGTTCACAAACTATAATTTCTCCATAAAAGTAGGACCGCCCCGCCACGCACTCAAAGGGTTAGGTGAGAAGGGCAGTAGAGGTATTCACTCTTCTCTCCCACCCAATCGGCATACAGGGGAACGACATAATATAAAGATCGGTAAAAATATCAATAACAACTTTTAATCATATGTGATTTCTACATATAAATTGGACCGCCCCCCACCCCCACTAGAAAGTTTATGGTACTTTATGGTCTATAAGGTCATCTGTTTCTATTGTCTACTGTTACCGAGGTTGTCATGTGGCCAGCACAACGAGAAATCATTTGGGTAGACTCAAGGCGCCCAAAGATCCCGAAATTAAAAAATTCCCGTCTTCACCAGGAGTCGAGCCCAGGACATCCGGTTCAGAAACCAAGCGCTATACCGCCGCGCCTAAGTCTAAGAACGCACTGAGTATCTAAATGGTATTCGAGGTGATGACAGACATACGTCTGGCTTTCTATAAGAGACAGATTTTCCATCTAGTATCAGTTATGATGTTAAGGCACCATTCAGTACAGCGCTTCTCATAGTCACATGGTGTCACGTCCTCAACTCTCATGCAAGAAAATGAGATACATTCTACGTGAATGAGCTTTTGAGTATTATTACAGATGATTCAATGGAGAGCAACTGTTCTTTTAACTAATAATATTCATTTATGTATATTAATAGGTGAATAAACGCAGTAATATTATGCAACAAACGAATACGTTTCTAATAAAATAAAACGAAAGTACCTGTACTTAATATTTTTCTTTGAAAAACATTTATGTTGAATTATTATTATTCCACAAGGTCTGAAAGGGGGAACTTTACTTGTACAATTATTATTGTAGTGTTTTTTTAAATCTTCAATACATTCATACTTTGTAAAATGCGTGCTTTGACAATCTGGAGTTAACTTCCCTTTTAATTGATTTTAATCATATAATTTATTTCGTTACAAAGTGTATACATCTGTCTGTCAGGTGAAAGTTTGAACAAGTTATTTCTGCAACACCCATTATCGGATTAAGTTATTCTTTGACAAAGACAACAGAGTCGAAAAAAAAAATTAACCAATTGGTCAATTAATTGCTGACAATTAATAGTTGCTTATACCAACACGAGAATTAAATTAAACAGTATTCATTAATATGGCTAAATAATTAGGCTTGTGTCACCCGTTAATTCTGCTTTTTTTTTCTTTTTATCTTTCTTATTATGTTTGATATATATATAGCTTTAAGTACGGAGTTCTTTCTCTTAGACTTATATATGGATTTTGCCCGAAATATAATTTAATAACGAAAAATATGTAAAGGTTGCCTTGCAACATTATGCAAAGATTGGAAACCATCTTATATCTTATATAATACAGACGTTACTTCAAAAAAGAAGATGATTACGTCCTACGCGTCATACATTTAGTCATGCATATGTACCAATGACTTAAATTCTGCCAAGTCACTGGTTTTTCTGGCTAGCTCAGGCAACCCATTCCATGCTCTAATAGCACTAGGGAAGAAGGAGTATTTGTACAAATTTGTCCTAGCATATGGGACGAGGAATGTGCCATAATTCTCACAGCCAGGAAATAGTTCTGCTCTGACATGGCCCCCTGCTGGTCATCACTGAAATCTCTTTGTACATGAAATGAATTATAGTTTTACAACAGAAACACAGAGTGGTGGAACTTTACGTTTTACTTTGTTGCTGTACAATTTTGAATTAAATACATTATAATATGGGAGGTACGGTGGCTAAGCGGTAGGGCGCTTGGATTCCAAAGCCGGGTTCGGGTCCTGGTGAAGACTGGGTTTTTTTTTGTTTCTGTATCTAATGGTTGCATGATATTGGTTGGGGAAAGGTAAACACGGTTGGTCGTTGTGCTGGCCACATGACACCCTCGTTAACCGTATACCCACAGAAGCATCATCTGCTCTATAGAACTCTTCATCTGTAAAGTAAACTTCTTTCTTTGCCTTACATCAATATATAGATGTGATTGTTTTTACAAAGTAGGTATTTGAAACATTGAAAAAGTTTAATGAATGTACATTGCTTCAAGTTTCTAATAGTCCATTATAAATCAATTACATATATATGACTGCCTGGTAGTTCATTTATGCACGTTGGACTGTTGTTCGGTTGTCTAGATGGTCCGAGCTTATACCCTGCCCGCTGCCATTCCCATCGTCCTTCGGGAGGTTTGGACTAGGAAGTAAATTATCTCTTTCTTTATCTGATGGAACATCCAAAAAAGGTCAAACATTTTACCAGAAACACAAAACATTTTACAAAAAATGTGGAAATAGCAGATATTTAAACATTTGTTGTTAAGATTTCCTTTGACTATGATGCTATATATAAAGCCACATTCATTTGAGATACTTAGCTTTTGTATAGGGGTTATCAAAAAGCTATATTCAGTCTAGCTACATGTAGACCTATGTATGTGGTCCAGTCATTTTGCCTGAAATTTTCATTCCACACCAACGTCCAGCTGGGCTATTAATCTACACTAGTTGAAAATACTTTACTTATGTTGATTGAAAAAAAAAAGAAACTAAAATGCCATCTGTAGCAAGAAATAAAACGTGACCACCATCCAAAGTAGAAGAAACACCACAAAAGATGCACGATCAATATATTGGCCTATGATTCTATAATAATTGACCACCGTCCATGCTTCTTTTACTCCGATGTCACCCAGTCCATCTTTGAGATCCACTGACGAGTGGGATCTTGGTCTACTAAAGTCGGTGACTGACTTCACTTTATCTTGATTACTGCTAGGGAGCTCCATGTTTGACACTTTGTTACTTATCATAGTCGAAATAGTTCGCGTTATGTTTCGGGTTTTAGAGTAACCGCTAAGAAAATTTGTTCTTGCCCTCTGATGCGCTACTTTTTTCTGAAATAGAACAAATGTTTGGGATTTAGATGTACATACAAATATTTGGTCTTTCAAATTTTAAAATAGAATTTACAGTGAATTTACTTAAGTATGGTTTAATCTATCAATAGTATAGCGGCACAGCTTACAGTTGGGCAGGGAGGCTATCCCACATGTAGGGCCTGCCTTAGATAATTGGAGGCCCTAAACGAAGTGAATTTGGTGGCCCTAAATAAAATAAATAAATAAACAGCCCTCCCCCCCCCCCCCAAAAAGTACTCAATTTATTTAAAACCTAGTGTACTCCAGCAATAGGGTTGAACACAAGTATCGCTTTTTTTTCTAAAAAAATGTTTAGAGTCCTCGACGAGGCCCCCACGTAATCGGAGGCCCTAAGCGGCAGCCTAGTTTGCCTAAGGCCGGCCCTGCACATGAAATAAGACAATATGGAAGAAAAAATACTAAATCACCGAGAAAAATAATCTTTTTTATATTCACCTGGTCTTTGTGTTCCAGGTAGACAATGATGATGCTGTCAATAACTGTCAACAGGGAGATAATAAGGAGCAGGAAGAGGTAAATAGTGAGCTTTGGAGTGCTCGTCCCTGATCTAGGCAACATGCTGCTCACTATACTTAGAAACACAGACAAAGCCAGTAACACAGTGATGCCTGTTACAAAACAGAAATTCACTTTTTAGTAATATGGCACATATTATTAAAAAAATAAGACGCTCTATAAAACATCAGACAGACTAAAGTCAAGCCACTCACCGTAACTAATTTTCTCCCCTGAGTGAGCTGGGATGACGAACACCATAAGATTAAGAAAAGAAAGAAAGACAACTGGCATGACAATGTGGATCAGCAGAAATGTTGGTCTTCTTCGGAGCTCGAAATTCAACTAAAATATATAATGAATATTTTTTTTTTAATATGCAATGGCTATGTGGAATGTCAATAGATAAAACTCTATTACTATTATGTTCTTCGGACTAGAGGGGCTCGTTAGCCTTGGCTGGCTAGGATGAATCTAAATTTAAACCTTCGCTGTCTTATACTCATAAACAGAAAGGCTGCGGAGATCTTCAGAGCAAAATCTGTGCCGATGATCCCAAAGGAGAAGATAACTACGGCCTGTGAGTGCTCACGTGTCAACCATAGTCTTGGATGTTTCTCAGAGACCTAAACCATGCTAAATCCTTGCTTTTCCTGGTCGATTCATGTATTCCAATCTATGCTCTAATGTCTTCAACAAAGAAAGAAAACTTAGATACATTAGTTTAGCTTTTGGAATCAGAAATGTAGCTTTATCTTTGTATCTTTCTGAATATCTTATTAGGTTGGGTATTTGTATTTGTATTTGTGTGATACAGTTCATTGTTATTGTTGTTTTCTTTAATGCTGTCGTAAAACTGCCAAAAGTTGTTTTATTACTATTAAATTCGTTTCAATTAGTATTAGTTCCCTAATTTGCAATTTATTATATAAAGGGATTGCATAGTAGTTTCACAGCTTTATCTTTTTGGAAATGCAGGACCGGATTTCGACTGTTCGAGATTTGGAGCCTTGTGTAATATGCATTACGACAATTTTTGTGTGATCTTTTTTTTCGAAATGATTGAAAATATTTATTGGAGCTTTTGTGTCGGGCCCAGCGACTGGGGGAGGGGGGTGTAGGTGGAAGCAAGAAAAATTATATCATGCTATAGATGGATTGGATCGTTAACCTTACATGAAGAACGTTTCGGCTCTATTTTGCCATGTTGGGAAATGAAGGTGTAGAAGTTGTCGGCTGCTATAGACTCATGTAGTTATTGAATACCCAGGCGTTTATATGATTTGAATGAATGGTAGTGTATTCGTTTCCGAAGATAATGGATGAGTGCAGTGTTTAACGTGATCATAAAAACTCAGTTCCGACCTGCATATTTTGTAAAATCTAATGCAGACAAAGCTATTGTCCGGTGGGAGTCTACTTTTTCTTTACTTTAAGTCTTCCGCGCATGTCCTCCACAAAGGATTTTCACTTGGCCTCTAATGTGTGTCCCGTGGCCTTCGTGAATGCTCTCCAACTGCCCCAATGGTCTTTATCTTGTTTAGAACTATTTTATAATTAACTTAATAGAAAAGGTAAAAGTAATAACAACTATTAGAATCTAGTTCTATACATCCCTAGGACGATATCATTACTAGTGCGCTATAAACGTCTTTTACTCGCCTGAATTGTGGATCCTTCGGTGTTACCGGCAGTTATTTGAATAGTATGTAGAGTAGCATTGGTCAGTTCCCATTCACCGTGTGGGGTAAAGAAGTCCAGTTTCACTTGAAGAGTTGCAGGTGAGAAAACAAGTTCGTCTGCATTGTACGTCATTGATAGAAACTGAAAGAAAAAAGATGTTAGGCACCTAGGCACATTTTAGGCTATGTCGTGTCCATTAAATCTTCTCATGTCCCTATCATAATAAGACTTGTCTTCGAGTCCTAAGCTATCCCGACAAGATCGACGTCTAATCTTTCGACTTAGGACAGGAAACAACAGAATGAGACAACATATTTACCAGAGGCTTAAAATTGGAACCAGTGAAATCTGCCCATGTGGAGTATCACCAGAGAATGCTATATCATGAGGCTCTTACAAGACACTGGCCCTAGAAAATCCCAATAGAAAGAAAACTATATGGAGAGCTCCCTGATTTGGAAACCACTGCGCAGTGTATTGGTCTAGTTATCTGAACGCTCCAACATAACAATGAGAACGAAGAAGTAGAAGAAGAGTCCCAGTCATACGTAGAGCAGATATAAAAGTTGTCTGCCGGTGGTCGATATAGGTTCTCAATAACTTGTCTACGTCTACGTAGTACCCAACAAGCCTACTACTTATCACATTCTCTATTGGATCTCATACAGGAGAAGAAAGAAAGTATTTAAAAATCAAATATTAAATTTTCTATTAAAAAAAAATACAAATTTATAATAAATGCTTAATAATAATTGTAATAATAATCGCACTGATCTGCTGCCCGTTGGTAAAAAAAAAACAAGAAAAAAAAAACGCTACCATTATGGACATCGCCGTACCACCGTCTCATAATTTAAGAAAAACTGAAATGGAAAAACAAAGAAAATATGGAAACCTAAGCTTGGAGATTAAGCGTTTATGGAAAATTATATTACATTAAATAATGTACTTGCCGTAATAATACACTTTTGTTGATCAAAAGGGTAATCATTCATGTTCAGTTCACACGATGCTGGAATTAATCCTCCCGGTGCCCAGAAAGCATAACCTGCATAGTCTACAGCTACTGGACTAAATAGAAGGTTCAAATATAAGTGGAACATTATTAAAAAAATGTGTAATATCGGCCATTTTTTTGTTGCTTGTTTTTTTTTTATTTTGAACATAGACCCGATGTTCCCAAAATTAGAGAATGCATTGAACTTTATAATGACTTATACTTTTATTAGCTTCCGTTACCAATTCTTAATTCGCACGATACTTTTTAATTGATATCTGCATTCAACCATTGATACAATTAGAACAGTATTTCATAACTAAACATGATTTTACTACCAGGTACCCGAGAACCCAATTTTGATAAGGCACGACCAACTCTCTATTTAAATGACCAAGTAAATAATTGCCCCACGTAACATAAAAAAATACCTATTATGTTTTCCGAAGCTGAAAAACTATCTAACCCAAACACAGGCTTCTAAAACGTTCTTCTATAGTAGAATCATTATCATATCCAGTAATATAAATTTAATTAGTATCCGTATGATATACAGTAATATAAATTTAATTAGTTTTCGTACGCTATATCATCCTTGAAGAGATCCCTATCTCCAAGAGTATTCAAGAGTACAACTCTAGGCCTCCAGATCTGTTCCGGTTTGGGGTGGATGATTGTCTGGTTACCATATAGGTACGGATCCCAGGTCAGCAACTGCAATATCGAATGGTGTATAGTCACAGTCACACATACGCAAACACATAGACACACACACACACAAAAACACACACACACACACACACACACACACACACACATATATATATATATTGTAACAAAAGTTATTAGATGTTCACAAGCTCGTCTACTAAATGTATCTTCAGACAATCTTCGACAAATAATGAACACGTGATTGAAACAAATAGATGTTTTGTACTTTCATGTTTCTTTTTGTTAAAGTATATTTATTGAACGCTATGCGATGCTCTTAATGCCAACAGTCTGAACAGTTCGTGCAGCAATAATGAAAAAGTCAAGCCCAATGTATTCTTCAATAATTCTCTAAAGAAAAGTTATCTTTACAGTCTCTATAGTGAATAACTGATGTATGTGAATACATGGCTCCTTTTGATTGCGGTCAGACAAATCGCTGTTTTTTTATTGGTTTCTTCTTGATTCGTGCAAAATTTAATGTGGCTGATAGAGTCATATCCTAAGGTAGAATATTTTTTTTTTTAATGACTTACATCTACTAAAAACATCTTTTTAAAGTGATGATATTTTATGAAAAACCTGCTTGAGTAATTAATTTTGAAAACAAAATTTTTCACTTTCAGAAGCTAAAAAGTAGCCTTTGCATGAGAACTTTGCAAGATCTGAATTATCGCAATTTAGATTTTTTCCTTTTTTTTTTTTTTTTTTTTTTTTTTTTCTAGCTTTTGTGGGACAGATGGACAGACAGAAGGGCCACACAAAACTAATATAGGCTTTTCCGCATTCAAGAGCTACTAAAAATAACTTCAAAATTATGAATGTTTTGCTTTTTTTGCCCATCTTAAAAGAATAAAGCAAAATATAACCAAAAAAAAAAAAACTTTACAAAAGAAAAAAACTTATCTAAAGGTGAAGAACTCGCCCTTAGAACTATATCTACTAATAATGTGCAGGTTATTTCCCTTATTCAATGTGAAGAAAAATAATTAATTACCAATTGTCTATGTCAATGAATAATTGTGCCAAGTTTTCGCTTGATAAATGGATGTGGGAGAAATAACCTGTACACACTTTTTACCAAACAGACAGGCAGACAGAGAGAGTGAGTTGATATAAGCTTCACTTTCCGCTGCTTATATTTCTCTACTAACCTCGTCCTGCCAGGTAAATAGCAAGAAGCCGTTGACATTGAAACTCTGAGCGACGTCATCGATGTCCACAATGGAGACCAGCTCAAAGTCCACGTCGACGTCGATGACCTGCAGCTGATCTTTGAGTGGCCGCACCTCTGTGTGGTAGTCCTTGTTCTCAACGATGTCCTCCATGATGTTGACAGTGTCCGAATAAGACTGACCCAACGTATTTCTCCCTAGCAAACACAGCCAGAATCTCAGAGCAGAAAAACAGATCGCTGTCATCGTCATCTGTAGATTATTGCGTATAAATGAAATATTTTTTTTTCTATTTTCCACTGTTTAAACCTATCGGCTAGTATTTCGATCCCGATATGCTCAAACATTAAAATAAAACAAAGTAATTTTTTTTTCTTCAAAATTGAGCAGCAGATTTTTTAAAATCGCCCTTTTGATGGCGCAACTTTCACGCTATTGTAGATTTTACACGATGTCAAGGACACTCACTTCGAAATGCCAACTAAATTAAAATTAGCAACAGAGGACATTACAAAACGTAGTTCTGCAGAGCTAAAATGTGCAAAACTTGTGAACATGTAATTTTATATATAAACTTATCAACATTTCTTGTATGTTGTACACCGGATACACCAACAAGCTTGTTATTTAAAAATAAGCCGCCATTTATGAAAATCTCCAAAAGCATGCACAATGCACACTGGTCAAATCTCTTTAGTAGGTATGTTTGGCTAGATAGTGTATGGGCAAAAGTTTCAAAACTGTCCTTGGGCACCCAGCAAACACTGCTTCGTCCAAAACAAATCAAAATAAAACATTCCTGCATCAAGATTGGAACTCGAGCCCCTAATACTATAGCCAAGCGGTTCATTCCACATAGTGACACATTTTGAAACGTATATATTAAATAAGTTTTCAAAAATTTAATATAGGAATTTGATTTTTTAAAAATCTTTTAAATTGCAAACCAAAAGAATATATGCATAACTAGTTATCCATATGTATCGGCTTAGACGACGTTTGAAGAACTGTACATTTTATTTTTATAAATAAACAATCATTCAGTATATAATCTACCGTTTGATACAAATACTGTTATAGTGGGCACCAGCGCACTGTTTAACACTGGATATGGACGGACTGTTTTAAAGGACAAGGAGAGACAGTTGATTCATGAGGTTTAAGACTACATTAAGTTCCAGATTTTTTTTTCCTTGGTGTCATTAGCGTAAAATATTTTTTTAAAATATTAGATCTTACCTTCTACGTAGTCATATAACAAAGGGAAATAATGACAGTGCAATTTTCACAGCAGACTATCAGCGATTCTGGTGGAAGTAAAGTCCCCTGAAGTCTACCCCCAGAGCAAAGCTCTATGAGAACTACTTGCACTGGAAACATCTACGTAGAGCTATGTCTACTTCCTCTTTATTGAAGACTTTTTATCTGACCTCATTTTATGAATAAAAAAAAAGAAATGTGTGACAATAATACAGTTTTTAAAGCATGGCTATATGTAACAGCTCATTTGACCTAATTGCAATATAATGTCCAGTTCTGATCAATAAGAATTGGGAAGGTTTCCCATAACAAGATGATCCTACCACGCGCTTGTTTTCTAGCATTCAATAGAACTTGTTTGCTCATTGATTGCCTCTGCTTGTGTAAACTTTGCTATCCATTGTACGTTGATCTTCAGTGATCTCGGATGGTTCCGTTACAAGGGCCTCGAAACTTTCTACAAGATATGTTTTTGTGTAGTCAGGACAATTTAGAGAACAAATTATTTTAGAAGAGTAGAGAAAATTGGAGATCGATAGTTGATCCTTTGAACAAACAAAATGACCATTTCGTAAAATTTATTTTTTCAATTGTAGAAACTAAAAAGAATATTTAGAACAGAGTGTTTCAATTACAGGAATGTAATTTTCATTTTTCTGAAACATTTTACACCATTTTATATTATCGATAATAACATCAACGTACGAGTCAAAATTTTGTTTGTGTTATTATTGTAAAAAAGAATAACAAAACGTTGCCATCCATCATCAAAATTGGCAAATATTTTTTAGAAATTATTTAAGAACTGTCGCAGCTTTCACAATTTTTGTATAAGTGTTCATTGCAACTTGACATACAAGTATTTTAATGATATGGATTGGCCGAAGAACGAAATAGTCAACGAAGACAGTACTACTTATCTAGCTGGATGCGGTAATACTTTTTAACTTATACAAGTGTGTGCATGAATGTTTAAGAGGCAAAACGCAAATTATCATGCCTGTAAGATGGTCGAAAGATCGATGCAAAGACAGCACACTTATTCAGTTTTATATGCTGTATTCACTAGTGACTGATTATTATTGGCCTACTTCGGTCGTTGAGCGACTATTGTTCATTTCGAACACTTTTTCGTATGGCTGGAGCCCTTTTTTGGAGAGACAACCCGTCCACAAATATCGCAGGTTAAGGTGGCTTTCGCTTTGGTGGTAGAGAAGCTGGCCATTTTACTTATGGCATGCTTTTCCTCCAGATTTGAGGTCCATATCTTTTCACTGTCCATAACTTTCTTGGTCACTGTTTCTCTCCATCTAGTGCGGACTAGGGCTATGTCTTCCCGATGGATAAAAAGTAGGAAAAAAGACGGGCTATTATAAAAAAATTAAATATAGGTTATATGAAGTTAATCAATTTACGAACTTGTAAATCGAAACTAAACATACACAGATGGTGCGAAGAATTGTATCAAAAGGATGCGAGTTATTTTCTTCTTTTTTTTCCCAATTTGAAATTAGTTATAAACTTTTAGAACATTTTCAAAATGAAAGCAATGTTTATCGGACAGGTCAGCAACATTTTTACCCAAATAGATCAAAAGTATCCGCTGCATAAACATTGTGTCTTATGATGTTGGTCAGTTCCGAGTAACTTCCAAGTTGTTGAAAATCAAAAGAAATATTTATTTTTCCTCTATCAACCTGTCCACTTCAATGTAGGTCAGCAGTCGCTGTGGGTCAAGATCAAAGAAAAAAAAATAGGATGGTCTTTGTCAACTGCGTCCTTCGTCCGGACTGGAGAGTTTCTTTGTCGGCAGGGAACAAACATCTTTTTGAATCAGCTCCGCCCACTTGCCTGCTAACCTGCGCTTCACTTTAAAGCGACTGTACATTGTCCACTCAAGCGTTAGTCACGGATCGGTGATCCTTAACCCATTTGTCCAGGCGCCATTGGAGGGTTACATTCTTGTCGTCTTCTTTAGAGTCGCCGCAAAGACTTTCAAAGAGAAAGTAATGTCTTTTAAGTATCAGGTCAAGCCGAGAAGTGGCAGGTACTATATAAACTGAACAGTCTACGGTTTAAGTCTCAGTCTTTCAAATCTAAGCTTGAAGACGTTGGTGGCTTCAAAATTTACTTCTGTGAGATATTTTGTGATATTTCTTAAAGTAATTATTTTAAATTTTGGTGAGATATTTATTTTCTGGATTAGCTGCAGTATTTCTGTGGATTAAAAAGAAAGTGATTTCACAATTTAGTAAGTCGTATATTTCATTTTCTTTTTGATTTTTATCAACATGTCAGAGTCACGTGGTTTTCGGATTCTGGACATTAAGGATGATTTCTTTAAGACATTTAATTTGAAATCTGGACCTGTCATAGGGTCAGGACTGTCTGGAAATGTTGTGTTGGCCAGTCATCTTGACCAGCCCCAAACAAAAACAGCGGTCAAAATATTTTCAACTGCCAGTGAAGACGGTGGTATTATAAGCAAGAAAATGTTTGTTCGCGAGGTGAAAATGATGCAGTCTGTGGCACATCCGAACTTGATGAAAATTATTGTGGCAGTCAGATGTCCAACGTACTTGGCAATAGGAATGCCTTACTACCAGAAGGGCAGTTTGTCCTCTGTTCTTCATGAGCTGACCCCCTCACACCTGGCAGTCTACTTGGTACAAATGGCATTTGCCTTAAGTTACCTGGACAACAAGAGAATAGTCCATTCAGATATCAAACCAGCTAACATTTTAGTGGATGACAAAAGCAATGCAATCCTTGGAGACTTTGGCTTAGCATTTAATGTACCACACGGGACGAAGGTCATCAGCTCGGACAGAGTCGGAGGCACTCCGGCCTTCATGGCGCCAGAGCTTTTAACTTTGGGTAACGTGGACCCATTCAAACTGGATATCTACTCTCTTGGTGCCGTAGTGTGGTGTATTCTTTTTAAAACAGAACCAAAGTCTACTGTGACATTTGACTATCTTCACGAAACTAACATGAGTCCAGATATTCCACAACCTTACAGGTACGTTCCTGTTTCTTTTATTTAGTATGAACTACTCATAGATGTAGTTGTTATTTAATAAGCAGTGTTTGTATTTTATCAGTTTACTTAGTATATTGGGGGGAAAAGGTTTAAAAGTAGAAGAACCCCTTTCAGAGCTATGGTGCATACGATTTTCAACTCATCTGTTTCTATGTACAACGGTTATCCAGGGTGGTCAGCGTAAGTAAAACCACCCTTATTTCCACAAAGCATGTCAGATACACATTAGAGTAGGCTGAATCAGGTGTGTCCTACAAATCCTGATGCTTTAAAGTCTCTGTCTTCACAGGAATTCGAACTTGAGATCCCTCGGTTTGGATGACAAGTGCTCACCCTCTCAGCCAGCAAGCGTCTATCTAAAGGAGTAGATTTATGTCTCATCCTTTATATTCTCATTAAGCCTATATACACTGATCAATGTCAGTAATTTTTAGGAGTGTTATTTGGAGATATTCTTGTATTTACTTATATAGGCTAAGAGTCTTAATGTATTTTAAAAAGTCTTTTAAGTACTTAAGTTTCTGATGACTTCAACAATTCGATATTTATATATTCTCACATAATTGTATTCTTCAAAGCCGTATTCATTTAGGTTTCAGTGTAACACTATACTTCTGTAATTTTGTCATAGATGGGCTCTGTCAAGGATGCTGCATCCAGTGGCTGAAAAAAGAATCCACATAAAGCAAGTGTTATCTACATTGAAAGAAACAAAATTTTGTCCAGCTGTCGTGGAAACCTTAACAAAATTTGACACCTCAAGATAAGTGTCTTTTCAGCTTAACTGTACTATAAATTGTAATTCAGCCTTAGTAGTTTAGCCTCTACATTATACATATCTATATAGTTAAATGACAAATTAACACCACACACTCCAGTGTAAGAAACTTAACTTGTAGAGTTGTATTGCATCATTGTAGGTTTTTTTTTAGTTTTTTCCCCCCCCCCCATGAATAACATTAAAAAAAAAATCCAGGAAGTAAAAAAACTATATTATGGCTCAATGAAATTTAAAAAAAACATGTTTAGCCTTTTCTTTTCAATTTACACTTGGGTTAGGACCTAGCATAATTGCAACGGCTTCTTTGCTATTATTAAATTACATAACTTCTTTCTCTTTCACCCTTAAAGTGCGGAGCTTTTTTACAATGAGCGCACACAAAATGGAATTACAATCCTAGTGTTTTAGAGGCTAAACTACCACACGCGTCTAAAGGGTTAAAGAAGAAGTTTTGTTTTATCTTCTCTTATTGTAAAATATGTAGTTAACTAAATTGATAGCATTAAGTATTGTTTAACTGTTTTAAGTCTTTCGATTGGCATTTTTCCTTTAGTTGTATTATCATACACGGATGTTGCCTTTTTTAAAGGTACTTGGATAAGAAACAGGTAGATTGGTTGGGCATTTTGTTGGTGAATATCAGAGTGCTGACGACTGGCAAAACACGAATACCTGACACAATTACACTGTAATGGTAAGTGCAAGAAATATTTACCGAAATTTCGAGACTTTGGAAATAAAGTTTTTTTATTATTAATGTAGAAATAAACTGAGATATATTATCTGGCAATACTTGAGTTGAGCTTTGTTAGAGAGAAACAAAATTCATATTACTCTCTTTATCAGAATTATTTACCATTTCTTTCTTTTTCTAACAGATACTCTTCTATTTGGAGCTGAAATACAGACGAAAAATGTCTACAATTAGTTCTACATTATGTAAGGTCTCTGATCATCTCCTGTTTGAAAAACGAAAGGCTTTTTTCATTTTCTACTGATGATGTCTCCTGATCTCAATTTATAAATACTTCTGTTAATTTAGAATACTTAGTTTAACCCCTAGTGCTGACCTCTATTAATTAAGGAAGCATTATCTTTAAATGTCAACTTATAATCAAGCAAACGAACTCTATATATCATCGCATAGACATTTATATAAACATACGCAGCTGTTAAAAGTGCAAAGTACTTCTAGAGATTTTCTAATGATTATTCATGTCGTCTGATTCTTATCGATTTAATTATATCTATTCTATGAGCATCGTATGTTGTATCGTAGTTTGGACATTTTTACAAAGCTTAGAAAGTGAAACTGGTTTTTTGTTTATCATTCATTTTTGTATTCTGCTATATAAATGAGAACAAGTTATTAAATAAAGAAATATTCATTGTATTTAAACCTGTCTCACCTGTTATTGATTTATATTATTTTTCTAATTATTGATGTATGGTCTATTTGTCTTTGTTTCCTGAGTTTATCATTAGTTGGAACAATCTTGTTTTGATTTTCTTTGTTTCATGTATACATAGTTGTTAGGAAATATTTCTCACCAGAACGTTGAATAAATAAAAAAAAAAAATCACAGCAAAACTCTTGAAGTCATTAAAAAGTAAAATAGTCCAGTTAGTAATAAGTAAGTCCCCATAGAAACTCACACACGCGCACACATTCCATAACAGGGGGCTTACACTTTCTTACACGTTCATCTCTTGTAAGACTACGTGAAATTTTTTAAATCATGGAATTTATATTAGTTCATTTCAAAATGTATTCCTTAGTTTTATACTGTAGTGACAAAAGAATGTTTTCACAATAATAATAATAATAATTATAACAACTGACCTCACCGATACATTCAAGGCCCTTAACATTCCTAGGAACATCCTTGTTGCCTGTCAGAGGGCGGTACTGTTGCAGACCTGCTACATCACCAGAAAATTCCTCAGTGGAAACTGATAAAGGTGATTACGGTAAATTTTTTATTTTTAACAAAACTCGACCCTGGCAGCGCAAGGAATGACTATTCGTTTGTTTATGACAATAATAATACTAATAATACTAATAATACGATGAATTTTGTTTCCCTTAAACAACAATAAATTGTGTTTCTCTTTAACAAAACTCGACCCTGGCAGCTCCAGAGAATAAACACACGTTCGTTTTTAACATAATAATAGTTATTATTATTATTTCAGAGGAAATGTATCATACAAATGTGCATTACTTAAAATAAAAACTTTTTAAAAGTAAACGTATTATAGAAATTGAATATTGAGACGCGGTTTGATTGTACACGATTTTACAAACTATATTTGTCATTAAGGATAAAAAAAAAAAAAGACTTTTGACCTCGTGTGTTGGTCAGGCTCTGTAAGAAAACAGAACATGAAATACCCTTTTGAAGATTTTGCTCATTTCTGTGCTGACCCTGAGACGCTTGTTACTGGAGATCGAAGAATTCGCTTGCGTCAACTTTGTCCAGTGGAATGTGGGTCACGGGTCGGTGATCTCGTTGTCGGTCTGTAACGCCTTCTCCATACTGTCCAGTCACCCGACTTGGGCAATGGTCAGTCGGCTTCCTTTGATTTCTTTTTTAGTACTACAATCAAGTAGCCGCGAATACTTTCAAAGACACAAGGAATGTCTTTTATGTGTTCAGATCTTGCCGACATGTGTCTTTTCGTGGCTTAAGATTAGGTCATGCAGGATTTTAGATTGTGGAAGCTGGGTAGTGAAATGGCGTGTGTTGTAGCTGAAACAGTGTTTTATGTTTATTATTATTCGAAACATACACAGCAGTTTATTGTCAATATTGGCTGTAGTATTCTGAGTTCTGGATACATGTACTTTTATATGATGGAATTCTGTGTGAGGATATCTGTTTTTCTTAATTCAGCATCAACTTGACATGAAATTCTTGTTAAGGCACTGAAGTTATAAAACCACAAAATACTGTTTTATAGTTAAACTGTAGTTATAATGTTACACACTTACTCTGATACAACTTGGTACGGATAAAACTTTGTACTGATACAACTTAATTATACATATACTTTACAACGTTATAGTAATAGAACTTGGTACTGATACAACTGAGCTTTCAATATTTAACTTGACTCTATACAACTTGTTGACCGGCAACTGCTCATAGACCGCTACTACTCATATTTAAATCGCCTTTTCTAGCACGGGACATTTTTTTCAAAATATTTCTCGTATCTATCACCTTCCAGAAAAATGAAGTATGCAAATTTTTTACTGAACTCTTTCTCTCATTGCTTACTTTTATTTAACACTGCGACTTCTTTGACCTGACCTCCGTTTCTAGAAAGAAGTAAAATTAGGTCACAGTATCGATTCGTGACAAACTGTATAATTAATTTTTTCCCCGTACTAATTGTTACCATCGGATCACTGTTAAAATGTTTATAAACTTTAAGGATGATTTCTTAAAAATATTGAAATTTAAATCCGGTCTAGCGTTGGTCAGGACTTTCTGAAAATATGTTGTCCAGCCATGATTTTTTTTGTACTGCTTGTAAGTAAAGTCCATACGATTCAGTCTGTACATTATCAATATTTGATAGAACCCTTTGTAGCCATTATAAGATCTGTGTATCTGTATACTGTTTTACTTAAGTGCAGTTCGTCCTCCCAATATCATGAGCTGACTTCTCCTTTAACAAGATAAGTTAAAGGCACATTCCTCGTTCCATATGCTAGGACAAATTTGTACAAATACTCCTTCTTCCCTAGTGCTATTAGAGCATGAAATGGGTTGCCTGAGCTAGCCAGGAAAACCAATGACTTAGCAGAAACTAGGGCATTGGTAAATATGCATGACTAAATGCATGACGCCTAGGACGTAATTATTTTCTTATTTTGAAGTAACGTCTGTATTATATAAGATAAGATAACAATGCCGACAAGTTGACCACACGTGAATTATTCATTGGGATATAACGAAGAACAAATCAGATGCAATATCGAAGGCTTTACTTCGACCTTTAGTATTCTTCATAGGGCAGGGGTCAAGAGTTCCGACAAAGAGCCATTCCAGTATTTATGGCATCCATTCTTACTTCTTCTTCTTCTTATGGCCAGCTTTTTGATGCTGAGCTGTCAGCTCTTTTGTAGACTGTGCCAAGGAAAATAGTGTGCTGCTCTCTTCAGTTTTTCAGCACTGTTGTACAGGGTTTTGGTTAAGTTGGGCTGTGGTGGTAGTAGGAAATTTACAGTTTCAAAAATGGTATCCATTCAAAATCGATATATATTTCTAGCTCTAAGTATCTACTATACTCTCTACCAAGTCTCTACTATGACTTAAGGTTTACCAATATTAATTAATACCTTATTAATTCCAATTGATAAATATGTCGAAACTTTAATTTAAGTCTCGTGCATTGAAAACGAAAAGAGGAGGATGCAAAGAGTGTTTTCAAAAATATTGTTACTCGTCAGCATTGATTGTTTCAACAAACAATGGAAATTGCGTTATTTATTTTTTTCATGGTGTTTATTTTTGTATTGGATGTGGCAAAATATGTAGGTCACAGCTGGGACTGTGCAGCCACGGGAAATACTGAGTTCCTCACTAATCTTCGAACTCGAAGACTAGCCTTATTATTATTTTTTTGTATTTTATCTGGGAGCCACAAAATTCACTTTGCTTAGGACCTCTAATTACCTAAGGCCAGTCCTTTTATGGGGCCACACAAATGGTAACAACGATATTTTCAATCATTATGTAGAAAGAGCAAACGAAAAAAAAATCGCCTTCCATGGGGCCCCTTTAATAATTCAGGGCCTTATCAAGTCTAAATCCGACACTGTATCCGGGTACTAATCAATCTTACAGTCAAACATCAAATATTGAAACAGGATGTGTTACTAGTGACACTAGTTCTTCAACTTAAATCCAGGTGTCAGTATTGACATAAGAATTTGTAGAAACATTCGATCCTATTTGATCGCTTGTCTCAGTGGAGTGACAATGTAATATAGTATAACACACGATACATCCATTCTTTTCTTAAAGAAGTTAAATTTTGTTTTAAAATCAGCTCCAGAACCATTAAACGAAAAATAAAATTTGACGCAATGAACACAAGTAAATTATTTGGTAATAAAAAAAAAAACACTTTAAAAATTGCATAAAATTATTAGTAATCTCACGAAAAAAAAAGTTTGTTTCTCGAGACATATAATGATACAGATACAGCTTATAACAAAGTATTAATATTTGGATGCGTAATGTAACTTTGTAAACTGCCCCAATCCCCTTTGCCCTGGCATCCAACAAAAAAAATATAGACTTTAAAACGTATTGTAAGAGAGGTCAAAACGTTGGAATCAGTTCAACCTGACATCTAGTCTAAAACATTTGGTCTAAATAAATCCATCACATGTTAGGAAGAAATCCCCGTCTTAGAAGTCTTCAAGAGAACATAAGTACTAATGATCTGTACTTACAGATTTATTGGGTAGTCTTATTCTCAAAAAAAAAAAAAAAAAATGAATGACTAGTCACACTAGTGCATTCTTATGTTTGTCAAGTAGTTTAGTTCCCATGAATGCTCTAAAAAATGCTTTCTCTGGCGAACAAATTATTACGGAAAAAAGCTTTCGGATAAAAAAAAATCTCCAAAGTATAACTATGAGTTCAAATGTCGTGTTTACAGTAAACATTCTAAAAACATAACTTCATTTTTTTTTCTTTTCTTTAGTTTAGTTTTTAGTTCGTTGTTCCATTTGTTCAAAGACGTTTCTAGATGTGAAAAAATATAATGAATACATATCAATTAGTTAGGTCTAATTTACATTTTATTTACAAACAATTTGTCAGTGTAAAATACATATTTAGTAATCATATGAATAACTAGATCTATAGGTTTAGATCTTTACCGTAGGCCATCGTGAGCAAGAAAATTAAAGTTACCAGAATCCATAGAAATAGAAAGACAATAAACGAGACGCAGTCAATGTGCTTGCCAATGAGTCTGTATTTATTGACTCTGCGAGGCGGCCTTTTATCTTTCGCATCCTTGGCTTCATCGTTGACGTCATCTGAAGTATGGCTCCGCAGCTTTACCGCGTCAGCAAATGACATCGCATTGTCACGTGACGCCAAATCCCCTTGGTGATTTGCGATCTCGTCTGCTTGCTTTTTGTTTAGGAAAGTTGAAACTGCTCGAGTCAGTTTTTGAGTTTTGGAGAAAGCGCTCTGGAAGTTGATTTTGGCTTTCAGCTGTGACGTTTCTTGCTGAAGAGAAATTTGAAACAAGGAAATATAAGAAATACATAAAGTAAAAAAAATCAAAGATTATATTAAGAGTACTTGTATTAATAAGTTTGGATCAGTCATATAATTAAATTTGTAGCAAATTTAGACTAACAATAAAAAAGCATTTATAGAAATATAAAAAGAGGGAACGACGTGAATTCAAACTCATGGCTCAAGTCTTCTCAGACTTCTCAAGCCAACACGGTAACCACAATACTAGCAAATCGTTTATGAATATGGACGATTGCATAGTTATCTATTATTTCTATAGTTTTATTTTATTGTTCATGGTGTGTTCATAAGGATTAAGATGACAACCTATAAAGGGGCTACTTCAGTTTATACCACTACTTCAGTCAAGTACAATTTATTTCCCTTTTTCGAGATATCAAACAAAATAATTTATAACCAATAGTTAATAAACTAATTGGTTATTTTTTTTTTTGTATTGATTCTTAACTTGTCAGGTAAAAGAAATAATTGCGCAAAATTTCAGCTTGATCCAAGATTGGCTGTGGGAGAAATAACGTGTACAAACTTTTTACCAGACAGACGGAGTGAGTAGAAATAATTGCGCAAAATTTCAGCTTGATCCAAGATTGGCTGTGGGAGAAATAACGTGTACAAACTTTTTACCAGACAGACGGAGTGAGTAGATATAAGCTTTGCAAAAAAAAAACTTGTTGGATAACTATTATCTAAGTCTTCTTTTTGGCCTATTATCAGTTCCATATAACACATTACATGTTAATTACATATACATTGAATAGCTTAGGGATAATGAAATCAATTGAAATCTTTAGGAAAAGATCTTAAGCAAAATAAAACCGTTCCTTTCCTCAAAATTTCATTACAAAAGAAACACAATTTTGATTCATTTTGTTTCTTTTCAAATCGTATGCAAAACTAATTCCAACTTTTCAAACAAAAGTATCCACGAAAATGAAAGAGAGAAAAAAAAAAGAAAAACAAGTTTTTTAAAAAGCTGCCTAATAATCAAAATGGCTTGGAGGTGGGTGGAAGGCTCCTTATACAAGCGTTTATTCTTGTACTTATATTATGTTTGAATTTAGAAGCGAAAAAAAAAGTTATTGATTTTAATGATTATATAAATAAAAAAGTAAAGTTTATTTTTTTGCTGTGGCCAACAGTTAACGAGGGTGTTATGTAGCCAGCACAACAAGCAACCATCTTTACTTTATTCCAACTAATGTTTGGTACCCATTAGAGCTTGGTGGACTCAGAGGCTCCCAAAGACCCCAAATTAAAAATCCCAGTACAACTCAGCTACGTTGATTTTACTTATATTTTAACAATCATTAATTCATGTATATCCTTAATTTAGAATACTTCCTCCACACGATTCCATTATTATTTTCAACAATATATATTTGTTTCAAATAATACACATTTTATCTGCTCTACACTTTTGTTTTGCTCATAACATTCTTAACAGCACATCTCTGTTTTCAGCAATAAATGTTTCCAGAAATACATTTTTGTTTTCGGCAATGTCTATTTTTTTCATCAAAATTGGGCAGTCTGTACAGATGGCAATTTATCAAAAATTGTATTTGAAAACTGTCCTGATAAGCTCAACACAGCAGAGTAAATGACTGACCTCATCTTTGTAATCCAGATAGACTATTATAATGCTGTCGATGACCGTCAGCATCGAGATAATTAGAAGCATAAAAAGGTAGATGGTCAGTTTTGGAGTACTAGCCCCTGATCTGGGTAGCAGACTACCCACAATGCTTAGAAACACAGAAAGTGCTAATAGCACAGTTATACCTGTGACAAATGACAAAACATAAAATTGAAATTTTTTTTTAAAACCAAAAATTAGATTTCAAACGTAAGAATAGGCTAAATCAGATATTTTCTACTTACCGTAACTAATTTTTTCCCCTGAGTCAGCAGGTATAATAAACACCATGAGGTTGAGAAATGAAAGAAAGACAACTGGTAAAACAATGTTGATTAGCAGAAATGCTGGTCGTCTTCGAAGTTTAAATGTAAACTTTAAAATTTAGAACAGAAAAATGAAAGGAATTAATAATATTATATTTTAAGAACATGAACTATGTTTTTATTATTTTTTATCCATATAGAAATGATAGATGACATGGCGTGATATAAGACATATATTAGAAATTGGAATAATATGAATTGTATAGGCATGACGTGTTATGTATAACACAATGAATCTTGTATACTATAATTAATTAATGTGACTCTTATATTATAAATGATATAAGTAAATTCTAAATCAAATAGAAAAGTGAATCCCACATATCATACATGTATCACGTATTCACATTTGTCACACATAAATCTTGTACTGGACAAGCCAAACACATATCGTGTATTAAATATGTAGACAATGTATCAGAATTAACATGTCATATATGTATTGCATTTGTTACCCGAATCAGATGTAATTTTATACTTTTATAATGTATGGAGGACAGCACTCTTCCGTCATTCGATGCAAAATATAAAATTACATGTGATTCGGCTTCCGAACCAGGTTCGAATCCTTGTGAGGATTTTGTTTATTCCGGGATCCTTAGAGCGCCCCTGAGTCCACTCAGCTCCAATGGGTACCTGACATTAGTTGAGGAACGTAAAAGGTGTTTGTACTTATGCTGACCACATGACACCCTCGTTAACCGTGAGCCATAGAAACATATTGCCTTTACATCATCTGCAAAGGTCGCAAGGTTTGAAAGGGGAACTGATTACGTTTTCTATTCTCTATGCCATTTAGTACGGATGTGTTCCCCCCCAAACTCAACCAGTTGCGATTTGCCCTCTCCCCTCCCTCACCTCTATTCGCACACACGTGGAGCTCACTAGGAGCATTTATGCGATTTGCGTGAATAATACATTAATAATTGAAACCATGAAGAGTCCATCCATGGACCAGCCAATGGGTAAGTAATTGTGGGTAGGGCGGAAGATATCAACATTTTTCGTACATATATCAGAAGCTTTAAAGAAGAAACTATCAGAAAGTATAAATCCAACTTTATGGATACAAAATAAACGCAGAGCGATGGTGTTGACGATATGATTGTACAGTTTGAGACCTCCTGGCGTTTTACTTCTACTACTATTAGTATTATATCCATTTTTATCATTATTGTTACTATTTATTATTATTATTTTTATTATTAATGTTATTATGTGTCAGTATTTTTGTATTATCATTGTTGTTTTTTACTATTATTATTATTATTATTGTTGTTATTTATTATTATTATTATGTGCAAATTTCGTTTTTAGAAAATGCATTTTGTATGTGTTCAGTAAATTATTCATTATGTATAACAGAAAATAAAGTTGTTACTAATTGCCTATTTTTTTTTAAGGAAATAACAACTCTATATGTATTAACGTTATAATAGTATTTACATAATTACCTCCCCTAATTGATATAGCCTCACTTTTTAAATTGTTACGTATCTAGGCGTTGTTTTTTTTTTCTTTCTTTGACCTGTTGCGGTCGAGAGACGAGTAGGTTGTCTGCCCCTTTGTGTAATAAGTTTTTTTTTTTTTTTTTTTATTCGTCAAGCCACACAGACAGTGACCGGTCCTTGACCTGTGTGTGTACCTCTGGTTGAAAGGAGGGTGTTTTTTTTTCTGTCTCTTTGAAGAGCGTTCTAGATCTGGGTGTTGATGACTTTCTATTCTAGAAGTTACGAGATATCGACGCGCGGTAGATTATATAAGACCGCCCGCGTAACGTTGACGGACAGACATACGGAGACAGCCGTGAGACAGAATAGCGGAGACATTGCGCGACCCGTGCGTGGTATACCACTTGATTGTGTAAGTTAATATTTTGTTTTCTTTTTTCCAAGGCCTTGCTTGCTTGTATTTGTAATTATATTTTCAAACTCTTGTATTGTAATATTTTTACATGCCATTTTTGTAAAAGGGTTTTGGTCAACACATCAATTCTGTATTGAGTAAATGTTTATTTTTCTTTCTTGTAATTTTATATTTGATTAAACATTAAGTTGATAGTTTACCTTCCGATTTCTTGTGTCATTTTTTTTTTGTTATTCATTGTAAGTCTTTGATTAAATTCAGACTTAAGATAAGTGACACAACTGCTTTTCTATTGTCACGTTCCCCTAGGCAAGCCATTTTAAAAATTAGAATTCAATTCGTAATACGTGACAAAAGAAGTTTGGGGGCTCGTCCGGGATATTTTTCTGAACCTATTTTCGTCTTACTTGAGTAATTTTGTAAAGGCGAAGTCGACTTTAAAAAATTTTTTTTTGTGTCAAAGAGTCGGAAGTAAAGTATCAATAGTATTGACCAAACTCTCTTAAGGTTTTTTGTTGTACTGATTTTGTACTGTATATTTACATTGTATACATATTTTTGCTTGTAATAGTTGTTAGTTAGTCATGGATATTCAGGTTTTTCTTGCAAATCCCTCTGTGGAAGAGCTTGATGCTTTTACTAGGAAGGAACTGGTCCTTATTTCTAAACATTTAGGGTTAAAAATAAAATCAAATGCCCTTAAACAAGAAATCAGAGATAACATTGTAATCCATTATGTAGACGAGGAAGTGTTTTCTGAAGACCTTTTAGAAACCCTTAGACCCGATGAGGGTAAATCAGATTTAGAACTTCAGATAAAATTAAAACAAATGGAAATAGAAGCCCAGACGGCTAGAGAGCAGAGAGAAATTAAACAAAAAGAATTAGAGCTTGCAGCGGCTCAGAAAGAAATGGAAATGAAATTACAAATAGAGTTAAAAAAATTAGAGTTAGCTGCTAATGTAAGACCAGATTCTTCCCCTGCCAGTCATACTGCTGAAGCAACAAAATTTTTGAAAATAATTCCACGCTTTAATGAAGCCACAATTGACAATTATTTTCCACAATTTGAACTTGCTGTGAAAAATTTTAATGTACCTGAAACTTTGTGGCCCACTTTGCTGCAAACAGTTTTGACTGGTAGAGCTGCAGAGGTATTTTGTTCTTTGACCATTGAACAACAAAAAGATTATAATGTTGTTAAGGCCTTAATTCTTAAGGCATATGAACTTGTTCCGGAAGCTTACCGAAAGCAGTTCAGGGATTGTCGCAAATCGGATGGCCAAACCCATGTAGAATTCCTGCGGGAAAAGGAGCGACGCTTTGAGAAATGGCTCACTTCCAGGGAAATCGGCACCGACTTTGCAAAATTCAAGAACCTAATGCTGATGGAGTTCAAGAGTTGTGTGCGGCTGGACGTCCGTACGCATATAGCTGATCGTGGCGAGGAAGATGTGCACAAGGCTGCAGTGTTGGCAGACGATTATATAATATCACATCAATTTGCCAAGTATACGACGGATGTCAAGCCAAAACAAGTCAAACAGCCTGAGTCCACTGCTAGCAACTCCATCAAGAACAACAGTACAAACGACAGAAAACCTACTACAAGTAAAGCTACTTGTTCCTACTGCAAACGAGAAGGCCATAAAATTGACGATTGTTGGAAATTGAGAAAGAGAAACGAAAACGCTCCTTCAAAAGTCAGCGCTTGCACAGTACAGTGGTCGGCGAGGTTTACTCCCTCATCATCAAGTCATATCAAGAATACCTCGACACCACCTGTTTCAAATGTATTGACTGTACAAGACTCTCCGAAAATGTCTCCACGGTGTTCAAATGACTCAACAGCGAGTTCTTCAAATTCATCTTTACGATGTTCCAATGACTCAACCAAGAGTTTTTCAAATACATCAAGCCGATGTTCCAATGACTCAAACAAGAGTTTTTCAAATACATTGGGCCGATGTTCCAATGACTCAAACAAGAGTTTTTCAAATACATCAAGCCGATGTTCCCATGACTCTATCCAGAGTTCCCACAATACATCATCCCGATGTTCCCATGACTCTATCAAGAGTTCCCATAAGACATCACCCCGATGTTCCAATGACTCCATCAAGAGTTCTCCAAATACATCCACAAGATGTTCTACTGACTCAAGAAAGAGTTTCTCCACTGCGTCTCCTAGAGATGTCAATGACTCCAGCGAGAGTTCGACCCAAGTCCAGTCTGCATCAACCAAAATTGATGTTTTATTAGAGGATTTTAAGCCTTTCATTTCGGAAGGATTTGTATCACTACCCGGTGATTCTACAAGTCTACGACCTATCACCATTTTGAGAGACACAGGTGCTTCACAATCGTTACTTTTAGAGGGTATCTTGCCCTTGTCTAAATTATCATCGACTGGGAAGAGCATCCTGTTACGAGGCGTAGAGCTTGGATGTATAGATGTGCCTCTACATCTAATCGACATAAAGTCAAATCTCATTACTGGACCGGTTGTTGTAGGTGTCCGACCAACATTACCATTGGAAGGCATCTCGTTGCTGTTAGGCAATGACTTAGCAGGTGGAAAGGTGATAGCCGAACCCATCGTCACTCAAACACCCGACTTATCTGCCACACCCGAGGAAGACCTAGAGTTATATCCAGCGTGTGCAGTAACAAGGGCAATGAGGTTGAAAGCATCTCAAGAAGAGAACGTCGTCAAGGCCAACAGTAACCAAGATGATGTGGACTTGAGCACCACATTTTTTGCTTCTCTTGAAGAAGAACCAACGCCAAATTCTGAAAAGCCGGCATCAACTCGAAAACAGTTGATTGAGGACCAAAAGAAGGATCCAGAGCTCGCCAAACTCCGAGAAACCGCAATGACATCACAAGAGGCAGAGCTAGCATCAACGTGCTACTACATCCAAGATGATATGCTCTTCAGGAAATGGAAACCTCCAGACGCATCCAACGAAGAAGAATGGAGAATATGCCATCAAATCGTGTTACCAGAAAGATACCGAGCGTACATCATGAATCTGGCTCATGACACACCAATGTCAGGTCATCTCGGCATCCACAAGACATACCACAAGATTATGTCACACTTCTTCTGGCCACGTTTGAAGAAAGATGTCATCCAGTACTGCCGATCCTGTCATGCCTGTCAGATGGTTGGCAAGCCAAATCAAAAGATCCCTGTTGCTCCTCTGAAGCCGATTCCAGCCTTTGAAGAACCTTTCAGCAGAGTACTTATTGACTGTGTTGGTCCTCTTCCAAGGACAAAAGCTGGCAACCAATACCTGTTGACCATTATGTGTGCTTCAACTCGTTTTCCTGAGGCTATTCCTCTAAGGAACATAAAAGCATCAAACATTGTGAAGGCCTTAATCAAGTTCTTTACTCTATTTGGTCTACCAAAGTCTATCCAATCGGACCAAGGAACGAATTTCACGGCCAATCTTTTCAAGCAAGTCATGACTCAGTTAGGCATCAAACACTGCATGTCGAGTGCGTATCATGCCGAGTCGCAAGGCGCTCTTGAGCGATTCCATCAGACTCTCAAGAACATGATCCGAACCTATTGCTTTGAGCACGAAAAAGACTGGGACGAAGGAATCCACATGCTGCTGTTTGCAACCCGTGAATCCGTCCAGGAATCGTTGGGATTCAGCCCTTTTGACTTAGTCTTTGGCCATTCGGTGCGCGGTCCCTTGAAATGTATAAAAGAGACTTTGTTGTCACCAACAGCCACTGAAGGACTTTTAGACTATGTAAGTAAGTTTAAAACTAGACTTTATGATGCTTGTGTTCTGGCCAAAAATAACTTACAAAACACCCAATCCAGCATGAAACGCTGGTATGATAGAAAGGCCCGTGTTAGAGAATTTTCTCCCGGGGATAAGGTGCTTGTGTTTTTGCCCATACCAGGTCAACCCTTGCAAGCCAGATATTTTGGTCCATATGAAATTGAGACCAAAATTAGTGACCTCAATTACACAATCAAAACTCCTGACCGTAGGAAAAAGACTCAGCTATGTCATATAAACATGCTGAAGCCTTATGTATCTCGGCCAGATCACTCAGAGAAGAATAATTGTGTTTTAAATACAGTCAAAAGTTGTTCAAATAGCCATGTTTCTCCTATTGATGATGATATTGTAAAGGAGAAATTTGGACAATACAAAATACCTAATTCTTTTGTATTACAGAATTTGGATGTAAAACTGTCTCATCTGTCTTCGACAGAAAGGCCAGTTATCATGAAACTCATTAATGAATTTAATGACATTTTTTCTGATGTACCAAAACAGACTAATGTTATAATGCATGATGTAGATGTTGGCGAGGCTACTCCAGTCAAGCAGCATCCTTATAGGGTTAATCCTGAAAAACTTGCCATACTTAGGTCAGAAATCAAGTATATGCTTGAAAATGACCTCATTGAACCAAGTTCCAGTAGCTGGAGCTCCCCATGTGTCTTGATACCTAAACAGGACAAGACTTATCGTTTTTGTACAGACTACCGTAAGGTAAATGCTGTCACAAAGACCGATTCGTTTCCTATCCCTAGGATAGACGATCTCATAGATCGTATTGGTGACGCTAAGTACATCACCAAAATAGACCTACTTTCAGGTTATTGGCAGGTTCCCCTGACTGATAGGGCAAAGGAAATCTCCGCCTTTGTCACCCCTGATGGTCTGTACCAATACAAAGTGATGCCATTTGGCATGAAGAATGCTCCTGCCACTTTCCAGAGAATGATAAATGCCCTGCTTGCTGACATGGAGAATTGCCACGCATACATAGACGATGTAGTAATTTTTAGCCAAGATTTTTCTAGCCATTGTAAACAACTGCATTGTCTTTTTACTAAACTGTTACATGCAAAAATTACTGTAAACCTGAGTAAGAGTGATTTTTGCCAGGCTTCAATCCAATACTTAGGCCATATTGTAGGACAAGGCCAGGTGAAACCTGTAATGGCCAAAGTAGAAGCTATCCAAGCTTTCCCTATCCCTGCTGATCGGAAACAACTCCGAAGATTTTTGGGAATGTCTGGATATTATAGAAAATTTTGCGAAAATTTTTCTGTCATTTCCAGTCCTTTAACAAACCTCCTGAGAAAGAACGTCCGATTTACTTGGACGGATGAATGTCAGAAAGCCTTTAACCAGATCAAGCAGATATTATCTAGCTCTCCCATTTTGATGGCTCCTGACTTCGGAAAACCTTTTAGGTTAGCTATTGACGCCAGTGACACAGGTGTTGGGTCAGTCCTTTACCAAGAAGATAATTTCCAAGTAGAGCATCCTATTTGTTTCTTTTCCAAGAAATTTAATAGACATCAAAGAAATTATTCTACTGTGGAAAAAGAATGTCTTGGGTTGATTCTTTCTATACAACACTTTGATTTTTATATCAGTGGGTCTAGATGGCCACTGGTTGTATTTACTGACCACAATCCCCTTACATTTATCCACAAAATGTCTGGCAAGAACCAACGACTTCTCAGGTGGAGTTTATTTTTACAAGAGTACAACCTAGATATTAAACACATAAAAGGCAGCGAAAATGTTATCGCCGATGCCTTATCTAGATTGTAAAAAGTATTTTGATGTATATATTTTTTTTTATATATATCATGATAAATACATTCTGTAATGTAAATATTTTTTGTAGTTCTAAAAAGATTTCCATTTCGTGGAAATGTAAACTTTTTATTTTTAGGAGGGAGGTGTTACGTATCTAGGCGTTGTTTTTTTTTTCTTTCTTTGACCTGTTGCGGTCGAGAGACGAGTAGGTTGTCTGCCCCTTTGTGTAATAAGTTTTTTTTTTTTTTTTTTTATTCGTCAAGCCACACAGACAGTGACCGGTCCTTGACCTGTGTGTGTACCTCTGGTTGAAAGGAGGGTGTTTTTTTTTCTGTCTCTTTGAAGAGCGTTCTAGATCTGGGTGTTGATGACTTTCTATTCTAGAAGTTACGAGATATCGACGCGCGGTAGATTATATAAGACCGCCCGCGTAACGTTGACGGACAGACATACGGAGACAGCCGTGAGACAGAATAGCGGAGACATTGCGCGACCCGTGCGTGGTATACCACTTGATTGTGTAAGTTAATATTTTGTTTTCTTTTTTCCAAGGCCTTGCTTGCTTGTATTTGTAATTATATTTTCAAACTCTTGTATTGTAATATTTTTACATGCCATTTTTGTAAAAGGGTTTTGGTCAACACATCAATTCTGTATTGAGTAAATGTTTATTTTTCTTTCTTGTAATTTTATATTTGATTAAACATTAAGTTGATAGTTTACCTTCCGATTTCTTGTGTCATTTTTTTTTTGTTATTCATTGTAAGTCTTTGATTAAATTCAGACTTAAGATAAGTGACACAACTGCTTTTCTATTGTCACGTTCCCCTAGGCAAGCCATTTTAAAAATTAGAATTCAATTCGTAATACGTGACAAAATAATTTAACAATGTAATATGTATTTTTTTAAAAGTCGTTTTATACAGTACATTAAAAAAACACAAATTTCAATATTTCAGATAATAGAAGTACGTAAATAGTGACAAACTCTACAAATTGTGAATTGCGTGAAATCGGATTTTCGTAATATTTTAATTTAACTCAAATCCTGAAAGACGGAAGGACGGACAAACAGACCGCAAAAAATAAGTAACTTCCTTTCCACTTATGGACAAGCTAAAAACACCCAGATAATATCTGAAATGAAAGATAATAAGTAATAAGAACTATCTGGACAAGTTAGAAGGAAGTAGAGGAGTTTTTTCTTAATTATCTAATAAATAAAGTCGAATGTAAGGTATATGTAAGTATGTATGTAAGTATATATGTATGTATTTCATAGAAATCAAAACAGCTTGACCAATCTTGATAAAACTGGACATACATTTTCCTTAGATCATGGCTGAGGGCGTAGTGTATGTTTAATATCGAGGGTAATACCTAGCTAGTAAAATCATAGAAACAATAATTTTATTATCTTCTTTTACCAATAAATAGATTTGTTAAAAAAGACACAATTTATAGTTCTGATTTTTTCCATATAACAGTGATTTGATATAATTGAAAGATTTGGTGGGCCTGGGCAAGATGTACAACAAAATAGTCTTAAAACTGATATTAAAACTGATATTAAAATTCTATTATGTATATTCATATGTCTCTTGCAACAATTCCTATACCTAGAAGATTTCATTTGGTTTCTCCAGCATCATTTCGAGTCGAAATCCAGAGACAAACCTTAATCAGTTGAAAAAGTCTGAAAAGAACTGAGAATTCTTAGAGTAAATTGAGAAACTAGACTTGCTAGTTCGTTAGGGACATTTTTCTTAAAAGCAATTAAGAAGAAGAAAAGTTCCCCCTTTCAGACCTAGCGATTTTAAGGCCTGAAGAAGAAGAAATACTTTAAGTTCACTTACTTGGATGGATGATCCTTCCCATGATGAAGTAAAAAGTATTGTTGCATTAATGTCTGTATCAATCAACTCCCACTCGCCATGTTTAATAAAGAAATCCAGTAGAATTTTGTCGGTGATAGCAACAAAAGAAAGTTCACTTGCATCATACATCGTAGCAAATAGCTAATACAATACAGACAATTTTAAGAACACATGAATTGTCTAGAACATAAATTCTAAATTACACAATGCCTAGAACATTTAGATAAGGAGTCCTAAATCAATCTAATGGTGAACAAACTACAGGAAAAAAAGAAAAAAAAATTATCTAAGGGGAAGAACTCCAAACTAGCATGTAGAAATTATTTCCTTTTTAATAATAATAATAATAATAATAATAATCTTTATTGTCCGTATCAAACAAAATAATTAATTTTAACTGATGGCTTATTCTTTAATTGATTCATGCTTTTTTAATTACAAAAAATGATTGTTAAAAGATAAATTCAATTTAATCGGAGAATGGGAGTTGGAGAAATAAGTGTTCAATTAATTATCTAACATATTAAGCTACATCTGTGAGTACTGAAGGATTTTTTTCTGTCTTGTTGGTATAACAAAAAAATTATTCCGACAGAAGAAATGAATTCGGAGAAGATTCCAATGGATTAAATGGAGATGAGGCCAGTAAAACATTTGTTGAAAATGTATATGACATGTCCGGAAAAGTATGGGTTTAACAGCTATAGAGAATAAAGTAATAAAGCTGTAATCTAGAACTACATAGACTTTGAAAGTCTTTAAAAGTCTCTGAATGTCTTCTAATGTCTCTGAGAGTCTGTGAATGTCTATAAATGACTTTGAAAGTTTCTGAATGCCCTGGAAAGCCTTTGAAAGTCTTTTAATGTCTCTGAAAGTCTTTGAATGTCTCTGAAAGTCTTTGGATATCTTTAAATAACTTTGAAAGTTTCTGAATGTCTTGGAACGCCTTTGAATGTCGTTGAATATCTCTGGGAGTCTTAGAATGTCTTTGAAAGTCTTGTAATGTATTAGAAGGACTTTGAAATTTCCTGAATGTCTTTGAACGGCTTTAAAAGTCTATGAATACCTTTATGTCTATTTTTGGCAAATGTTTTTCTTCGGATCTCAGATTTGTTTCCTCCCACAATTGTAGGTGTCTTTTTTAAATATATAAACGAAATATTATGAGGCACAGAGTTGTATTTATACTTTAACTAAATGTTATAGTGAAAGAATCAGGTTTACAATGATGGTACACTTCTGTTCATCAAAAGGGTAATCTGACAGATGTAACGCACAGGAAGTGGGGAATAAGCTTCCGGGCACCCAGTTGACAGTTCCGTTAGCGTTCACAGTGACTGGCCTGTAGAAGGAAGAAATACTTGATTGGCTATAAGAAGCTAAAATAGTGTGTTCGAAAAATTGAGTCCGACGCAGAAAAACTAAACGAAAAATATGTACAATTATACCGTATATTGCCTACACTGAAATGTTTGAAACAAGCACGTGGATAATGCCCAAAATGTTTTTAAGTTGACGTAGATGTCTATACGTGTTTATAAGATGGTTAGCTAATTGTTGTGAGAAGTTTCTCTTATTTTTAGATCTTTAGATGGACATATCTCTTTCTTCTTCTTCTTAGGCTGTTCTTACTCTCTTCTCGTTTTCTCAGTTTTGTTCCTGTGTTTTTTATAAAAAATTTCTTACTTTTCTTCCATTTTTCTATCTTACTGTTTTCTCTCTCTCTGTTTTTACTCTCCTTGTCTCTCTCTCTCTTTTACTCTCTCTCTCTCTCTCCTTTTCTCATTTTCGTATTCTTTGCCCATTTGTGTTCCTCTATATTTTCTCTCTCTTTAATTTTCATTCTATTTTCTCTCACCTTTTTTTTCTCTTTCTTCTCTCTGTATTTGTCTGTCGCTCCACTTTGTCTCTTTCTCTGTCTATATTTTACTCTCTTTACTTTCTTCCGTTCTCACTTTCTTTCACTCGCTGCCTGTAATTCGGGTCTATCACTTTCTCTCTCTCTCTTTCTATAGTGTTTTTCAATTTCTTTATTGCTTATCTCTTTTTTTCTTTCCTTCTCTACCGCATTGCTCTGCAAGGGACATAACCCAGTGGATCGAAACTTTTTTTGCTTTTTGTATCAAAGTAAAATTTTATTCATTTTACAAAAAAGGCAAGCTACAGAAACTTATTTAAGCTATAGTATTTAGCTTTAGACTTTAAATATCAAGGAATGTATCCAACATGACATAAAATATTGAGACTTATATCTAGAAAATAAAGGCACAACACTTACGCTAAATCGTCTTCCTGAAAGATGTCCCTCTCACCTAAAGTATTCAGCAAGAGAACTCGGGGTCTCCAAATCTTCTCGGGCATTGGATGGATAATTTCTTGATTATCGTATTTGCTTGGGTCCCAAGTTAACATCTTAAAGTAAGAATTATTTTCTAAATTATTTTTTTGTAACCGTTGTGTGTCTTTTTTATAATATGGTTTACACAAAAGCATACGTCTAATAATTATGGTTACCTGGTTTGTGATATGCGCTCTGGATGGTTGTTGGATGGTCAAGGTGTTCCATGGTTCGAACCCTGACCGCTGCCTTCCTCCAACGGCAGGTTTGGGCAAATAATGCAATCTTAAAATCTGAAGGACCAGGGCCGGTTTTAGGCGCCCGCATTTTCATTGGCGCCTAGCGAGTTCTAGGTGTATATTACTAAATTAAACCATTTCAACTTATATGTAAAAGTTCCCAGAATTCTCCCAAAATTGCAAAATATACCAAAAAGTCATGCAAATTTCCTGACATTATTAAAATCTTCTGAAAACTCAAACAAAAAAAGCAAATCTCCTTAAAAACAGACAAATTGTCATTTCGGGGTGTCATTCAATATGGAAAACGCCAATCCTACTCGCGCTTTAAAACTTAAGGGCATTGTCAGCTTTCATTTAATTAAAATGTAATAATAAGGTTAATTATAACCAAAACAAGAAGTTCAAATACCTAATTTATTGTAATATTCACTGGCATATAAATATAGATCTAAATCTATCTTAACCTCTTAAAACAAAAGCGATATTTTGCTAGTTGAGTTTAAATCTAAAAGGCAGATCTGAATGTTTATCGGCTTTATGTTGGAACACTTCTATCTACTGTAGATGGCTCATAAAGTATGAATAAAATGCAAAAACGAATTTATTTTCTAATCCAATATCTTAATTTTCACTTATTTTCCTTATCCCTACCAGGACTGGGCCCAGCGCAATCCCTTTCGCACAGGGCCCCGCAATCTGTAGGACCGTCCCTGTGAAGGAACATCCAAAACTATTAAAAGAAACACATTTTACCTCATCATTCCAAAGAAAGAAGACGAAACCGTTGACGATGAAGCTCTGAGTCACGTCATCGATACCCACTATTGAGACCAGTTCAAAGTCCACGTAAACCTGGATGGCCTTTTCCTGGTCTTTGAGTGGCCGGACATCCGTGCGGTAGTCTTCATGTTCTACAACCTCTTTCATGATGGCCACATTGCTTTTGTAATTCAGAGACCTGGCTACTGAGCTGAACACAGCCACCAAGACACACACAGTATGTAGACATCCCATCTAAAATACTAAAAGTGCAAATCCAATACTATTAACCGAGAAATTTTTTCTATGTATATACTAGCCGGATATGACCTGCGGCTTATGGGCCCTAGTTTTTGGTATTATAGATCTACTGGTTTTAGTTAAGATCTATGTTAAACATGAGAATGTTCTCGTCACATTTTTAAAAATTTTGTCACGAAAATAAAAGTAGAATGTGGAAATAGGTTTACCCGTTCAGCCGACATATTCATATCAAATATAAAATACTGCGAAATCGGGTTTATCCAATTTGTTAGAAAGTTTACTTTTTTAATAGAGGAACAATTAGGTACTTTAGTCTATTTTTAGGGCCCTATGGTCGTGGTAGGGACATTAAACATAGACGACTGCCTACGCCAGGATCTAAGAAACATTTATGCCAATTTTTATCAAGATTGGTCAAATGGTTTTGATTTCTGTGCAGTACATACATACATACATACATACATACATACATAAATACATGCATACGTACATACATACATACATACATACATACATACATACATACATACATTAGACTTAGACTTAGGTCCTTCCGCGCGTACGGCGCATTGGGCAGCTAGCTGTCTCCATAAAGATCTGTCGTTGGCAATGTCTGAAGCCTCCTCTCACATGGTGTCCACTGTTCTGAGGTCCAATTGAAGATGTTGCGCCAGGTAATACGACGACGTCCCTGTTTGCGCTTTCCTCGTATTGGCCTCCATGTCATCACAACTCTTGCTATGCGTAGTTCATGTAGAACATGTCCCGCAAACCTCATGCGACACTCATTAGGTGTTCGACTCCCAGTTCGGCAAAGGATTTCCTTGTTTGATACCCGATTTGTGTAACTGACTCCCAAAATCCGTCTCAGCCATTTTCGTTGAGCCACATTTAGCCTTTTCTCAATTTTGACAGATGACTTCCATGTCTCACATGCATATGTTGCAGTTGAAATGACGATTGTGTTGAGAAGGTGTATTTATGTCTCGAGCCCAATGGCTTGGCGTGTCCAAATAGGCTGCAGCCTTTGGAAAATGCTCCCTGCCTTTCCTATTCGGCACGCTACATCATGGTAGGCATCCCCATCATTTGTTATAATGCTGCCAAGGTAAGTGGACTTGTCCAGCTCTTCAAGCTTTGACTCGCCAAGTCTGACGGGGGCACCTTTTGCCTTATATCCCACTCGCAAAATTTTGGTCTTTTCTAAGTTTATGCTGAGGCCAATTTTGGGTTCTTCTCTATATAGGCTCTCCGTCATTTCTTGTATGCCTTTACTTGTAGCCCCGAGTTGTGCAATGTCATCAGCAAAGTCCAAGTCCGATATTCGATTTTGTTCACGCCATGGAATACCAAAGGCAGTCTGGTTCATTGCTCTCCTCATTATGTAGTCGATGGCTAGGGGGAAAAGGAAGGGAGATAAGATGCACCCATGTCTGACACCTGTCTCGATGCTAAAAAACATAAATACATATATACATACATACATACCTACATACATATATACATGCATGCATACATACATACATACATACGCCTAATTTTCTGCTTTATATATATATATATATATATATATATATATATATATATATATATATATATATATATTTATAATTTTTACTTAGAAAACGACTCTAACGATTTTCTTCCAAAATTTTAACCGTTATATTGGTTTAAACATGTTTCATTATCGTCAGATTAATGTTGTCTAGAATCTTTTTATGAATGAAAGGATTCTGAATGACGAAAAAGAACACACAAAAAACTGACACCACTTACGTCACAGTAAACCAAAACATTTCTTTGCAAACATGAACAAGCTATATTGAATCAATAGACCTAATTAAACATTTGCGCCCCATCTTATTGTAGGCTCTATTAGCCTTGTCAACAATGTAAAAGCCATCATCACGGGTCTCCGCAATGAAAGTGTAAATCACGCTCAATAGGACAACCATTAACTTTTTTTCTTCCATAAAAAATCAATTTACATTTTTTTTTCAATAGTGTTACTTCTTTAACAGAACCAAAATTACAATGATCGTATATATTAACAAGAGCAAATAATAAAACAAAACATATTAGTAGATTTTGTAAGAGAAATATATATATGATTGCCTGATTATTGCCAAAGTACAAATTAAAAGCGACTAATATTTATGAATTACACTTTAATACAGGTACTTCAATCGTGAATACTCAAGTTATAGCGCAACTTACATGCTTATAGCTTACTCAGAGTGATCTAATTCTCTATACCACTGGAGGAAAGGCACGTAATTTCTATTCAAATCGTCATGTACAGTGACTTTGAGAACTAACAGAGCATTAAGGCAAATCTTTGGATTGGTAGTAGTATCCCAATCCTTTTCTTCATTACAAAGATGTTTCCAAAATGATTAAATATATTTCCAAAATCATTCAACCGAAGGAGGCTCGTTCACCTGGTACTTTAATGCTTAGTTGCGTTAGCCTCGAGTACCCGTGTTGTACTTGGTGTTCTAAATACAACTAAATCTATCTATCTATCTATCTATCTATCTATCTATCTATCTATACTATCTATCTATCTATCTCTTCCTCTCTCTCTCTCTTTCTTTATATATATATATATATATATATATATATATATATATATATATATATATATATATACGTTTTTATTCACAACTTTGATTTAAAAAAATTGGAATTGATTTCTTACCAAAATCTGTCTTTCTTTTTATGCTGTTGTTCAGGTTACATCTGAATTTATTTTAAAAGGAGTTAAAATTGAATAATTATTTTTTTTTATGCGTGAAAAGAATCTATATCGTAAATCAGTGTGTGTAGCAAATAAAATGTTTCCTTGTTGCGTAGTATTATATTCCTTTGTTGTAAAAGAGCTCACAGCTCAGCAGCAATAAGCTTGCTAGAAGAAGAAAAAAAAAATTCCTTTGTCAGAGACAAACTAATGTTGCCCAGTTAAACACGACATTAGATTGAGATTAGTCCTGAAAGTAATAGACAATGTAATTTAGAAATAAAATATCCACCTACACAAGTGAAGTTTGAGCCTAAAAAATTCTGGTTAAAAATCGGAAATAAGCAATGATAATACAATAATACAAACACAGCACACAAAACATGGAGAAATAGATCAAACTTGAAAGAGAATTTTACACAACGATGAATATTGCCTAGAACCATTCGTCACAGAGCTATTTTTAGATCACTAGCAATATTTAAACAGTTTTCATTGAATGACTCGAAGCCTGAAAAGGCTTTTTAAGTATCCAGACCATAGAATGCTGGGATATTTTATTTGCATATAAATATAAGGACGCTAATTCACACTCATGGTAATACCTCTCTTACACGTTGAATGCTTGACCATCTTAGTATACGCCGTTGTAAGGATTGAGATATAACGAGATTACAAAGTTAGTGGTCCCCTCAGGCAGGTCAAAATGCAGGTCTCATTATTTTTAGCTTGAATAACAGAAGCCATGAACTAAGAACTTTCCCCAGTTCAAAACCAGTTTCTTGCATTCCCATACACCTGTAAAGGGGTTAACATATATACAATGACGTCTTTTGTATTCTAGTGTTACAAGATCAAGCCTTATTAGTTATTGGGACTAGTACTTAAAGTTAATGCTGGAACTTTGGTCTCGTCTGAAGTCTAGATCTGTAGAAGTAACAATGTATAGAATTGTCAAAGTAATGGATTTAGATATCTTCATTTAATGAAAAATGTTGGAACTGTGAAATCTAATATAAGTAGCCTCTCCTCCCGTCCACAATCTTCTTACCTTCTCTCTGCTTTATTTTATCGTCTGCTGTTGATGTTAAGGTTAGCGGGTATTTCTACCCACCTTTCAAAGACCAAGATGAAAAAAGTAGTCTCCCCTTTTCCATGGAGCTTTACTTTCTGAATATGCGCAAAGAGAAGTCAGACTTGAAAGATAAGAAGCAGAAGAGATGCCATAAATATTTTTAATATGCGTATTGTAAGCAGTGGCGTAGCGAAGCGAAGAGAGGGTCGAGCAAACGTAGGGGGCGCCAAAATCGTATCGTATATCTTTTTTGCCACGTTCTTTAACTTTAAGTACATTCAATGTAATTTGTGTTTTTCTGACAGGTGACTGTTCCAATGCAAATATTAATTACCGTACACAATTGTGAGAAGGTTCGTCGATACATCTTATTACCTCGGGCACCTTTTACCCTGGGAACTCCAATGACTCTACTTTAAGTTAAAATTATGAAGTCACCCTAGCATAGAAACGATTAAAACGCAACTTATAGATAGTAATATTTTCTTAAATTATGGTAAGCGCATTTGCCAATAAATAACTCCTATAGGAGCTAGAGAATTAGACTACCACTGCAATGTTCAAAAGGTGGATGTCATAAATGCAGTTGTTTCACTCTCTATGAAAAAAACACTCTGTCTATTTTACACTGAGTGGGTATAAAGATAAATGAGACCTTCAATGCTTCCCCAACAGTTGTTACAAGTTGCACTTGACGCCACACTTACTGTCACACTGTCACACTTACTGTCACACTTACTGTCACACTTACTGCTGTCGCACTTGCTGCTGTCAAACTTGCTTTCACACTTCCTGTCACACTTCCTGTCCCACTTCCTGTCACACTTTCTGTTAAATTTACGGTCTCATTTACTGTCTCATTTACTGTCACACTTGCTGTCACACTTGCTGTCACACTGTCACACTTACTATCACGCTTACTGTCACACTTACAGTCTCATTTACTGTCACTTATTTACACAATTACTGATGCACTAAATGTCATATTTATTTATAGCACACTTACTATCACACTAACTATCACATTTACAATAGTTAAAGTCATTTATGATTAGTTGTTTTTTTTTCTGTCTTAAAACTATTTTTGACAAAGCTGTTTCAATGTATTTAGATTCAGCTTCATCTGACAAAGAACGATATTCGCATGGCTTTCATTACATAATTGAATTAGAACAAAGTCAATGAAATGTGATTGCGTATAGATCAGTTTTGTTCGGTATGTATACTCAGTCATGTTCTGCTTCATTTGTAATTGGTGTGCGTAGAAACAATGCTTTGAAGTATCCATTTTAAAAAAGACAATACCCCCTTTATACAGCTTATAGAGCGATTTTTTTTTTGCTCTTAATAACTGATGAATGTTAGATAAAAAAAAAAGAAAGTACAATTTTTACCATCCCCCCCTCCCTCCCCTTTCGATATCCTGCACCCATCCACCCCCGCTCGAGAAAAAATCCTTGTTAAGTGAATGTATAGATCTAGAAGACGAAGAAGATATTCTAATGGTAGACATATAGATCTAGATCTGTTCCTGATCATTAATTTATTGAACTCTTGAATAAATAATATCTACAATCGGAAATACCAGAAAGACGTCTGGTCTGTTCAAGATAAATATTTTCTCGTTCCTATAGGCAAAATTTAAATTTAAATATTTTTTTTACTTTGAAAACTTTTAATAGTCAAACTAGAGTTGGCCTGTTCGGCCAATGACCTACTAATTTTTTTTTCTCAGCGAAAAACATCAACTGTTAAATTTCTAGGAAAATTGTTAGAGCCGTTTTCGAGTTCAGTGCTCGGGTTCCACGAAGTTACAAGTTACAAGTACAAGAGGCAGCTTCTAAAAAGAAACTATTACAACTTATTGAAACTTTGTTTCGCTCAGTATAATTTCATTATTGTGAATGGCACTATCGAGATTGATTTAAATTTAACAATGCAAAATCGCGAAGACGGCAAAAAAAACACCTCCAGTTAGTCTGCCACCTCTAGATATTGACTCATTGTGAACACGTATTTCTACAATCCGGTCTAACTATGAATACATTTCCCTACGTAAGTCTTACTTGTAGTCCAGCTAAGAATACATTTCTCTACGTAAGTCTTACTTGTAGTCCAGCTAAGAATACATTTCCCTACGTAAGTCTTACTTGTAGTCCAGCTAAGAATACATTTCCCTACGTAGGTCTTACTTGTAGTCCAACTAAGAATACATTTCCCTACGTAGGTCTTATTTGTAGTCCAACTAAGAATACATTTCCCAACGTAGGTCTTACTTGTAGTCCAACTAAGAATACATTATTATTATTATAGCTTTAAATATAGCTACTTTCATGCTTATAGCATGCTCAAAGCGCTTTGGTCCAATCTCATTTGTGGACCAGTGAGGGGGAGGAGGTATCTAGGAGTTTGTTTTCCGTGCAGCCTTTAAACGCAACTCTGCCCGAGTCGGGTGTCGAACCTCGAGCCCATTTCTAGGTAGCCAAGACAAGCCAAGTTCAAGCTCACTTAGCCTCTCGACCACGCTTCCCACCATTCCCATACATTTCCCTACGTAGGTCTTACTTGTAGTCCAACTAAGAATACATTTCCTTACGTAGGTCTTACTTGTAGTCCAGCTAAGAATACATTTCCCTACATAGGTCTTACTTGTAGTCCAACTAAGAATACATTTCCTTACGTAGGTCTTACATGTAGTCCAGCTAAGAATACATTTCCCTACATAGGTCTTACTTGTAGTCCAGCTAAGAATACATTTCCCTACGTAGGTCTTACTTGTAGTCCAACTAAGAATACATTTCCCTAAGTAGGTCTTAATTGTAGTCCAACTAAGAATACATTCCCTACGTAGGTCTTACTTGTAGTCCAACTAAGAATACATTTTCCTACGTAGATCTTAATGGTAGTCCAACTAAGAATACATTCCCTACGTAGGTCTTACTTGTAGTCCAACTAAGATTACATTTCCGTACGTAGGTCTTACTTGTAGTCCAACTAGGAATACATTTCCCTACGTAGGTCTTACTTGTAGTCTAACCAAGAATGCATTTCCTTACGTAGGTCTTACTTGTAGTCCAACCAAGAAAACATTTCCCTACGTATGTTTACCTCCAAAGTTTTCGACTTCCATGTTTTTCTTGTGACAATTACGCCATTGATGTTAATTAGATGAATGGTAATGAAAATATTAATGTCCCTTTCTAGCTAGATGAGCACTTCTACATTTACTCTTTAGATGTTTTACAAAGCTTGTACAAAGCTTATATCAACTAGAGAGAGCGTGGATGCTTGGTTAAATGATTGGCTTCCATACCTCAGGTCCTGGGTTCGTATCTCGGCGAAGACTGGGATTTTTAATTTTGGGATTTTTAGGGCGCCCCTGAGTCTACCCAACTTAAATGAGTACCTGACTTTAGTTTGGGAGAGTAAAGGTGGTTGGACGTCGTGCTTGACACATAACACCCTGCTCGATAATCGTTGGCTAAAGAAATGTCATCTGCTCTAGTAAAAAAAAAAAAATAGTAAAGGGGAAGGGAGGTAACCATGCTCCATATTTTTAACACATTTTTGGAAATGGTTTTAGATTTTTAGTCCAAAAATTTTTTTTTCAGTTGTATTGCTAAGTTAAATAAGTTCTGTCATACTATTACTACATTTACATACAAAAAATGTTTCCTTTTTTTAAAGAGAAAAAAATCTATTTAGTATGCATATAAGTTGGACATTATTTAAAACAACAATTAATTAGTTGTCTTTCATATTATCGCGTGAATTAAAGGGAGAGCACTAGTATGCAACTACGGAAATGTATTTTTCTTGAGGATTTGAAAAAGAGATTGACCCTTTACAAAACATAAGATCAATTAGATATTCATTATAAGACATTAGTTAGGCCAGGTTTTAACTAATAATATCTAGATACATGTGGAAACATACAAGAAATAATAATTTCTATTTTAACAAAAAAAAAATAAAAAAATGACTATGCTGAAAATCTAAATTGCTGAAAACATTATGTTAAAAACATCCCAGCAGTCCTAAATTATGCAGAGATCAAATCACATCTATCAGACTTTGAAATGATGTTTGTACGACTTCGCTTGAAAACCTTTTTAAATGATAACATCATGAATTGACAGGTTTTGTTGTTTATTTTGTAAAGAGAATTGTACATATTTAAAGATATAGACTTTCTATAAATGTAGTGCTAGCTACTCTAACGGTGCTCTTTTATACTTCTACGTAAGTATTTCCTGTTCAATCAGTACTTATATAGCTTGTCGAAGGCTTGTCTTCGAGTTCGAAGATTAGTGAGGAATACAGTATTTCCCGTGGCTGCGCAGTCCCAGCTGTGACCTACATATTTTGCCACACCCAAAGCAAGCATAACCATTGCCGCAGGTGGTCGATTTAGATTTTCTTTTCGGCCTTCGTGAGTGATTTCTAGCTATCGCGTTCCGACGTTGCATGCAGCCAGGTGCTCTCTTCTATGCCAGCCAAGGAAAGTTGACGCCTAAGCTGGTCTTTGAAGCGTTTCCGTGGGGCGCCTCTGTTACGTCGACCACTCTTTAGCTCACCAAAAAGACTGTTTTTGGCATACGTTCGTTTCCCATACGGGATACGTGCCCTGCCATACCGGCGTTCGCAAGACATCGCTGTTTGTAGTGCGGTCCTGCCACCGTATGTCCATGATGGAACGCAAGCATCTTTGGTAAAAGCGCTCAAGAAGTCTTAGTTGTTTTTTTATATAGTGTCCATGTCTCAGAGCCATATAGAAGGGTTGAGAGAACCACCGCCTGGCGATATATATGTATATATATATATATATATATATATATATATATATATATATATATATATATATATATATAGATACTAGCGTTACCCATTGATTTGTTCCAAAACTATATATTGTTTACTTTCTAATGACACATGCTCACATAATACTCTGGCCGTATCCCTCACCCAATCCTTATTCATTTTAGGGCATTCTCAATAAAACTGTCAGCATTTTAACACCCTCCACTATTTTACCTGTGTATTCTAGTATATGTTACGTTTAATTGTAAGTTAATACTTCTCTTGGGATCGTGCTTATAAAATCTGTTTCAACTTTTATGTAGATCAAACATTCATTTTGAATTGGGCAAAAACATTATTTTAAAACATATATAAAAATGAAAAAATAGAAAAACAATTACGTACGATAAGTGATTTGAACCACAGACCGTCTGGTGTAGAGTCTGACGAACGACTAAGCTAACAGAGTGTTATTTCAATCTTTGGAAATCACAAAACACAAAAGAAATTATTAAGTTATAATTTTTAACTATGGAGCGTATCAGCTTACAAAGGTTTGGGTCCAAATTGTCAAGAAAGAATCGTTTTCTGTACATTTTACCGCTGCAGTTTTGATCTGAAGGAGTTTAGTTGGTATAGGCACACAGAATGTAGTAACTGGTTTAACTGTCGTTTTTTTCGTCCACTGCAAGTGGGAGTTGTAGTGATATGTCAGTGCACAAGAGCCCATGTGTTTATAATAGACAAACAGACAGACGGATTGATAGATAGATAGATAGATAGATAGAGAGAGAGTGAGAGAGAAAGATAGATAGATAGATAGATAGATAGATAGATAGATAGATAGATAGAGAGAAAGATAGATAGATAGATAGATAGATAGATAGATAGATAGATAGATAGATAGATAGATAGATAGATAGATAGATTGATAGATAGATAGATAGATAGATAGATAGAGAGATAGATAGATAGATAGATAGATAGATAGAGGGATAGATAGATAGATAGATAGAGAGATAGTAACTTCGAGTCCGGAGATTAAGGATGAACACAATATCACAGTTGCAAGCTCTATGTTTTGCCATTCTGATTAAGTGAATGCCATTGTTAGCAGCGGGTCTATTGACATTTTCTTTTCGCCGTCTGTGTCTGTCACTATGGATTTGTCATTTTCGTAAAAAAAATGTGATTTCTAAAGGTTGAAGAAAACGTTTGAGAGAAAAAATTGTCAATCATCGTTGACATTTCTTACCCAAAAGTGCTATGTGTGATTGAGGGGCATGCATTGCAAGACTTCCTATTCAAAGAGCTTAAGCTTAAATCTCTTCTAGGGCTGACATGTGTTATCTGAGAGCCTAAAAGCAGTGGGCCCCGCACTTTCATAGGACCCTCGGTAATTCTCGCTGTAAATTATTAAATTAAACCATTATAACATAACGGGGAAATCCCCGTAAAATTATTGAAATCTCCTGAGAACCCAAAGAATTATCTTGAAAAATAGACAAAATTGTTATCGGCATATTCTATTAAATACCGCCACAACCAAGGTATACATTTTTAGCTTATGATTACACTAACGAAAGATACACTGCTTTCCCAAAATACTATGTTGCATCTGGTGAAAGAAGCTTTTCGCGCCTCAAACTAATCAAGACTTACTTGAGGTTAACAATTCACAAGACAGATTAAACAATTAGGCAATTCTTGCTATTGAGCGTGATCCATGTAAGAAACTTAACTTTTATGATATACTGTATGACTTCGCTACATTCAAGGCTCGTACAATTTGATCATGATTTGTAGTTAGTAAAGAATGAACAAAATATAAAGAATTTATTTTCTAATACAAAATCTTACTTTTCACTTATTATCCTTATCCCTACCCAGACTGGGCCCCGCGTAATCCATTTCCCATAGGGCCGCGCACTTGTTAAGGGCAGCCTTGGTCCCATGTCACATGTCTAAAAGAGATTGCACATTATGATCAAAATATAGTATAAAACATGCAACCAAAAAAAAAAACATTTTAAAACCCTAAAATCACTGCCAAATATCTCAATACTTCAGAAATATGCTCCTTTTCTACATAAATGAAAATCAATCACCATTAATTGATTAACTAATTGGTTAATTTTTCTTATTCATTCATATATTGTCATTGATTATGGTTAATCATTACTTGATAATATTTCAACTTGATCCGAGAATGGGAAGTGGGAGAATAGATGTGCTCAAAATGTAATAAAAGAAATAACTCTTCATGTGCAATCACAACCATTAATAAGTATCATTTATTTCCCTTTTTGTTTACCAAACAATACTGTTAATAATCATGAACAAATTAACTGATTCTTTAATTTTTTTTTTTTACCGATTCATGTTTGGTAAGTCACTAAAATAATTGTTTACAGTTTCTGCTTGATCCGGGAACGGGTCTGGGTGAAATAGCGAGTACGAAAATTGTACCAGACTAACAGAGTGAGTGGGTGTAATAAAGTTTGTATACATACATGTGTTTTGTTTCTTTACCAACCAGTCCACTGTTATTTGTACTGCAGATAAGATGTTGCTTCATCAGGCACACGTTCCCTTGATGTTTCTCTCAAGGTTAAACTCGACGTCTGCATACAATTATTCGGACTTATTAACATTTTTTTACGATAAGCTGAGGGTAGAGAACTACAACCCACAGATCAGGCGTTTGTTCAATCAAAGTCAGCCTCTCATTGTCAACGTATCGTTTGTGCTCAAGTCCATTGTGGAGGTCAACGAGGCCAGTCAGAAGTTCACGTGTAATGGCCTTTTTAATTTAAATGGACCAATGAGATACCTTTTTATTACATTTACATAACGACAAGGCCGAGTGGGAAAGCACTTTTCTTAATAAGAATAATACGCTTTGAGCTAGAATATCTGAATTTTAAAGAAATATTTCTGTACTTTGTCTTTTTTTACATGGCCGAGTGTTAAGCCCTTTTCTTAAAAATCCAACTTCTCTAGTTTGAATTTCATTTAATTTTAAATAATGGTATTTTCCTTACTCCCAACTGGGAATGTCTGGGTATATGTTACTTTACAGTGATCACTTTTAAAATGCATTTATGAGAAAAAAATGAAAGACCTGAATTCGAACTCTTGGTCTCAAGCATCCTTAAGCCAACACACTGAACACTGTGCTAAGGACTCTCTAGCTTTTAATCAGCGATCTATAAATTATGAATGGGCTAATTCAACTTATACCACGAGACCAGTCACGTACAATTTCTTTCCCTTGTTCGATACTAAACAAAATAATTAATTACCAATAGTTAATTAACTGATTGTTGTTGTTTTTTTGTTTTTTTTAATGGATTATTGTTTTGTCTTGATAAAGAAATAATTGAGCTAAATTTAAGCCTAATCCGAGATTGAGTGTGGGAGAAATAATGTGGACAAACTTTTTACCAGACACACAGACATAGAAGTTTTGTTAAAAAAGGTTGTTTCTGCCAAAATCAAATATTTCAATAATGAACTGAGATGCCGATTCACTAATTGTCCCTCTTAGAGAGAGCTACTATATATTTGGAATAACTAAGCACCTGTAGAAATCACTAGTGATGGGCAAAAGGTAACTAAAAACTTAGAACTTTTAGATTAACTTAAAAAAATTAATTAAGGCGAAAGTTTAACTAGCAAAAATTGTTAAAATCGAAGTTTTAATTACTTCTTTTTTAGTTACAAACTAAAACGTTTAATTAAAATTAATATCACTTTTCAACATGTGATAGTGGTTGAAACGCACATCCTTGTTTTCTGGACGGTCATGTGATATCAAGAACTCTATCAAAAAATGATGTAGTTAACAACGACTTTGTCAGTCTGCATTTGAAGAGGGTAAAGTAGATATTATGGGAGTCAATATCTGCACTTGAAAGAAGCAGTATTATAAATTGTTAAACAGTATTTGCCAAAAGCTTCTATGCAATATTATGAATGAGGTTGTTCGTATTTTTTTCTGAGTCACGTGGTTGTGTGTATTATATGCTCATGGTGGGAATATGATAAGCGTGTTAGGTCAATATTTATTGGTTTTAATCAATTCATTAGCGGCAAACAATAATTTATTATTTGTAGGAACATTGAGTACACCTTTTTTATATCTTAAACCTTAGATGAAGCCGAAGCGTATAAAAGATTCTAGTCTTTAGACTTATTATTGAGATCTAGATCTAAATCTACAGTTAGGCCTATATTAATCTAAAAGCATTAGGATAACCAACTCTAGGGGAAAAAAAGTCTTAATACACACCCTCCCTGGCCAAAAAGTAAGTAGACTGTGTGCGACTGATTTTAATAACCTGGTCAGATAGACGTACACATGTAGGCCTTAAGTACCGTATGTGATCATACTACAAGACCAACCCTGCGTTTATTTTTTGTATTGCGTATTATGGAATGGTGTTTGCTTAATGTTGAGTTGTCAGACAAGTAAATAACACACTGGCCTGGTTAGTCAAGCATCTATCTTTACAATAAAATAGTTGCACACCCTCGCTGCCCAAAAAGGAAATAGACTGTGTGTCCAACCGATCTCAACAACTTGGTCAGATAGACGTACATATGTAGGCCTAGTGTACTGTGGTGTGCAATGGTTATCAATGTGGCTTCATGCAGGGTAGAGGAACGGCTGACATGATCTTTGCAGTCGCCAACTCCAAGTGAACTGAAGAGAGCAAAAATCCAAATCTTTATACTGCTTTCATAGATTTGACTAATGCTTTTGACAACGTCAGTCGTGAAGACCCCTGGCAAACCATGTCCAAATTTGGCTGCCCGGATCAATTCATAACAATGGTTCGCATTGCACTCTATCCAGAGGAAATGAAGAAACTAATAGTAATAAAATAAATGAGAAATGGACAAGCTCTCATCCGAATCACTAGAAAGATGATGCCTATTAAAAGCTATCATGACAAGATCAATGATCGACTCAGGACCGGACACAACAGAATGATACAACATATGTGCCCATGTGGAGTGTCACCTGAGAATGCTGACCATGTCCTTCAAAACTGTTCTTTTTACCATGTGACCGTACGAGACACTGGCCCCAAAACACCCCGATAGAAAGAAAACAATATGGAGAGCTCCCTGATATGGAAACCACTGTGCAGTTCATCTCATGTATTGGTCTAGTTATCTGAACGCTCCAACACAAAAATGAAAACGAAGAAGAAGAGGAATGGTGCCCCAATTCCAGGATGACATGCAAGCAGAGTCCAAGACAAAGGAGACTACTACAAGCCTTTTCCTGTCTCAAATGGCGTAAAGCAGAGCTAAGTGCTGGCTCTGACGCTTCTCAGCATAATGCTCACCGCTATGCCGAAAGATACCTTTCGCACAGAAAGCATTGGAGTTGGTATACGATATCGCACGAATGCAAGTTTATTCAATGCTCAAAGGCAAGGAGCAAAGTAAACTACGATATCAGAGACCTTCTATTCGCAGATGACTGTGCCCTAAATGCCTCAAACAAAGAAGTATCCTTAAAGTACGTTGGTCCGACCACATACCAGATACAGAAATGTTAAAGCTGTCCAACATGAGCAGTAGAAATTGTAAAAAGATATATATATATTATTGTCTACAAATGATGGTAAAAGAAGAATATGTACCACCAGAGGTAAAATTGTTATATATATATATTCTACGATATTAGTTGTATTATAGTTGTATTCATTTTATCTAAGTAGGTCCTGGCCTGGATTATAAAAACTAGCAACATTAAAAACGAGATCCAGCCACTACCGGAATATATTTGGAGGCCCAGAGTTATGATTGTAAATACATTAGAGGACAGAGAATTATTTCAGGAACATTTGGGGTAAGTAATTTACATAATGAGAAACAAAAAATAATTTAACAAACCAAATAAAGTAATATAAAAATAAGCAAAAAAAATACTTTTTTGAAATAAAGCTTATATTAATTGTGGTTGTATCTATTAGTTTGAATAGGTCATGTAATTACATTTTTTAAAAGATCTAGACTAAAAGTAATAAAGCTGTGCGATTAGACATATTTTTACCTTTTTTTAAAAAACATTTTTCCCGCAATTTCATGCTTTTATTTTTCTTAATACGCTATGATCCTATCACTTGTCTAGACCAGAATTCGAACACTTGGACTAAAGCTTTCTTAGGCTTCTAAAGACAAAACGGTTTCCAATCTGCTTGTGAAAAGCATATGAACATGGAAGACTGTATAGTTATCTATTGTTTATATGGTCTCGTCCTGTTTCATGGTTCAGTCAAGTACTATTTCTTTACCTTGTTCGAGATACAAAACAAATTAATTTAACTAACTGGTTCATTTTTTTAAATTGATTCTTGTGTTGTCAGATTAAAAAATGATGGTGCAAAATTTCAGCTTGATCCGAGATTGGGTGTGGGAGAAATATTGTGTACCAACAAATCTATCTATCTATCTATCTAAAGATAAGGATAGAGAGAGAGAGATAAATAGTAGATTAATAGTTATCTTGATAATCTAAACAGAATTCTTTTAAATTCACACAATTCAATATGCGTTCTAGTTTAGAATTAATTTAAACGTGTTCGATCCCTGAGCTAGCCAGTTAACACCCTCGTTAAAAAATGGTGAAGAAACATTTGGATATATCATCATTTACTATGTTGGCCAACAGTGCTTAGTTTCTTTAGCCATGGTTCAAAATAGCAATTTCATGGTTTATAGTAGACTCATCGTAAAAAGTTTGAGATAATTGAACTTGGTCAGCATTAATTTGTCTTGCTTTTACAGCTCTATGACGATATTTAACATTGGCACCGTGAGATGGGTACTTGTAAGTCTGTTTCCAACAACTTGTCAACTTGATTTGACGTACTACCCCTTTGACCAGCAGACATGTTATTTACAGGTAAATTGTAATGACTAGACCAAAGAGAAAGAGTTTAAATCCTCATTGCACACAGGCGCGATCTAAACTGTTGATGTTAAAACTGTCAATGTAAAACGTAAAACTTTTGATGAGATTTAACCAGGAATAACATTTTTAAAATTCTTTCTTTTGTTTTTAGACAATACATCCATTATATAACTTAAAATTTAAAAAAAAATATGTACAAAATAATTATAAAGTAAAGTTTACTATAAGTTAAAAAAAATTAAAATATATATATATATAATTACGAAGTACATTTTGCTCATGTCGGGTATCTAGCTCCGTACTTTGGCACCGTCAGCTTGATGGATCAATGACGTTACCCATTACGCCATATGATTTTGTATAATTACTTATTGGTAATTTCATCATATTTCTAGACTTCTGATTTAGTTCTCTTAAAATCTAATCTAAATCCGGATCTATTTACATCTAGAATCTAGATATAATCTTTATTAGATTTATGTAAAAATATAAGCAAAGCTTATATAATCTTTATATAAAATTAAAATTTAATAAAGAACTCCTGAGTTTGGTACACTACGGCTGACTAAGCCATTTTTTAAAATCCAAATTTAAATTTATTTCGTTATTTACCTTGAAATGAAAAATTATAAGGTCAAGCTAGTGTTTTTACCCAGTGGGGCAAAAGAGCTAGTAATTTCTTTCTCAGCGATATCCATCAACTATTAAATATCAAGGAAAATCGATAGAGCCGTTTTTGAGAATCCGTGTCAAGGTTCCACCCTTCACCTTTTACTTTCAGGGTTCATGGAGTTCAGACTTAAATAGAGGTTTGTAAGAATAGTAAAGTAATTTTGTTTTATTAAATGGGTAGGCTTGAAATAGCTGCAGTTAAATCATTGTTGGAAAATAATAAAAAGTGCAGAAATGGTGCAATGAGAGAATGTGTGTTTTCTATGTTAAACCAATTCTAACTATCCAACTTAATTCATTCTACTTTCTTTTTAATATGCATATCTTCCGTAAAGATATGGAAAGCAAAAGTAGTGCTCTAGAAATTGTTAAATTACTTTTATCGCTTTTCCAATGACAAACTTTTTGGGTCATTAGCTATGTCATTTAAGCAAAAATATTCAATAAAACAGTTACCTCATATTTATTTTAGCAATGAGCTAGCCCCAGTGCTCAAAATACTCAAAATACTCTTTCAGGCTTCACTTAACCAGGTCAGAGTACCAATGGACTGGAAGGAAGCTAATGTTACCCCCCCCCCCCCCCCCCCCCCATTTAAAAAAGGAGAAAAATCTGACCCAAGGAACTACAGACCAGTATCAAAATCCTAGAACACACAATATGTAGCAACATCATAAACCAATCAGACAAACAAAATGTCCTCACACCATACCAACATGGCTTTAGGAAATATAGATCATGTGAAACACAACTAATAGGACTAATTGATGATTTTTCTAAAGGTTTAGATAATAGTGAACAAATAGATGCTATCTTACTAGATTTTTCTAAGGCTTTTGACAAAGTTCACCACCATAGTTTGCTTAAAAAATTAAAATATTTTGGCATTAATGGTCCACTGCATCAGTGGATTAGAAATTTTCTGATAGGGAGAGAACAAACTGTAATAATAAATGGTTCTAAATCAACACCGATAACAGTAAACTCAGGTGTACCTCAAGGAACAGTCTTGGGTCCACTACTATTTTTAATTTACATAAATGATTTACCAAATTGCATTACTTCAGGAACAAAAGTCAGATTATTTGCAGACGATTGCATAATATATAGAACAATAAAAACAACACAAGACACAGATATTTTACAAAGAGAATTAGATGAATTACAGAAATGGGAATCAAATTGGAGCATGTCTTTCCACCCAGAAAAATGTCAGTTGTTAAGAGTAACAAAAAAACTAAAACAAATTAATTCCACTTATCTTATTCATGGCAAACCAGAAACACAGACTAAAAACGCAAAATACCTAGGTGTTATAATAAATGAAAAACTGTCATGGAATCCACATATTGATGAAACTATAAAAAAAATCAAACAAAGCATTAGGATTTATTAAAAGAAATTTCTATAAATCAAATAAGAACATAAAACTAAAAATGTTATTTAACCTTGGTTAGGCCAATAATAAAATATGCATCCTCTGTTTGGGACCCCTCAACTCAAGAAAACATTAAGAAACTGGAACAGACACAAAATAGAGCAGTGAGATTCATAACAAACGAATATTCACATTTGACTAGAGTAACACCTATAGTAAAATCACTAAATTTAGAAAGCCTTCAGGACAGAAGACTCAAAAGTAAAGTAGCAATTATACACAAAACACTGAACCATAATCTTCAAATACAAAACAAAATTTAATAAAATACTCTGAAAGACACAAAAATAAAGGGGTATTCTTCATTCCATATGCTAGGACAAATTTGTACAAATACTCCTTCTTCCCTAGTGCTATTAGAGCATAGAATGGGTTGCCTGAGCCAGCCAGGAAAACCAGTTACTTGGCAGAATTTAAGCCATTGGTTAATATGCATGACTAAATGCATGACGCGTAGGACGTAATCATCTTCTTTTTTGAAGTAACGTCTGTATAAGATAAGAAGACTTTAAAATTTTAGAAATTTACTTCTGCAATAAAATATATATGCTATTAGTTAATAGGCCTAATCTCCTACGAATGTTCTATTTAAGTGCTTTTAGATCTAAATCCAAATATAATTTTTTTACAGATTGGATAGCTGGTTTCCATACCTCACAACGCAGAAGATCTACAGTTTACAGTACGATTCCCCAGAGCCAAAATGTTAGACTATATGATACATGGTGAATGGGGCTTACGAAGACCTGAAGTACAAACTAAACTCGTTTATGTTGGCACTACCATACGATCTTTAATAGAGGTAATTAGCAAAGACACTTTCTTAACCTATATAAATTTATTTAAAATAAGTTGTTTGAAATTGATGCTATCATTTGAAACTTATATAATTTTGTGTTTTTGTATTCACCTAGGTGACGATCGTGATGAAGCGAAGACCGACTTGTTTTATCTTCAACATCCTCCTGCCAGTTGTCCTTCTTTCCTTTCTCAACATTTTTGTGTTCGTCATCCCGGTAGAGTCAGGGGAGAAAATCAACTACGGTGAGGATACACAATTTTAGCAGTTGCTTCCCCGCATGGTGCAGGATTGGGAACATCGTCCCAGAATGTTTGAAACTTGAGAAAAGTTGTCAAATTAAATAAAATAATAGTTGTTTTTATTGTTTGTACAGTGGCGTGGCTAGAGTATATGATGCTTGGTGCGGTACCTCATCTTGATGCCCCCCCCCCAAAAAAAATAACAACAACTAATTAATAACATTGCAAAACCTTACTTTTTTGTTCAAAATAATATGTATTCATTAATCAAATATTGTTAATTCATTCATGACCTTTCATGACCGCAGCATTATCATAGCCTTGACCCCTGCAGTCCATTATGTCTAAGCCATCTCAGTGATTCCAGCAGCATGCTTGTCTTTTGTGTCAATGAAGTCACGAAAAGACTCACGAACCTGCACCCCGTCATTATCCATGACAACATACCGTAAAATTTGGGAAATTTTATCCAGCTTTGAGATGTCAGGTGTACTGTCAAAAATAATAGAGAAATATTTGGCTTGTTTTACTTGCTGTATGATTTGTTTTTTAGCGTGATCCCCCAATATTGTAATAAATTCATTTTGTATTTGTGGAGACATGTATGTATTCGGTCTGGAACAAAGCTTAGTTCGAAGCACATGCTCCCTCAAGAGTGGATCGTACTTTGATAGTAATTTTACTAACTCTCCAGGTTTTCGTCTCTTGAAAAATCAAATCTTGGGCCTTGTTGTCAATATTGTTCCTTACTCTCAGGCAAACTTCAAGTTCCCTCCAAGCAAGCGATGACTGAATGTGAGCTCTGCTGGTCTCATGTTTTTCTATTTTCGGGGATAACCTCCACCACTCATTGAATCCATCTTTGGATTTAAATGAAGATTTGGTACTTGATCTTGTTAAGAGTATGCAGAGGAAGCAAAATAAGGATTCTTTTTTTTTTTGGCGAATAACACATCCACTTTCTAAGAACTTTCTCGCCGTTTGACATTTGTCGGAAAAAAACAAGCTTTTGAAAGCTTTCTAGCCTTTCCTTTTGCTGATTCTTGATGTCTATACGCCTCTCTGAATTGACTGTCCATACGCTGAACTGTTTCAGATCCTTGAGTGACAAGGTTTATGCGAATATTATCTGTGACATCAGGCCAATCTCCAATGTCGTTCAGTCTAGAGTTTATTATCCTGCTTTCTGTATTGTTTACACTGTCTGATGGTTCAGCTTCTTCAGTATGAATTTTTGAGGAGTGTACTAAAGACATGCTTGTGTGCTGTCCTTTAGTCTCTAGAACCTACGGTATTGAAGTATATTCTTCGTTTCAGGATGTCGGCCTCATCATTTTTTTCTGGATTCAATGATAACGTCTCATCTTGCTTTGTTGCTTTTAATTGTTCAGTTAATTCATACCCAATAACAGCTCGCCTATAGTCGGTGGACTCTGGCAATGATGTGAAATTGTCTCGATGCTTTTTAGACTTAAGAAATTTAAGAAACGCACCTCACTGCGGTCAAAGAAACTGCTTTATGAGGATGGTCAATCGGCAAGAAAGTCGACCAAATACAGGCGGCATTACATGCAAACCTCCAAACCATCTCCTCGTATTGCGACAAATGACAGATTCAGATAAACGTTGCCAAAACGACCTGGTCCCTGTACAGCCTAGGGATCGACATTCTTAAGGCTCCATTCGAGCTTCAACTCGGTGGGCTGCGACTCCAACGTGAAAACACGCCAAAATATCTAGGGGTGACCCTGGATAGAAAGCTGTCAATGTTCCAGCACGTCCAGGAAGTTGAAAGAAAAGCCTCAGAGAAGTTAGCGTTACTAAGAGAGCTGGCCAGCACAAAGTGGGGTGCCAAAGCTGACATGCTACGCACATTGTACTTAGGGGCAGTCAGATCACAAATTGAGTACAGCTATACAGTTCAAGTATATGCTAGTAAAACTGCCCTCGAATCACTCGACCGAGTACAATCACAGGCACTAAGGTTCATTTGTGGCACCTTTCGGACAAGCCCAACAAACGCTGCTGAAATCTTAACAAACGTGGCCCCTTTACATTTAAGGAGGGAGAAGGCGGTACTTACAGCCTATGAGCGCTATAAAAGTTGCGACTCTAGGCTTCCCACCTCAATACTAGTGCGACAGTGGAGAGAGAGGAACCTCATAAAAAAACGATCGTTCATCCACATTGCGGCCAATTTGTCAAAATCAGCTGGACTCTCCACTGACAGAATCCCAATTAGAAGAATTAGTATTTGCCCTTCGTGGAGGAGAATGCCGGTCCCACAAATAAGCATGTCCCGTATAGGGCAAGAAGGAGCCACCAAGAGGCGATTAACACCTGCCATACTCAAAAACTTGGCATCAGCTACACTAAAGTCCTACCCATCAGATGCCATTTTCTGTTATACCGATGGGTCGGTAATGAGGGACCCCGATAGATCTGGGTATGGGGCCCTTATAGTATATCCAGACCGGACAGAACCAGAGATGCCGATTTCTCCGTCTGAGCTTAAAAGGGTTTTGAGGCGCCAGCCAGACTTGTCAGTCATGGGCACTGTTCATCATTTTCTTTACGTTAAAGTATTACAATTAATTAGTTAGTTAAAAAAAAACTCGTAGAAAACAAAGGTTAGCTTCTTTAAAAATATTGACATTACAATAGAATTATTTCCAAAATTAAACTATAAAGAATCATAAAGAAATGAATAAACTAAGGCAATTGTTTAGAGCTAGAGTTTAGAAATATATTTGTAAAGTCAATATCTAGATTAAACCAATGGACTAAATAATGAAGTAAAAAAAAGGTTGGCCTATCTTCTTCTTCTTCCTTATATTACAGAGCATTGATCAGTGTAGTAACAACATGTACCGTGTGTCCGAAATAAATCTAGTAAATTAGATTCAAACTGTTCTATAGCTTACATTGTATGGAAGAAATAGTCAAGGAGATGAAACAATATAGCGACATGACTAGTTTATAAATCGTTAGTTCATGTTTAAAATACAGTAGTTTATGTTTGTTCGTGTCCAAACAATTAGTCGTTTTTACTGAAACGCTCAGGGAAATAGGAAATTAATACACACTGGGGGAATTTTGGTGAACCTCTCCACTTGGTGCCCTGTGCGGCCCGCACCACCCGCACATTGGTAGCTATCCACTGTGTTTGTAGCTTTCATATATTCTATAAAGGCTTCCTGTGAGCCCAAGACAGTTAAGCATGTGAGACTGAGGATTCTGCACATTAGTATGACAAAGATTGTATTTTAATTATTAAATGCGTTAACTTCACTTTGTTTACACTATACTAATTAATGTCACTAGTCGACCGGCGCAGTAGCATACGCCGCTATTTTGAGAGGGCGGCCTAAGGGGAGGTACACCTAAAAAATCTATTTTCGTTAATATTTATCAGACATTTATCAAACTTGTATGGTTGATACAGTAACTCATTCTGATTTTAAAAACATAGAAAAAAATGTGTTTGACTTTTGTGGTTGCCATGGAAATGGCCGCCATCTTGTTTTTTGTATATGATTTTCAAAATGCTATTTCTCTTTAACTAATAGACAAATATGAGTCAAATCTTTTTCATTTGAAAAAGAAAACAACAAAGAATAAAGTGACATCTCAAAATTTATTATATTTTAATATTTGTTTTTAACATATAACTGTAAAGTTGATCATTCATTTTTTTAAGAAAAATATATTTTTTTTTACATTCATGTCAATAGAAAATGAAAACCTAACAATATATTTAAAAAATCAAGATGTCACATGAAAGTATTACAATAGATCTTTAAGTGTTTCAAATTTCATGTAAATATCTTTAATGGTTCTAAAGATTTATAAATTTTAGTGAATGCATTTTTGGAAAACGGCCATTTTGAGAAAAACTGATTTTAAATAAAAGGATGTTTGTAAAACTAAGTTAACTAACTATATTTGAATATATAACACTTGTAAGTTAAAGAACAACATGTAAACTAGTGTTATTCAAAATTTCACATCATTAAATCAACTAGTTCTTAAGTTATAAGACTTTTAAGAAGACTAATTAAGAAAAAACAGAAATGAGAAAAAAAAAGCAAAAATTGAGAACTTACATAAAAGATTTAAAAATGTCTAGATTAATATGAAACTCCTTCAGCTTCAATAAACTGCAATTCTTTAGCTGCCTTAGCCTCCTTTCTTAATAACAGTCTTCTTTTTACAACTTGTTGTTTTTTATAAGCTGCATTTTTCAAGCGTTTCTTAAGTCTCAATAATCCAAGTCGCTGGCTACTTTTGCTTACCTGGCAGTTGAAAAAACTTTTTATTTCACTACCAAAAGAAAAGCCAAAATTGAATAGTCCTACTGCAGCTAAAACAGAAAAGTTAACTTTTTTTTAGTGAAGAAAATCTGGATTTGCTGCAAATAGTCCAAATACATGAATGAAAAGACTCATTCGCATTTTGAGTTGAGCCAAGCAAACATCGCTGTAGAAGTTGAGGCTCTGACAATCTTTTGTATATAGGCTTCAGATGTTCTGCTAGCAAGTCATAATTGAGAGGCGTATGTATATGGAGATTGTGTTTACCAGGCTTTACATTTTTTGCCTCACAAGATTTATAAAAACACCAAGGATCTGCACCTAAAGGACACAGATGATGCATGGGCCTCTTATCGGTCGAAAAATTGTGATACCTGCTCGCAAGTATAGCATTTCTCATTTGCTTAGCATCATTGTGTTTCCGTATCGCTCTGGTGTAATACTTGGACAGCTTTTTTTATTGTTTGTTGTGTAAGTTTTCCTACACCATTACCTCCAAGTGAAATTCCTTTCTTGCTACAATCTGTAACCAAATTACGGAGTGCAGTGCCCATCCTTTTCCCCACATGGTTGACACACTTTTCTTTTGTTATAGGTACATCTCCATAGGGTTTTATTTCACAGACTTTATTAAAGGCTTTAGAATCACCATCTGACATAGTGGTGTAGCGAAATTTGAACTTCTCAATGGATCTCCTCCACAAGATCTCAGCCGCATGTTTCCATCATTCCAGACGATCCTGAAAAATATAAAACAAAAAGTTAATGGAAAGACAATAAACTGTTTTTAAATAATTTAAAAAAACATGTCAGTTTAAAAATGAATCTAGATTTTAATTACTGTAAAAGGTTTTAAAACAATAGAAAAATATCTCACCTGTATAGTTGATATCGTAATCAGGTTTGTGACCATCAGCATTACAATAAGGACACAGAAGAGGTGAAAGCAATTTTTCAATTTGACTAATGTCAATGATTGTTCTATATGCTTGTTTAGCTGATTAATCATTAAATAGATAGCTTGAGATTCCAATGTCCATAGCAGGAATATCAACAGTTGTTTTTTTTTAACTTGTTTGCATAGACAACAACACTGACGAGTTACTTGGAGTTGAAGGAGCTGGTGTTACTTTGTCTAGATCTAGTTCATGATCTTTTCGACATAGGCCTACAGTGTTCTTCATCTTGGCAATCTTGCGAGCCTCTAGAAGTTGTTTACTTCTTTTTTTTTAATCTTCCCATGGCTAGCACTAGAGCTAGAATGTCTAGAGCAGTGGAGCTAGATTTAGATGATAGTAGACTAGATGTGATGACAGATGATAATTATGGATAAGACTTAGTCGTTAGATCTAGTCAAGCTCAAATAAGAATGAACTTGAAGACAATTACTGAATAAGTCACAATCGTAGAAGTCTAAGCTCTAGAATATTATCAATATAGATCTAGACTATATATTTTATATATAGAATCTAGAGTCTAGATAAATCTAGACTAGAATTTAGTAGAATGATATGATATCCAGCAGAGTCGCCAGAGAGACTAGTCTGACTAGCTATAGTATTAGATCTACAACTCAGTCAACTATAAAATGTTGATTATTCTACTTACAAGATGTAAGAAAAGCAAGCATAGAGCATATAAAACGTTTATTTTAAGATACTAAAACTGTTTAGAAAGTAAATGTTAATTTTTCACATACTATAATTTCAACACGCTGTAGGCAGTACAGCCATTTATTTTCGATAACCTGAGGTACACAAAGTCGCTAGGGGAATCCTAGGAATAGACCAATCAGAACGCAGCATTTATAAGGGGTCTATATTTACACCAAAAGTAATCAAAAAGAGTACGTAAGTTTCTAAATATAGCGAAAATGTGATAATAAAAGATTAGGAAGTGATGCCAAATTTTAAAAGACATTTGGACGCTGAACAAATTGATACCAAATATGACTATTTTATTTGCAATGCACAAAAATTATTAAACCTGTAACTATGGAGAATTTTGGTATTTTCTTATAAAATCGTCATTAATATACACCCGAAAAATGTAAAAAAATATGTTTTAAAGCATTATTTAAAAAAAATTAAAGTACTTATCAAGTAAATAAATGGATAAGCTATCTAAATATGTTTAAATCTAAAAATCGATTTTTGGGTCCAAAATTTCGATTTCCAAAGGTAATCCTCCCCGGGCACTGAAACCTATGTGACCGCAGTGGGACCCGCACTTTCATAGAATCCGCTCTAATTCAAGGTGTATAAATTATTAAATTAAACCATTTTATAACTTAAAACAGATTTCCCGTGCCCTCCTGTAAATTTACCAGGAGCTTCTGTAAATCTCCCGAAATTGCGAAATATACGAAAAGTGAATAAAATATACGGAAATATATAGACAAAATTGTCATTTTGGGGTGTCATTCAATATGGAAAATGCCAATCCTACGCTCAATAAATAAAAACGGCATTATGCATTAGCCATAATTGTGGAATCTGGTGAAAGAAGCTAATTGCACCTCAAACTAATGAAGAATTACTTGAGGTCAACAATTCTCAAAGATATATTTAACATTTGGTATTTCTTGCTATTGAGCGGGATCTATGTAGAAAACAGAATTATTATGATATACTGTATGACTTTGCTACACGCAAGGCTCGTAAAGTAATTCTGTACGCAGTAAAGAATGACTAAAATTCATAGGCGACTTTTCTAATACAAACTCTTAAATTTCACTTATTATCCGCTTCCCTACGCAAACTTGGCCCCTCGAAATCCGTTTCGCATAAGGCCCCACAATATATATTTGGGATAATGTAGATGTAGTTAAGATAAGATTTATATTAAAAAAAAAACACTAGATAATCAATTAATAGATTAATTGCAATATGAAATATTAAAATAGTAGATTAGTTTTAGTATTTTATAACATTGCAATATTGACATATTGACAATCTAGACTTTAGAAATAAAAATCTACACTTTAATCCTAGAAATTAAAATTATAGATCTTGATCTAGTCTAAATCATGGCTGTCTGGTAGTGCGGTTTGTGCGCTGGACTGTCGTTTGGATTCATCGATGGTCCCAGGTTCAAACCCTGCCCGCTCCCATCCCCCGTTGTCCTACGGAAGGTTTGGACTACAACTCTGAAGGAACATCTGAAACATGTAAAACAACAAACATTCTAAACTAGACCAAGAAATTCTAGATCTATATTCTATAATGATTTTAATTACAACTTAAATCTAGATCTAGTTTTAAAAATCTAGCTGTAAAAAAAAATCTAGATCTAGTGTAAAAAATCTAGATTAGATCTAAATCTAGCTATTATGTCTTTTTAAAATGCGAGTCACATTACGAGGTTTAATAAACATTACTATACCGAGTTGTTTTAGCATTTAAAGAATTTATTCCATATGACGTCAAAGGAAAAAAAATCCAATACGTCACACATCCTAGTTAGACTAAAAAATGTCATCTATACGAGCAGCTTGTCGAGTGTTCATAGACATTGGTGCACTGATTGAGATCTTTTAGCATTTCAATTAAAGAATAAACTCCATATGACGTCAAAGGAAAAAAATTTCATTACGTCACACGTCCTAGTTAGACTAAAAAATGTCATCTATACGAGCAGCTTCTCGAGGGATTATAGACATTGGTGCACCGAGTTTGTTCTTTTAGCATTTCATTTCATGGGCTAGTTAGACTTTATATATATATAAGGATTAAAGACACTTTTTTTTGTTTTGTCTGTCAGTCTGTCTGTCCGTCATATTAATTGCGAGAAAAAAAAAGACTAAAAGCTATTGAAAATCTGATTAAAATCTAATTTCCCTTCCGAAACATCGCATTAGTTTTAAGCTTCTATAATAGATTGTTCCGGATGTTTATATATTTATAATGAGAGAAAATAAGAATTCCAGATCAAATGCCGTAAATTAAATTTTCTGGGATGGTCTGTTATGAAAATTAGATGGAGATTTTTCAAACCATACTTTGGTGTTAGGAAGTTGTTTTCCTTAAAAATCGGAGCATAATATTAACGATAATTAGATTTTCTAACCTTTTAGCTAAAAAGTTAAATGTAGTGTAAGAGAGAAGTGCGATTTTACATAAATAGAGTTAAACTATTTTTCATAAAAAATCCGGAACAACCAATTTTCGTAAATGAGAAAATTATGTGTTTTATTTATTAGAAGAGGGATTTCAAACATTTATTAGCCTTATTAGATTTTTCATATAAAAATTCGGATCATTTTTGGCGATGATTTGTAAGAAAATTAAGGTAATGTAGGTCGATTTCTTTTTCGAAACAAAATCCGGAACATCCTTTACCGATTAAACAACTTTTATTATTTTTCGTCCAGAAAATTAACTGTATAATAATTCTAAAAAGTGATTTTCAATAATTGTTTCTAGTAAATTACTTTCTTACTTTACAATCCTGATTAACCTATTGTCGATATTTTTGAAAAAAATAAAATTATTTGACATAAATTTGTTTTAAGTTAAAAATTCGGAACAATTGATATTGATAAATAAACTATAGGGACGTAGTGTCAAAGAATATAAGTGGAATATTAATCAATTATGCAATTTCAAACAATCATTTGACATAATTTATTTTTTATAAAACAATATCCGGAACAAATTTATAGTTAATGAAATATAAATCAATATAGATATTTTTATTTAGCATTTATATGCTATTTACATTAAAAAACCGGAACGATATATTAAAGATCATGTGTTTCTTGCAATGTTTAAGCATTGAAATAAAATCTAAAAGTTAGAAGAGCCTCTAGTGTTATTTGTTAATCTAATCGTGATGGACAGACCGAGCAACAGACAAAACGCACAAAAATAATCTTCTTTTATTCGGATGAGAGCACTAAACGAAAAATAAGTAAAATCTGATTTTTTTTTAAAGTTTAAGGAATTGGTTTGGCCATGTTGCAACGTTACGCTACTGCACGAAAGTCGCTGCATAAAAAGTCCATTTTAAAAAATGTGCGTGATATTTACATACAAAAAGCATTATTAGCCTTTATAATTAAACAGAAATGTTTTCTTTTAATTTTAACAGCTAGTTGACTAGAAAAAACATCTTTAACTATTATTTATATTTGTTGTAAACATTTCCTGTACATTTTATAAATATATTTGACTTAGTGATACTAAAAATACATAGAAACTGTCCCTCTTTGTTAGCATATTGTAACATTGCCTCCCTTACATTTACGTAATTGTTTTAGAAATGGTGTATTTTTTTGAAAAAAATCGCTTGCATAATTAATTTTATACTTTAAACGGTTTGCTTTTAGAAAACCAAAAGTAGCCGTTGCACCTAAACTTTTCAAGCCGCATTTAATGATGAAATAATATTTTTCATATCTCTTCTAGTTTTCGAGATCTGAGTGTGACAGACGGACATTTTGCACAAACCTAATAGCGGCTTTTTGCCCTTACGGGAGCCGCTAAAAATGTTCAATATCTTTCATAATCCATTGAAGATTTTCATACATAGCGGAAAAACGATAAATAGATGTTTTTTGTTTTTTTTTGTGTATCCGGTGTAAAAAAAAAAAAAAAGAAGTCTTGAAAAGTTAAGTTTTTAAAAGGTACATGAAAATATTTGTGAACCTTTTAGACTTTCACTCTTATTTCACAACAAATGGTGAACTAACTAGCGGTCATATAATTCACAGTGGCTAGACGTTATTCATTGTTCCATGTGCATTATTTAGAGAGATTATTTATTTTAGGATTATATTTTCCTTTTTGAATGCCCCTTCCTAATCCACCTTAGGCAGACCCTACCACCACTACAGCCCAACATAACCAACACCCTGTACGGCAGTGCTAAACAACTGAAGAAAACAGCACACTATTTTTCCTTGGCACAGTCTGCAAAAGAGCTCACAGCTCAGCAGCAAAAAACTGGCTAGAAGAAGAAGAAGAAGGATTATATTCGATCGCCTGTATTTTCAAAGCTTTCATTGTACAAGGGAGTTATATTTTGGATAACTAATTTTATTGAATGGAGTTAGAAATCATAAAACTCAATAAGATTATACTTAGCACTGAGTTGCTTCAATGTGTCCTAATAGTGTATTGAATCTTATAAGCACCTCCGAATTCGCGAATGTCATAGGATCGTGGAGACAGTAGATCGTTCTCCCTAACACATAGGGGCTACGTCGCTGTAAATTAAACTATTTGTAACATGCACTAAATATTCTCAAATTAGCTGTTTGTAAATTAGATTAAGTATTAAACTCACTAATATGATTTGAGTATCTATAATCCAAGACTTACTGCTAATTGCTGTATTTCCACTCCCAGTTTAACTATGCTACTTGCCCTATCCGTCTACTTGAGTACAGTGAGTGACATGATACCGAGGTCATCCCTGACACTGCCCAATGTCATCATCTATCTGTTTTTATTACTTTTTCTATCATTGATCACAGTCATCAGTAGCATCATTGTAGTGTTTCTGCACAATAAGAAAGAGGTAGGGAAGTGGTTTGTTAATATCTTTCTTGTAACACCCTCCACCTTTTAGGCGCTTCGTGCTGGGACTTATGCTGAAAAGTCAATCGGAAGTAATATGGAAATAACGAAAAACAGGAACACAGGCGAAAGGCCAAGAATTAAAGTTAGTCGACGCTGATAATGGATGTCATTGTATCTATCTACTAATAAGGAAGGGAACTGTGAAGTGTCGTCAAGCTACGTCAATAAAAACTGCCTCTCTCTAAAGCCTTTAGAAGTATTCTGTTTTCATTTCGCTATTCTTCCTCAAAGTGAAACCTATTCTTGTTTTTACTTGTCGCGTCATTGGAGTCTAAACTTTCCCTATTTATGAAATAACTAATTCCTTATCGTACCATAACAACGCCCACCACACACAGACACATTTTTAATATTATGCAAGAATTTAATTATGTAGGAAACAAAACTGAATGCAGAGGGAAGCCGCCCAAGGCACTGAACATGACAGGGACTCTCAGTTAACCCACAACGTATCCATGTAAAAAGAAATAGTAGGAAAGCCGCAATTTTTGTACGCGCCCCCCAAGGTCCCACTCTCCTGCCGCCTCTAGCTCTGGTTTTGATTGACATTCATAACAAGACTTGTGAATGACAAGGACTGTCTGTGAGTTTGCAAGGGTCATCATCTCATCGACTCCATTGACCTTTGTCGTAGGAATGCTGTGACAGTTCGCTTGGCAAAATTACTCCGCTTTTCCAAGTCAGCACTTGCTCTTATTAAGATATCAAATAGACACAGAGGTCGGTCCATTATTTTACATTGTCCAGCCAGCTTTGCTTTGGAGGGTATGCGCTGGAAGTCCTTTCACTACCGGCCTTAGGCCGATTTGATAGATTGCTCCCGATTGGTCCTCGCGCCTTCATGGGCTTTGCAATTTACATTTAACATACCAGTATGTTATGGCTCGTGTAACAGGCTTTTATAGGTGTAGGAATTAAAGGGTTAACATATCTAGTGTATCGTACGATTGCTGTATCTTTAATTAAGGCAATAGCGCCTATTGAGCTGCTTCCTGTATATGTTGAAACGTTGATATAATTACGTAATTGATAGTAATAGGTGTTATTGTAAAGAAATAAATAAGAAGATAATAAAAACGTTGGTCATTGTGTTGGCTATATGACACTCACACTGGCCGATTAAGCTGGTTTATTTCAGGGGGGGGGGTGAAGGCGCGGTGGCCGAGTTGTAAAGCGCTTGGCCACCGAATCTGGGGTTCTTGGTTCGAATCCTGGTGAAGAAGGTGTTTTAAATTCGGGATCTTTGGGTGCCTCTGAGCCTACTCAGGTCTATTGGGTACCTGACATTTGTTGGGGAAAAAAAAAGCGGCTGGCCATTGTGCTTGGCCACATGACACCCTCATTAACCTTAGGCCACAGAAAAAGATGACCTTGACATCATCTGCCCTGTAGATAGCAAGGTCTGAAAGGGGAGCGTCGTTACTTTATTTCATGGGGAAGAAAATGATTTCAATTTTTTAAAGATCAAATTTTAAACAACTTCAGCCTGCATAGATTAATATAAATAACAAACTAGATAGATAGATAGATAGATAGAGAGAGAGAGAGAGAGAGAGAGAGAGAGAGAGAGAGAGACGGACAGAGTTTATTGAAAATTAATGTTTAAATGTTATATCATTTTGTATACGGGCCAATTTAATGAGATTTTTAATGGGAGTAAAAAGTTTAGTAATTTGAATTACAAATTATTTTTTTTTTCCTTTTTGTTTCATTTAGAAAGAAGAAAACCAACAAGGAGTTACACATACTCCCAGTGCTCCATGGGGCAAAGAAAATCATTTACGCCTGGCAATAACTTCAAGGTCCAACACAGGCAATGCTCTACCTATCCAACAGCCCGAGGTGAAAGCTGCGCTTAATAAAGAGCACAAAGTAATCCAGGGACCAAACATCGACAAGTACAAAGTACTCGGAAGGCATATCAACTTACTTTTATTTGCTATATTTCTAATAATCTACATTGCAATCACTCTTTGTTTTACTTTGAATATTGCTTCTGTTTAGATGTGCACAGCTTTGTTGTCCTACAAAGACAAAGATGCTCATGTTCTCTACTACAGATGTATATGTTCCCTACTACAGATGTCTGTGTTCACTCCCGTAGATAAATATGTTTGCTCTCTCGCTTCAATGTTCTATTTCACAGATGCTTATGTCCCCTCCCACGGATGTTTATATCCCCTACCACGATGTCTATATTCCCTCCCACGGATGGTAATGTTCCTTGCCACAGATTTTATCCGACAGATGTCTATGTTTTTGTTGGCGAAATGAGATATATGTTGACGGGAGTGTCTTTCCAAAATTGGGCTCCACACTCACCAGATAAAGTGTTCTACGAGATCAACCATAGTCGTTCTACGGGCTGAATCAAGCCAACAATGCATTCTTTTTACATAATCTTTTTCAACGTAAGTGTAGCTCTGCAAACAAAGAACTAGGTCACAGAAGTCTAGAATTTTCTCTTTTAACGCTGTCCAGTTTCCATCGTTTGCTAAAAAAAGTTCACATTTTCAGACCGCAGTTGGATTCCATCCTATACCTGTAATGTGATTGGTGCATGTAACTAACTTCATAGACTCTCAGCCAGTCTTCCAGTATAGTGAACAATTTACACAAAAAAGTATTGGTATTGTGAATTAATCCCTTCAGTGTGCTGTTGTTTTTTTTTCTTTTTATATTTTAAAGCTATAATTAACTTCATTTTTTACATTTATATAATCTAATCCTTTTTTTTAAAAATGTTTGGTGTTCTTAAATTAAAGTGTTTTTACATTTAAACATGTTTTTGTTACACTCCTTCATAAAGCTTGCAAACGTTTTATCCTTGGGAGTACACAGACTGAGAACACCCTTTTAAAAAATGTCGTCAAGATTGAACAGTCTATTTCTATCTTCCTGAAAAACAAATGACTTTTAATTGGCCACACAGGGAAAACCCTGGTTTGGTCGTTTTCATTTTTTTCACATTGTAATCATCTTCAAAATAAACATTTGCTATTCTGAGGATGCTTGCAACAAGTATTCCCGCAGTCGACTCAAATGTTGTTGTTTTTTTGTATTCAGTAAAGAATTGAATAAATGAATCAAATGTAATGATTGTTTCATTAGCTGAACTGTAATAGAACTTCATCATGAAAGCTTTAGAAGAAATAGAATGATAAACTGAAGACCACTGTGTCAGCTTCATAAAAGAGGAAATAAATTAAAAAAACAAAAAGTGTTTTTTTTATGTACTTTGGTTTTACATGCACATTCAATTAGTTTGAATCAGTCATGTAATTAGCTTTGTAATAGATCTATACCAACAGCAATAAATCTGTGCGATTATTCATTCTTCTAGCTTTCTCAGTGCGTTTTACTATCACGCATCTAGACCAGTAGGAAAAATATGGCGGGGGGAGGGAGAAAGGACTCGAAATGTGGGTGAATTTTTGCTGTAATCACTTTTAAAAAGGGGTGGGGAACGGCATGAATTCGAACTCATGGTTCAATTCGACTTACTAACCACTCTGCAAGGGAAATACTTATGACAAGAGAAGATTGAATAGTTATCTATTGTTTTTTTCAGCTTATACCACCACTTCAGTCAAGTACAATTTCTTTCCCTTGTGCAAGATATCAAACAATATAATAAGCATCTAATTAAATTATTTTTTTTTATAAATTCTTGTGTTGTCACGTAAAAGAAATAATTGTCCAGAATTTTAGCTTGATTCAAGATTGGGTGTGGGAGACATAACGTCTACAAACTAGTAACCAGACAGAGATACGGCCAGATATACAGACAGAGATACAGAGTGAGTTGATATAGAAACAGTCTTTCACTCTATGATCAAAGTTTTTTTTTTATTGGGCAATTAACTAGTGATAAAAAAAGTAGATGTGATACTTCGATCAGCTGCCTGCATTGAGTTGGTGTTAAATTTAGAGCTCAATTCCTTTTTAGTTAGTCCCAGTAGTAGATTTCAATTTAGCGTCCTTGACATTGGTTTAATTTATTGTGAAAATCCAAATAATGAAATCAAAACCAAAAAAAATGTCTTAGCCTGTGGTCTGTGTACTAAAAATAACTGACTGACTGTTTAGCTATATTGAAGGACTAGCCAAACTGAAGTGAGATTATATATATAGCTTTATTGCAATAGAATTGATTGGAATAGTATAATTGATCTGACATGAACGGAAACATTGACACTTGATAAAAGAGTAAAATAAAACCGAATTTCCAAGTGTATAAAAGACATGGTGATACGTGGTATAGTATGATGGCTTTTAGAATACTTTGTTAGTCTTTTCTTCCAAAAGCCATATTGAACAAAAATCCAAGAGTAACCAAAAGCCATAAAAGTAGAAAAACAATGAAACAAATGCAATCAGTGTGTTTGCTAACAAGCCTGTACTTATTAACTCTTGGAGACGTCTTATTCTCTTCTTCCTCTTGTTTAATGTTCAGGAGAGCAGACAAAGTCCGAGTCAGTCTTTTGGTTTTCACAAATGCCCTCTGGAAATTAGCTTTCCCTTTCAGGTGAGATGTTTCTTGCTGAGAAAGGACAAATAAGAACATATATTTACATTCGCCTAATGATTGTATTTATTAAGCAAGATCATCTCCAAATTAACCAAGCGATTCGACATTATGTTGTATATTTTATATTTATATATCTATACATATATATATCCATACATATATATATATATCTATATATCTATATATATATCTATATATCTATATATATATATCTATCTATCTATCTATCTATCTATATATATATATATATATATATATATATATATATATATATATATATATATATATATATATATATATATATATATATATATTGTTACGAATCTCACTATTCAGGCTCTCTGCAAACTGCACCATACAACACCAACTAAAAGAACTTGACAACTCAGGGCTCCAAAGTAACGTAACACTTTAATAGTTGAATAAATAACAGCCAATACTGTACAATTGGCAACACGTACACTGTACAAATATCTCTCCGATAACACCGTTCCGCCGTATCAACTCTTGCACTGGCCTCTCCGTCTCGTTCCGGGCTTGCACTGGGTTCAACAGTTCAGGACTGACTTCACACACTGGGCTCGTTGTGTCAGACTCGATCGCAGACCAAGATCAAGACGCCAGCCGTCTCAACTGTACTTGACAGTACTCCGCACTAAACCGTGGTAATGCTCCGTACAGAACCACACTGCTGAACTGTGCTGTAGTCGACCGTGTTCTGAGCCCTGTCGTGAACCTGTCGTGTACCGTCTTGACTGCGACACCTCCGCTCTTTATATAGGGTCCCTACTGGCCTTCTAGAACCGGACAGAACGCCGCTCGACGATTCTAGGTGGTCAGATGACTACAACTCTCGTGACGCTACTGAGCTCTGTTCACGACGTCGATCCTTCCCGAACCATCATGTTGACACTCGTCTCGGCCGACCGTCGTAACTCGTCACGGTTGACCGCTCGTCTAGCGCTGGCCTGGGGCGATTTGCGTCGGCTGACTACAGAATACAGATACAGAATACAGTAAAGTTCCCCTATCAGACCTTGTGATTTATATGGCTGATGATGTCAAGGTCTTCTATTTCTTTGGCCAACAGTTAACGAGCAGGGTGTTATTTGGCCAGCACAACAACCAATCGTCAATACTTTCCCCAATTAAAGTCAGGTACCCATTAGGTTTAGGTGGACTCAAGGGCACCCTAGAAATCCCGAAATTCAAAAATCCAGTCTTCCCCGATATTCGAAACACAGGACCCAAGGTTCGGAAGCCAAGCACTTAAAGACTCGGCCACTGCGCCCCTACTGAATAAGTGCTTAATAGTAAATTCTCAATCTACAAAGACACCATGCCAACGTAACATACTATTCGTAATATCGCATATTACATAAAAAATGGATTTTCAAAACAATAGTACTTTAGTGCGATACAGTCTATGTCAAACTATAAGTGATACATTTATATAAATATTCACAATAAAAATACTAGTACGACTTTTTATTTCATCTTTTAAAAATATTTTGATAATTTTTTGGGGGGTTTTCTTTTTGTTTTTAGAAATGCTGGAAATGAGGAAAACGATAAAACCCTAAAAGACGCCAAACATCAATAACATGTATGATAGTTGCTAGAATATTGGTCCAACTCATCAAGAAAAAAGTTACCTCATTATATCATGTTCAACAAGGGCGGGGTACATATGATAGACTGAATAAAGTTGTTTATATACGTAAGAAATTAGTTGTTCTAGTTGCTCCAGTAGGAGTCTAAATCAGTTGTTTGATTCCCTCCTCCTAAATATTATGACTCATGTTCAACAGGTGGGGGGGGGGGGGGGGTTCACATCTTATCTTATCTTATCTTATATAATACAGACGTTGCTTCAAAAAGAAGATAATTACGTCCTACGCGTCATGCATTTAGTCATGCATATTAACCAATGACTTAAATTCTGCCAAGTCACTAGTTTTCCTGGCTAGCTCAGACAACCCATTCCATGCTCTAATAGCACTAGGGAAGAAGGAGTCCACATGGTGGACTGAATAGAGCTGGCTATGTATATTTGTGTCTTAAGCTGAACAAAACAATTTAATAGTTGTAAGCAGAGCCGGGTCTATGTGGAGGCCCTGGGGCAGGTATTTTTGTGGAGGCACCTTCAATTTTTCAAAAGCTTTTATAAAGATCCACTAATATTTTAGAAGAAAAAAAATAGAGCTCTTGTAAATTTACTCTCACTTTCATTTTTCAAAAAAATAATTAAAAATGCGTAATTCAGTTTGAGGAGGGTAAGCCCTTGGTAGACACACTGTCATAAATCCGAAGATGTATTTACTTATTCCGAGTGTTCTATAAACGAATATTTCCTTATAACGACATTTTCGCCACCCGTAAAACTGAGAAAAAAATGTTAAAAAAAAACAAACTTGAATGTTTCTGACCCGTCGTAATTTGGATTTATTTTTATCTCTTGTGTAGGCCCCTTTCTTGTGGAGGTCCCAGTGTTGTAGCCCCACCTGCCCTCCCTTTAATCCGGCCCTGGCTGTAAGACAAACATACACAATAGCACGACTATAGTTATAAGACTACTTAAAATCGCTCTCCAGGTTAATGAGATCTTAATTTCTACTAACCTCATGTTTATGTGCCAGGTAGACAATGATGATGCTGTCAATGACGGTCAGCATGGAGATGATCAGAAGAAGGAAGAGGTAGATGGTCAGTTTGGAATCCCTTCCCCTGATCTCGGCAGCAAATTGCTGACAATGCTTTAAAACATTGACAGAGCCAAAAGCACCGTGATGCCTGTTTGTAAAAAATTAGAAAATACGAATACTTAATAACTTTTATTTGGCTTGACATCGCCTAAAAACCTGGCATAACGATAATAAGCTAATAACAATAACTCACCATAACTAATTTTCTCCCCAGAGTCAGCAGGTATAATAAACACCAAGAGGTTGAGAAAGGAAAGAAAGACAACTGGTAGAACAAGGTTGATAAACAGAAATGTCGGCCTTCTTTGAAGTAGAAATGTCAACTGATCAAATAATACACAGAAATACTTTTAAAATAGTTTAAAATATCATAAAAATGGAATTTTTACAATTCAAAAACGCGATTTGTATATGAATCAATCATGACCCATTATTTAAAATATAAATCTCCTTTCATTAAATATCGGATGTGACAGGACTGTACATTTTTTTATAATTATGATAAGAATTTTCATCATTAATCATAATGACTCCATACTAAGCATAAGTTTGCCATTAATAAAAATTGTAGTAAAAAGTCAATGTATATCTAGATATTTTTTTTTATAAATAATTTGTGTGTGTGTGTGTGTAAACTCTCCTCATCGAAAAAAATCCTGGCCTTGCCCATGATATGACATGCCATTTGTTGTGGGCCGGTTGATATGGTAATGCCCGGGTCGATTTTGATACTCATTCCGCCCCTGTACACTGGTGACAGTTTTTTTATTATTTTGTACTTTCTTAAATAAAATACAAAGAGAAAAAGTATGGATTTGTCCGATGGGCGGAAGGTTATTGCATATGTCACTTCTTCCACCTAGTACCTAATTTGAAATTGGTATGTATATACGACATAATATACAAATGGGTTCAAATATTCACTCTTTCTCTCCGTCATTATTTTCCACGTTTCAACGGAATTCCTCATATTGCTGAGCAGTATTTCACTACTCTTTTTTAATTAAGCTCTAAAAAACGTTTTCGTTTGTTGTCAGAAAATGTTTTAGTCGGTATAGAGTTAAAGGGGTATGCATGCTGTTTAGGGGTTTTCGTCTCAGGTTTCAAGTTTTCATCTCAGGTTTCAAGTCAGAGGTATCAAGTCTGAGGTATCAATTCAGAGGTATCAAGTTTTGGGTTTCGAGTTTGAGGTTCCAGGTTCTAGATTGCGGGTTTCTATATCCAGACTTGGTGTTACATTGTGACGTTGTGAGTTTTGGTGCTACTCTGAACTTTGATTCTTCATCGTGGTGAATATTCGTCTTGGCTAGAAGACACCTGTGTTGCCATGAACATTTTTATATGAATTGAACTGAACCTTTCATGGAATCTTTGTCTTGAAGTGTTGTGAGGACAATACTACCGGATACTGTATTACAAGGTGGTTATCATTGTAATTGAAATATTAATTCAGTATTTAATTGGAACTTGACTATGATTAGTAATTTCTTACATCATAATATATGTACTTGTATTCATTTATCATTATCATTAGTTACATGCCATTTCACTGTATAAATATCATTAGATTAAATTTATGCTTTTAATTTAAATCATCGTACACCTCGTTTATTAGTTTATGTACAACTGGGTGTGTCTGGTGTGTCTGGTGTGTCTGGTGTGTCTGGTGTGTCTGGTGTGTCTGTTGGGCTGAACTTGGGACAAATATTTGTTAAGTAAAAGAAAATTATAAAGTAATAGTAATACATACACTCATTACAAATTGATAGTACTTTTAATACCTAGGCAACTTAATAATTTATTGATTACACTGTAAGACCTGACAGAGGGCAGTATGAGCAATCACCCCCACCTTATCGAATCTACCAAGATACCAGAAGGGTATCGACATAATATACAAAATAATATAGTAATTCAACTAATTTTGTTCACAGACTATGATTTCTCCATAAAAGAAGGACCGCACCCCCTTCAGAGAGTTTAGGTGGGAAGGGCAGTAGATATATTCACCCCCCCCCCTCCTACCCCACCCAATCGGCTAACAGGGGAACGACATAATATAAAGATCAGTAAAAATATGAATAACAACTTTTAATCATATAGATATTTAATTGAATCTGTTAACAAGCTGTGATTTCTACAAATAATTTGGACCGCCCCCCACTCGAAAGTTTATGGTGGGTGAGGTGGGATTGATGCCATTGCCACCTCCCCATCCCACCAAATCAGCCAACATACAAGAGGGGAGGGAGAAATAATCTAAAAATTGGTTGAAATATAAATAATTAGTATATATTATTAACATAACATAAATTCGTATACAAATTGTATGATTTCTTTACTAAAATTCGTCCGCCACCCCACCCCCCTACTTGGAGAGGTCGGCCGAGTGGGGGGGGGGGGGGGGATCATCCCAATCTCAATTAATAAGGTTTGTCTTCGAGTCCGAAGATCACTGAGGAATGCAGTATTTTCTGTGGCTGCGCAGCCCCACCTGTGACCTACTTATTTTGCCACATCCATAGCAAGCATAACCATTGTCCGCAGGTGGTCAATTTAGATTTTCTTTTCGCCGTCTGCGTCTGTCATCGGCAGCGGATTTTCTTTTGGTCTCAAATGTGTATCACACGGCCTTTGTGAGTGACCTCTAGCTGTCTCGTTCTGAGGCCGCATGCAACCAGGTGCTCTCTTTTATGTCAGCTAAGGCAAGTTGGCGCCTAAGCTGGTCTTTGAAGCGTTTCCATGGGGCGCCTCTGTTGCGTCGACCTTCTTTTAGCTCACCAAAAAAAAAGACTGCCTTAGGCATACGTTCGTCTCCCATACGGTATACGTGCCCTGCCCAGCGTAACTCTCCGACCATAAGAAGTCCCTCTATACTGTTCATACAGCGTTCGCAAGGACATCGCTGTTTGTTGTGTGGTCTTGTCACCGTATGTCCATGATGGAGCGCAAGCTTTCACCATTAGTTCAATTATAACTTTAAAAAAAAATAGACCTTATGATAGACGGAAATTTATTTAGCAATGACATGCAATGACGGTGATTTTTTTCTTTAGAAATAAAGATCAATACACCTCCTGCAGGACGTATTCGGATAACAGGTGGCATGGTTTGAACTCGGGACCTTTATGGCCACGCTCTTAACCATAAAAGATGATCTACTGTCATTTATTTAATTGAACTATTAGTGCTAAAATCTTCACTATTAATAACAACTGTTACATGAGTATCTGGTATAAACTATTTAGAGAAATTCGACTGAGAAAAACAGCACAGGAAGGTAGCTGGTATTACCAACCAAAAAAATTGTAGCTGGTAATACTTACACACTGGTTGGCACTAGTTGGCTGGCAGTTGGTATTAACCACACAAGCTATAGTAACTGGTTGCAATAACTTGGGAGGAATAAAAGCAGCTCAATAATCCAGAAGCAAAAGAACCAACATCAGTCTCACAACTAGACCATAGATCTAGGTCTAATGGAACACAACATAAAGGCCTATAAGTTTATATCTCCTAAAGTTAAAAGCGTCAGAGATGTTCGCTCTAGGTTTATTAAACAATCAACCCAGTTTTGTTTTTTTATTAATGCCCAATACTTTGCAATCAGTTGTACAAAACACAAATTACAAACAAAAAAATGTATATGTGCCAGTGTATTGAACTAGACTAATGTAGTTAATCTGATGCAAAGACTATCATAGAATTAGGTCAGTAACCACGCGGTCCTCAAATGTAAACAAAAAAAAAATCCCACGGTAAAGTAAATAAGACAACTATTCCTCAGCTTTAGAAGTAAAACGGATGAGGAGGAAAATCAACCAATCGTTGTGTCACCACTGGAGCGTGTCAATGACTGTAAAACATCAATAAACACGATACTACGAAATGTATTTCAGTAATAGTTTTAGTGATTGCATGACATTTTCAAAAGCAAATAGACTTTTTAGATTTTTTTAAATGTGTAAATATAGGTATGGGATACATCATTTCTATATTTGTGATTTTTGCAGTGAAGAATTTTAATAAGTGGTGCCCTATTGGCAGGATTTTCAAGGAGACCCTATCCTCTTCAAGTCTCATAAATATACAATCCATAATTCTAAAATCCTGTTATATTTGTAAAGAATGAAAGTTATTCTAAATTTAATATCATTGTACTTTTTTTCTCATATTTACTTTTATTTAATAGACATATTTTGTTAAAATTTAGGTCCTATGAGTCTTATACTGTCATAAATCAGGCCCTGAAGTGATCTAGATATCTGTTTCTGCAAAACAATATATGTATATATATATATATATATAATTAAAAATTGAACCATCTTTTACAAATGCAAAAACAGAACTTGTAAAAATACCCAGAAAGACACTAACATATAGGTACATTTCTTACAAACGCTTCTTAATATTCATTAATATTTAGTGCCTCCTGTCAGCTGTATTGCACATGACCTGTCTCAGAAAAGTACTGAATGTCAAATGGCATGACACAAATACCAGATACTGAGGTCCTTCAAAAAGAGGGTCTGCAAAGCATCCCAACTGCGATGGGCAAGACATGTCTGTTAAGGTTCATCCCCCCCCCCCCCTCGAATTGAAATCCCCCACTGGGGGGGGGGGGGGACGGGGACGGAATTTAGTGACTTATTTTGGCTTTGATTTTGTTTTTTTAGATGAGAATTTAATACTAAACCATCACTTGCCCCAGCGCAGCTAAGGGGGTTTGGAGTTTTAAACCCCCTACCAGGGGGTTTTGCAGTTAAATCTCCCTCTTCTTTAAAACAAAAACAAAAACAAAAAAATTGCAAACGACAATCCCCAAATTCCAAGGGTATAGGTAAGGAAGATGTTGGTTTTAAAACCCCATGCGTCTGCAGAATGGAAGACCGCCGCATCCCTAAACAACTCCTGTATGGCCAATTAAGGGAAGGAAAGCGCTCACAAGGCGGACAAAAAAAAAACGCGTGATACTCTCAAAGCTTCTCTGAAAGTGTTCAGCATAAATCCAGCCACCAGGGAGACAGACGCACATGACAGAGCATCATGGCGTCGTGCTGCGAAATCTGGCGCTCAGGTTGCTGAGGAAAAAAGAACAGCGCTGGCAAAAGAAAAGCGCCAGAGAAGAAATGCAAGGCCCACGACACTAGATCCAGCTGGAATAACCTGCCCAGTGTGCAGCCGAACATTCTGGGCTAACATAGGTCTCACCAACCACATGAGGAGGCACAAAACGCCAGTGCAAAGCCCTCAGCCACCTGGATGACAAAAGTAGACATCATTAAACCCTACCATATACACAAATGACATTTAGAGCCAATCAGCTAACACTCTTAGCATAAAATTTGCTAACGACACAGCAATCATTTCCCTTATTGCAGATGACTAAATTCTGTACCATTTAACAATTAACACTTTTTACCAATGGTGTATAGATAAATTTCTAATCTTAAACACTAAAGAAATGATAATAGATTTTAGGAAACATAAAGGCCATCATTCTGAAATTCAGATAAACAACCAAACTATAGATCAAGTGCAAGAATATAACTACCTAGGTACAACCATCAACAACAAACTGAAATAGGGTGAACACTGTCAAAACCTTTACACCAAGATCCACCAACAACTTTTCAACCTTAGAAAGCTATGGAAATTAAACATGGACAAAACAATAATAAAACTTTTCTATACAGCAACCATCAGCAGTCTAATTAACTTTGCCATCACCTGCTGGTATGGTAATACTTCACTGGCACAAAGACTTGGACTAAATAGACTAATAAAAAAAAAACATCGTATATCACTCAAGTACAGCTACCATCTCTTGAAGAGCATTTTCATGAATGCCTTTCCAAAACACGATTCTTAAAGACAACCTGCACCCATTAAACCACTGCTACATCAAATCTAAACGAAGTGATCGTCTCCTTCCCATTAGGACTTAAACAGAAGGATTCAAAAACTCCTTTATCCCACTTTCGGTTCGTGTAACAGGGTCACTTGTCGTCATCGAAAGGTTCATAATAGTCTAATTCATAAAGCGCTGTTTGTGAGTGTATTTCGTGTGTCAATGTTATTCGTATTTGCATCTATATTGTTATTGTTACAGTAGTTACGCTGAGGTGGTCAATTGTAGTCAAACTGAATTTCCATTTGATTGCATTAATAAAAATTATCTTATCTTTTTAAAGCATAGAAGTAGTTGCCTGAATCAACCAGGGAGACCAACGCCTTAGCAGATTTAAAGTCGATGATAATCATGCATGACAAGATCGAGGCATTTTCAAGTAGGACGTAATTATCTTTCCTTTGGAAGAAACGTCTATCGATAGACCTTTGAGTTAGTAATGCAAGTCTACATAGTACCTGCAGAAGTGATGTGATTTTGAATGATGGATAAATACTCTAATAAGATAAAATAGATAGCATTTGTCTTAGGTAATAGCAAAATTAGATACATGTAATAATGTCTAATTCAATTATCAATTACATCAAACAGCTAAGTAAAACCTTATTCGGCCGGTGGGAGATTTCAATTTCCAACCAGGGGCTTAGCTAGGAATTTTCCATCGTTAGGGGGCCCGGGGGGACTTGACCTCTTTAGGGGCCCATGCATTTAACGAAACATTTATTTTTAATGTAAAAAACACTAATTTGGGTCATCTATTTCTGTAGTTCACGTTTAACGAGTATACCATGTAACCATCACAGAAAAAAGGAAATAAATCTTACAGTATGGAGAGATATGTCAGAAAGTGTGCAGTTCTTTACTTCATTTAAGCTCTTTAATTTTTTTTTTTAAATTCGTTTACTTATTATTAATGAATGTTAATGCTAAAATATTGTTACGATCTTCTCTATAAGGCCTTCTGTAATCACTGCTAAACACACAACGTGTCACATCTAACACAAGAACTTGACAACAAGAGTTTCAATAAACAATGTGGCGTTTTAATTACAATTACATCAACAGTCAATAGACCTCATTCACCAATCGTAAACAAACAACATTTAGTCACGTGATAATATTGATAAAACAGAGAAAAAAAATGTCACGTGATAGTCACTGTGTATTAAAATTAGATCGTAATTTGTATAGAAGAGATAGGGTTTGTTTACGATTGGTGAATGAGGTCCATTCAACACAATTGGCTACACTAAGGGCCACCGCTACCTATTGTGCAATGTGTGCATGGCACGCAGGCGGCCGACTTTATGGGGCGGCCAAATCATTATTCCAAGGTTACTTTTCTTTTAAATTATTACATTTTAAAACAAAATTAAATATTTTAAATGAATTCTACTTATTCCATTATTCTTTGAAAATATAAACGATATTCGTACATAGGAAATTATTTTGAAAACTAGAACAAACAAAATATAGCAACTGCCGAGGGATACCCACGGGTTTTTTCCAAAGCGCCTACTCATTTCTGGCATTAAATTTTTGCGGGTTAGTTGTAATTTTTGTTTCGAGTCCAATGGCCCGCCCTGTAAGTAGAACTATTACTGGTAATTTTAAAAAACATTTAGTTTCTCTCATATTGAGGGGGGAGAGCGCAACGTCCTGACAAAAGGGGGTGTTATAGAGTGTGTGTGTTTCCTAAACGTCTGTTAGGAGAGGTTAAGTCTCTGATAGGTGGTTATGCAGTGACCAGGGCCGGTCTTAAGCCACTGCAACCTATGCGGCCGCAGTGGGCCCCGCACTTCTATAGGCCCCGCGTAATGCGAATTCTAGGTGTAAATTTGAAGTAACGTCTGTATTATATAAGATAAGATAATTATTAAATTAAATCCTTTTACTTATTAAAGGCTTCCAGGAATTCTCCAAAAATGATAAAATATAAGAAAAAGTCATGAAAATCTCCTAAAACTATTAAAATCTTCTGAAAACTGATGCAAATCTTCTTAAAACAGACAAAATTGTCATTTCGATGTGTCATTCAATATGGAAAACGGCAATCCTATTCGCGATTTTAAAAAAACGGCACTGTCAGCTTTCATTTAATAAAAATGTTATAATAAGCCGAATTTGAACCAAAACAAGAAGTTCCAATACTTGATTTACTTTAATAGTCACTGGCATACAAATATAGATCTAAATCTATCTCGACCTCTTAGGAAAAAAAAAACAAAAACAAAAGCGATATTTTGCTAGTCGAGTTTAAATCTAAAAGGCAGATCTGAATGTTTATCGGCTTTTGGTTGGACCACTTCTATCTACTGGAGATGGCTCGATCATAAAGTTAATTTGACTGAGATTTTGTACTTAGTAAAGTATTAATAAAATGCAAAAACGAATTTATATTCTAATACAAAATCTTAATTTTCACTTAGTATCCTAATAAAAAACCAAAATTACCCCCCGCGCAATCAGTTTCGCATAGGGCCCCGCAACCTGTAGGACCGGCCCTGTCAATGACAATGATGAAATTAACGTACCTAGTGCAAATGTGAGACGACCTTAAGACATGAAAGCGTATAGACTTTATTTTTGTTGTGAGCTAGATTTTGTTTAAATATCAGTTTATTTCTTTACTATGAGATCTATATCTTTATTTCCTAACTATTAGATCTAGATCTCATCTCAAGTTAAATCGTGAACAATAACAGCTATAATGAGTTTTTGTTCACAAAGAAGTCAGTGGAAGTTATTCAAAGTTTATATATAAAAAAATGTAAAACGCCTTCATCGGTTCAGTTGTACTAGATGTTTGGAGCTACAAGTCAACAACCGACCAACAACAAGGAGGGGTGGGGGGAGGGCGGCAAAAAAAAAAGGGGGTAGCCCTTGACCTGTGTGATTGGCCTGATTCATGTGTGTCATTAGGCCGCACTATTTCAACAATAAAGACTTGTTATTATTATACATGTCTTTGGGAATGTATTACATCAGCTCTTCACGAGTTATTTGTAAATTCAAATAAAAAATCTTTTTGAAGTTGTTGGTCTGACCTTGCAATTCAGTGAATAGAAACGATATAACGTTAAATATAAAACGGAAAAAGACATGTTATTGAGCAGATATGCTCAAACTTCTTTGAACCGGTGTAACACCCTAATTCTGTTGGTGTTACTGGATTAGTGTGTTGTTAATATCTCTTCTGGTATTGATGTATATGCTCAAAGCGCTTTGGGGAGGGGGATATCTAGGAGGGGAGTTGATTTTCCGTGCTGCCTTTAGGCGCTCAGTAAACACAACTCTGCCCGAGTCGAGCCCCCTTCTAGGTAGCCAAGCCAAGCCAAGTTAGCCTATCGTCCACGCTTCCCACAATTCATACATGTGTATGCCTCTGATTCAGGGCTAGCGGACAGGGCAGCTTTCTTTTTTTCCCTCTTGATTAAGGCCGCTTCAATTATTTTGTCCCAGCACGCACAGTCTGTCTCCATGAACTCCGGTCTTTGGCTATGTTTTCCCACATACTTTCGCTGATGCCTGTGGCTCTCATGTCTCGCTTGCAGGCCTCTCTATTAATTAGTCTTGGGCGGCCCTTGGGTCTGACTCCTTCCACAAGCTCAGCATATAAGATATCTTTCGGGATTCTACCATCTGGCATACGGGTGACATGACCGAGCCAGCGTAATCTTCTTTGTGTTAGGATAGCATACATGCTGTTCATATTGGCCAATCTCAAAACTTCCTGATTGGAGACATGGTCCCTCCAAGAGAAGCCCATTATGTGTCTCAGGCAGCGCAAGTGGATTGAATAGTTTCCAATCCACGTTATACCAGACAAGAAATCAGAAACTTATTTACAATTACCCGTTTGGCAGAATTTGTGGTATCCTTGAGTACAAAATGGGTTAGGTCCCTCTTTTGTAGAGATTTCAAGTGAGTTCACGCGTTAAAGTGTTCAACACCCAGTCGGCTATGTTCAAGGGAAGAATGTCTTCAAATCTTCGATTTAGGTTGCCATAGAAACGAGCGTAAAAGTAATACTAAATAGTAGTGATGGTCGAGTTGATTTATTTTTCAAGTAATCCGTAGTGATGGGCAAAAGTTAACTAAAAAGTTAGAAACTTTAAGTTTTAACTAAATAAATTTAATTAAGGCCAAAGTTTAACTAGAAAAAATAATTTTATTAAAATCGTAGTTTAATTAATTTTCTTTTTGAGTTACAAACTAGAAAGTTTAATTAAAATTTGTAAAACTTTTCAACATGTGGTAGCGGTTGAAATGCACATCCCTGTTTTCTGGTAATGTGATATCAACAACTTTGATAATAAAAAAAAAATATGTATTTAACAACTATTCTGTGAGTCTGCATTTGAAGAGGGCAAAAGTAAGATGCTGGTAGAAGTTATGGGAGTCAATATCTGCTCTTTAAAGTAAGCAGTATTATCAAATGTTTGTTAAACATGTTTTGCCAAAAGCTTCTATGCAATATTATGAATGGGGTTGCTCCGAATTTTTTGTGAGATGTGGTGGTGGTTAATTTTTATTTATATATATATAAATATATATATAGTGGGAATCTGATAAGCTTGTTAGGCCAATATTTATAATAGTGGTTTTAATCAATTCATGTGCGTCATACAATAGTTTATTAACTGCAGGAACATCAAGAAGGTCTACACCCTTTTTATATCTTAAACTTTAATGAAGCTAAAGCGTAAAATAGATTCTAGTCTTATATAGAACTCTAGGTCTAAATTCACAGTAGGCCTATATATGATCTAAAAGCGTTAGGATAATTAACTCTAGTTAAAAAAAATCTTAATCCACACCCTCCCTGCCCATGAAGTAAATAGACTGCGTCCGAATGATATTAACAACCTGGTCAGATAGACATCCTAGTGTCTGTGTAGTCGATGATACTACAAGACTACTCTGTTGTTGTTTTTTTTTATTGCAATAGTGTTTGCTTAATGTCGAGTGGTCAGACAAGAAAATAACACACTGGCTTTGTTAGTCAAGCATGTATTTACACAAAAATAGTTACACGAGTTAAATGTTTCATAAAACTCCAACAATTTCGTTTCTATATATTCTCTGGTTACAACTTCTCAATGTGAAATTCTAAATCTATTTTATTTAATGAGATTCTAATCTTTACCGGTATAAGTAAAATTTTCCTTTATATAATAAGTTAATAAACTTTTTTAAACAATAAAAGTATCCTTCGTTTCTGAAGGCTTTAATTCAAAGGTAAAATACAAGCACACATATTGATTTAGATATTTTTTTTAAATTGTTTTTTTTGTGTGTGTGTGCAATAACATTTATGTGTGAAACATCTTTTTTGTTATTAAATATTTCTGCAATATTAAAAGAATTAGATCGAACTGTACATAAAAAAAAGTTATGAATGGTTTGCAATAGTTTGATAAATTTTTGTAAGTTTATTTTAACTAAATTTTGAAATCCATGATAAACTTTCAGTTTAACTTCTTTTTTTAGTTGAAACTTAGTTTTAGTTTAACTTTTTAAATATAGTTTAGTTTCCATCACTAGTAATCCGATTGAACCGTTTTTAAGTTCTATAAAATTTTCATTTTCCTATTGACCCAATTTGTGAATCCTGTTTGGCTGTGATATGTAACATATAATGAGATCATGGAATGTTTGCGCTATTATTATTCAAAGCTTATCGTCTAAACAATATAAATTGTTATTACAGTAAGATTTTCTGGTGGGTAGCACCCGAGATAGAGACATTAATATACATTAATACTTAGAGAATGAAACAATAAGTCATTACTACAGAAAAAAATTCAAATGCAACAAACAAAAAGTCGCGACGTTTAAAATAAAGTTAAACGTGAAAATTAAATGTCATGAGACATCGGTCTAAAAATCTCACCGTTTAAAAAAGTATTTTTTTGAGATTACTTCCCTTAGCTAAACTCTATAATTAAATGTATATTCGGACGACTGTGTGGAGATACCCTTTGTAATGATTGAGATCAGGAATTGCGGGGAGTATGCTTTCCAGATTAGGGCAGGTAACTTAACTGAGTGTTCAAATGGTGTGCAATAGATATGTAAGAGACATCTCCAATCCCTGTTCTTCTGTTTACACACACCTAATTAAACTCAGATGGGAATCGAGCCAAACTTTTAAAGTTCGGGTTCGTTTCGGTAAGATTTTAGTTCGGTTCGATGACGAGTATAGTTTGTGTTCGGTTCGGTGAGTTTGGTTAGATCTAAAGTTCGAATTCGGTTCGGTTCGATGTTATGAAATTACATAATAGCAAAATCTATATGCAAGTAATAATTTTCAATTAAATTTATTAGATAAAAAGAGATACTAAACCCTAAAGACAGACAGAATGTCTCCATATTCAAACTCCATTTCTGGCAAATAATTCTTAGATGTTTTACGGTTCAACGCTTGAAATGTAATAAAAATTACAGTGCTAAACACACCATCACATGGTTCTCATTCAACAACTTGCCACAAAGGGTTCCGTTTGACTTTTTTTTTTAATCTCCTTACTGCCAGTTCGCTATGACATCCATCCAAACTTTTGGCGGTACCAGTTGACACTCCCACAAATTTCTCCCAAAGAATTGAAGCATTCTCCCAAAGAATTGAAGCATTCTCCCAAAGAATTGAAGCATTCTCCCAAAGAATTGAAGCATTCTCCCAAAGAATTGAAGCATTCTCCCAAAGAATTGAAACATTCTCCCAAAGAATTGAAACATTCTCCCAAAGAATTGAAGCATTCTCCCAAAGAATTGAAGCATTCTCCCAAAGAATTGAAGCATTCTCCCAAAGAATTGAAACATTCTCCCAAAGAATTGAAACATTCTCCCAAAGAATTGAAACATTCTCCCAAAGAATTGAAACATTCTCCCAAAGAATCGAAACATTCTCCATAATGTCCGAAGCTTCTTTGAACATGACTCGAGCAGTGGTGATCCCATGCACGGTGCTTATATCGCTATTTCTTTTGTGATTTGTAAACTTTTATATGTATGGATATATTCATGTGTGTATGTATGTGTGCCCCCCCCCCCCCCCCAAATGAAGCAGTTTTTTTTAATGCGACCCTCGATAGCCCTGCGCCGGGACAATTTTGTACAAATACGCTGTATTCCTTGGTGCTATTAGAGCATGGAATGGGGTGCCTAACTTAGTCAGGAAAACCAACAACTTGGCAGAATTTAAATCATTGTTTATAACGCATGACTAGATTGACCTGGGGACACGCGTATTTTATAAGATAAGAATTCTACTTTAAACAGGCGACCAACCTTTGCAAGAGCGATTTAAGAAATGCAACATTTGTTACCCCGCTCCCTATTACCTCCCCCTTGTTCAGAAGTGTATGTTTGTGTATGTTTGTGTGTTTCTATGTGATCTTGGGAAGAGGTTAGCTGTTGCTTCTGAAGTTGAGTTACTTAAGACAGACAACTCCAGAACGTGGAATTGAAAGATTGTGTTATTGTAGTGAGTTAGATTTAGTTCGAAAATATTATTACTAAGGCCTAGTACATTTATTTTATCTCATATCGACTTCATTATGTGAAGGATAAAGGCTATATTTAATATTGTTCACAAATAAGTTATTTATTTTAAGTTTTAGAAGTTAAAACAAAATAAGCTTATTGCAGTTTAGTTGTCTACCAAAAGTTTGTTGCTATATGGCTATATCATCTTAGGAATCCTTGGGCCTTAGGCCTCATTTCTTTGCCTCTTTTTTTGGGCTTTATATTTATATGCCTCTTTTATGGGCCCTCTTGCCTCTTTTGTGGGCTTTTTTTCCTTTATATAGATTTTTATTTGTAAGTTCTCATAATTCACAAGTATTATTATTATTATTATAGCTTTTATATAGCGCTACTTTCATGCTTATAGCATGCTCAGAGCGCTTTGGTCCAATCTCATTTGTGGACCAGTGGGGGGGGGGGGGGGTATCTAGGAGTTGGTTTTCCGTGCTGCCTTTAGGCGCTGAGTAAACGTAACTCTGCCCGAGTCGGGTGTCGAACCTCGAGCCCCCTTCTAGGTAGCCAAGACAAGCTTCCCATAAACAATTGAAAAGTGATTAACCTTAAAATATAATAATAGTAATAGTAATAGAAATATTATTTAATATCAAAGACATACTACCTAACCATTGAAACCACTAGAGACAGAAAATATAGAAAATTGATACAATTATCCTCTACCCCAGAACAATCAACACAATATCAAATATCCCTGACCCCCAACACCCCATTTCTGGAATACTAATTGTACAAGTATATGAAAATCAAGCTAGATAATTTTCTACCCTAAAATCCATTATTTTCCTAAATGTCAATTCTAAGTGATTATTAGGATCAAACACCTTATTATTATGTAGAGCTTTGAGCCAGCTAGCCCAAACAAGATTCCTGTATTCGGAAACAATAATCAAGTTATAGTAATGTATTATTTTATTTTTTAGTTTCGGCAGCTTGTTTAAAACAATAGACAAGTTAACATTTACATAGTTGCCACAGTTTGCTTCTAATAAGTCCCTTACAGTACTTCTAACTTTAAAGAATAATGGACATTCCAAATACATATGTTTCTCATTATCAGCATTTTCAAGATGGCATAATTTACATTTACGGTCATTTGCTCGTTTTCCAACCATAGGGGTCATCCCAAAGATAAGTCTATAACTTATCTCTCTAGCTTTTGGTGGGATATGTTTGCTGTGTAGGTTTATGAATGTGTCTATGGATTCTGTCACCCCAAGAACTCTCCCCCACTTAATCCTATTCACTAGGCTTTCATGTATCAGCTTTTTAAGTGTTGTGTATGATTCTTTGGTTTCGTTGTGTATTAAATGTTCATTACCAGGTAAAATTCTTGAAATAGATCTGTAAAATGGATGAGTGACTGTACCAAAATAGTGAGGAGTATCATTGTGTATTGGAAGAAGAATACTTAATCTTAAACCATAAGAGTAAATTGTCAAGGGAAAGTTTGTTGGGTTTCTAACTACTTGACCTACAAATTTTAGCCTTAGCGAATGTATTTTTGTTTTAACATCTTGCAAGTTTATCCCCCCATCCTCTTTGTTTTGAATGAGTGTAGTGTGCTTAATGCTCCTAACTGTTTTTAAATATAAAGCTTCTAATTAATATGTTCAGCTTGTTTGTGAAGTTAGGATGTGGCTCTGTAATGTTAGCTAAATAGACAATCTTTGGGATGACCAAACTATTTATCAATACAGCTCTACCAAATATTTATAATTTTTTTTTGGGTCATCCTCCCTGAACAATAGTTAAATGCACGTCTTCTGTAAAGTAAAAATCTTTGGGAGAATTTCAGTTTAACTCTTTTTCTCTTATTTGACGAGGCCAACGTTGATTTGACCTCATTAAATTAAATTAATGTTTAATTTTGATAAACTTTATTTTGTGTTATATAAAAGGAGCATGCATTTCCCTTTAATTCTATACCAAATACAACATTTCCTGATAACAAACAACAAAGCTATTGAAGCCCAATCATAACAGGGGCAGTGAAATAGTCATGGGCAAAATGAAGAATTCTTTCGAAACGTGGGAAAATAATTACGGAGAGAAAGAATTAAGCTAGACAAGAATGTTATCAAAGAATTTCCTTTTAGAATATGTGTCAGCAGTACAAGGCCACGAGCTTTACAGGGAAAGGGTGGGGGAGCGATGGGCTGTTGTTAGTTATATATAGCAACACTTAGGAAATCCCCACATTTGATACTAGCCCAGAGCTCCAGGTACTGCTAAGGCCGCCTTTCTGTTTGTACAGCAAGAGCCTAGATCTATATCTCACTTCATGGGATCATGAACAAAACAGTTGGCTGATTGGGAACTGTGTGGACAGGTATTTCGAACACAGGTGTAATGATGTTTCTAGAAAGTTGACAGTTTTTGTATATCGTTAGGAAAATCCTAGCTACCCCAAACCCTGGTTTGACCGTTATGATTTTAAAAATTATAATTATATTTACTACAACAGCTTATCTAAGAAATTAATGAAGTTTGTACAAATCATATTGTAAAGAGCCAAAAAATCTCTAACCTCTACATGTAAATTCAGGTTTATGCGTAAAATCCTTCTAGGACTCAATATTTTTTTGTGTTATATGTACAGGATGCGTGAGAAAATGCGCAAAGACACTGTTTGGAAGTTACTATTCCTTTAGTATAGTTCCATGGCTGGACTGTTAATAACTTAATTATGCTAAGTTTACTAGGTAGACTTCCAGCAATAATGAAGTATAGAAGAAATAATAGAGTGAGAAATTATAGACCACTTCATCGAAAAGAAAATGATTTTTTTAATAAAATGCATGTTCACTAAACACTAATTGAACTAATTTAGACATTTCTTCAATATGTGAAACCAAAATTAATATTCTATAATTAGCCAAGCATAACTAATCAATGTACATAAAATCTAGTTATTCAAGGATTAGACATTATGAAATATTCAAAACTATATTATCTGCAAATTTGTCATTTAATTGAAAACATTTTTTATAAATTCTTGATAAGGTATACTTTTAACGAAGAGAGGTCACATATAAGGGTTATTATACGATTTTTAAAAAACATGGTAAGAATAAAAAAAATGTCAATGAAAAAAAAAAGATTTTATCTGCAATTTGCCTGCAGGAACAGCGGGTGAGAATGGGAGGGCAGGAATCGGAAGTACCTGGAAAAAAAAAAGAAAGTCTTAAGACAGCAAACATGTAAAACGGATGTTAAAAGCTAAACAAGTGTGTGGGTAAGGGCAGAGGTGGAATAATTTCTACGCTAGGGTTTTGGTGCTCGTACTGTTGTGATCCTGAGAAACTCTCATCCTGGAAGTTATATCGCTACTTTTAATTTCTTAAACTTTGGACGGTCTTCTGGCTTCGACTATACAATAACATAGGATTGGACTTTTGTTCTCGAGGGAGTGTGAGAAACAGCTGGGGGTTAGTTTCAAGCTTTCATTAGTGTTTCATGTTAATGTTAAGCTGACTGTTAACTTGTCATCTTATTTGATAGACTAGATGTTCATTCATACAGGGAGAATTCAAATCAATGTCTGTAATGTCTCTCAATTAACTTTGAAGGTAAATAATGAAATAAATACAAAAAAAATTGAATCATGTAAATCAAAGCTGAATTAAAGTGTTTTGTTTGACGGCTTTGAACTTTAATAGTATAGTATTATATCCTGACCCTAGGGGCAGGCTTTACATTTCAAACTGTTTATCCACATACACCCACACGATTTCATACATAATACTGATGTTATGTGTTCTTTTTTTTTAAATTTTTTTTTATAATTACAGTAATCTAAGCCAAGAATAACCCTTCACATCTAATCCAACTTTTTTTTTAAACTTAGAGGAGAATAAGATTTAGATCTACATCTAGAATTATGTAGAAATACACATCAAGAAAGAAAGAATCTGGAACGAAAGAGAGTTACGTGTAAAAAGTGCTTAAAGCGAGAGGAAGTATATGTGTATACCTTGCGAACTTTTAAAAAAATATATTGGGTCGAATTTGATCGTGAAAATGGCTTAGTTGTTTTAGGCGAAAGTTAAGTTAATTTTGTGTTTTGTCGTCCACCGTAAGTAAGAGAATAATTGATTGGTTAGTCAGTCATATAGGGATTTGTATAAAACATAATTTCTTTTTTTTTTTGTTCTCAAGACAGACATGAAGGAGCAGTTCGCCGTCTTGTTGATCCTAAATTCTATATTAAGATGGACTTCTGCGGGCCATTACTCGGACATGCTGACATTTTTCAATGACAGGCTGGACAAACAGAGCTACAACCCACAGATCAGGCCACTGATTGACCAAAGTCATGTCCTCGAAGTGACCGTAGCGTTTGAGCTGGTGTCCATAGTGGAGGTCAACGAGGTCACACAGAGTTTCAATTGCAACGGCTTCCTGTTTTTTAAATGGACTGATGAGGTACACAGAGTTATACTTCTTGACATTTTTCTTTAATTATTACAAAGACGGGACTCTGACGGGAGACGTGGTGGCTGATAATAAAGTCCTAAGCTTCCGGATCGGTGGATCCCAGGTTCGAATCCTGATGAAGACCGGGATTTTTTAATATCTATTTCGTAATCTTCAGGGCGCCTCTGAGTCCACCCAGCTCTAATGGGTACCTGACATAAGTTGGGAAAGTAAATGTGGTTGGTCGTTGTTCTGGCCACATATACCCTCGTTAAGAAACAGATGGCCTTAACATCACCTTCCCTACTTCTGTTTATAATGAGTTATCATTATTTCCCAACGTCAAAGTGGCGTCCGGGTGGATTATATTCTATTGAGGAGACGTTTAGAACATTAGGGAAGCTAAGCAGAGCATTTGTTGGGGGTTCCCTAGGACCGAATCCATAACCCTAGCTCCGTTAACTCTACGACATTGTTCTTATAACAATGACAAACAAGGATAGGGGAGTCTGATAGATTGATTGATATTAACTATTTAAAAAAAAACTATTAAAAAAAAAACTTTGCCCACAATAACTATCTCCTCCACATAAAGCATGTTTTCTATTACCTTGTATCGATACAACTTCAATAAATAAATGCATATATATACATATGGCCGCAAGTACAAGAATATAAGATGAACGACTGTCTGAATAATTGCTTACAAGTCTTGGCCGTTTCTTCGGAATAGTATTCTATCCTTCCCCTATAACTCCTGAAATAGAGCAGGGCAGAATTTGAGTCATGGGTTAATATGCATGTTGCGTATGACGTAATCATCTTCTTTTTTGAAGTAACGTCTGTATTATATAAGATAAGATACGATAATTGTATTAGGCAGGGTCCGAGTTAGGTACACAGTTGGATGTGCAAGCCACGTGACCATTCAGCCCTTACGCTGTAATTTCTTTTTGAAGAAATAATTCTAGCTCCTTTCACTTAACATCGGGATTTCGATCCTGATTATTCCTGACATTGTCAATCTCTCATTATCTCGTTCTATTCTAAGTGTTCGTAACATTTATCTTATCTTCTTATCTTATATAATACAGACGTTACTTCAAAAAAGAAGATGATTACGTCCTACGCGTCATGCATTCAGTCATGCATGTTAACCAATGACTTAAATTCTGCCAAGTCAATGGTTTTCCTGGCTAGCTCAGGCAACCCATTCCATGCTCTAATAGCCCTAGGGAAGAAGGAGTATTTGTACAAATTTGTCCTAGCATATGGGATGAGGAATACCCCTTTATTTTTGTGTCTTTCAGAGTATTTTATTTAATATTTAAGTATGTATGTTAGTAAGACTTATAACAGAAACGATAAAATACACACTATGGTTACTTGCGATTGGGTCTATTTAATGATGATGAAATTATCGTATCAAAAAATGATTTAGTTTTTAAAATAATAGTTTTAAAAAACGAAACAACACAAGATTTTTATATATAATATATACTTTGGATTAGGGATAGAGAAATGTAAAACTTAAAATTGATACCTTTATTCTTAGTGAACAGGATATGTAGGATAACTAAAGAAAATAGATGATAAACAGGAGAGCCACTTAGTATTTTTTTAGTTCTTGAGGTTATGTTATTAGAATGTTCTACTTTTATCTGGTAAGTCGTTTGAAAAAACTTTAGTTGTTTCAAACACAATATGATCACACTGCATGTGTGTGTTTGTGTGTTAAGTGTTACCTTATTGTGCAAGAGATGTTGATCTGTATCTGACCTAGATTCTTGCCTGGAATAAAACAGATAACGTGGACAACGGGATTCACCCTCTGCCAGCAGATATTTGGAGGCCTCGAGTTATACTGATGAATACACTTGAGAGAAGAGATCTATTTGATGACGACACAGCGTAAGTAATACTAAACAGAACAAACAATCCAGGGCAGCCTCTGAAAAAATATGTTCCAGTGTTTTTTGTTGTGTGTATGCGTGTTTTTTGTTGTGTGTATGCGTGTTTTTTGTTGTGTGTATGCGTGTTTTTTGTTGTGTGTATGCGTGTTTTTTGTTGTGTGTATGCGTGTTTTTTGTTGTGTGTATGCGTGTTTTTTGTTGTGTGTATTTATGTTTTTGTTGTGTGTATGCGTGTTTTTTGTTGTGTGTATGCGTGTTTTTTGTTGTGTGTATGCGTGTTTTTGTTGTGTGTATGCGTGTTTTTTGTTTTGTGTATGTGTGTTTTTTTGTTGTGTGTATGCGTGTTTATTGTTGCGTTTAAACGACTCTACTTATTCGTGTGTTAAGACCTTTAGTTTTTTTTAAAAAAGCTGTATGAACATATAAAAAGTACAACCAATTTGATTACTGTCAATTGTGATTACTTTAAACTAAGATAATTTTATTGGTCCAAACAAACAGAAATTCTGTTCGACTACAATCGTTCGTCCATTTCTACTAACACACCCTTAAGAGATCTTCGAAGGAGTTCGATACTGACATTAACGAGAGGGTAACACTAACTCTCAATCGCTCATCATGGCGTGAAGCCTTAAGTGTCGGAGTCTCAAGATACGAAGCAAGGAGGGCAACCTGCATGAAAGAACACAGAACCAACAAAAGTCTGAGAGAAGTCTGCAGTAGACCCAACGTACCCATGCCATGTGTGTGGCCTGCTTTTTAAAGCGTGGATTAAACTTTACAGTCATCTTCGAGTTGAGAAATGTGTTCATCTTCGACCACGAAGGAGCCTACACTAAAACAATAAAAATATAGATGCAAAAACAAAGAACATAACAACTAATATAAGCAAATGCTAGATGACTTGGACTCCTTTGTACTTCTCGATGACGATGAATGACTTGGAGACACAATAAATGAACGTATTGTGGGTGAGGATTGTGGAATACGAATGGCAATGACAATTCAAACTTTTCTTTTTAATCTCTAGATAGACAGACAAAAATACAGGTAATACTTTACATAGTCATTTCCTGTTACATTAGGACTCAGTTGTCTTAAAAATCCGATAATCAATGAGTTTGTATTTTTCGTTCCTATCTAAATTAAATTAAAAATAAAATAAACATACTCACTGCAGAGACTTTTGTCAATGCTCGTGTCAATCCTTGTGTCAATCCTCAAGACCAAGTTACCGCTCTTGATCTAGATTGATCTTGTTACTGAAACTTAAAGCTTTTAGCACCTTCCCTACTGCTAATGGATCATTCAATGGATGCATACAATTAACCGAGATATGTTTAGGTAATCACTTCACCTGACACTATCTATGGATTTATAATGAAAGAAAATGTTTATTCTACATAATTGTACCTCCAAATATCTTAAAAACTAATATAGAAAAAAAATCTAGATTTAATATTGATGTCAAACCATTAATTATCGCTCAGTGTTTTATAAAGAAAGCCTTTTGTGTTAATTATTACAAATTAGATAGCTACCACATGAGAATCTAATGCTAAGTCCCTTTAGATACTTGAGTTCAGTAATATTAATATATTTATACATTAGTAAGGAAAGTTCAAAGTCAAGCTTAGTATACACGTAAAAGAAAACTGGTTAACGGTTAACCTGGTAAAACTGAGCTTTGCATCGTCTACAATATGACCAGCAAGCGTCCACCATTACTAAAATTTATTTTTTTCCCCGGAATGACGATGTCATAGCCGATTAAAACGGCCAATTATTTTTCGTATCGACACTAGCATTGTTGCTCTTCCCTCTGTTTATGGTAAGACTTATTCTAGCTGCATTGTCTGCAACAACATTTATCTTTTCCTGGGTCTTACCATAGACAGAGAGAAGAGCAAGGTGTTCAAGATAAAGGAATCCAACAACACACCCATTACAGTCCAAGGTGAGGCGCTGAAAGAGGTGAAAAAGCTTCACCTATCTCGGCAGTATCCTAGACCACTATGGAGGAACAGATGCAGATGTCAGAACCCGCATTGGTAAAGCTCGAGCAGCCTTCCATCAGCTGAAGAACACTTGGGGATCTAGGGAAATAGGCAACACCATTAAGATAGGCTCTTTAACACCATTGTTAAGCCGATACTACTTTATGGAGCAGAGACCTGAAGAGCCACTATCACCACCATGAAAAAAATCCAGGTATTCATCAATACCTGCCTGGGGAAGTTTCTTATGATCCGTTGGCCAGTCAAAATCTCGAATGAGGAACTGTGGCAAAGAACAAAGCAGCAGCCCATTGAAGTAGATATTCTTCAGAGACGCTGGAGATGGATAGGTCACACCGTTCGCAAGCCAGCATCCAACATAACAAGGCAAGCCCTAACCTGAAACACCAAGGAAAGAGGAAGAGGGGACGCCGCGATCTGGAAGCAGATGCCAAGCAGATGGGCAAGACATGGGGACAGTTGGAGAGACTCGCCCAGAACCAAGATGCCTGGAGGAAGCTTGTTGGTGGCCTATGCCCCAGAAGAGACCACAGGCAGAGATGAGATGACTAGCATCATTGATGTTTTAAATTTCATGCTAACAATACTACTACTCAATCGACTTCTTCATGGAGGAACCTGGATGGGTGGGCGAGAGCTGTTCTCAAAAACGGTTCTAACGATTTTCATAGAAATTTAACAATTTATATATATTGCTGAGAAAATAATTACTAGTTTGTTGGATACACAAAGAAAACTCTAGTTTGACCGTTAAAAGTTTTCAAAGCAAAAAAATAAATGTAAATTAGGCTGGAGACTATATCTATGTCTAGGGCCAACATGGCATAGTCAGCCGTATTACCGTAATTATGCGATAACTGAGCAAATTAAAGTTGCTTTAATTTTATTGAATTTTATAAGTGTTGCTTACATTTTTACGTAAATCTAATATAGATTACATCTAGATTCTAGATCTATAAGTAGTTCTACACTATATCCTTAGAGTTCCAGATCAGAACTTTAGGTCTATTGTTAGATGTAGATGTCCATATAATAAACATTCAAATACATAATGTAATAGTATACCTTCCTCGCTGGCCGAATCAGAAAATGCGTTTTAGCAGATGACGGTGTCACTGGTTCGATACCCGAACGAATGAAACTAAAGTGTATTTTTTTATTTGTTTCTTTTTGTTCAAATATTTTATTATATTTAAAGTTGAACAATGGACGAGGTATTGTCTGTTTAAACATTATATTTTAAACGTTTTCTTGTTCGTTATATAAAGAGATCCTCGCTACTTCGCTTGTATTTCATCTTAAATAGTTTCCCTTTAGTCAGTAACTGTTGTTTTTTTTTCCTTTCACATTGTTTTGTACAAATCACGATGTGTTTGCAGCTGGGTCTTTGGATTGTCTCTCTTTTTTTAAAATTAATTGTGCTTTTTCAGATGTATTATATGACAATCATTTCCTTAATATCGCCTATCTATCTCTTCCAGTCCCGTGTTTATACTTAGAAATGGCACAGTGATCTGGGTACCTGGAAGCTTGTTTCCCACGTCTTGTCAACTGAAGATGACGAATTACCCTTTCGATCAGCAGACGTGTCATATAAAAGTAAGTTGTGTATGGTTGAACGAGTGTGAAGTTGAAAGAGATTTTAACACTAGATCCATTGACGAAAGCTAATTATAGAATAGAAATGTTCACGAGAAACAATGTCAAGGACGCCTTATTCAACTTTAATGTTGCCAACTAAAATAAAACCTTATATAATATGATTCAACGTCGCTTAAAGGTGCACACAAATTATGAGTTTTGAAATACATAGCTTATTAACACTTCCTTCATTCTGTTCACCGGATACACCAAAAATGGGGAAGCGCTGTATTTTCCTGTATTCGGACCTTCATAAGTACATTTTCTAAAGTATCTACAGCACACTATCCTGCACAGAGCAGCTCAAGTAGGAAATAATATTCACTGTACTTTAATAATAGAACCCACAGACTAGTAGGAAATAATATTCACTGTACTTTAATAATAAAACTCACAGAGACTAGTGGGGAAAAGTATTCACCGTACTTTATTATAGAACCCAGAGACAAGTAGGATCAATGTTTGAAATATTTTATTTGAAGGAAGGTGAGCCTCATTATCCCGGCTACGCCCTTGAAATTATGACTGTAGTTTTCTTAAGTTGTTCTCAGGCTGAGGCCTAAATTCGAATATATTTACTTTAGAAATAGATCCTAGCGACGGCAGGAAATCGGATCAAAGTGTAAAATATATTATTTGTGCGGGGGGAATCGATCCTAAACCTTCTCTTACACCCAAATGGCCACGCTAATAAAAATCGGGAAAAGGAGGGGGGGGGTAAATTAGTTTTTTGTTGCTTTTTTTTCGCTGGGTTGAGGTTGAAACTCAAACTCGTCTGGCTACATGGATTAAATTTGGTCAATATAGTTTTGCTTTTGTTCTTTTCTTCTTTTGGAGATACCCAAGCTTCCTTTGGGTGCCCTTAGGTCACTGGGGATGGAGAACTGAATTTTGGTGACTATTTTAGTTGTTTTTTTACCCAACGTTTGCTTGAATTTTCCTAGATAAATGGAAAGACAAAGGCTTAGCCCTCGGCACCAAAATCAGATTGATGCGCTCCCTGGTCTTGGCCACATTCTTATATGCTTGTGAGTCTTGGAGCTAGAGAGGAGGATCCTAGCAACGGAATTGAGATGCTATAGAAGCATCCTAGGTATTGCATTCACAAACCAAGAGATTAGAGACAGGGTTACTGCAGCGATTGGACTCCATGATGACCTGCTAACTATAGTAAAAAAAAAAAATGCAAGCTTAAAATCTTCGGGGCTCGCAAAGATCTTCCTTCAGGGAACAGTACCAGGAAAAAGAAGAAGAGGCAAACAGAGATGGCGATGGGGGGGGGGGGGATAACATTAAAGAATGGACGGGCCTGTCATTGAAAGAGGTTCTAACTAAGGCAAAAGACAGGGAGGAATGGAGAAAGACGGTCGAAGAGTCTCTCTTAGTTCCCCAACGGTCCAACAGACTAAGGGATAGGTAAAGGTAAAAGGTAAAGGTAAAATGGAGCCCAGTGACTAGTCGCAAATAGGGCAGGTATGTAAAAAATTTTCGCTCCGCCTGGCTACCCCCCCTGAATTAAATCATGTATGCTAATGATAATGTGTAGTGCTTGCATGGTAGTTTGCGTGCAGTCCTACATGATTTTGTTTTCTGTTTGGTCAGCTGGTCGCTATGTCGCACGACGAAAGAGAACTACAGTTTAGAGCGCTGTACCCCTATGCCAGAAATGAAACCTATACACTTAATGGCGAATGGGACTTGCTAAAAACGGAGGTCAGAACAGAGACATTTGATGCCAGCTATGTGAATCTATCATCCATACAGGTATTTCAAACTAATATAAATTTGAATGACTTACTAAACAGAAACCTTTTATATATGTATATATATATGTATGTGTATATGTGCTGGCTACATGACACCCCTTGTTAACCGTAGGCCACAGAAACAGATGACCTTTACATCATCTGCCCTGTAGACCACAAGGGAAACTTAACTTAATGTCTTGATTAAATTATTATCTCATTTGTGCCTCTACCTACGTCTACTCTGAACTTCTGAAGTCTCTATGTACATCTTGTTTCAAATTGAACTTTGTATGTTTATAAATAAAAGTTATAATTAGTTTTGTTTTAAAAGAAGCTGTGTCTAGCTACAAACCATCGACTGAGTGCTATTTACATCCTGTGCAACTGCAAACTCTTTCTCAACTTCCCAGACTTCACATCTTCGTAAATCTTGTCCTTCACGACATTATTATCTTGTCTGCAGCCTTTCCTCGCTGTACATGGTCTTTTGTTAAATGTCTTGTGCACAGCCGCTAAATCTGGCCAGCTCATACTTATATAGCTTACTCGTCTAACAATGCTGAATCGGTAATCTAGAAAACTAAATTTTTTTTCTTCCTTTCATCTCTTTATGTCTAGAGAAAGTAAGACTGCATCTTAAAACTTTCTTTTTAATCTTTAATTATTGGCTCCACAAAGAGCTCAGGTAATTAGACACGACACTGCTACTGCTAATAATTACTGCTCATAGCAACTGCTCTGTTATGAAAATTATATTCTGTATCGGTTGTCGTTCTTATGTTTACATGTGCTTGTAACTCGTCTGTGAGAATGTGTTCACGAAATGTGTGTTGTGTAGTCATTCAGTGTATTAAAGCCATACTATACAGACATGGTTCTCGGCTCTCTTATCTTTATGTTCATAACAATTTAATACACTGGCAGCTACTCTCTATGCTACTATCCACACCTACTGCTCGCTGATATATTTATATATATAGTTCGTCCATCGTGGTTCGATGATGACCACTTTTGTCATCCAGGGGGCTGAGTGCTTTGCACTGGGGTTCTGTGCCTCCTCATGTAGCTGGTCGCAGCTATAACAGCTACTCTTACAGCTACTGTTCACAGCTACTTCTCAAGGCTTTGATTTGAATAACTCACACGTGTAAATGACTTGCACTTATTTCATTTCGATTCTCTACTCCTGTAGGTCAACTTTGTGATGAAGCGAAGACCAACATTCTTCCTTCTCAACATTCTGTTCCCAGTTGTCTTTCTTTCTTTCCTCAACATTTTTGTTTTTGTCATCCCGGCGGAGTCAGGGGAGAAAATTAGTTACGGTGAGTACAAGTGCCATGATTACCTCTCTTTTGTGAGTATCGATAAGATAAGAGTATAATCGATGACCCTTATATAGTTTATCCTTCGTAGTCGAATATGAGCACATTTCTTCGTTTCTATGAGCTCGAAGATAAAGTCCGATCCTTGCTTTAAAAAGCCGACCGAATACATGGCAAGGGAACAATTTTAGTTAGAGGCCAGGAATAATAAAATCTTTCTTCTTCAACTAATTACTTCACCTCAAATGTTTATCAATTTAAAATGAATAAAAGTATCGATCTAGGCGGTTTGAATTCCTCAAATAATAGAAGGTGCAGCTCCTCTGCCTTCCATCATTTCTCCCATCAAGTAGTAATGGTAGATGTTAAATACTTGGACAACAGGGTTACTTCGTATCTCTGACCTAGCTGGGTCAAAGTCACGTGGCCATGGTCTTTCAAAGAGAACAATGTATATACGTTCCTATCATTTGATGAAGATGTACTAGATTTAGCCATTCTTGATCTAGGCCTAGATCAATTAGTGAGTTATTGTAACGTTTTTATTTTTATTAATTAAATAATTTTCACATTCTGATAACAGGGAAATCAAGAGCCACTCTACCACGTGGCATGAAAGAAATAAGGAAAAACCCCACTGACCAATCATTAACAAAAAAAAAACTTGGATGTTAGCTAAATACATTATTTTATAATTAAATATTCAATCTTTCTGCCATTAAATGCACAACTATGCAGAGACTTTGTTTCGTTTAATAAAATTGACTCCGTATAATTAAAACCAAAAAAAAAGAAAAAAGAATGGTGTCAAATTTTGTTATTAATTATTAATATTGGAAAAAAATGTTATTTAAAAAATGCTGAACTATTTAACTATTTGTATAGTTAAACTTATACAATCAGATTAATCAACATTGCTCTGGATAACTAAATGTATCTCATTTGAAACTGAGAAATATTAGAATGAGGTCAATTAAATGCTGTTCATGAATTTCTTCACTAGCAATTATAAGAGTGAACAACAAAGTGTTTGCTTTTAATGTGATCTGAGGCTAGAAACTAAAATCAATGGCCATGTTCATTATATGTCCAATAAGATAAAAAAAAAAGAAATTAAAACCAACAAACAAAATAAGTATCCAATGTTGACACCACAACGCTAAAATGTAGTACTTTTATCAAAAATGGCAACCTGCACCCATTAAACCACTGTTACATCAGATCTGAACGAAGTGGTCGTCTCCTTTCCATTAAGACTAAAACAGAAAGATTTAAAAACTCCTTTATCCCACTTTCGGTCAGAGTGTTACAAGATCAGCTGTCGTCATCGAGAAGTTCATAGAAGTCAAATTCATAAATCGCTGGTTGTGAGTGTGTATGTGTTACGTGTGTGAATGATGTTCATATTTTCATCTATACTGTTATTGTTACAGTAGTGACGCTGATGTTGTCAATTGTAGTCAAACTGAATTTCCATTTGATTGGATCAATAAAATTATCTTATCTTATCATTCTTTAAAACTATTTTTTAAAGAAATTTGCAGTCCCTTATAGCTTAAGATACTATATTGGCTGGAGTGAAGTGAATTTTAACTATTTTTGTTTTAATCTTTAAGATTTAGTTATCTATAAACAAAGACTGTGTAATAACTATTACGTGTATTTTTATTTCCAGGCATAACAGTGTTACTTGCCATTTCGGTGTACATGAGCACTGTGAGTGGCATGTTACCGAGAGCATCAGAGACACTGCCCTATGTCATCATCTATCTCTTCATTTTACTCATCCTGTCCATGATCACAGTCATCTGCAGCAGCATCATAGTACAACTGCACAACATGGAAGAGGTTGTTACCACTGAAGTTGTTTTCGAAAAACATATATCAACTCTGTCTGTCTGGCAAAAAGTTTGAACATGTTATTTCAGTCACTTCTCAATCTTCTCAGTCTATATTGTAATAAATGTTATATTTCGTTTTGTTCTTAGAAGTTGAATATTCAAGTTATTCCAAATTGTATAAGTTAAAATATAACGTCTAAGGAGGTTTAGTTGCCTACCATGCTATAAGTCTACCATTGTCAACAACAAGCCCCCCCCCCCAAACCCATTATTTGGTTCTGGTGTGTGTGTCTGTGTGTGTGTGTGTGTGTGTGGTGAAAAATAATAACCACAAAAGGTGTTGTGGTCGTTCACCACACTTAGAATGAGCGAATAGGAAGGGAACTACTAAAACCTCTAGGCCTGCATCCTTTAACCTTTACCTATCTCTTAGTCTGTTGGACCGTTGGGGCACTAAGTAAGACTCGTCGACCATCTTTCTCCATTCCTCCCTGTCTTTTGCCTTAGTTAGAACCTCTTTCAATAGCAGGGCCGTCCATTCTTTTACCTTTTCTCTGTCTGCCTATTCTTCTTTTTCCTGATACTGTTCCCTGAAGAAAGGTATTTGCGAGCCCCGAAAATCTTTGTAATATGGCCATAAATTTAAAGCTTGCGTTTTTTACAATAGTTAGCAAGACATCATGGGGTTTGATCGCTGCAGTAACCTTGTTTCTAATCTCTTGGTTTGTGGTGCTGTGTTTAAATGTGATGCCTAAGATCCTTCTGTAGCTTCTCAATTCAATTGACTAACGAGACTAAGACTAACGTCGGGCAGGCTGTGTTAGAGTGTATGTGTGTGTACATGTGTGTATGTGAGAGTGTATGTATTTGTCAGTGTGTGTATTTTTATATCTTTTCAAAACAAAGTCAGCCTGTTTGTAGTGTAATTTTTTAAAGCTTATAGCAACTTACGCTGTCTGTCTGTCTGGTTAAAATTTGAACACGTTATTTCTCCACACTCATTCTTGGATTAAGTTAAAATTTAGCACACTTATTTGTGGTAGCTAATAAAACATGAATCGATAAAAAAGGTTAATCAATTAGATAATTGTTAATTGGTAATTAATTATCTTATTTGGTACTGAAAGAGGTAAATAAATCAAACAGTATTGAGAGATATGGTTATATATGCGAAGTTATTCCCTTATTACATTTGGTCCACGTTTTTCTACCATTTCCATTCTCGGATCAAGTTGGAATTTTGTATAATTAAAAAAATTAAAATTAAAGTAAAAAGTAATGTAAACAATTAGTTGATCAATGAGAAGTAATAAGCTAATTTTGTTTTATATAAAGAAAAGAAAAGGGAGCTAAACGATGAAGTATTTAGTGATTTAGTGGTACTTTCCATGTTTTTTAATTTTAAAAAGTACTTTTTTTAATTTGTGTATTTAGGTTATGTCGATATCGATATTGTTTCATTTTATCCAACGGTAGAGACTTGCCTTGATTAGAATGCCTACGACTTGTATATTTTCTCATGTTTTATTGTAATCATTAAGAAAGATGTCAAATTATTTCGTATAGAGATATACCATAGATTTCAATTATTTTCCCTCTCTCCAGAAAGAAGAAATGTTACAAAGAGTTAAAGAGAATTTCGGCGCTGCATTTTCCAAGGTGAATCTATTACGCCGGGCAGTAACTGCATTTTCTAACAAAGAGAAATTGTCAGCCAAGAATGATTCCGGTGTTGAGGATCTGTCAGCCCATTATAGACCAAGTCAAAACAAGCCAAAAGGTCACGTCTCAGCAGATGAAGAGCAGAAAGTAGTCCAGCGACCAAAAATCAACCAGTACAAAGTAATCGGAAGACATATTAATATAGTTTTGTTTCTGGTATTTCTGGTTATTTACGTCGCACTAACACTTGGGTTTATTCTAAGTATTTCTTCAGACTAGATTTGTCAATAGTTTAACTCCTTATTGCCATTACGTCCTTCATTTTGTCAGGGGGAGACAATCCAAGGCATCAACGAGTGTAAACCAATGCATTTTAATTTTGATTTTGACTTAACTATAGACAGTATGCTTACTGTACAGAGAAGTAGACATCTCTCTCTCTCTCTCTCTCCATTATTATATTTTTGAATATGATTCCAATGTTCAGTTGAAACTTCTGTCAGCGAGTTCAATTTACCTTCCCAAAGCGTTTTAATGAACTTAACGCACAAACATAAATAGAAACCATCGGGTTAGGCCCAAAATGGCGCACTCCCGCATAAATGCAATATTCAATTTCAATTAAGAAATGTATGAAAACACTGTTAAATTACAAGAAGTCGAAGATGTGAAGCTATATTTCCACTCATTTTAAAAGTACTACTTACAACATACAAGAAACTCTCGGGGTTTCCTCATCGTGTCTTCTCTCTATCACTTCCTTCCATCCCTTCTTATCCACTTAGCTCCAGTGATACTAGCAGGTATTACATCAGACACTACATACACACACACACACACACACACACCTAAGAAGAATAAACTAATTACGCCTTATAGAGGAGTTACTGTAAGTTTATGAAACACATTTCGTATTGACATTTTTACTGTAAACTTTTTTTACCTTTTTCATTGTTTTTTTGTTGTTGTTTTTTCATATGCTTATAAATATTCAAAACTTACGCGCCTTTAAATGTACCTATTTAATCGATAGTTTAAAAAAATAGCAAGGCTTTGAATTAGTTCATCCATGTGTTCATCACCCAAAAACAAACTTGCGATCTTAGGTTTTAACAATTTAAATTCAACATATTTACCATACATAACTTCCGTACGCTAAAATGCAAGTGTTTTAAATTCTTGGCAATAATTATATATTGATCTATGGAGAAATGAAAGACCTAAATTGACTGACATCGCTTAAATTTGTGATATCGAGATATTTTAGATTAAATTTTATTGTAAATAATTTTAAAGTTCTGAAGCACGTTCGTGGTGAGAACAATCAAACGCAAAGAGAGAAAATCTTAAGTTTAGTCTTTTGACATTTTATAAGATCTACATTACATTAGATTTACATTTCATTAGATTAATATCTAGACATTCAGCTCTAGCATGACTCAGTGCACACTGGCTTTAGATTTATCTGTAATATACATATATTAAAATGTTTTAAAAAGTAATAAGACTTATAATTTGGGTGTTGTCTTTTCTTCAATAGATTAAAGACTGAATATCAGTGTCATCTTGTGATTAGTTTTATCTAATCATTTTTCATAGTTATCAGATGAATCGCCTTGTGATTTATTTAATTCATTTGATCTTCTTGATCTATATGACATGTCAAAAACTATTTTTATTATGCTTAAATAAATATATGTGTTTGAACTTCAAATAATTATGGCCTTAATTTGCCGTGAAGGATTTTTTCTATTTTAAAGATCCTCTGTAATTCATTAAATATGTAGAAATAAAGTCCAATGTATTACAAAATCATTTTTTTTCCGCAGTTATTGATAGTTTCATTTTTTATTATATTTGATTCTTCTAATCATTGTGACAAGTCAATATCATATTTATTACAAAGAACATCAAACAATAGTACTCACTACAGTAATGAGAGTGAATCTATATAATTTTCAAATACTTTAACAAAGAACTGAACAACAAGACTTCATGGGGGGACTGACACAGCAGAGATTGTCTTTCTTCAAAGTCGTAAAAAATGACAATTTTATAGGCAATAGCATTAACACTCATCCATAGCTTTTTGCTCGTGAAGATGTACTTGCTGTATACTTTTTCAGTCATAAAAATCTTCACCTTCTTGACAACAGATACAGTTGACCTCCATAGTTTCAAGTCATACAGGCAATGGCCATGGGGATAACAAATAGTGTCACAAATCGAGTTAGTCTTTTTCAAGATAATTAAAAAAATAACATCTGAAATCACCATAAAGAATATCTCCTAAAAAATACAAATAAAAAGTACCCACTGAAAGTGGATAGCAAACCAACTATCAAAGGTTATATAACTATTGCCAACATCATGAATATTTTCTTACATAATAGTTAGAGTTAGGCCAAAAAAAAAGGCTTCCTGTTGAAATTTACAGAGTTACTTAAACAAACTCTGTATAAAGGAAATACATACTGGCCATTTTTATAACTGAAAACATTCAGGAGTCGTACACAAAGAAGGTCAAATGGAGTCATCCAGACAGAAAGTCCCATTTAATAATCTATAAAAAAAAAAAAGAGTAAATATGAAGATACCGACAGTTAATATTGCCGTTATATAACTTTACATCTCTTGAGTTGTTCCGAGAAGCAATGATTAATATTTCTTAGTGGCTTTAAAATATTAAACCTCTGAATGGGTAAAACAGTTATGACAATACATTATGTTTAGCTAAAAAAAATTCAACATTTTTTTCTCTATTTGACTATTTACACCAGTACTTCTTGTTAAAATGCCATATCGAACAGAAAAGACAATGTTACTAAAAGCCACAAAATGAGGAACACGATCAAGGATACACAATCGATGTGTTTTCCTATAAGTCTGTACTTGTTGACTCCCAGTGATGTCTTGTTCTCCTTAGCGTCATGCACATCTTCAGGAGCCTTTACAAAAGACGGACTTCTCGGTTTCAGGGCATCACTCAGCATCATTATATGATCCTGACGCTTGTCGAGGTCAGCGTGGACCTTGTTGTTCATCATGACAGAAACTGTTTTAGTCAATGTCTGGGTCTTGGAGAAGGCGCTCTGGAAATTTTCTTTGGCTCTTCGATGCATCGTTTCTTGCTGGGATAAAAAAAACAACAACATTAAATTAGCATTAATTAATTATCTGGCCGCAGACGCCCTCTGAAAGAGCCAGTTGGAGATCTCTCACAAAGAGTGAGGAACAAACATTTGAGACAGTTGCATAAGAATCAACTCAAATACTAGTGGCACCAGTTAGTAAATTAGTAAGTAAGTAAGTAAGTTAGTTATGTCAGTCGTAAGATAGACCTACACTAAATATGTTGACCCTTTCGGTCCTATATTTTTAAAAGCCTGTGACAAGAGCCATGAATACTAGTGATATGTTTAATGTAAATTGCGGGGCCAATAGGAGTAATCGGTATAATAGGCCTAATGTCGGCCCTGTAATTGGACGTGCTTTTATATATGTTGTGTGTGTAAGTAAAAGAATTACACTTAATTACAAATCTAATCATTACTGACCTCATCCTTGTGTGCCAGGTAGACAATGATGATACTGTCAATGACCGTCAGCATAGAGATAATAAGAAGCAAGAAGAGGTAGATGGTCAGCTTTGGAGTCGCTTCCCCTGACCTTGGCAGCAAACTGCCCACAATGCTAAGAAACACAGACAGAGCCAAAAGCACTGTGATACCTGGGGGAGACACGGAATACAAACAATTAAAACAATGGCTATGTATGTTTCTATGTATTTTTCTATGTATGTTTCTATGTATGTTTCTATGTATTTTTCTTAGTATGTTTCTATGTATGTTTCTATGTATTTTCTATGTATGTTTCTATTTATGTTTCTATATATGTTTCTATGTATTTCTATGTATGTTTCTATGTATGTGTCTATGTATGTTTCTATGTATGTTTCTATGTATTTTTCTTAGTATGTTTCTATGTATGTTTCTATGTATTTTCTATGTATGTTTCTATTTATGTTTCTATATATGTTTCTATGTATTTCTATGTATGTTTCTATGTATGTGTCTATGTATGTTTGTTTCTATGTATGCTTCTATGTATGTTTCTATGTATGTTTCTATTTATGTTTCTATGTATGTTTCTATTTATGTTTCTATGTATGTTTTTATGTATGTTTCTATGTATTTTTCTATTTATGTTTCTATGTATGTTTCTATGTATGTTTCTATTTATGTTTCTATGTATGTTTCTATGTATGTTTCTATGTATGCTTCTATGTATGTTTCTATGTATGTTTCTATGTATGTTTCTATGTATGTTTCTATGTATGCTTCTATGTATGTTTCTATGTATGTTCCTATGTATGTTTCTATGTATGTCTCTATGTATGTTTCTATGTATGTTTCTGTAAAAAATACATTTTAAAAAATCATTCCAAATTTAAAAACAAAACAAGCCTTCACCAGAATACAAATTCAAGACCCTCCGTTTGAAATTCAAGCGCTATACAACCATGACGCCCCAGTGATCATCTTACTCTATTGGATTCCTGGCACCTTTGGAGAAAAACCGCGTCCACCCTCGTTTACAGTTGGACATCGAAACATAAAAACTTTACATCACCTACCCCATGGATGGTAAGGCCAAAAAGGGAACTAACTTTACTACATTTTAGAATTTAACTTTTTCTCTCAGTTATTATTTTTCCACCTTTTGGAGGAATTCTTCATTTTGCTCATTACTATTTCAGTCCCCTGCTATAATTGGGCTTCAATGGCTTTGTTGTTTGTTATCAGAAAATGTTGTATTTGGTATAGAATAAAAGGAAAATGCATGCTCGTTTTATATAAAACAAAGTAAGGTTTATACAATCCAACATTAATTTAATTTAATAATATCATCTCAACGATGCTTTAGGAGAGAAATAGCTAAAAATCAACAACTAATAATCGTGCCAAGTTTTACTTTTCCCTATCATTGGGAGTGGGAGAAATAATGTTTAAAAGGTTTTTACCAGACAGACAGACAGAATGAGTCGATATAAACTTTGTAGAAAGCTGCTAATTAGTTGTCCACTGACCATAGCTGATCTTCTCCCCTGAATCCGCCGGGATGATAAAGACCAAGATGTTGAGGAAAGATAAAAAGACAACTGGCAAGACGATGTTGATTAGAAGAAAAGTTGGCCGTCGCTTGAGTTCAAACTTCAACTGGAGAGGACAACAGTCAATCACTCTATACTTAGACATACATACTTTCAATTTACTGTTTTAGAAATAAAAGACTTTTAATTTACTACTTTAGAAAAAATTCTTTCAATGTAATACTTTAGAAATACATACTTTCAATTTTCTACTTTAGAAATAAATACATTCAATTAAATACTTTAGAAATAAATAGCTTTAATTTGCTACTTTAGAAATAAATACTATAAATTTACAACTTTAGAAATGAATACTTTCAATTACATACTTTAGAAATAAATACTTTAAATTTACTACTTTAGAAATAAGTACTTTACATTTATTACTTTAGAAAAAAATACCTTAAATTTGTTACTTTCGAAATAAATACCTTAAATTTATTACTTTAGAAATAAATACATACAGAGTTCTACTATTCAAATTATAAATAAGTATATGTCAAAAGTACCCAATAATTAAAACATTCTCATTCTTTAAAGTGAAAAGATTAATGAGCTCCTCAATATATTAGTAAATAATGGCTTGATCCGACCTACAAGATTTTGATGTGTGTAATTTTTAATTCCTACGTTAAACTGTCACCCAGCTGAATATACCTCTATTGTAGAACCTTTCCAGCCAGCAGCCACAAGTTCTTTGATTGTTAAGTTAGTATCTTTTAACTCCCATTCGCCATGTTTTATGAAGAAATCCAGAAGTATCTTCGGAGAGTTGGCAACAAAAACAAGTTCTGATGTACTGTGACTCATGGACACGAACTGTAACATAAGCAAAATATGATATACTATTCTTGAGCCTCCCAAACCAAAACAATAATAGCGGATAATATGTTTCTGCTTTCTATATAAGTCCAATGTTTTTTATCCGCATATTTGTTTGTTTAAAAAAAAAACTCTATGAATAATCCGATTTTTATCCTTGCCTGGATCATTCTCAATTAAATTTTAATTGGTTCTTTCAGTCTTTTTAACCCCAACGATTTTATGTTTTAAGTAAAACATTGTTTCTTTTTTATATACACATGGACAATTTTTAGAATGAAATTTAAAATTATATTATAGGTCAGGAATATATTAACAACATTGATTTAGATAATGTTATTAAAGCGCTCAGGAAGCAGCTCAGTTCAACTCTTACCATTTGTTTCATTTAGTGTTTAAAGCCAGGTTTCAAACATGATACGCAACAAATGATGAACTAATACCTACATTGATGGTACATGTCTGCTGATCAAAAGGGTAATCTTCTAAATGTAGTTCACACGACGCTGGGATTAAGCTGCCAGGCACCCAACCAGCAAATCCGGTATTAGTCACCATCACTGGACTGTGGATAAAACACACACACACACACAGGTTGTCCTATATATTGACTAAGTGTGATGTATTGATAAAATGCCTCTCCATGTTACAGACCTATATATGTTTGAAACATTCAACAACTAGTTTAACCATTTCCAGCAGCAGCTAATCCATTTGAATGATCAGCCGCTCCCACCCCCACCCCCACCCCCAAAGTTCGGGACATTATTGTGGGCTCTTTATCGACCACTCCGTTTGAAGAGTTCCATAGCCAATATAATCTGAATATGACAAAAACGCTTGTATAGTAATATGCTAAATATATGGGAGTATTTTTTTTTTAATTGATAGGTTAGCCATAGTTATGAACCTACGCTACATCGTCTTTAAATAGATCTCTGTCTCCAAGTGTATTCAACAAAAATACCCTTGGTCTCCAAATTTTTTCTGGTACTGGATGTATCAATGTTTGGTTGCCGTAATCATTTGGATCCCAAACTAAAATCTGTAAAGAAATATTTTTAAAAAATATAACTGCAAATGTTGAATGTGTTTTTGTTTATACAGTATTTTTTTTTGTTTAAATGACATTTCAATGTTACTTTTCTGTTTTGTCATTAGGAAGCAGGGAAATGAACGTTCAATATAAAATGGACGTTAATAACTACACATAATTTGCTGGGTAATGACAAGGAAATTTGGCTCAAGCATTATTCTATTAAAATAAAAAAATTCAATCAATACAACATTGTTAGCTTGGTCGTAGTTTGATTATTTTAATCTAAAGCAACCAGTTGCAAAAGGTGCGGGGGGGGGGGGGGGTAGTTCTACAATTCTACAATCAATGGCTTTTATTGATTGAACAAATGGTTGTTGACTTAACTAGTTTAGTAGCTTTCACATCAAAACTAATCAGTCTTAAAGATAAGCAGCAAAGTCGCAGCTACAAACGTTCGACTGCCTTTATAACCCTTCAATGAAATTATTGGTAGATCTAATTGTTTGTTGCAGAAGATTTTCTTAAACATTTTCTAATCGCCTTAACGCCATAGGCATGAATAAAAGATCAATATTTGTCTCTTCCCTTATATCAACTAAAATAGGAGACGAGAAAAATATAAAAAATAATGAAAAAAAAAAAAAAAGCTTATATTCAGTGTTAGTTAGTCATTAGTTTTGGATCATTTATGTAATTAGATTTATAATAGATCTAGACTAATAACAATAAATAAATTAGTTGGGACAGTAAAGAAGGTTGGTCGTTATGCAGGCCACATGACACCCTCGTTAACATTCGGCCATATACAAAGATGACCTTTTTATCATTCACCCTATAAATCACAAGTTTTGAAAAGGTTAATTATTTATTTCATTATTCAAAAATGTTATAGTATTGTCTTTATATATACGAGGCTTTTTTGTGACGGTACACACCGGTACGGCGTACCGGCCCCTTTTGAATATGGGGGGTGTCACGTATTACAAATTGAATTCTACTTTTAAATGGCTTGCCTAGGGGAACGTGACAATAGAAAAAGGTAGTTGTGTCACTTATCTTAAGTCTGAATTTAATCAGAGACTTACAATGAATAACAAAAAAAAAAATGACACAAGAAATCGGAAGGTAAAATATCAACTTAATGTTTAATCATAATATAACTCAATACAAAATGGAAGGGTTGACCAAAACCCTTTTACAAAAATGGCATGTAAAAATATTACAATACCAGAGTTTGAAAATATAATTACAAATACAAGCAAGGCCTTGAAAAAAAGAAAAATCTTAACTTACACGATCAAGTGGTATACCACGCACGGATCACGCAATGTCTCCGCTATTCTGTCTCACGGCTGTCTCCGTATGTCTGTCCGTCAACGTTACGCGAGCGGTCTTTATATAATCTACCGCGCGTCGATATCTAGCAACTTCCAGAACAGAAAGTCATCAACACCCAAATCTAGAACGCTCTTCAAAGAGACAGAAGAAAAGAAAAAAAAAAAACACCCTCCTTTCAACCAGAGGTACACACATAGGTCAAGGACCGGTCACTGTCTGTGTGGCTTGACGAATAAAAAAAAAGAAAAAAAAAACTTATTACACAAGGGGGCAGACAACCTACAGGTCAAGAAAAAAAAATAGTATCTAGGCATTGTTACCTAGATACGTAACACCTCCCTCCTAAAAATAAAAAGTTTACATTTCCACGAAATGGAAATCTTTTTAGAATAATTACAAAAATGATATTTACATTACAGAATGGATTTATTATGATATATATAAAAAAAATATATACATCAAAATACTTTTTACAATCTAGATAAGGCATCGGCGATAACATTTTCGCTGCCTTTTATGTGTTTAATATCTAGGTTGTACTCTTGTAAAAATAAACTCCACCTGAGAAGTCGTTGATTCTTGCCAGACATTTTGTGGATAAATGTAAGGGGATTGTGGTCAGTAAATACAACCAGTGGCCATCTGGACCCACTGATATAAAAATCAAAGTGTTGTATAGAAAGAATCAACCCAAGACATTCTTTTTCCACAGTAGAATAATTTCTTTGATGTCTATTAAATTTCTTGGAAAAGAAACAAATAGGATGCTCTACTTGGAAATTATCTTCTTGGTAAAGGACTGACCCAACACCTGTGTCACTGGCGTCAATAGCTAACCTAAAAGGTTTTCCGAAATCAGGAGCCATCAAAATAGGGGAGCTAGATAATATTTGCTTAATTTGGTTAAAGGCTTTCTGACATTCATCCGTCCAAGTAAATCGGACGTTCTTTCTCAGGAGGTTTGTTAAAGGACTGGCAATGACAGAAAAATTTTCGCAAAATTTTCTATAATATCCAGACATTCCCAAAAATCTTCGGAGTTGTTTCCGATCAGCAGGAATAGGGAAAGCTTGGATAGCTTCTACTTTGGCCATTACAGGTTTCACCTGGCCTTGTCCTACAATATGGCCTAAGTATTGGATGGAAGCCTGGCAAAAATCACTCTTACTCAGGTTTACAGTAATTTTTGCATGTAAAAGTTTAGTAAAAAGACAATGCAGTTGTTTACAATGGCTAGAAAAATCTTGGCTAAAAATTACTACATCGTCTATGTATGCGTGGCAATTCTCCATGTCAGCAAGCAGGGCATTTATCATTCTCTGGAAAGTGGCAGGAGCATTCTTCATGCCAAATGGCATCACTTTGTATTGGTACAGACCATCAGGGGTGACAAAGGCGGAGATTTCCTTTGCTCTATCAGTCAGGGGAACCTGCCAATAACCTGAAAGTAGGTCTATTTTGGTGATGTACTTAGCGTCACCAATACGATCTATGAGATCGTCTATCCTAGGGATAGGAAACGAATCGGTCTTTGTGACAGCATTTACCTTACGGTAGTCTGTACAAAAACGATAAGTCTTGTCCTGTTTAGGTATCAAGACACATGGGGAGCTCCAGCTACTGGAACTTGGTTCAATGAGGTCATTTTCAAGCATATACTTGATTTCTGACCTAAGTATGGCAAGTTTTTCAGGGTTGACCCTGTAAGGATGCTGCTTGACTGGAGTAGCCTCGCCAACATCTACATCATGCATTATAACATTAGTCTGTTTTGGTACATCAGAAAAAATGTCATTAAATTCATTAATGAGTTTCATGATAACTGGCCTTTCTGTCGAAGACAGATGAGACAGTTTTACATCCAAATTCTGTAATACAAAAGAATTAGGTATTTTGTATTGTCCAAATTTCTCCTTTACAATATCATCATCAATAGGAGAAACATGGCTATTTGAACAACTTTTGACTGTATTTAAAACACAATTACTCTTCTCTGAGTGATCTGGCCTAGATACATAAGGCTTCAGCATGTTTATGTGACATAGCTGAGTCTTTTTCCTACGGTCAGGGGTTTTGATTGTGTAATTGAGGTCACTAATTTTGGTCTCAATTTCATAGGGACCAAAATATCTGGCTTGCAAGGGTTGACCTGGTATGGGCAAAAATACAAGCACCTTATCCCCGGGAGAAAATTCTCTAACACGGGCCTTTCTATCATACCAGCGTTTCATGCTGGATTGGGTGTTTTGTAAGTTATTTTTGGCCAGAACACAAGCATCATAAAGTCTAGTTTTAAACTTACTTACATAGTCTAAAAGTCCTTCAGTGGCTGTTGGTGACAACAAAGTCTCTTTTATACATTTCAAGGGACCGCGCACCGAATGGCCAAAGACTAAGTCAAAAGGGCTGAATCCCAACGATTCCTGGACGGATTCACGGGTTGCAAACAGCAGCATGTGGATTCCTTCGTCCCAGTCTTTTTCGTGCTCAAAGCAATAGGTTCGGATCATGTTCTTGAGAGTCTGATGGAATCGCTCAAGAGCGCCTTGCGACTCGGCATGATACGCACTCGACATGCAGTGTTTGATGCCCAACTGAGTCATGACTTGCTTGAAAAGATTGGCCGTGAAAGTCGTTCCTTGGTCCGATTGGATGGACTTTGGTAGACCAAATAGAGTAAAGAACTTGATTAAGGCCTTTACAATGTTTGATGCTTTTATGTTCCTTAGAGGAATAGCCTCAGGAAAACGAGTTGAAGCACACATAATGGTCAACAGGTATTGGTTGCCAGCTTTTGTCCTTGGGAGAGGACCAACACAGTCAATAAGTACTCTGCTGAAAGGTTCTTCAAAGGCTGGAATCGGCTTCAGAGGAGCAACAGGGATCTTTTGATTTGGCTTGCCAACCATCTGACAGGCATGACAAGATCGGCAGTACTGGATGACATCTTTCTTCAAACGTGGCCAGAAGAAGTGTGACATAATCTTGTGGTATGTCTTGTGGATGCCGAGATGACCTGACATTGGTGTGTCATGAGCCAGATTCATGATGTACGCTCGGTATCTTTCTGGTAACACGATTTGATGGCATATTCTCCATTCTTCTTCGTTGGATGCGTCTGGAGGTTTCCATTTCCTGAAGAGCATATCATCTTGGATGTAGTAGCACGTTGATGCTAGCTCTGCCTCTTGTGATGTCATTGCGGTTTCTCGGAGTTTGGCGAGCTCTGGATCCTTCTTTTGGTCCTCAATCAACTGTTTTCGAGTTGATGCCGGCTTTTCAGAATTTGGCGTTGGTTCTTCTTCAAGAGAAGCAAAGAATGTGGTGCTCAAGTCCACATCATCGTGGTTACTGTTGGCTTTGATGACGTTCTCTTCTTGAGATGCTTTCAACCTCATTGCCCTTGTTACTGCACACGCTGGATATAACTCTAGGTCTTCCTCGGGTGTGGCAGATAAGTCGGGTGTTTGAGTGACGATGGGTTCGGCTATCACCTTTCCACCTGCTAAGTCATTGCCTAACAGCAACGAGATGCCTTCCAATGGTAATGTTGGTCGGACACCTACAACAACCGGTCCAGTAATGAGATTTGACTTTATGTCGATTAGATGTAGAGGCACATCTATACATCCAAGCTCTACGCCTCGTAACAGGATGCTCTTCCCAGTCGATGATGATTTTGACAAGGGTAAGATACCCTCTAAAAGTAGCGATTGTGAGGCACCTGTGTCTCTCAAAATGGTGATAGGTCGTAGACTTGTAGAATCACCGGGTAGTGATACAAATCCTTCCGAAATGAAAGGCTTAAAATCCTCTAATAAAACATCAATTTTGGTTGATGCAGACTGGACTTGGGTCGAACTCTCGCTGGAGTCATTGACATCTCTAGGAGACGCAGTGGAGAAACTCTTTCTTGAGTCAGTAGAACATCTTGTGGATGTATTTGGAGAACTCTTGATGGAGTCATTGGAACATCGGGGTGATGTCTTATGGGAACTCTTGATAGAGTCATTGAAACATCGGGATGATGTATTATGGGAACTCTGGATAGAGTCATTGGAACATCGGGGTGATGTATTATGGGAACTCTGGATAGAGTCATTGGAACATCGGGGTGATGTATTATGGGAACTCTGGATAGAGTCATTGGAACATCGGGGTGATGTATTATGGGAACTCTGGATAGAGTCATTGGAACATCGCTGTGATGTACTAGGTAAACTCTTGTTTGAGTCATTAGAACATCGGCTTGATGTATTTGAAAAACTCTTGTTTGAGTCATTGGAACATCGGCTTGATGTATTTGAAAAACTCTTGTTTGAGTCATTGGAACATCGGCTTGATGTATTTGAAAAACTCTTGTTTGAGTCATTGGAACATCGGCTTGATGTATTTGAAAAACTCTTGTTTGAGTCATTAGAACATCGTAAAGATGAATTTGAAGAACTCACTGTTGAGTCATTTGAACATCGTGGAGACATTTTCGGAGAGTCTTGTACAGTCAATACATTTGAAACAGGTGGTGTCGAGGTATTCTTGATATGACTTGATGATGAGGGAGTAAACCTCGACGACCACTGTACTGTGCAAGCGCTGACTTTTGAAGGAGCTTTTTCGTTTCTCTTCCTCAATTTCCAACAATCGTCAATTTTATGGCCTTCTCGTTTGCAGTAGGAACAAGTAGCTTTACTTGTAGTAGGTTTTCTGTCATTTGTACTGCTGTTCTTGATGGAGTTGCTAGCAATGGACTCAGGCTGTTTGACTTGTTTTGGCTTGACATCCGTCGTATACTTGGCAAATTGATGTGATATTATATAATCGTCTGCCAACACTGCAGCCTTGTGCACATCTTCCTCGCCACGATCAGCTATATGCGTACGGACGTCCAGCCGCACACAACTCTTGAACTCTTCCATCAGCATTAGGTTCTTGAATTTTGCAAAGTCGGTGCCGATTTCCCTGGAAGTGAGCCATTTCTCAAAGCGTCGCTCCTTTTCCCGCAGGAATTCTACATGGGTTTGGCCATCCGATTTGCGACAATCCCTGAACTGCTTTCGGTAAGCTTCCGGAACAAGTTCATATGCCTTAAGAATTAAGGCCTTAACAACATTATAATCTTTTTGTTGTTCAATGGTCAAAGAACAAAATACCTCTGCAGCTCTACCAGTCAAAACTGTTTGCAGCAAAGTGGGCCACAAAGTTTCAGGTACATTAAAATTTTTCACAGCAAGTTCAAATTGTGGAAAATAATTGTCAATTGTGGCTTCATTAAAGCGTGGAATTATTTTCAAAAATTTTGTTGCTTCAGCAGTATGACTGGCAGGGGAAGAATCTGGTCTTACATTAGCAGCTAACTCTAATTTCTTTAACTCTATTTGTAATTTCATTTCCATTTCTTTCTGAGCCGCTGCAAGCTCTAATTCTTTTTGTTTAATTTCTCTCTGCTCTCTAGCCGCTGCAAGCTCTAATTCTTTTTGTTTAATTTCTTTCTGCTCTCTAGCCGCTGCAAGCTCTAATTCTTTTTGTTTAATTTCTTTCTGGGCTTCTATTTCCATCTGTTTTAATTTTATCTGAAGTTCTAAATCTGATTTACCCTCATCGGGTCTAAGGGTTTCTAAAAGGTCTTCAGAAAACACTTCCTCGTCTACATAATGGATTACAATGTTATCTCTGATTTCTTGTTTAAGGGCATTTGATTTTATTTTTAACCCTAACTGTTTAGAAATAAGGACCAGTTCCTTCCTAGTACAAGCATCAAGCTCTTCCACAGAGGGATTTGCAAGAAAAACCTGAATATCCATGACTAACTAACAACTATTACAAGCAAAAAAATATGTATACAATGTAAATATACAGTACAAAATCAGTACAACAAAAAAACCTTAAGAGAGTTTGGTCAATACTATTGATACTTTACTTCCGACTCTTTGACACAAAAAAAAATTTTTTGTTAAAGTCAACTTCGCCTTTACAAAATTACTCAAGTAAGACGAAAATAGGTTCAGAAAAATATCCGGGACGAAAGCCCTCAAACTTCTTTTGTCACGTATTACAAATTGAATTCTACTTTTAAATGGCTTGCCTAGGGGAACGTGACAATAGAAAAAGGTAGTTGTGTCACTTATCTTAAGTCTGAATTTAATCAGAGACTTACAATGAATAACAAAAAAAAAAATGACACAAGAAATCGGAAGGTAAAATATCAACTTAATGTTTAATCATAATATAACTCAATACAAAATGGAAGGGTTGACCAAAACCCTTTTACAAAAATGGCATGTAAAAATATTACAATACCAGAGTTTGAAAATATAATTACAAATACAAGCAAGGCCTTGAAAAAAAGAAAAATCTTAACTTACACGATCAAGTGGTATACCACGCACGGATCACGCAATGTCTCCGCTATTCTGTCTCACGGCTGTCTCCGTATGTCTGTCCGTCAACGTTACGCGAGCGGTCTTTATATAATCTACCGCGCGTCGATATCTAGCAACTTCCAGAACAGAAAGTCATCAACACCCAAATCTAGAACGCTCTTCAAAGAGACAGAAGAAAAGAAAAAAAAAAAAACACCCTCCTTTCAACCAGAGGTACACACATAGGTCAAGGACCGGTCACTGTCTGTGTGGCTTGACGAATAAAAAAAAAGAAAAAAAAAACTTATTACACAAGGGGGCAGACAACCTACAGGTCAAGAAAAAAAAATAGTATCTAGGCATTGTTACCTAGATACGTAACAGGGGAAAATATTACTTTTCTTGTATTTTATCAATTTATTAGTAGTTAAAAGTTAGGCAATCCATCACTGAGTACCGGCACATAATCAATGAGTACCGACACCTTTTTTTTTTTACAAATAAGTACTGTATATATCTATATTGTTATAAACCTGGTGATGGCACACATGGGGGTAGTGGTGTGAGTGTAGTCAGCCGACGCAAATCGCCTCAGGCCAGCGCTAGACGAGCGGTCAACCGTGACGAGTTACGGCGGTCAGCCAAGTCGAGTGTCAACAGGACGGTTCCGCGTCGTGAACAGAGATCAGGGGCGTCACGAGGGATGTAGTCATGTGACGAAGGTAGAAACGTCGAGCGATGTTCCGTCCGGTTCTAGAAGGCCAGTAGGGACCCTATATAAAGAGCGGAGGTGTCCAGTCTAGACGGTTCACGGCAGGGGTTCAGAACACGGTCGACTACAGCACAGTTCAACGGCGTGGTTCTGTACGGAGCATTACGACGGTTCAGTGCGGAGTACTGTCAAGTACAGTTGAGACGACTGGCGTCTTGATCTTGGTCTGTGATCGAGTCCGACACAACGAGCCCAGTGTGTGAAGTCAGTTCTGAACAGTTGAACCCAGTGCAAGCCCGGAACGAGACGGAAAGGCCAGTACGGTGTTATCGGAGAGATATTTGTACAGTGTACGTGTTGCCAATTGTACAGTATTGGCTGTTATTTATTCAACTATTAAAGTGTTACGTTACTCTGGAGCCCTGAGTTGTCAAGTTCTTTAAGTTGGTGGTGTATGGTTCAGTTTGCAGAGAGCCTGGATAGTGAGATTCGTAACAATATATTATATAAATATATATATATATATATAATTAGTCCAATCATAAGTAATGAAACTAATTAATATGGGGCTAGATTGGGCAGAAACAATTATAAGAACAGCAGGTAACATTTCAATACAGGTTCTAGACTGGAACCCACAGGGTAATGGAAAGACTATGAGACCAAAGCAACCATGAAGGAGATTGGTAAATACTGATTGATGTTTACAGCTTAACACATTTACCGTAGACGTAATTACCTCGTCCAGCCAATTGAAGATCACAAAGCCATTGATTGTGAAGCTCTGAGCCACGTCATCGATACCAACGATGGAGACCAGTTCAATGTCTACGGACACACGCATGACCTTTGACTGGTCCTTGAGTGGACGCACCTCTGTGTGGTAGTTTCCGTTCTCTATCAGGTCCTTCATGATGTCCACAGTACTGTTGTAAGTCTGACCTACAACTTCATGCTTCATTAAACTGACTGCTAACCAAGCAGCCATCAAAAAGATTGTCTTCATTTGAGTTCTGAAGATGAATTTAAAATTTAGATGTAATGGTATTTAAAGCTTTTCAATTAGTACAAGATAGAGGCGCGGTGGTTGAACGTTCTGGGTTCAAATCCTGGTGGAGACTGTGATTTTTAATTTAATCTCTGAGTTCACACAGCTCACCTGACACTAGTTGGGGAAAAATAAAGGCGGCGTTAGACCTTTGTACTGGCCACATGACACACTCGTTAACCGTGGGCCAAAGAGACAGAGGACCTTTAATTCACCTACCCCTAAAGATCTTTACTTCTTTAATTAGTACAAGATAGCCTACATGCTTATTAAGATGGTATCAGTGCCGTATTTTTTAAGTGTAGGGGGGTTGAGTCTTCAGTAAGCTTCATTAGTACCATACCATTATTAGTACCATAATCAAACAGTACTTAGCCCTAACGATTAAAATAGCGAAGTCTCAGTGTTCAAAAACAAAGAAACACTTTAGTTCATAGTTTGAATAAAGAAAGCTGGAACAGAATATTTTCATCTGAAAGACAGAACTATCAACATCTTTTCTGGTCAATGGACACGGTCACTACCGTGTTATTTGGACCCTATAATGAGTGCTGCGGTCAGTGCGAAGATCAGTAGTGGCCACTTAATGATATTCGCACAACCAAAGGCGAGAAATCTTCTATTTATTTAAAACTAGCCATTTATTACGGATCCAGTTAGTACCCAAGGAACACTTCTGCCAAGTTCATTCATGAATACACTGACACGCTCTAACGAACCCAATCATGTTTACTTGTTTTGTGTGTCGGCATGACATAAGCAAAAAAAAAAAATAACGTTATGTACTAGATGAATTGAATCGCTTTATAAGTTCAAACAAGACTTCTTTCTCTCTTTGAGACAGTCACCTTATTTTCAGTTTCTTGTGTCCCGACTTTCTAACCTTCTCCCTTTCCTACATAACCCTGAACTATAAAACTTAAGGGATGTTCATTTAAAAAAAAAAGTGACTTTCGTCTACATAACGCTGGGAAACAATGCTCTGGAAAATTACAAGCCTAAAGTTTCAGTGATCCATAACAGATGAAATGTGAAGCCTCTGTTGACAGTCTCAGTAGTGCTTTTGTTTTTGTACAAAAGTAGGTGCGGTACTCAGTGATTAGGTGCCGGTACTCAGTGATGGGTTGCCTAACTTTTAACTACTAATAAATTAAAAACAAACGTTAAACTACAAGAAAAGTCATAATTGTTTCCTCACATTGACAAAGGTGCCGGTACGCCGTACCGGCGCGTACCGGAGCAAAAAAGCACTGTATATCTATCTATCTATCTATCTATCTATCTATCTCTCTCTCTCTCTCGCTCTCTCTCTCTCTCTCTCTATACATATATATATATATATATATATATACAGTAATTAAAATTTAAAAAAAAACAGCTCTTTTGAGAATTGATGTGATTGGTCGTGACAAACTGGTGAGGCTTTTTTTCATCTCCGACGATTGCAATGAAATCGATTCTATGCAGCCCCCAACGGAATTTTTTTAAAAGGCTTATATCAACTCACTCTGTCTGGTAAAAAGTGTGTATAGGTTATTTCTTCCACACCCATTCAGGGATCAAGCTGAAATTCGCACAATTATTTATTGACCTAGATAAGACATGAATCAATTTAAAAAAGTTACCGATTGGACAATTAATTACTGGTAATTCATTATTTGGGACAAAGGTTAATGAGCAGTGTGTTATGTAGCCAGCACAACGACAATGACCTTAACATCGTCTTCCCTCATAGATCGCAAGGTCTGAAAGGGGGAAACATTACTTTTTACATATGAAATCCAGCATAATAGCAGCAAGGGAAACTAATGCTTCAGTATTCACAGATAAGGCTAAATTTATTGGGTTTTCATTCTTTAATTAATTGTTAACGCTTTTTCTCCAGAACGCATCCTCCAATCAAGTTGATAGTTCAAACAATTATTAATTATAACTAACAAAACATGAATCAATTTTTAAAAATTAGTCAATTAATATCGAATAAGGGAAATAGCTTGTACATTATTGATAGATATAGTTTTAAAGGCGGATTTCTTTTTTTTTTTTTTCAAAATGTTTTTTTTTTTTGTTACATTTCGCTTGTCTGGATTTCCAATTGGCCTGTTCATTTCCTATCCTTAACAAGCTTACATGACTTTGACTCTCTTGAACACTATTTCATAAAAGCTACCTGGATTACTCATTGGGGAATCCTATCAATGTAGCCATATGTTCGGAGAAAACGCTGAATAATAGAACAAACAAATCAATGGAACCGCCAATACTCTTTTTCCAGTTTAAAACGGAAACCAGTGAAATCAATTCTATCGAAAGTGATGCCAACCTACGGCCTGAGGGCCCGTGATGCTATGCCATTCTGAAATAGAAAAGCAAAAGTTCCCCTTTCAGATCTATAGATTTATATACATAGGGTGTCATGTGGCCAGCAAAACAAAAAAGTGAGGTACCCATTAGAGTTGGATGGACTCAAGGACGCCTTAAATTCCCGAAATTCTAAATCTGAAATAGATAAGCAAAAGTTCCCCTTCCAGATCTATAGATATATAGAGTTATATACATAGGTCATCTGTTTCTTTGGGTAATGGTTAACTAGCAGGGTGTCATGTGGCCAGCAAAACAATAAAGTGAGGTACCCATTAAAGTTGGATGGACTCAAGGATGCCTTAAATTCCCGAAATTCTAAATCCCAATCTTCGCTGAAATTTGAACCCATGACCACAGGTACGAAGTCAAGCGCTTAACCACTCATCCATATCGCCCCAAAGCCATTCTAACCACAGTCCGTAATGAAGACTCAGAAGCTTGGTTCCATAAGTAAGATTCGATCATACTATATGCGGCCCAATGTGACTTTAATATAAATTGTCCCGTGGCTAAAAATTATGGACATCATTGATAAAAGACACATCATCTAACACCTTCAATTATGTTGTCACGTATTACAAATTGAATTCTACTTTTAAATGGCTTGCCTAGGGGAACGTGACAATAGAAAAAGGTAGTTGTGTCACTTATCTTAAGTCTGAATTTAATCAGAGACTTACAATGAATAACAAAAAAAAAATGACACAAGAAATCGGAAGGTAAAATATCAACTTAATGTTTAATCATAATATAACTCAATACAAAATGGAAGGGTTGACCAAAACCCTTTTACAAAAATGGCATGTAAAAATATTACAATACCAGAGTTTGAAAATATAATTACAAATACAAGCAAGGCCTTGAAAAAAAGAAAAATCTTAACTTACACGATCAAGTGGTATACCACGCACGGATCACGCAATGTCTCCGCTATTCTGTCTCACGGCTGTCTCCGTATGTCTGTCCGTCAACGTCACGCGGGCGGTCTTTATATAATCTACCGCGCGTCGATCTCAAGACAAATCTAGGAATTTCTCGAACCAAATACGTCATCAATTTCCCAGATCTAGAACGCTCTTCAAAGAGACAGAAAAAAAAACACCCTCCTTTCAACCAGAGGTACACACACAGGTCAAGGACCGGTCACTGTCTGTGTGGCTTGACGAAAAAAAAAAAAAACTTATTACACAAGGGGCGGACAACCTACCCGTCTCTCGACCGCAACAGGTCAAAGAAAGAAAAAAACAACGCCTAGATACGTAACACCTCCCTCCTAAAAATAAAAAGTTTACATTTCCACGAAATGGAAATCTTTTTAGAACTAAAAAAAATATTTACATTACAGAATGTATTTATCATGATATATATATAAAAAAATATACATCAAAATACTTTTTACAATCTAGATAAGGCATCGGCGATAACATTTTCGCTGCCTTTTATGTGTTTAAGATCTAGGTTGTACTCTTGTAAAAATAAACTCCACCTGAGAAGTCGTTGGTTCTTGCCAGACATTTTGTGGATAAATGTAAGGGGATTGTGGTCAGTAAATACAACCAGTGGCCATCTGGACCCACTGATATAAAAATCAAAGTGTTGTATAGAAAGAATCAACCCAAGACATTCTTTTTCCACAGTAGAATAATTCCTTCGATGTCTATTAAATTTCTTGGAAAAGAAACAAATAGGGTGCTCTACTTGGAAATTATCTTCTTGGTAAAGGACTGACCCAACACCTGTGTCACTGGCGTCAATAGCTAACCTAAAAGGTTTTCCGAAGTCAGGAGCCATCAAAATGGGGGAGCTAGATAATATCTGCTTGATTTGGTTAAAGGCTTTCTGACATTCATCCGTCCAAGTAAATCGGACGTTCTTTCTCAGGAGGTTTGTTAAAGGACTGGCAATGACAGAAAAATTTTCGCAAAATTTTCTATAATATCCAGACATTCCCAAAAAGCTTCGGAGTTGTTTCCGATCAGCAGGAATAGGGAAAGCTTGGATAGCTTCTACTTTGGCCATTACAGGTTTCACCTGGCCTTGTCCTACAATATGGCCTAAGTATTGGATGGAAGCCTGGCAAAAATCACTCTTACTCAGGTTTACAGTAATTTTTGCATGTAAAAGTTTAGTAAAAAGACAATGCAGTTGTTTACAATGGCTAGAAAAATCTTGACTAAAAATTACTACATCGTCTATGTATGCGTGGCAATTCTCCATGTCAGCAAGCAGGGCATTTATCATTCTCTGGAAAGTGGCAGGAGCATTCTTCATGCCAAATGGCATCACTTTGTATTGGTACAGACCATCAGGGGTGACAAAGGCGGAGATTTCCTTTGCCCTATCAGTCAGGGGAACCTGCCAATAACCTGAAAGTAGGTCTATTTTGGTGATGTACTTAGCGTCACCAATACGATCTATGAGATCGTCTATCCTAGGGATAGGAAACGAATCGGTCTTTGTTACAGCATTTACCTTACGGTAGTCTGTACAAAAACGATAAGTCTTGTCCTGTTTAGGTATCAAGACACATGGGGAGCTCCAGCTACTGGAACTTGGTTCAATGAGGTCATTTTCAAGCATATACTTGATTTCTGACCTAAGTATGGCAAGTTTTTCAGGGTTGACCCTGTAAGGATGCTGCTTGACTGGAGTAGCCTCGCCAACATCTACATCATGCATTATAACATTAGTCTGTTTTGGTACATCAGAAAAAATGTCATTAAATTCATTAATGAGTTTCATGATAACTGGCCTTTCTGTCGAAGACAGATGAGACAGTTTTACATCCAAATTCTGTAATACAAAAGAATTAGGTATTTTGTATTGTCCAAATTTCTCCTTTACAATATCATCATCAATAGGAGAAACATGGCTATTTGAACAACTTTTGACTGTATTTAAAACACAATTACTCTTCTCTGAGTGATCTGGCCGAGATACATAAGGCTTCAGCATGTTTATGTGACATAGCTGAGTCTTTTTCCTACGGTCAGGGGTTTTGATTGTGTAATTGAGGTCACTAATTTTGGTCTCAATTTCATAGGGACCAAAATATCTGGCTTGCAAGGGTTGACCCGGTATGGGCAAAAATACAAGCACCTTATCCCCGGGAGAAAATTCTCTAACACGGGCCTTTCTATCATACCAGCGTTTCATGCTGGATTGGGTGTTTTGTAAGTTATTTTTGGCCAGAACACAAGCATCATAAAGTCTAGTTTTAAACTTACTTACATAGTCTAAAAGTCCTTCAGTGGCTGTTGGTGACAACAAAGTCTCTTTTATACATTTCAAGGGACCGCGCACCGAATGGCCAAAGACTAAGTCAAAAGGGCTGAATCCCAACGATTCCTGGACGGATTCACGGGTTGCAAACAGCAGCATGTGGATTCCTTCGTCCCAGTCTTTTTCGTGCTCAAAGCAATAGGTTCGGATCATGTTCTTGAGAGTCTGATGGAATCGCTCAAGAGCGCCTTGCGACTCGGCATGATACGCACTCGACATGCAGTGTTTGATGCCCAACTGAGTCATGACTTGCTTGAAAAGATTGGCCGTGAAAGTCGTTCCTTGGTCCGATTGGATGGACTTTGGTAGACCAAATAGAGTAAAGAACTTGATTAAGGCCTTTACAATGTTTGATGCTTTTATGTTCCTTAGAGGAATAGCCTCAGGAAAACGAGTTGAAGCACACATAATGGTCAACAGGTATTGGTTGCCAGCTTTTGTCCTTGGGAGAGGACCAACACAGTCAATAAGTACTCTGCTGAAAGGTTCTTCAAAGGCTGGAATCGGCTTCAGAGGAGCAACAGGGATCTTTTGATTTGGCTTGCCAACCATCTGACAGGCATGACAAGATCGGCAGTACTGGATGACATCTTTCTTCAAACGTGGCCAGAAGAAGTGTGACATAATCTTGTGGTATGTCTTGTGGATGCCGAGATGACCTGACATTGGTGTGTCATGAGCCAGATTCATGATGTACGCTCGGTATCTTTCTGGTAACACGATTTGATGGCATATTCTCCATTCTTCTTCGTTGGATGCGTCTGGAGGTTTCCATTTCCTGAAGAGCATATCATCTTGGATGTAGTAGCACGTTGATGCTAGCTCTGCCTCTTGTGATGTCATTGCGGTTTCTCGGAGTTTGGCGAGCTCTGGATCCTTCTTTTGGTCCTCAATCAACTGTTTTCGAGTTGATGCCGGCTTTTCAGAATTTGGCGTTGGTTCTTCTTCAAGAGAAGCAAAGAATGTGGTGCTCAAGTCCACATCATCGTGGTTACTGTTGGCTTTGATGACGTTCTCTTCTTGAGATGCTTTCAACCTCATTGCCCTTGTTACTGCACACGCTGGATATAACTCTAGGTCTTCCTCGGGTGTGGCAGATAAGTCGGGTGTTTGAGTGACGATGGGTTCGGCTATCACCTTTCCACCTGCTAAGTCATTGCCTAACAGCAACGAGATGCCTTCCAATGGTAATGTTGGTCGGACACCTACAACAACCGGTCCAGTAATGAGATTTGACTTTATGTCGATTAGATGTAGAGGCACATCTATACATCCAAGCTCTACGCCTCGTAACAGGATGCTCTTCCCAGTCGATGATGATTTAGACAAGGGCAAGATACCCTCTAAAAGTAACGATTGTGAGGCACCTGTGTCTCTCAAAATGGTGATAGGTCGTAGACTTGTAGAATCACCGGGTAGTGATACAAATCCTTCCGAAATGAAAGGCTTAAAATCCTCTAATAAAACATCAATTTTGGTTGATGCAGACTGGACTTGGGTCGAACTCTCGCTGGAGTCATTGACATCTCTAGGAGACGCAGTGGAGAAACTCTTTCTTGAGTCAGTAGAACATCTTGTGGATGTATTTGGAGAACTCTTGATGGAGTCATTGGAACATCGGGGTGATGTCTTATGGGAACTCTTGATAGAGTCATTGAAACATCGGGATGATGTATTATGGGAACTCTGGATAGAGTCATTGGAACATCGGGGTGATGTATTATGGGAACTCTGGATAGAGTCATTGGAACATCGGGGTGATGTATTATGGGAACTCTGGATAGAGTCATTGGAACATCGGGGTGATGTATTATGGGAACTCTGGATAGAGTCATTGGAACATCGCTGTGATGTACTAGGTAAACTCTTGTTTGAGTCATTAGAACATCGGCTTGATGTATTTGAAAAACTCTTGTTTGAGTCATTGGAACATCGGCTTGATGTATTTGAAAAACTCTTGTTTGAGTCATAGGAACATCGGCTTGATGTATTTGAAAAACTCTTGTTTGAGTCATTGGAACATCGGCTTGATGTATTTGAAAAACTCTTGTTTGAGTCATTGGAACATCGTAAAGATGAATTTGAAGAACTCGCTGTTGAGTCATTTGAACACCGTGGAGACATTTTCGGAGAGTCTTGTACAGTCAATACATTTGAAACAGGTGGTGTCGAGGTATTCTTGATATGGCTTGATGATGAGGGAGTAAACCTCGACGACCACTGTACTGTGCAAGCGCTGACTTTTGAAGGAGCTTTTTCGTTTCTCTTCCTCAATTTCCAACAATCGTCAACTTTATGGCCTTCTCGTTTGCAGTAGGAACAAGTAGCTTTACTTGTAGTAGGTTTTCTGTCATTTGTACTGCTGTTCTTGATGGAGTTGCTAGCAATGGACTCAGGCTGTTTGACTTGTTTTGGCTTGACATCCGTCGTATACTTGGCAAATTGATGTGATATTATATAATCGTCTGCCAACACTGCAGCCTTGTGCACATCTTCCTCGCCACGATCAGCTATATGCGTACGGACGTCCAGCCGCACACAACTCTTGAACTCTTCCATCAGCATTAGGTTCTTGAATTTTGCAAAGTCGGTGCCGATTTCCCTGGAAGTGAGCCATTTCTCAAAGCGTCGCTCCTTTTCCCGCAGGAATTCTACATGGGTTTGGCCATCCGATTTGCGACAATCCCTGAACTGCTTTCGGTAAGCTTCCGGAACAAGTTCATATGCCTTAAGAATTAAGGCCTTAACAACATTATAATCTTTTTGTTGTTCAATGGTCAAAGAACAAAATACCTCTGCAGCTCTACCAGTCAAAACTGTTTGCAGCAAAGTGGGCCACAAAGTTTCAGGTACATTAAAATTTTTCACAGCAAGTTCAAATTGTGGAAAATAATTGTCAATTGTGGCTTCATTAAAGCGTGGAATTATTTTTAAAAATTTTGTTGCTTCAGCAGTATGACTGGCAGGGGAAGAATCTGGTCTTACATTAGCAGCTAACTCTAATTTCTTTAACTCTATTTGTAATTTCATTTCCATTTCTTTCTGAGCCGCTGCAAGCTCTAATTCTTTTTGTTTAATTTCTCTCTGCTCTCTAGCCGCTGCAAGCTCTAATTCTTTTTGTTTAATTTCTTTCTGCTCTCTAGCCGCTGCAAGCTCTAATTCTTTTTGTTTAATTTCTTTCTGGGCTTCTATTTCCATCTGTTTTAATTTTATCTGAAGTTCTAAATCTGATTTACCCTCATCGGGTCTAAGGGTTTCTAAAAGGTCTTCAGAAAACACTTCCTCGTCTACATAATGGATTACAATGTTATCTCTGATTTCTTGTTTAAGGGCATTTGATTTTATTTTTAACCCTAACTGTTTAGAAATAAGGACCAGTTCCTTCCTAGTACAAGCATCAAGCTCTTCCACAGAGGGATTTGCAAGAAAAACCTGAATATCCATGACTAACTAACAACTATTACAAGCAAAAAAATATGTATACAATGTAAATATACAGTACAAAATCAGTACAACAAAAAAACCTTAAGAGAGTTTGGTCAATACTATTGATACTTTACTTCCGACTCTTTGACACAAAAAAAAATTTTTTGTTAAAGTCAACTTCGCCTTTACAAAATTACTCAAGTAAGACGAAAATAGGTTCAGAAAAATATCCGGGACGAAAGCCCTCAAACTTCTTTTGTCACGTATTACAAATTGAATTCTACTTTTAAATGGCTTGCCTAGGGGAACGTGACAATAGAAAAAGGTAGTTGTGTCACTTATCTTAAGTCTGAATTTAATCAGAGACTTACAATGAATAACAAAAAAAAAAATGACACAAGAAATCGGAAGGTAAAATATCAACTTAATGTTTAATCATAATATAACTCAATACAAAATGGAAGGGTTGACCAAAACCCTTTTACAAAAATGGCATGTAAAAATATTACAATACCAGAGTTTGAAAATATAATTACAAATACAAGCAAGGCCTTGAAAAAAAGAAAAATCTTAACTTACACGATCAAGTGGTATACCACGCACGGATCACGCAATGTCTCCGCTATTCTGTCTCACGGCTGTCTCCGTATGTCTGTCCGTCAACGTCACGCGGGCGGTCTTTATATAATCTACCGCGCGTCGATCTCAAGACAAATCTAGGAATTTCTCGAACCAAATACGTCATCAATTTCCCAGATCTAGAACGCTCTTCAAAGAGACAGAAAAAAAAAACACCCTCCTTTCAACCAGAGGTACACACACAGGTCAAGGACCGGTCACTGTCTGTGTGGCTTGACGAAAAAAAAAAAAAACTTATTACACAAGGGGCGGACAACCTACCCGTCTCTCGACCGCAACAGGTCAAAGAAAGAAAAAAACAACGCCTAGATACGTAACAATGTCAACAGAACTATACGATTTGTTCCTTTTAAACTGAAGAGCTGTTTCAAAGTTATTCAGAGAAAAACAAAATGGGCCTTTAGTTGATTTTTTAAACAACAAAAGTACACAACTTTAAATGATGATGAAAAAGAACACCAATGTCAATAATATTCATCCTTTCCTTGACCTTTGTGACATTATTATCAAATAATAATATGGCAAATTATCTTATTACATTTCAAGCTTTAAACCACAAAGCTTCAAGAATTTTCTGCCAGAAATGGAGTTTGAATATGGAGAATTTTCTCCTTGCGTCGATGGTTTAGTATCATTTTTTTAATTAAGAAATTGACCTGAACATTATTATTTGCACATAGTTTTTGCTATTAATTTCACAACATCGAACCGAACCGAACTCGAACTCTAGAACCGAACCCGAACTATACTCGTCATCAAACCGAACCTAACCCTAACTCCAAACCGATAAACATCTTTAGTTCAATTATGTGCGTGTAAACAGAAGAACAGGAATTAGATATGTCTCCTACATATCCACTCATAGGCGTAGTCGGGGTGAGGGGGCTTTCAAACACCCCCCCCCCAGCGAAATGAAATCCCCCCCCCCCCTGATTTTTTACTTTGATTTTGTTTATTTTAGGAGAGATTTTAATACTAAACCATCACTTGCCCCAGCTCAACCAAGGGGATTTTGAGTTTGCTGTCAAATCCCTCTCTTCTATGAAACAAAAAAAAAAGAATGCAAACGACAATGCCCAAATTCTAAAAGGATAGCTAAGGAATATTTTGATTTTAAACCCCCCTCCGAAATTTACGATAAAACCCCCTCTTTAATATAAGACTATCCATACATCAGTCACTAGATTCTATGAACGTAGCGAAGAGGGGTTTTGTGTTTAACACCCCTCCCTCTCCACCAAGGGTTTGAGATAAAAACCACCTCTATAATATAGAAAAAGAAAATTAAACACTCAAAATTCTATGAGCGTTGCCAAAGGAGTATAGAGTTTAAACCCCCCTTCAGCGGGGTTTGGAGCTAAAAAAAAATACCTCTTCAATTAAAAAAAAAAAGTAAATTACACACTTAAAATTTTATCAGCTTAGCTAAACCAAGGGGGGTTTTAAGTTTAAAGCCTCCTCCTCCAGAGGGCTTTTTTTTAAAGTTTAAAACCCCTCCTGATGGTTTTGAGTTTAAATACCCCATACAGCGAGTTGTGAGGTTGAAAAGCTCTCTCTTCAATTTTATTCCTAAAGCAAACTATAGTCACCAAATTCTATAAGCGTAGCTAAGGGGGTTTTGAATTTAAAAAAAAAAAGATTTTTTAGTTTAAAAGCCCCCAAAAATGATTTTGACGATAAAGCTTCCATTTATTTTCGATATCAAATCTAAAGCAAACTACAGTCATCTAATTCCAAGAGCGTAGCCAAGAGAAATTACACATTTCTACCAGTAGCTGGGCTCCATTAATAAAGTGCAGCGAATAGTTAACTACCGAAATTGAAAAAGACTAAAGGCTCAACAAAGATGGCTAAGACGGATTTTAGGAGCCAGTTATTGAGAGCGGGTCTCAATCAAGGAAATCCTATGCCGAACTAGGAGTCGACCCCTTAGTAAGGTTGTGACAGAGCGTCGCATGAGGGACATGTTCTTCAACAAAATGAATTACGTATAATAAAAGTTGCGATGACATGGAGGCCATTACGAGGAAATTGCAAACACGGACATCCTAGTACAACTTGGCTCCACACTTTCATGTAGGTCCTCAGAGCTGGTGGGAAAAGGCTTCAGACATTGCCAGTGTTGAAGCAGCTTGTCGCCCAATGCGCCGAACGACACGGGAGGATCTAAGTCAGTAAGAATATCACATAAGGTTTTGGAAATAAAATTTTTTTATAGCAGGTTAATGCAATTTAGATACCTCAGAATATGCATTTTGTTGGATTTTAATAAGGGAATTAGTGCTTGGCGGCGGGGCTCCGCCCCACGCTTGGGGAGCCCTTTGCTGAAAATGGCGGGGAGTCAATAATTGTTCCATTAACTCCAGGAAGAAACTATTCAAGGGTAAAATAAACGTCTTCCAAAAGAATGAAGGGTCAGAATGTAATAAAGATTAATTATGTACACACACACGCACGCAAACACACACATATATATATATTTTTTGCGAGGGAGGAGAAAAAATTCCTCCCCAAACCGCCCCCCCCCCCCGAAAAAAATCCTGGTTACGCCCATGTATCCACTGCACACAATTCGAACGGGGAAGTTACCTGCTCTATATAAACCGGAAGACATACTTCTCACAATCCCTGATCACAATCATTCCAAAGGGTATCTCCACACAATCGCTGAATTTACATTACATTTTTTTTTTTTTTTAGTCCTGCTAAGGGAAGTAATCTAAAAAATATTTACGCGCAGTAAGATTTTTGGACCGTTACTCATGAGATTAAATCTTCACTTTTAACATATTTTAAACGTTGACTTTGTTGTTGCATTGCAATTGTTTTCTGTCGTAATAACTTTTGTTTGATCCTCTAAATATTAAGTGTTTATTGGAATGTGTTCATTTCATTTGACATTCACCATAATATCTTTAGGTAATAACAATTTATATAGTTAGCAAAAATCATATATTTATCAAAGCGACAGGCTTGAATATTCATTAACGTAACATGAACGATATTTATTTAAAGACCCTGTAACCATATAATTTAAAAAGATAGCACTGCAAATAAAAAAAACAGTGATCGCCCCTTGAAATTGACAGAGGATAAGACAATTCAAGACATTACACAATCACGAAGGCCACGCCTTGACCTTGTGACTGTAAAGACTTACACCAAGTTTTGATCTACAAAGACGAGCGAGTTAGGCAGGAGAAAACGAGAGATCTCATTCGATTAAAACAGAGAATCATATCGAAATGGAACATTAGGCCGGAAAGTCAAGGAACGGAAACACAATAAGGAACCAGGAGTGAACACGTGAAAACCCAAGAAAAGGGAAAGAAGAGTAACTCCAAGAAATCAAGAACAAGGGCAGACCTTTACGTTTTATGTAAACACTGTTTTTCTTCTGTTGTTCCTGTATTAAGAATCAGGCATGACCACATGATATCTAAGCAAACAATTCTTTGTATAAATTTGTACTTTTTAACAATTATGTCCATAGTGGCTTCTTTACGGATATTGAAAAAATACCACCACTATCCGTATTGTGTATACCTGTGCAGTCTACATACAAATATATTATTTCTTACTACCTTGCAGACGTTTACAGTCAGTACAGAAGTGGGTTCTCTCCTGTTGTTCTAATATTGAGCATCAACATAACCTCATATCTCAACAAGCTTCCACATCAAATTGTTACTAAATTAGTATTTAGTCTCTTTTTTTTTTTTTTTTTTTACATATGTCAAAGTTTTTACTATTGTTAAAAAAAAAAAAAAGCCACAGAGAAATTGTCTCTGAACAGAAACTCCCGATATACTGACTCTAGCAGACAGGATTTCCACCTTGATGATGAGGAAGTAGTTTTCAAATTTCAAGGGAGGAAATCAAAAATTGTCATTAAAAGGGAGACAATAAAAGAAACACTATAAATGTTTAAATGCCCATAAGTGTGTACACACATAGATGTGTATGCACGTTTGATAGAAGTTAATATAAAGAACTGGGGCAATGTAGCAAAGCACAAAGGAAACAACCATAAGCAATGTAGACAAAGTGGAAAAAAATGTGACTACGATGTTTAAAATGTTTTAATATCATTTAAGTTTCTACTTTCACTCTTTGATAGTTTCTATTTAATTACCTATTGTTGATATTCTCACCACATATATTTTAAGAGCCTTAAATTTCAAAAATATTCATTATATGTTATTCGAAATAAAATAACGCCATATACAAAGCAATTTAAAACGTTATTATGACAACCTAAATGTAACTATATGCATTGCTATGTTTTGCAATCATTGTACTTTAAAATGCAACTACTCTATTTGTACGCTTACTAATAAAATATGCATCTTTATGTTAAAAAAAAATAGGAGGAAAAAAAAAATCCCAATAAAGAGGCCAATAGCCCAAAAAGAGGCAATACCAAAAAAAGAGGCAAACAAAAGAGGCAAAGGCCCAAAGATTCCTAGGATGTAAACAGCTCGACAAATGAAGTCAAAAGCTAAAAAGCTGAGGTATCCTAAAAAAAAACAAAAACATGAATGATATTTAGACACTCAATTTAAACGTAAACAATGATTGCATACAGACATTATTTATATTCTTTCTCAGTCTGCGGTGATCGAAACAGAACTCCAGGACCTCTCGGTGTGAACTGGTGGAGATTAGTTGTCCCGGGAGTTCATTGGGGGGAAAAAATTATCGCCAGAACTGACATACTAGAAAGCATAATAAACTTCTAGTCCAATAAATTTCTCGTGATCTCACGGCAATGCTGTTTAGCCTCAATCTGTGTACAATCGCGTAGGACATACGTCTTATACACCTGATAATGACTGAGTGTTGTACAGGAACATTTTTTGCGTTGATTAGCCCAGTTCCAGGTACACTTTGTTGTACATAAAAATGTTACAATAGGAATTCATGCTTGTCGGTTGGTAAACGCATCAACATTAACATAAATGTTTCTTGGAACCTTTGGGCTTCCATAGAAACTAATGACAATTCCTTTCGAAAGAATTCAATATTAAGGACATTGTTACTCTACGTACATGTATATACACTATAGGACAATAGACAACCTAATGATCGTCAAGTGGGAACAATTTCTGTACAATGTTAACCTTGATTGTTGTTAAACATGGAACTTACGTTTTTTTTATATGTGTTTTTGGCAATGTTATCTTCTACTGAACCCAAAAAAAAAAAACATTTACTAATAGAAACTGTTGAATAGAACATGTAATTATAACGTCTGCACCCTCTGAGTTTATGTCACTTTGTTTGTTGTCCTTTGTGATGTGTAGGCCTATAAGATATTGATGTAACTACTCAAATACTTAATTTTAAAAATGGAACTAACACAGTAGATGCGAGTGGTACGTTGTAGGCGCTAGTTTTTCCAATTTCTTTCCCTTGTTCGCGATACAAAACAAAATGATTAATTGCCAATAGTTAATTCACTAATAGGTCAATTCTTGTGTGGTCATGGAAAAGAAATAATTGTGTTGAATTTAAGCTTGATCCGAGAAATAACATGTACACAATTTTTACCAGACAGAAAAACAGAGTGAGTATATATAAGATTTGTAAAAATGTCAGTGTCTTTTTCTTTGTTCAGAAGAATTATTTTCTTAAGTTCTACAATTATGAGATATTTTTCTAGATCAACTGAGACAAAGAAGCATACAACATTGAAAAGAAACTTGACCACATAAATGCTTATAAGGAGTTTATGCTCTAATAAGCAAAATACAATTTTAAAAAATACTTAAAAACATCGCTTGAAGAAGGAAAAGCACCGCACAATCACTACTGGCATATCTCCCAATATCGCAAGGTCTATCTTCTCTTTTAATAAAAAAAAAATGACCTATTTACCCCTAATCGATTTACTAATTGGTTACTTTTTTTTTTATTGATTCATATATTGTCTTCGACTGATTCATTGTGTAAAAATTTCGATTTCATCCTAGAACGGAAGTGTGAGAAAAACGAAAAATAAACGAAAAACCTCCCAAACAGACAGAGGGAGTGACTATATATGAGCTTTATAAGAAAATACAGAAATATACAGTTTTATGAAAAATAACTTACAAAAATAACTTACTTTGGTCCAGAAGTAGAGAATGTACATTTAAATCATTTGACCTAACTACAACTCCATACATGCTAATATTCAGTGTTTAAAAATTATTTGTTTCATTTTAATTTTAAAATATTGAGAACAAGAGATTACACTTTTGAAGTAATTCTCAATTCTTTAAGCATAATAAGCGACAATTAATAAAGTATTCGGTTAGAAATTATAGCTATTTTCATTAAATAATTGAATGAATGTAAATTGAGATCAATTGTCAACTTCTTACACGATATAGCCAGAAATTGAAATAGTTCGCGCATGACACACAGGAGCAGTCACTTTAGTTTAGAGAGCTTCCCACCCCACCACCTCTCGAAGTACACAAACACACATATTCTTTCACTAGATCTTCTACGCTAGAGTACTTGAAACACCTGGGAATGGGGCCCATAGAATGTTCCAAACCCTTTCGTTTATACAAAAGGTAAAGGCTACTAGAAAGAATCGAATCAATTGATTGAACGCTTATTGGTAAAATGTATCGTACTTGTAGTCAGGGGCGTCTCTGTCGTATATTTAAAAGGATAGTTAGGGTTGAAAAATTGCCTTCTTTATATAATCAGACAGACTCAGAAGAAGATTTGTTTGAATCCTTTTCACCATTTACCTTTGACTTTCATCGAAGGGGTGCTGAGACAGTCCCGCGCGTAACAGAATTCCGACACTTTTTCCGATTCAGGAGCTGTTCTTTGCAAAATATGAAGAGAGAGGCCGGCCCATTCTTGTATGTTATCCAGCCAGACTTTCTTTGTTTAAAGCTCTAAACGAAAAAAAAAAATTTCCTTTCCCCCAGAATATTGATTTGAAGATATCAACTATCTAGTCCAAACCACCAAGGAGAGAGGAAGAGGGGACGGCCCAGGAACACATGGCGCCGCGATTTGGAAGCAGATGCCAAGCAGATGGGCAAGACGTGGGGACAGTTGAAGAGACTCGCCCAGAACCGAGACGCCTGGAGAAAGCTGGTTGGTGACCATCCAAAGTAATGGGCTATGAGTTCTGAAAGTTGTTTTTTCATGATCTTTTTCCATGTACATTACAAAATCTATTCTTTAATAATATGTCTGTCTTTAAATTCGTTGGTTGTGGGAGAGAGGATCTAAGCTATCTGAAAAGTCTGTGTTGGATTCCGTTCATCTGGTTCATTGGTAAAGCTTCGTGTTTTTAAATTACAAACTTTCTTTTTTTAAAAATTATAAAATAATTACAGGTAACCATTTGAGATGTTTTCATGATCCATGGAAGAAATGAAATGGTGACAGCAAGCATCCAAGGTGGACCTCTGTTTGTAAGCTGACCTTAATAAAGTACTCTACATGTCATTCCTACCTCTGATAAATAGCCATTTAAACTATGTAGGTCAAAGATGGATTCAAACCTAAGACATTTATAGCAATAAGCAAGCCTTACCTAGAAGAAACAATTTCGTCCACTATGTAACTAGATAAAGCCTTGTGTACTGTTGTATGTAGGTCTTTGCTCTGTTCAAGTTTAAACTTCTCATAAAGAAACGCTTGATTGCACCGATACTATAAGAAAGTGTGGCCAAGGCCTTAGCTATGACTTGACACAATTTTTAGACAGTTTAGTTTCAAAGTATTTTTGTAAATGATGAAACCTAAGGAGTGTTTAAGGCGGGCGCCTTGAGAAGATTAAAATATATTTTTTTAATATAGTAGAGGTTAAGAAGTTAATAAATAGAAAATAAAAAGGGAATATATGGAAATATTTGGAATAAAGCGTGACAGGAGAGAGACAGAGAGAAAGAGAGAGACAGAGAGGGGGAAGAGTTATAAAAAATGTGACCAAGTTAAAAATTAGTAGTTTAACATGTCATGGCAAGAAGGATTCTTAAATGTTAATATATCACATTGCTACATATGCATGTAAAAAAAAAAAAGGTCTACCTGAAGTTTTGATTTTTTTAAAATTCTATTTAATTCTAAATACTTGTACTAAATCTTTTTTTTCACACTAAATAGGATTACGCGCGGTGGCGGAGCGGTAAAGCGCTTAGCTTCCGAACCGGGAGTCTGATTGGAGACAGGGATTTTTAATTTCGGGATCTTTGGGCGCCTCTGAGTCGACACAGCTGTAATGAATACCTGACATTAGTTGAGGAAAAGTAAAGACGGTTGGTCGTTGTGCTGGCCACATGACACCAAGCGCTTTACCGCTCAGCCACCGCGCCTCCGGCCATGAGGCGTAGTTGTACCGCTCCATTTGCAGCGCAAAATCACTGATAATTATGTCATAACTGATTTGACCGGCTCACTCTTGCTAGCCTGATTTCCAAAGGCTTTTTATAGACCCTCATATAATCTTTCGATGTTGCTTCAGTCAGCACAAGATTGGTCAAACTCTCTAAGCATGTCTGAGAAATTACTAATCTGAGCATGAAAAACAAAATTTAATGTACAACGCCTGTATGTTCAACCGATGAGTTTATAAGTCACAAGTTTAATTCTAAGACTGTATTGATCCCCTAATACACCATCACAGACCTCTACCCACCATTCATCCTACTGTCTGCTTACAAAAGCACTAGACCTAGATCCGTCACAGTGTTGATAGACAGTCGACAGCAGTGAAAAACTAAACAAACAATGAAGTGCTAGATCTAAATTTAGATCTATTTGTGCATTAAACTGATCCCTTTAATGTATCTCATTAAGTCTGGCTATCTGATCATGCCAGTGGCGAATCCAGAGGAGGGAATGGTAGGAGCAATCGCCCCCACACTTGATCGCCCTTATCCCGTATGGAAAAATGGAGGGCGGGTGAATTTTTAAAAAGATATCACACAATCAGTGTTAAACTATAGATCTACTTATTATTTGTGTTTTAACTATTTTAATACATTAGCACCCCTGCACACAGTTATGTGTATGACCGATCCCGTGGGGCGGAGAAGCGAAGGGGAACATAATGTATTGCAGAAATCGCACAATTTATGTAAAAAAAAAATCATTAATATAATCTATATATCATGCTATAGTATACATTACATTCCCCCTATGTAGTGTCTAATGTCATCATTAAGAGAAATATTAAATTGATATTAAATATTAACCGTATTCATTTTACCGCACCCCCCCCCCTTTCGTCCACAGAAAAAAATACTTTTTAAACAAGATAGTCAAATATAGCGACACTTTTTAAATTTTTCTCTCCGAATTGACGATGCCAACATTAAACTAAATTGATTTTTGAATCTATAAAAAGAGCGTGCATTCCCCATATAATTCGATACCAAATATATAACATTTTCTGATAACAAACACAAAAGTTATTGAAGTTTAATTATAACAGGATAGTGAAATACAAATGAGCAAAAATGAATAATTCTATCGGAACGAGGAAAATAATTACGAGAGAAAGAGTTAATTAATTCAACTGGTTCTAAAATTATTCTCTGGCATACATTTTTCATAAATTTTTGTCTTAGATTAATTAGAATTCGTAAGTATAAGTACAACAATTGAGATGAAAGTTTTGAGCCCAAATATTATTTTTCCTAGTCGCCTTTTAACAAATTTCTCTCTATCTCAGATGTTTCTATTGTGTAAATAACTTTGTGTCTATAAAATAACTCTCTTTTAACCTATATTTACACATCGAAAAATACATAAAGTTCATAAATAAAAGTACTTGGCCTGTCCCTCTCTCTTAACCAGTGGGGAGCATTTTGCTGACGAGGCGGGACGGGAATGTCATGAATTTTTTTTTATTTTTTATTTTTGAGAGATTAAACAATCGACTGTTTGCCATTTAGTTAGAACCTATAAATTCATCTTTCAATATTGATCGTATAAAAACAGTATTTAAAAATGTAAAATGTTTTTACTTGTTTCGGATGGTCCTTCAGAGTTGAAGATAGTTTACTTCCTAGTCCAAACATCCCGCAGAACGACTGGGAATGGTAGCGGGTAGGGTTTGAACCCGGGACCATCGATAAATCCAAACGACAGTCCAGCGCGCAAACCGCGCGACGCTTTAAAGCGGTCTAAATTTCCAAAGGGTTTAAACATTGCTCAGTTAACAATCTCTGCTGACCAAAAGACTTCAGGAATAAGAGGCCTCGATTAATATGAAGTTGTAAAATACACCTACTACAAGAATAAGAGGCCTCGATTAATATGAAGATAATCTTACGATTAAGACTAAGACTGCTTTATTGATCCTTACGGAAATTTGTTGTGACAAAAAAAACATACTTACACTATATATGACTCGATTGTCACTCTCAGTATGGTATCGAGCCGCACTCTCTTCTTATTTAAGTTCCTCCTTTCATACCTTTCGGTCTATAGGCAGATGATGACCTACAGTGGCCTACGATTAACGAGGGTGTCATGTGGCCAGCACGATGACCAACCGACTTTAGTTTTCCCCAACTCATGTCAGGCACCTATTTGAGCTGGGTGAACTCATAGCCGTCCAAAGATCCCAAAATTAAACATCCCAGTCCTCACCGAGATTCGAACTTCGAACCCGGGACCGTCGGTTCGGAAGTCAAGCGCTTTACCGCTCAGCCACCGCGCCTCAACTTCTTACTTTAGTTTAGTTAAGTTAACCTGCTTTTTTAACGAAGATGGCTAGTGAGCTGTTGACGTTAGGAACATATGTTTGTGCGCCTAAGAATGCAAGAACCTCTCCCCCTCTTTTTTTTTATCTAAGGTTGACAAACACGGCTCTACGATGAAATAAATTATTCACGGGATATCACAAATACACAGAACAATGTCGTCTGCCTTGAGCACAGCCTCTTCACATGTTCTTCTTCAATGTCAACATTCCTTCTCAGTCTAGTCTCTAACAGTGCGCACCTATTGCACTACTTGGATGGCGTTGTGCATGGCAGGGTAATAACAATATATATATATATATATATATATATATTTATATATACATATATGTATGTGTGTGTGTGTGTGCGTGCGTGTGTGCGTGTGTGTGTGTGTGTGTGCGCACTGTGTTTATAAATAGTATTGGGCTTTTTTGAATAGGGATAGGGTTTGGATAAAAATCACCCCCCAACACACTCAAAAGTTCGGGATCCGCTTGTGAATCAGGCTGCTAACAAAGCGAACATCACTTCACATACATTAAAATCAATAACCAGATCTAGATCTCTATATATATCTGTAGATGTGGACGTATGTCAATATGAGATTATTATTTTTTGCTGTTGTTTCCTTTGCTTATGAAAGGTTCAGATGGTTTCGTCTGCGATGAACTCTAATGGCGGTCAATACCAAAGAGAAGTACTTCTCCTGGACCTGTAGTACCTGGTAAGAAAGTCGACTGTAGAACGGAAGCATCTTTTAACTGACCACCAAATAGTAGTAAGATCTAATGTCTGTTTTGGCAATAATTTTGTTACCTTGATTCTCTTTAGTGTACTCATTTAAATTATATTCAATCTTATTTATTTAAGAGTATAGTATAATTTTTTTACTATCCAAATAGTTAATAGATAAATAGATTTAAAAATATTGGTACACGATTACGCCTATATATAATATATTACACTAGTTTATAGATATCTTGGCAGCATCATAACAAATGATGGAGATTCTTACCATGATGTAGAGTGCCGAATAGGAAAGGCAGGGAGCATTTTCCAAAAGCTGCAGCCTATTTGGACTAGCCAAGCCATTGGACACGAGACAAAAATACACCTTCTCAACACAATCGTCATTCCAACTGCTACATATGCATGTATGGAAGTCATCTGTCAAAATTGAGAAAACACTAAATGTGGCTTAACAGAGAGGGCTGAGACGGATTTTGGGAGTCAGTTACACAGATCGGGTCTCAAACAAATAAATCCTATGCCGAACTGGGAGTTGAACACTTAGTGAGGTTGCGGCTGAGCGTCGCATGAGGTTTGCGGGACATGTTCTACGTCAAAATGAATTACGCACACCAGGAGTTGCGATAACATGGAAGCCAAAACGAGGAAAGTGCAAATTGGGACGTCCTCGTATTACTTGGCGACACACCTTCATGTAGGACCTCAGAACAGTGGACACCAGGTAGGAGGAGGCTTCAGACATTGCCAGTGACTGATCTTTATGGAGACAGCTCGCCGCCCAATGCGTCGAACGGCGCGGAGGACCTAAGTCTAAGTCTAAGTTTATAGATATTGCCAAATTATCTCAAGTATTCTTTTTAGTTGTAATATTATTTTCTAACTTCACTAATTTCAAAGCGGTCTGTTTCAATTTATGTAGATCTGGATATTTTTTTTAAACAATGGATACTTTTGATTTTAATATGCATCAAATTTGAAAATATTTCATCTAAGGTCGTTATTTAAAAATAAACACTGTGGCATTTCTCGAGAGACGATCTTTTACCTTTTCAACTTCTTGTGTGGCTAAAGAGACCAATTCTTGGTACACAAGATAATTAATTACCAATAGTTAATTAACTGATTGGTTTAAATTTTTGTTATTGATTATTGTGTTTCACGGAAAAGAAATAATTGTGAAAAAGTTTCAGCTTGATCAGAGATTGGGTGTGGGAGAAAAAACTTATACAAACTTTTAAACACACATACAGAGTTGATGTATGCTTTGTAAAAATAAACAAAAATATTTTAAACCATTTATTTCCTCTTTAGGTAGTTGTAAAACAGTAAAATAAACATTCATTATTTGTCCTAAAGGAAGAGAAATTAATATTGGCTACTATGTGAATTGAACCCACGACATTCATGTTAACTAGTAATATTTTCTAGATCTTTTATTAATTTAATTTCCCAATACATTCATTATAACGTTGAATACAAAACATTTCTTGATATGTTGACTTTCTTGTCTTCCCCCCTCCACCTTTTTTTATTTTGTTATGTAAAACGCACTATTCCATATTGAATATTCACACTACGCTGCGCACTTGTGCTTCCAACCTTTGGCCACCCTTTCCTTCCACTCATGAAGAAGTGTAGGCTACGTTAATAGTAGAACTCGAAAACAATCAATATAATAGTCTTTAAAAATCAATTCCTACTTTATGTTAAAAAAATAAAATAAGTTCATCAGTGAAAAAAAAACATTGGCCAGTATGGGATTCGAACCCACGATATATACGTTATTAACCTGACGCTTTATCAATTTCGCCAACTTTTTCTCTCCGTAATTTTTTACCACATTCTGGTGGAATCAACGCTGGTATCGTCAGTTAGGAGAGAAAGAGTTTTAAAAAAAAGCATGTCTTTGTTTACACTTGGAGTCTATTCGCATTGTTCAAACAAGAACTAGACCTGCAGCTGTTACGAATATTTATTGATATTTTTGTTTTACATTTACAGTCGGAATAATTTAGCATTAATATTGACACTACGAGGGTGATTGTTTAATGTTATATATCGATATTCAGATGTTCTATTTCGTCCTGAGACTTGGCAGATTTAAAGTTTAAACCATGGCTGAAAATTTAAAAAATTAATTAGGCGTAGTAGACGTAAAGTACGGGCTAGGTCCTGGTGTAGAATGTAGAACTAAAGAACTGAAATTTAAAAAAAATCTACACTCATACACTGTGCTGTTTGTGTACAGATATGGCCATATCACATGGTCCTCGGGGCTCGCAAAGATCTTCCTTCAGGGAACGGTACCAGGACAAAGAAGAAGCAGACAGAGAAATCGATGGGAAGACATAAAAGAATAGATAGTCTTCTCATTGAGAGAGATTCTATTTAAGACAGAATAAAGGAGAAAGACGGTCAACAGGTTGGTGCCCAACGGTCCAACAGGCTGAAGGACAATTGAGGGTGAAGGTATATGATAAAGAAATTATAATTTTTATAGCGCTACTTTCATGCTTATAGCATGCTCAGAGCGCTGCGGTCCAATCTCATTTGTGCATCAGTGTGTGTGGAAGGGGGGGGGTATCTGGGAGAAGGTTTACCTGTGCTGTCTTTAGGCGCTTAGTAAACACAACTCTGCTCGAGTCGGGTGTTGAACCTCTAGCTCCCTTCGTAGGTAGCCAAAGCCAAACCAAATTCAAGCGTACTCGAAAACGCCTCCCACAAATGATAAATTACTATTGCATTCTTTTTTCCCTCCTTCATTTTAAAAGAAAGGTGAAATAAATTAGTCAAAACAGCATCAGGATGCATTCACCTGAGACACCTTTCAACTGTTTGAGAAATGCTTCATTCGGGCATGTAGAGCACACATCACCAAGAGTTTCTAATAGAGGCGTACTCAAGTGTGAATATCTGAATAGAGAGTGGGGGAAAGGGAGAAGTAAGGTTGACTCACCCTCATCATGAAAAAAAAAAAAAAATAATTTCCTAGCATGTATCTGGGATTGAATTACGCTCCTGTCTAAATCTACATCATTGAACGATTGGAACGCCACTATTGCCGTGGAAAAGTTCTACTGTACCAGTGTTTAAAACAAATCTCCCCCAATGACACGTTTCCTAACTAGCAAATCCCTCAAAACATAGCAAAAAAAGCCTCTCAAGCTCTCCAGTGACTAAGCAATGTTTGCCGACTCACACACACTTTCATAGTAGGCTATCTGCCCATGCGCAGTGACTTGAATGCCCTATTTCACACAGTGCATTGGTTTTATAACCGCTGTTGGTCTACTTATTATAAATAACAGCGTTGAAATCTGTCTGTGACAAAATAACTGAATACGTAACTTGTGTGCATATCTCTCAACTTGTCTGTGTACTGACACTGTGTATGTTTCAATGGATATTGCTGCTTGTAAGTAAAACTTTCAATGTTTGTTATTGTATGACAGGAAAAAGCAAAACATTGCTTTTGGTAAGTTGATAGGAATTTATATATATCATCTATTTCATATATTAATTTATTTCTTTATCCAACAATAGGAGGCGCGGAGGCTGAGCGGTAAAGCTTGGGTTCTGAACTGGGGTTCCCGGGTTCGAATCCTGGTGAAGACTGGGAGTTTAAATTTCGGGATATTTGGGCCCCTTTTGAGTCCAGCCAGCTCTAATGGGTACCTGACATTAGATGGGGAAAAGTAAAGGCGGTTGGTCGTTGTGCTGGCCACATGACACCCTCGTTAACCGTAGGCCACAGAAACAGATGACCTTTACATCACCTGCACTATAGACCTCAAAGTCTGAAACATTTGGAACATTGACTTAATTTTTATCCAATAATTACTTCCTGGTGGTGTGGTATACGCTCTGGATTGTTACTTTAATGACTCAGTGATCGAATCCTTCTCTTTTTAATCTCTGTATTTGTTTGTTTAGATTTTCTGACGAACAAAATGTAAATTAACTTTTATTAACAATTACAAGAATATCTTTGTAGTTAAGATGGGCTAACCATAATCTAGGTGTTTTTTTTACCCCCTCCCCCCCCAAAAAAAAACAACTTTTCACGACATAGAAAAGCAGAATTCACATAGGTATTTCTATAATTGCTACTATTATTTATTTTTTTTTACAAAGGTTATATCAGCTCACTCTGTCTGTGTGGTAAAATAAAACTTTAACACGTTATTCCTCCACATCCATTGTCGGATCAGGTCGAGGTTTTAAACAATAATTTATTGTACCAAAGAATTAATATGAATCATATTAAAGATTAATCAGTTAGTCTATTAATTATTTGTAATTCATTATTATGTTTAAAGTCAGAGAATGGAAAAAACGTCTCCCTAATAGAAAGACAGTAAATGCGAAGTTCTTCCTCTTAGATAAGGTTTTCTTTTTAAATTTTATAAGGATTTTTTAAATATCTTTTTTTCTTGTTTTTCAAAGCTAACATCGTAGTGTTGGTCTGTCTCGCCTTCTCTGTGGGGCAGACTAGCAGCCAGATGTACAACCACACCAGATCTATCTTGAGCCAGAAACTGAGCAAGGATGTGTACCACACGGAGGTCAGGCCGAAGAAGAATCAGTGCGAAGTCTTGGAAGTCAACTTCAAGTTTTATCTGGAGTCCCTGGTGGAGGTCAACGATGTTTCTCAAGACTTTATTGTCAACGGTTTTCTGGCAATGGCTTGGTACGACGAGGTATAGACTTGTTAAAACTGACCAGGTCACTTTAAAATGCTATTTTAAAAGTAATTTTGACTAATGACAAGTGTGTCTTTCTGACCCAACCAAATGAGCACAATGGCGTCACTAGACTGACCAGTTGAATTCTTAATGTTCAAACTGTAACTGATGTTCCTTCACAAGTTAAAGATTATTACAAACTAGACGAATTTCGGCGGGAAAACTTCGATTGAAACCGAGACTACAGAGGCCACAGTCCAGAACGCATACTATACTACCAGATAGCTAATGACTTGTCTAAATTGACTTACTATTGAAATTTCGAATTTCAAAAATATCCAAATAATTGATGAAATCGTTGCAGTAAGCTGTTTGTATACAGTGTAGAAAGATATTACTTTCTAGAAACTAATCCATACTTATAATTAGGACACTATTAGTTAGATCTCGTTTCGAGTCATGTGTTTAACTGCGGAGTAGGTTGAGCGAAAAATGTCTAAGACAAGATTTATAGCGCTTCTTTGGTTTTCGCAAAGCTTATGTCAACCCACTCTGTTGTCTGCCTGTCTGTTACACATTATGTATACGTTATTTCTTCCGCTCCCCATTCTCGGGTCAAGTTAAAACTATGCTCAATTATTCATTGTTTTTAACAAAACATGAATCAATTTTAAAAAATACCCAATTAATTAATTAAATAGTGGTAGTTAAATAACTTTGTTTGGCATACAAAAAGGGAAATCAATTTTACAGTATTAAGATATATGGCCTTGAAATGTGCCGTTCTTTCCTTTGGATAAGCTTTTTTTAAAGTATTTTTTTCCTTTTGCTACTAGTTTTTTTTGTCTGTAAATACCATTTATTCCCCTACTTTGAAACAGATGTTTTTAAAATAATGTCCATGTATTACTGCTCCCATTTTCGTGTTAGCTGTACAATGAGAAGGTAGAGCCAAAGGTATTTAGAAAACTCAATTTTAATCAAACTTTGGAAACCAAGGTCCCTGAGTCCAGCCAACTTTAATAGGTACCTAACAAGAGGTGAGAAAAGCTTAGGTAACAGATCGTTGTACCGTGATAAGGCTACCTCGTGAACAGTTACAATAATAACCCACTAGCTTTATACTATCAGCTCTACGGATTGCGAGGTTTGAAAGGAGATCCTTTCATTTTAGTTGGAGGCGCGTGGTTGAGTGGTAAAGCGCTTGTCTTCCGAACCGGAGTCGTGGGTTAGAATCTCGATGAAGACTGGGACTTTCAGTTTCGTGATATTTAGGGCGCTTCTGAGTCCACCCAACTCTAATGGGTTCCTGACATTAGTTGGAGAAACATAAAGGCGGTTGGTTAACCGTGGGCCACAAAAACAGATGACTTTACAACATCTGCCTTATAGATCGGGAGGTCTAAAAACAAAAGGGGGGGGGGGGTCTTTTTATATAAAATATCTGTGTTCTAATCACAATTATTTAGGTGATTCCTAATAAAATTATACTTTAAATGTAGCAATGGCTATACAATTTTTTGAAATGATAAATCATAATTTGTCATATATTACAATAAAAGTGATAGTCATAATTAAAAACATCTAAATTCTAAATATTTTGTAACTCTCTAGTTAGCTGTTTGGGACCCTAAAGACTACGGAGGTATTGAGCTTGTACACCCGTTGCCAGAAGATATTTGGAGACCGAGAATTGGACTCATGAACACATTAGGAGAGAGAGATATATTTGGAGACTCTAAGGCGTAAGTACTATGTACTGAACGAGGTTTTCAGTGTGCATTAGTGAGAATGAAGAAATATATATAATCTAACTAGTGAGAATGAAAAAAAAAATATTTATATATATATATATATATATATATATATATATATAATCTCACTATTTCTATAACTGCTACATTAAATGATCGCAAACAGATTTTTACGTGTACAGAGTAGTCTAGCTCTAAAAATGTGAACCCACTTTTAACGGAAATCGAACACGAGAACTGCTTCCAAATGTTCCCTCCTTCTTTTCCAAAAGTAAAATCTATATAGGTATTTATGCGAATTAAAAAGGAACTATATCAAAACCTTAATAAAATAAAATGTTAAAGAATAAATATCTTTTCCATAAAAATAATGGAATTATAAATGAATCTGGATATCATTATTGACGGTTAGTAACTTGATGAGGTGTATTACCTAAAGCTTACACATTCCATTAAAAGATCTACCAGGACATGGTCCAAATAACCCTGCCTCTTCCACCAGGATTTAAAATAAGAAACTTTTTGTCCTCAGATTATTATTATTATAGCTTTTACATAGCGCTATTTTCATGCTTATAGCATGCTCAGAGCGCTTTTGTCCAATCTCATCTGTGGACCAGTGGGGGGGGGGGGGGGGGGTGGGGGTAACTAGGAGTTGGTTTTCCGTGCTACCTTTAGGCACTCATTAAACACAACTCTGCCCGAGTCGGGTGTCGAACCTCGATCCACCTTATAGGTAGCCAAGCTAAGCCAAGTTCAAACGCACTTGACCTCTCGATATAGTTAGATAAAAATAGATAGATAGATAGATAGACAGACAGACAGACAGACTGATGGAAGCTAGCCCAACTAAATGTATCTCTTTTGGCAGACCTACTAACTTGTTCTACAACGGCTATGTCTACTACGTCCCTGGCTCTGTGTTCCACACTTCCTGTGAGATGACCTTGGTCAAATTTCCATTCGACGTCCAGAACTGTTCCATCGAGGTAAGAGTCTCTCATACTTCACATTGTAATGTATCCTTGAAAATGTACAGACAGTAACGCAGGCATTGGCGTAGCCAGGGGGGGGGGGTGTTGGGGTTCAACCCCCCCCCCCCCCCCAAAAATGAAATCCCCCCTGCGGGGGGGGGGGGGGGGGGCTCGGAGCTTAGTGACTGATCTTTTGCTTTAATTTTGTTTATTTTAGGTGATATTTTAATACTAAACCATCACTTGCCCTAGTACAGCCAAGGGGGTTTTGAGTTTAAAACCCCATTCCAGGGGGTTTTGAGTTTGAAACTCCCTACCAGGGGGTTTTAAGTTCAAAACTCCATACCAGGGGGTTTTGATGTATTGACAAACCCACCTACCAAGGGGTTTTGAGTTTAAAACCCCTTACCAGGGGGTTTTTAGTTTGAAAACCCCTACCAGGGGGTTTTAATTTTAAAACTCCCTACCAGGGGGTTTTAATTTTAAAACTCCATACCAGGGGTTTTAAGGCATTGACACACCCACATACCAAGGGGTTTTGAGTTTAAAACCCCCTATCAGGGGTTTTTGCATTTAAATCCCCCTCTTCTATAAAACAAAAAAAAATGCCAACGACAATCCCAAATTCCAAGAGCACATCTAAGGAAGATTTTGATTTTAAAACCCTCTCCAAAATTTACGATAAACCCCTCTTCAATATAAAAAAGCAAATTACACACTCAAAATTGTACGAGCGTAGCTAAAGGGGTTTTGAGTTTAAACCCCTCTTCAGCTGGGTTTGAAGCGAAATATACCTCTTCAATATAAAAAAAAGCAAATTACGCACTCATAATACTATGAGCATAGCCAAAGGGTTTTTTAGTTTAAACACCCCGCCAGCGGGGTTTGAAGCTAAAAAATAAATCTTCAAAATAAAAAAACAACTAATTTCGCAATCAAAATGCTATGAGCGTAGCCAAGCCTATTGGATGTTTTGAGTTTAAAGTTCCCTTCAGAGGGGTTTGATGTAAAAATACCTCTTCAATATAAAAAAAACCAAATTATACACTAAAATTCTTTGAGCGTAGCCAAGCCAATGGGGGTTTTGAGTTTCAACCCCTCTCCTTCAGATGTTTTTTTTTAAGTTTAAAACACCTCAATATAGTTTTGAGTATAAAATTCCCCTACAGAGCGTTTTAAGGTTGAAAGCCTCTCTCTTCAATATTATTTCTAAAGCAAACAACAGTCACCAAATTCTATGACCGTAGCTAAATGTGGTTTTGAATAAAAAACAACAAAGCCAGATATATTTTATTTAAAAAAAAACTGATTTTGACGATAAAACTTCCATTTTCGATATGACATCTAAAGCAAAATAGTCACCTAATTCCAAGATTTTAGTCAAGAGAATTTGCACATGTCTACCAGTGGCTGGGCTCCTTAAATAAAGTGCAATAAAATAGTCATTTGCCGAAATTGAAAAACACTAAATGTGGCTTTATAACGATGGCTAAGACGGATTTTAGGAGTCAGTTATAGAGATCGGGTCTATATCAAGGCAATCCTATGCCGAAGTCGGAGTCCACCCCTTAGTAAAATTGTGACAGAGCGTCGCATGAGGTTTGCGGGACATGTTCTCCGACAAAAATATGAATTACGCCAAATAAGAGTTGCGATGACATCCTAGTACTACTTGGCGCCACACTTTCATGGAGGTCCTCAGAGCCGGTGGGAAGAGGCTTCAGACATTGCCAGTGACAGATTTTTGTGGAAACAGCTTGCCAGCAAATGCGCCGAACGGCGCGGGAGGTTCTAAGTCAGTAAGAATAGCAGAGTAGGTTTTAAAATAAAACTTTTTAATGACAATATAATTCTCTGTAGGTACCTCAGAATATGCATTTAGTTGGCTTTCAATACCAGAAATAGTGCTTAGCGGCGGGGCTCCGCTCTCAGCGCTCCCCCAGACCCCTTGCTGGCAAGGGCGAGGAGTTTACAATTTTTTTCACTTACTCCAGAAAGAACCTATTCAAGGGCACAATAAACGTCTTCCAAAAGAATGAAGGGTCAGAATGAAATAGAGATTAATTATGTACACACACACATCCATCCTTACAAACATATATATATATATATATATATATATATATATATATAAATAATAACCCCCCCCCTGAACAAAAATCCTGGCTACGCACATGATTTACGCAGGTATTAAAATGTAGATGTATTCTCATTGTCTATGTTTAGCAATGTGAGGGACGTTCTATCTCTCTTGGTGTTTGTAAAAGTCTTTCATTGTAAAGCATATATCAACTCAGTCTGTTTGTCTATCTGTCTGTTTGTCTACCTGTCTGTTTGTCTATCTGTCTGTTTGTCTATCTGTCTGTTTGTCTATCTGTCTGTTTGTCTATCTGTCTGTTTGTCTATCTGGCTGTTTGCCTATCTGTCTGTTTGTCTATCTGTCTGTTTGGTACACATTTTTTAAAGTTTTTTTTCCACGTTCTATTCTCAAATCAGTTGAAACTTTGCTCAACTATTCCCTTGTTCCTAATCATAAAATAAACCAATTAATTAATTAAATACAGTATTTAATTAATTTTGTTTGATATTGAAAAAAGTAAAATAAATCTTACAGTATTAAGAGATAGTGATGCACATGCAGAGTTATTTCCCTTAATTAAATTTTAGGTTGTTTTAAAAAAAACAAGTATTTTGTATTTGCTTGTTTTAATGTAATTTTTTTTTCAACTGGCTTCAAGTTTTAGTCTAGTGTAGTGATGCACAACCTACTTCCCGCGTCGTCCTTCTAAATGTCTGCCCACAGTGCGTAATGGAATAAGCAGTAGAAATTTTGTAAATCAGAACTGAGTTTGCTATGTTTTTGCAGTAGGTCAGTGTACTTATATCGATGCACTTGATAATAAATAGCATTTGCCAAATTGTTCAACCTTTTATACACAATAATTCTGCTCATATCAGTGGAGAAAGTTTTTTGATGTGCAAAATTTGTAATTAAGCTTCTTTCATATTTTCTTAGTGGATTATTTACAACTATCTATCAGCTAATAAATTTAATAAGTAAAAAATGTAAAGCACCTCTTTCAGACCTTGCAACTATGGGCAGATAGTGTAAAGGTCATCTGTTTCTTAAGCCAATAGTAATCGAAGGTGTCGTGTGGCCTGCACGACGACCAACCGCTTTTACTTATATTAGTATTACTTAATAAACATGATTACCTCTTTGCTATTTAATATAGTCTTGAATGTTACTTAAGGGCTTAAACTGCTAGCGTAGAAGTATGCAGGCTGATTCAGGCAAATATTTCCATGCCAAAATAACACTTAGAAAATTATATTTTTTTATAGACTATGGATAAAAAAAATTATGCTTTGTCTTTCCAGCTGGTTTGTTATCTTTATCTTCGTAAAAAAATCCCTTTGTTTAAGTTTCGGTAAAGATATATCGTTTACTTGTTCTAAAATACGTTTTTTTTTTCAGCTGTAGCCTATGTGTAGCCAATGTGTAGCCCTTAGCTGAAACAGCCTGCCCTGCGTGCAGTCGAACGTTCCGGGCTGTTTAGTTCTCACTAGCCTCAAGAGGGGGCATAAAAACTGCAGCACAAAGACCTCAGCCCCATGAATAATAAAAGTGTTCATTATGTTGACATATTTCGTTTCCTTATTCCTCTATATATCTACTTATGTATGTGTTTGTATTATTCCAATTGCATCTTCTAGTTTGTGGCTATGAGTCAAACAGCAGACGCGCTGCGATTTGTCCCTGAAAACGAGACAGGAGTTGAGATGTCACTGTTCATCCCTCATGTCGAGTGGGATCTCATTAGTACGTATGTGAAGAGGACGGATGTTCCAAACCCACCCATCACTTATCAGACAGTTAATGTAAGTAACCATTGGAAATCTGATGTCCATCTTTCTAAGTTCAATAACTTATGGCCCTTTTTTTTAAAGTCATAATTTTACAAATTATATTTTTTACTTATTGGTAACAAAATTTAAAAAAATATTCAAACCGTTTTTAGTCTAATGATAACAGTATCATTAGAAAATGTCTTATGTAGATAGTATTTCTTATCAAGATAGTATCACCAGGGTATTTGTTATCTGACAGTAACACCAGGGTATTTGTTATCTGACAGTATCACCAGGTATTTGTTATCTGACAGTACCACCAGGTATTTGTTATCTGACAGTAACACCAGGGTGTTTATTATCTGACAGTATCACCAGGGTATTTGTTATCTGAGAGTATCACCAGGGTATTTGTTATCTGACAGTATCTCCAGGGTATTTGTTATCTGACAGTATCACCAAGGTATTTGTTATCTGACAGTATCGCCAGGGTATTTGTTATCTGACAGTATCACCAAGGTATTTGTTATCTGACAGTATCGCCAGGGTATTTGTTATCTGAGAGTATCACCAGGGTATTTGTTATCTGACAATAACACCAGGGTATTTGTTATCTGAGAGTATCACCAGGGTATTTGTTATCTGACAGTATCTCCAGGGTATTTGTTATCTGACAGTATCACCAAGGTATTTGTTATCTGACAGTATCGCCAGGGTATTTGTTATCTGACAGTATCACCAAGGTATTTGTTATCTGACAGTATCGCCAGGGTATTTGTTATCTGAGAGTATCACCAGGGTATTTGTTATCTGACAATAACACCAGGGTATTTGTTATCTGAGAGTATCACCAGGGTATTTGTTATCTGACAGTATCTCCAGGGTATTTGTTATCTGACAGTATCACCAAGGTATTTGTTATCTGACAGTATCGCTAGGGTATTTGTTATCTGACAGTATCACCAAGGTATTTGTTATCTGACAGTATCGCCAGGGTATTTGTTATCTGAGAGTATCACCAGGGTATTTGTTATCTGACAATAACACCAGGGTATTTGTTATCTGAGAGTATCACCAGGGTATTTGTTATCTGACAGTATCTCCAGTGTATTTCTGACATCACTATCCCCTTTCGACATCTAATATAAATGAATGGACCGATCTTAACAGCATATATTACTAATTTTAGAGAAAGTCCTTGGCGAGAAAGAAGCGGATGTTATATTTTCTCGACTACACGAAACGCCACTCATTTGAACAGAGCCCAGAGAGATTGGTGGCCATTCTTCCTCTTCTTTGTAATTATCAAAAACAACGTAAATGAAATACTCTTGGAACTAAAATTTATAAAAACCTTTACCATAGTTTGATTTCATGAGTAAAGTTGTTAATGTTTCTATATCGAATCTCAAGCAAAGCCCCAGAATTATAATCTGTCAGAAAGAAATCATATACCGAACTGGAACTCGACCACTTAATGAGGTTGTGACCGAGCGTCGTCGCATTTGGTTTGCGAGATATGTCCTCCAACTGTATGAAGTAGCTATACCAAGACTTACAAGACATGTAGGCCATTACGAGGAAAGTGGAAACAGGGACGTCCTCGTATAACCTGGTGCCACACTTTCATGGAGGACCTTAGAGCAATGGACACTTGGGAGGAAAAGGAGTCCGATGTTGACTGAGACAGATCTTTTTGGAGACAGCCTGCCGACCAATAAGCTGAACTTCGCGGGAGGATTTAAGTCTTTTATTAACGCAACTTTCGTGCTTATTGCACGCTCAGAGCGCTATGGTCCAATGTCTGATGTGAACAAACGGGCAGTGGAAGTATCTGGAAGAAGGTTTTCTCTGCTGCCTTTGGGTGCTCAGAAAACACAAAGGGTTTAGGTCTCTTCGTTCCTCCACCTTCAATACAACAGTCTGAAGCACTTAGCCCCCACTGCCCAACAACCTTCAATCAAGTTTCTATCATCACAAGATTGTTCCTCCATTTAATTTAACGAATCCAAAAAAGAGTAGCCTACATCACAGACAGCATTTTAAATTAGTTTATTTTTTCTTTTATGTTATCAGATTTCCTTCTTACTCAAGAGAAGGCCTGACTTCCTGCTACTAAACACAATTTTACCGGTTGTCTTTCTTTCATTTCTTAACATCATGGTTTTTATCATCCCCGCTGAATCAGGAGAAAAAATTGGGTTCGGTAAGTATTTTATATCTTGTATTTATTATTGATGCAAAAGACACAATTATTCAATGATGCCAGAATTCTGTGAAAATGCATCTAAACTCATTCGTGCAGGTTTATAGTTCTCAATTTAGCGCTGTAGTAGGCCTATGAGTGCCAACAGATCGAACAAGTTTTAAAAAAACAAATTTAACAGGGAATTTTTTATGTTATTGATTACTAATGTATATAACTTATTGTCAGGTCCTTTAGATTCTTAACCAAAGGGAATAATTTCATCCAGAGGCAAGGAGTGAGAGATTGGTCATTCAAAAACCCCTAGATCTACCATCAGTTAGATGATTATTTAATCATACACATTAGGCCAGGTTCACACTTAACCATAGCAACATAACAATCAGTTCATTGAATGCACTCAGCGTTAATAATGCAACATTCCAGTTAGTTAAATAGTGTAAACTATTGACGCTACTTTTGGCCTCCCACAGGTTTTGTTTTGTTTTGTTAGAAATGTGTTGTAGTTGTTGATACATTGTATCATGACTTCTGATATTCGTGCTGGAAACATGACAACCTGTTTTACCTGAATTGCTTACCTAGCAGACGACTCATGGGTGGACATTTTGGAAGCCGTCTATGAGTTTGTGTGAAAACACATACTATACATGAAACCTGTTTTTATCTGAATTGCTTAACTAGCAGATGACCGGTGGGTTGACATTTCGGGAGCCGTCTCTGAGTTTGTGTGAAAACACAAACTATCTTTGTTAACTTGTTTCATTAGTGATATACTGTGTGTAGTAAACTTACTCTTTTCTCTTTCTCTTCTATGTAGGTATAACCGTCCTGCTGGCGCTGGCTGTATTTCTCAGTATGGTCAGTACCATGCTTCCAAGATCTGCTAAAACAATGCCCAAAATTACGATCTTTTTATTTCTCCTATTGGTCATTTCCTTGTTGACTGTAGTGGACAGTATCATCATTGTGTATCTTCATCATCTGGAAGAGGTATGTTGAAAACCAGAGGACGCAATGCATATTAAATGATTCATTATAACTAAAAATGATGCTTAACGATTTATTTGCAAATTGTAAGAGAAAACCCGTAAAGATTTCTAAATCATACAAACATTTCGTAGAAATGGTTGATTAAGTTAGAGGAGAGCTGAAGAGTATCTGGCAAAGGAAAACGTTCATGTACGCTGTTAGATAGATTGTCATGGTTAAGAATAGCTGTGGTAAACTTCGATTTCAATTCTCAATAGAGACGTTACTATAGTTTGATTTCATTGGACATATTTCGGATGTTCCTTTTCACTTGAAAATGATTACATCCGCGCTTTAACAGTTTGCCGGTGGCTGAGGACAGAGTTCATACTCAAGACCTGGTCACGTGACCTGGCAGCCTTTACTTGACATTCCAGTATCTCACGTAGAGTTTTAAAATATAATGTCACTAGTTCATTCTTCTCTAGAAATAGTATCAAATTTTCACTATCTCTCTCAATGCACACACTCACAGAACAACATTACGTTGACCCATCGAAGGCCGCCTATGAGTTTGTGTGAAACCCCATACTCACTTTGTAACCTTGTTAATTCTTTTTCTATCTATTGCAAAGCTAGGACATCATTAACTCCTACTTCTAGCCAGGGACAGTGTATCTGGAAATGTATCCAATGACAGAACACTGAAAACAGTGAAGTTGGCTTAATCTCAGAGAGTAACTTCGCTAGCACTTGTGGAGATATTTTTACAAAATAAAATCAAATATGTTAAATTATAAAATAAAATAAAAAGTTACTTTACTTTTAGATTACCTTTACAGATTTTTGTTCGTTTAGGAACACGCAAATTTTTTTATCAAAATAATTCGCAATGAAAGAGTTAATAACCCGGTAGGACGGAAATGCTTTGTTGTTTTTATCACCGTGCCATCAAATCTAGTGAGAAGTCCCTGGGTCGCAGCATAAAACCTGTATTCAGTTGTTTGTACAGAGCTTTCATGAACTGACTCTGTCTGGTAAAATGTTTTACAGGTTTTTTCTTTAACCTAGATGTTAGGTCTAATCATATCATTAGGATGAATTGGAATTATAGATGTTATTGTTTTTTAACGAGCCTATATCAAAGTCACTTCGTCTGTCTTGTCTAAGCCAATGAATAATTGTGCAAAGTTTCAACTTGATCCAAAATGATAGACTGAGTGGCTTGATATATTCTTTGTAATAAAAGGTTCCCCTTATGTGAACACTAACTATGTGAACAACGGAATAGTCAATTTTAAAAAATGCAGATGTCACTTTGGATGCCTTTTGTCTTTTCAAATATTAATTCCAGAAATTCCTTAAAAGAAGGTTCCGGGTATCAGGTGGTAGATATTTTCAATCTTTATTATTTGTTCCATATTAATTCATAGTTCTATTTTTTATTTTTTCCAGAAAGAAGGGAAACTATTAAGAGCTAAAAATAAATACAAAAGTGCGGCCAACAAAATACGATCTCTGACAAAAGCTGTAACGAAACCTGATTGCAGTCAAACCAAAAGTCAGAAAAATGGAGATGTCAGTCCGGTTGAGGTCATCTCTTCCAGATTGTTTGAAACTTCACTTCCTGTGGTCATTAATGACCATGGGACACCTGGCAAAAACATAGACGGAAGCAAACCTCTCAAAGACAATAAAAATGAGCATAACAAGTATCGATTGATTGGAAAATATATCGATTTTGTCTCTTTTTTTGTATTTCTAATTATTTGGATTTGTGTGACCATTGGTTTTATGCTGGACATTACGTCTGTCATTAATGTTTAAATAAATAAATGTTCTCTGTGACATGAACTGTATAGGTTTAAGAAGATGTATCGAGACATTGCAGCCATATGAGTATTCTCTTGCAGTACAGAGACTACATAAATAACTGCAATGGATGAAATCAATTTGTGATAGTGACTTTTGCAAAAGAGTTGATAAATATCACATTGACCATTAAAGCCTATAGAAAGAATTATGCATTTCATCTGTTTAAAAGAATTCACAAATTTTCCTTCGTGGAGATTTGTGTAGATACACAGACTTGCATCATAGTTCTTTATGGAAATAAAACAACCATATAGACAAAGAAGTTAAGAGCATGGTAAATGCAGAGCTCAACAGAAGATTAATGTCTAGTAAACAGTGTCCAACCCAAGTTACTTTCTTTACGGCACCTACAACACAAACATATCAACTCCACCTTGGATTGGCATGAGCACCTTGGCGGCATCGGTTTTTCGTGTAAGCTATGCATTGCGGTGTCTGAATTATGGACAACGACTTTTATAACTAGGATTTATTATTTGAACTGATGTGACAATACAAATGAAATGAAAAATATTCTAAAGAGTTGTTTCTTATTAAATATTTTAAGATATTTATATTTTATGCTCGTGATTTGAACCAGTCATTATTAAGCAATTATATTATTATTGCAAACGACTCCTTTTCCTGCATTGTATGTGGACGGAATTGTTTCTTTTAAAAAGGTTTTTTTACAGTCCCAATATAATGCGCATGTATGTATGGATGGATGTCCAGAATAAAAATCAAAACCCTTTGACCAGTCTTGATAAAACTTGGCATAAATGTCCCTTAGAACATGGTGGAGACCAAAGTGTATGTTTAATGTCCCTCCCACAACCGCAGGGCCCTAAAAATAGACAAAGAGTATCATATTGTATCGCTATAATAGAACGAAACTTTTTACTTTTGATATGGATATGTTGGGTTAACTGTGAAATCAATTTTCACGCTCTACTTTTATTTTCATGACAATTTTTTTTTTATGTGATGGGAACATTTTCCATTTTTGACATAGATCTAAATTCAATCAACTAGAGCAGTAATACACAAACTAAGGCCCGTAAGCAGCGGGTCATACCCGGCTAGTTTGTTATAAGGAGAGAACGCAGTTTTCGTTTTTATCAAATCTACTACATCATAAATGTTCCACTTTCCGACTTTGTTGATTTAGTTCAAGCCGCCACAACGTTGGTCCTTGCCGTTATGGTCTTGCGATAATTCATTCAAAAACACTAGTGCTGTATATGCCAAGCCTGTACTCCTTGTGGACCGACATCTTCATGCAGACTCATTTTGTTCATTTTAAACAGCCATTAGTGCAGCGCAAACTGACTCCTGGCAATATTTGAAGAGCCGTTACACTATCAAACTAATGAAACTGTCTGCTGCACTCCCTAATGTGATGCGCATAATGAGACGATAACTGGGTCACTATAATTTTATAGCATAGAATTAGGACAATCTAGGTTATAAAAAAAAAAAACAAGTCGTTTCCCTTTACTAGTACAACTATTAATGAAATCGCGTAGAGTCGATCCGCAATATCCAAACATTTACAGCCCGGGGCAAATAAATGTGCGCCAAAAAAAAAAAAGCCCTAATGGAACCGAGCCTTTGAGGATTCATAGTATACAATGGGCAGAGTATTTAAGAGCTGATTGTAATTAATCATATACCAGATATTGTCCGTGGGACGTAGGTTGGACATCACAGGTGATATTCAAGATGACTAAATTTTAAAATTATAAATCAAACCAGATATTTCACTGTGTAGTCAATTAGGTAGCTATTTTTTTCCTAAAGATATACATACATAAGCTGTCAAATTCTCAGGAAAATCGTTGGAGCCGTTTTTTGAAATACCTTTTCACGTAAAGATAAACTTCCTACTTTTTTTCTGATTTAAAAAAAAACAAAACCCTTTAAACCCATGAACAGTCAGCAAGCTGATAGGAGGAATTGTACAAATGTATCGATCTACCCACCATCCACCTCTGACGCCTGACTACAAATGCACTAGATCAAGACCATGTGACCGTGTTGATAGTCTGTCTCCAAAACTCTGACCCGAACAAACAATAAAGTGCAAAATCTAAATCCAAACGTTTGAGCAATAAATTCATCCTAGTAGTGTATCTTATGAAATATTGCTATCAGATGAAACTGCCAGCCAGACATGTTGTCACAGGTTCGGGCCTCGGTCGGCGCATGCCCTTATTTTCGTAGCATTTTAATTCACTACTTTCTCTCTTAAAAACTTGGTCCCTGGTGCTGTTATTCATTTATGTCTAATATATGTATGTATCATTTGTTTCAGCACCTAGCTTCAACTCTACATTTACAGCATTATTGCTCGTACCCACTGAAGCTTCTATATGTAATGTGTTTATGTTGTCCACTTGTCTTTGTGAGAGATATACAATTAGATAGAGCCATCGTTTGTCTAATACATGCCTAACGGCTGTCTGTGTAGGCTCTATCGAAATTGTTAGTGAACGGATGCTGCGAGGGTGGGGGAGGGGCTAGCTGGGGCTTGTGACCTTTGACCACTGGGGTGGTAATTTGCATACGGGCGAAATGACTCTGGATCAGAAGAATGTTTTTATGGACATTCCGATGGTCTAGAGGTTAGTTTCGCTTGGTGCGTTATCGCTAGGCGGTGGTGTCGAATCCGGAGTCACAGGTTCGGGCCTCGGTCGGCCGATGGCTCATGCCCTTATTTTCGTAGCATTTTAATTCACTACTTTCTCTCATAAAAACTTGGTCCCTGGTGCTGTTATTCATTTATGTCTAATATATGTATGTATCATTTGTTTCAGCACCTAGCTTCAACTCTATGTTTACAGACATCACTTAACCTAAATTAAATTGAATACCGGTAACAAGATCTATGTCTATATAATCTTACAAGGTTGTTTTTCAATTATTACAATTGGTCTTAATTTGTCTTATTTGAGGTAAAAATTATCGCCGGACCAGACATACTGGAATGCATAATTAATCTTATATTATATCTAGTCCTCTAAGTTCCGCATGAACTCACTAAAATGCTGTGTGTCCTCAATCTTGGATTGACAAGTTAACATCTGGAAACCGGTACCAGTCTTATGACTAAGTGATGTACACGAACAATTTTTTTGGTTGATTTGTGGGACATAACAACAGTTTCAGGAATTCAATTGCACCAACAAAAATATGTATATTTCTTGGAATCTTTGGGCTTCCATAGGGCATAATGACAGATCCTTCCGAAAGAATCCCAAAAACTTCGTTCGTCTACAGCAAAAGGACAATGGACAACCCAGTGATTCTCAACTTTGGACAGTTTATGAACAATTTTAACGTGAACTGTTGTGTAAACCGTAAACTTATGTTACTGTCTTATGTGTTATTGGCAATGTAGTCTCTTCAGTACTGAATGAACATAAAAAAAAAGAACAGGAAAAAAAGCATTTAAAAAGGTTTTCATCTACGATTCACTCTAATGGCGGTCAGTGCAATCGATAACTACTATTTCTGTAGTCCCTGGTAAGCAACTCGGTCCTTGGACGTAGCATTCTCTAGCTGACAAGTAAATAGGAATAAAATAACCTATACTGTAGTTTATATTGGAATATTATTATTTCATTGGTAATCTTCGTAATCGTAAAACAATGTCTACTATATGCATGTATTTTTGTCTTATAGTTTTTATTTCTATTATTATTTTTTTTATCTTCTAAGGATATATATGGTTCGTACATCGTTGTTCGATGATGACCACATTTGTCATCCAGGAGGCTGAGGGTATTTTGGGGGGTGGGGATGACTTAGTGATTTACGCTGAAAATTTTGATTAAAGTGAGGAGGATTCGTGCACCACTTCGACCTCACTCTATCGCCCTAAAACCTATCATTTTCCAGAAGCAAGATTCGATCAAGACATCCGGGGACGTCCAGAGACTTTCTGAGTGTCTTGTCCAGCTATAGAGTGCTTCACAGCTCCACTGTGCTGGTAGATGCCTTTCTGTCCAATATGTCATTTATTGTGACGTTTTGCACAGGCCGCAAAGTCCAGACTTCAAATGTTAGGTTTGAAAAAACATAAGTGTACTGAGTGTCATGGACACATCAGATACCCTCTAACTGGTTTAGCCAACCAGTTTCCGGGGTGTGGCCGCTGCGCATGCTACAGCTACTTGCAGCCACAAGTGAGAGATGGGTACCGAGTGGGGACCAAGCGTGACCTCCGCATCGAAGAGGTCGGACCAAGACTGAGCCAAGGTATCCTCAGAAGAGTGTACAATTCCCTGTCCACTGGAGGTGCTAATACTCATAGATTCTCCATATCTAATGATATAGTGTACATGTTTTGAATGTCGCCCACTTCGCTTAATAGGCTTAATACAAGGTTTCATAGATTATAAATACAGCCTAAATTATCTCAATTTTTCTACCTACTTGTATATATTATTCTCTGTCTTTAAGTTTATCTAATTCAAAAGTTGTCTAGATTTTATTTTGTTTGCAATTCATCTTTAAAGCTTGCAAATTCTTCATCAGCTAAACCTGGGTAAACACGGATCTCAAAAACGGCTCTAACGATTTTCCTAGAAATTTGACATTTTATGTATATCATCGGGAAATTATTAACTAGCTAAATGGCCACACTTGAGATACTCTGGTTTGAGCGTATATTTTTTCAAATTATTACCTTATGTAAAATTAAACTTGGTCTAGAGCAGGAGTTCTCAACCTGTGGGTCGCGACCCCCCTTGGGGGTCGATTGACGATTTGCCAGGGGTCGCCTAAGACCATCGAAAATATGGATTTTTATTGTCTATTCTTCTATTGCTGTATGTGTGTGTGGGTGGGGAGGGTCGAGGCAGAGTGGGGGGATTGTAAAAAGGGGTCGCCGAGCATAAAAGGTTGAGAACCGCTGGTCCTTAGCCTATATATTCTAAGTAAATTATACATTCGCTTAACCAGGATTTTTTTTTCGGGGTCGGGTATTTGGATTGGAGCGGGTCAAAAAAATGATCCTATTTTTATCTATCGTACATTAGTTTTTATTAGTGGTATACTGACTTTAGCTTCATAGACAAGGAATTTTCTTTAAAAATATTTTTTATATTAACTTGTTTTAAGGAATGGATAATTTAGATTTTACTTATTCTCATATTGGAAATGTCAGCTGTTATTATTAACAAGAGAAAGAAAGACAGAGAGAAAGAGGAAGTGTTATGTAATGTAAGAGTACTCCTTTCTATTTTGTGTATAGGCTATTGAGATTCCAATATGATTGGGTCATTGAACGATTATGATATCTGATAAAAGATGTTAGCTATACCAGTAAAGAAATTAAATGTATCCAATTAATTGTATATGACAACCTTTTAAATCTCTCATTTGCACATCCTTTAACCAGCTAATCCCAAAAAATGTAAAAAAAATGTTGAATATCTTTCAAGCTCCACAGTTATTAGGCAATGTTTGCCAACACACACTTGTTTAATTATCTGCCCATGAGCAGTGACATGTCTGCAGTTACATGACAGTTCAATGCTGTTGGTCTACTTATTATAAATATCAGTGTTATAAATCCGTCAGTACGAACTATTTGATTGAATAAAGCACATTCGTACATAGTCCACTGTTCAAAGCTAGAGAGATGTTACATGTTTCAATGGATCTTTCCGCGTGTAAGTATTTCTTTATTATATAAATACATATTTATTTATTTATAATTGCTATTTAGTCTATCTTTATATCTTTTCATTCAACACTCTATTTATGTGTAGACTTTCTTTAAGTCCTTTCAGCCTTTGGGCTTCAAAATTAGCTTTTGTATGTAAATATGGCTGCCTGGTCGTGTGGTATACGTCGGTGGTCCCGGTATCAAATCCAGCTCGGGCTAAGATGTTATAATCTTCAAGTTAGGAACTTCAGAAACATACAAATCAATCAATATGTATAGTTTTGTGTTTCATTTATATTTTCTTTATGTTACACAAGTATCATCTACGCATGTGCTCACTATCATCATTGACTAAACTGTAATAAATTTCATCCAGCTTATTTTGATGAAGAGGCGCGGTGGCCGTGCAGTAAAGAGCTTGGCTTCTAAACCGGGTTTTTAGACCCTAACCCGAATCCTGGTGAAGACTGAGTTTTAATTTCGGGATCTTTGGGCGACTCTGAGTCCAACCAGCTGTAATGGGTACCTGACATTGGTTGGAGAAAAGTAAAGGCGGTTGGTCGTTGTGCTGGCCACATGACACCCTAGTTAACCGTAGGCGACAGAATCAGATGACCTTAACATCATCTGCCCTATAGACCACAAGGTCTGAAAGGGGAACTTTACTCTTTTATTTTGGTAAAGTAGGTATGAGATATAGCCTCAAGATCAACAATACATTCTTCCGCAATTTATCAACTTTGTTAAAGTTTGGTAACTGAGTGAGAAGTCCAGAATTAAATATATTGATATATTTGACAAAGCCCCAGTTATTGAAATAGGACTGGCTGGCTATTACAAAGTACTAGGTAAAGGCCATCTTCCCAAAAGACACGTCATTATCAAGGCAAAGTTTTTCTAGAAAAGTTACCGAAAAAAAAAAGGAATCAACTCTTTTTCTCCGTAATTATTTACCACATTCTAGTGGAATCAACGTTGGTATCATCAGTTAGGAGAGAAAGAGTTAAGAAAGTTGGTGGTTCTTGTGTGCTTACTTCACCAATCAAAATAAACTTGTTGACAAACTTAAGAAGTAATTCACAGCGTTGAAATCGGATGTGTTTCGTAAGTTCTACAAGTGTCTTTGTTGCGTTATTTCTATTTGAGTTCATAGGGGTCTATGTGTTTTCCATAACGCAATTATTATTGTTGTTGTCACGGATGAATGTGTGTATGTATGTATAATCTAATTTTACAATATGCGCGAATGACCGGAAGTGTGTTTTGTTGTCAGAGAGAGACCAGCTTGTGTGATATGCAGTAAAGCGGATTAAAGTTTATCTGTTTGATCTAGTGGTTTAATTGTTTTATTTTGTTAACTACAGCTGAACCAGGGATACCTAGACGTATCAAGACCTAAGGTAGATTCTATCGAGTTATAATTATAAATATAATAGGAAAGCTGTGACATATTTGGTTGCCCGTTTATCTAGTTACTTGACTTAGTCTTGGAAGACAATATGCAGAACTGCGGTTCGCCATTGTGAAAAGGTCAAGGACAAAGAAGGCCGTGAAGTGTGTGCCCTCACTTGCAACGGCGGTAAAAAACGAAGTCCATCAGCCGATACGAAACTAGGTCAGACACTGTGATAAAGTAATTTGTTTTGTTTTATTTGATGCTACACAAATAAACAAAATGGCAGAGAAATTATTACAGTTAATAGCTGGAAAAGAGATGGGCTTGACTGGAACCGCTTTACAAGAGTGGGTAAAAGAAAGAAAAGAGTAAGATCGAGACGAAAGAGCTAAAGAGAGGGAAGTGAGAGCTAAAGAGAAAGAAGCTGATGTAGAAATATACAAATTGAGAGTCAGAGAGTTGGAGCTTAGAGAGACGAAAGGAGAAATCAAAGAGCATATAAAACCTGTATGGAAGCCAAAGTTGCCACCTTTCAATGAGAACGTGGATCAAATGGATGCATATTTGGCTAGATTTGAAGTGCATGCTCAAGCTACAGAAATACCTAAAACTCAGTGGGGAAGTCATCTTTACACATTGTTACAGGGAAAGGCACTGCAAGCTTGTATCAACTTTTCTTAGAAAGATTTAGAGGAATATGACAAGGTGAAGGAAGTATTGATGAAAAGATACAACTTAACAGATATAGCTCTATATAGGTATAGAGAGAAGTTCCATAAAGCTAAACCAAAGAGAAACCTGCCATTCCATGAATTTGTTGAGGACATTACAAGATACTTAATGCCTTGGGCCGAATTGTCAAATACAGAAAAGACATTCGAAGGTCTAATTGATCTGTTCATCAGAGACGAGATCCTCACATCTTGCAATCCTCAGTTAGTGGCTTTTCTACATGAAAGGAAACCGAAAGATGTGCCAACAGCAGTCAAGTTGTGTCAGCTATATATTACTGCACATCCAGAGCAGACAATTCAGAGAGAGGGAGACTTGATAACTAGCAAGTTTGCATTTGCTGCAAAGACTAATGATAACAGAAGTCGCTTTAAACAAGAATGGGGACAGGACAGTCTGTAGAAAAGAAGTGTTGGTGAAAAAAAGAAAATGTTTTAAGTGTTTAAAAACAGGACATTTAGCAGCCCAATGTAGAAACAAAAGGCCATTTAGACGACATGAGACTATGGGTTCAAGCAGAAGTCAGGAGTTTAAAACCAGCAACAGGGGAAGACCAACTGGACATCCATACAATCCGTCAGTTTGCATAGACTATCTTCATGGTGAACAACTCCCTCATGAATCTGATCAGATCCAGATGGCTGGAGCTGTAACTTGTGACGCGGGGAAATTAAAAATGTATCCTGAATTTGTTGGGAAGAAATCTATTTGGGTCTTGAGAGACACAGGAGCGACCACAATCGGAGTGAAGAGACTACATGTGCACCCTCACCAGTTGACGGGTAAGAAAGTCCACTGTATGACATTTGGAGGAACAATTGAAGAATATCCCACAGCTGTCATTGACATAGATACGCCATTTTTATCTGGGAAAGTTGAAGCATGTGTGTTGGAGAGGCCTGCAGCTGACTCGATTCTAGAAAACGTGACTGGCATAACTGAGCCTACCATCACAGATATCTACAAGTGGCAAAGGTCAGCAATGTCAGAAGTTACAAATGCGGTATATATGCGGTGTAATAGATAACATGGGACAACCGATCCTACATAGTCAGATTGAACAGTCAGAATCAGAATAAACATCCAGTCATGCATTGAAACAAAAGAAGGACCAAACATTGGTTAAACTTTTTGAATTGGAGAAGCGTCCCACCAGTAAATTTAAAGTGAAAAATGGGTTTCTGATGAGACAAGATAACAAAGAGAAACTACAGCTAGTCCTTCCTGCCGCCGAAAGAAACAGAATTTTGAAGTTAGGCCATGACTCACCTTTTGCGGGTCATATGGGGACAGCACGAACAAAGATACAGCACCGTAGAAAGAGAGTGCTTGGCAGTTGTTTGGGCAGTAACCAAGTTGGCCAGATACCTGTTGGGCAGAACATTTCGTACTCCGCACAGATCACGCACCCTTACGCTGTTTAAACACACGTAAGTCGGTGAATTCCATGGTAACTCGCTGGGCCCTGATGCTTCAGGACTTCCAGTTCGAAGTGCAGCATATTCCAGGTAAAGGAAACGTCGTAGCGGACATTCTGTCACGCTTATCATAGATATAAGCCTACGTAGCTTCTCACAAGCATGTGTTGCTTCATCAAAGACTTTGTGTCTTCAACAGTTTAGACTTTGTCGCTTGATGGTAGACTTTCTGTCTACAACTAAGACTTTGTGTCTTCATCTTTTAAGACTGTGTGTCTTCATCTTTTAAGACTGTGTCTTCAACTAAGACTGTGGTTCGGTTCTTATACTAATACTGTGTGTCTTATCTATAGACTGTGTGCCTATAACATTGAAGTCTGTGTGACTACATTGAAGTCTTTGTGACTATGTTTAAGTCTGTGTGACTATGTTTAAGTCTCGATGACTACATAAACGCCTGTGTGGCATATTCAGAGCCTTTGTGGCCTATCGAATTAACATTTTTGTTGTCTTGTGTTTGAATGTTTTATCATCGTGTTTTTTGTGTGTCTTTGTCAAAATCGATTATAATTTTAGGAGGGGCGAGATGTCACGGATGAATGTGTGTATGTATGTATAATCTATTTTTACAATCTGCGCGAATGACCGGAAGTGTGTTTTGTTGTCAGAGAGAGACCAGCTTGTGTGATATGCAGTAAAGCGGATTAAAGTTTATGTGTTTGATCTAGTGGTTTAATTGTTTTATTTTGTTAACTACAGCTGAACCAGGGACACCTAGACGTATCAAGACCTAAGGTAGATTCTATCGAGTCATAATTATAAATAGAATAGGAAAGCTGTTGACAGTTGTTCATTCATTTCTTTTTTTCGAGCTCCATATTTACCTTCATGTTTTTTTTTTCTGCCAAGCTTTAAAACAAAAAGTAGTTAAGTAGGGTCAGAAATAGTAAAAGTAGACTTGCTTTCTCTGGTGCTTCAAAACACAACATAGAAATGAAGAATTATCAGATTTATTTGAAATGACGTTGTTGTTTTTTTTTAAACAGGTCACGCCGTAACTTTAATTCTTCTTCATTTGTTTGCGGGGTTCGCGAGCAGCCAGATGTACAACCACACCAGATCTATCTTGAGCCAGAAACTGAGCAAGGATGTGTACCACACGGAGGTCAGGCCGAAGAGGAACCAGAGCGAAGTCTTGGAGGTCCACTTCAAGTTTTATCTGGAGTCCCTGGTGGAGGTCAATGATGTCTCCCAAGACTTTATTGTTAACGGTTTTCTGGCCATGGCTTGGTACGACGAGGTATAGACTTGTGCTAACTGACCAGGTCATTTTAAAGGTTATTTAACAGTAACGGTGACTACCCTAATGAAAATGATTCCGATATTAGTGACCATACACATTGACCTGTGTAATTATTTTTTGTTGTGGCCTAATAAACCGCTTGGCTTCTGAGTTCATGGGCTACAAGTTTGAATTCCATTGCAGAATGGGATTTTGAACTAGTCAAATTGGGTTGATTTTAGGTTGGACATATGAAACCCTCGTTAACCGTAGGTCATTGAAGCAGATGACCATTTTCAGATTCCAAGGTTACAACTACCTACGTACCCAAGGCTCTCAAGGATCAGAATAATTTGTCTAGATTTACATGTCGTTGAAATTCTACAAGACAATACTTAGTTGTTAATGAATGTTTACTGAGAGTGTCAAAAAAACTGACAAAATGATTGCAATTTATAACAGAATATAAGATATGTATTTAAAGAATTGTATTTATCGATACAATTTTCTGTAAAAGAACAACTACTCCATTCGATTCAGGTAATCTCAGGTTTGACCTTTTTGTAATAAATAGTTAATACAAGATCTTTCCATTTTTTCTAGACACGTGGCAGGATAATCCAGATTTCTCAATAAATCGACCACATTTAGCTCATTATCTAGAACTACATGTTGATCAATTGTTACATTATTGCCTTCATTTCTGACGACATGTTGATCAGTTGTTACATTATTGCCTTCATTTCTGACGACATGTTGATCAGTTGTTACATTATTGCCTTCATTTCTGACGACATGTCGATCAGTTGTTACGTTATTGCCTTCATTTCTGACGACATGTTGATCAGTTGTTACATTATTGCCTTCATTTCTGACGACATGTTGATCAGTTGTTACATTATTGCCTTCATTTCTGACGACATGTCGATCAGTTGTTAGTGCTACATAATGTTCTCCTTCTCTGACGACATGTTGATCAGTTGTTAGTGCTACATCATGTTCTTCTTCTTTGACGACATGTTGATCAGTTGTTAGTTTTACATCATGTTCTTCTTCTCTGACGACATGTTGATCAGTTGTTACATTATTGCCTTCATTTCTGACGACAGGTTGATCAGTTGTTAGTGTTACATCATGTTCTTCTTCTCTGACGACATGTTGATCAGTTGTTAGTGTTACATCATGTTCTTCTTCTCTGACGACATGTTGATCAGTTGTTAGTGTTGCATCATGTTCTTCTTCTCTTATGACATGTTGATCAGTTGTTAGTGTTACATCATGTTCTTCTTCTCGGACGACATGTTGATCTATTGTTAGTGTTACATCATGTTCTTCTTCTCTGACGACATTCACCACTGTAGTTTTTGCATTCTCCATAGACTCTGTTTCACTAGAAGTGATTATGGTTCTCATTTTTGATCGTTTTAAAAACGTATTCTAGTTCTATTGGAACTTTCGTTTCGGTTAAAAGTCGCACTATTATAAATTTTTTTTTAAAATATGAAAGCTGACAATGCTTTTTTTTTTTTATTCGCGTTAGATTTGTGTTTTCCATATAACAATTTTGTCTCATTTTCAGGAGATTTTAAAAATTAATTTCCAAGACTTTTTCGTATATTTTACATCATTATGCAATTACAGATATACTTAGCGCGGGGCCTATGAAAGCGCGGGGCCTACTGCAGCCGCATAGGTTGCAGTGGCTTAAGACCGGCCCTGTATGCTAGGACAAATTTGTACAAATGCTCCATCTCCCCTAGTGCTATTAGAGCATGGAATGGGTTGCCTGAGCCAGCCAGGAAAACCAGTGACTTGGCAGAATTTAGGTCATTGGTTAACATGTACGCGTAGGACGTAATCATGTTCTTTTTTGAAGTAACGTCTTTATTTTATAAGATAAGATAAGAAATATAGATCTAAGCATTTTTATTAAACTTCGTATTTACTATTATTTGTTCTCTAAAATATAGATAGCTTATTTCTGCATTCATCCTCATTGGGTATAGAATTTCGACAGAGAGATAAAGATTTAAAATAATAAATAGAAGCTAAGCCTAACTGTTGTCCTAATGTAATCGCAATATTGCATGTATAATAGAATTAACAATGATTTGTTATACTTATGAGAATAATTATTGTAAAAATAAAGGTACATTATACTTCTGGTTGTGCTTCTACTTACTAGTTAGTTGTATGGGACCCTAAAGACTACGGAGGTATTGAGCTTGTACACCCGTTGCCAGAGAATATTTGGAGACCAAGAATAGTGCTCATGAACACATTAGGAGAGAGAGATATTTTTGGAGACGCTAAAGCGTAAGTAGTAAGTTTTGATAGATTTATTCATTGATGGGGATAAAGGACAGTCAATCCAGTGCTCTTATCAATACAATAAACAATTGCAAACTTATGTAACAGATTTTTCAGGTGCAAATTACAGCACCAAAATTATGAAACCCAAATTCAATAAGGAGTAAAATTCGAAACTAACGGACAACTGCTACTTGGACATCTTTTCCTTAAAAAAAAATATCATGAAAAATGCTTTGTTATGTATCTGCGTGCTTCTGTGTTAATAGAAGGAAAAGGTGAGCGGATGTTTTGGTTGTGTAGGCTGAAAAGATTCTGATGAGATTAAGAGGTAGTCTGTCGTAGTTCAGTTAAGAAATACTGGTGTGAAAGTTGAAGAAAAACAAAGCGAGAGTCGTGTGACAAAATGGCATGTGGTTTTAGTGAGCAAGATTTTTTTTAAGGTATCACTTCTACAGTTCCTCTTATAACCTTGCAAACTCTACATGGGTGGGCGGACACGGAACTAGAAAAATGACAGTTTCTGTATATCTTTGGGAAAAAAAAACAATTAGATAATAGGCCAGAGGGGAGACGCGGTGGTGTGAGTTTCGAATCCACTGGGATTTTTAATTTCGATATTTTTAGGGCGCCTCTTGGTCCACACAGCTCTAATGGGTACCTTAAATTGGTTGTGGAAAAGTAAATGTAGTTAGTCCTCAGAAACAGATGATCTTTACATAATGGGCCCTATAGAACGCAAGGTCTAAAAGAAGTACTTTACTTTTTTTTAGACCACACAGAGAAAACTCTGGTTTGACCGTTAAATTTTTTTCAAAATATAAATATTTTAAAATTAACACTGGTCTAGAGATCTATATCTTGAATCTCAGCAGGAATTCCCCCATATATTCGATAAAGAGTTAAACAAAAAGACATTTAGGAACATTTTGAGCATCGTCTTATGTAAAATTCAGTCGACACACCTCTTTAGCTGGATTAGATGTTTGGAGCTACATACCAACGAGCGAGTATCAACAGTGAGACACTGAGTCCTAAGTCTTTGACTTACATATTTATATATTAATTATTGTTGATATTCCCAACGCCTAATTTTCCTCGGATTTTTGTCCTCAAGCCTTCATACCGCAATGTGGGAGGAAGAGGGTCCATAACTGCACCTAACCTAGATTCATTGCTTACCAGGCTGATGAGCTCCTTTCTCCCGGCAATTTTTTTTTCCAGACCTACCAACTTGTTCTACAACGGCTATGTCTACTACGTCCCTGGCTCTGTGTTCCACACTTCCTGTGAGATGACCTTGGTCAAATTTCCATTCGACGTCCAGAACTGTTCCATCGAGGTAAGAGTCTCAGTGTTTCACATTCGAAACGAAAACAGTAACGTGAATATACCAATGACATTAAATTTATGGAGCTAATGATGAGTGTGTTATCATTACTATGTTGATCAAGGACTGTGAAGTCCCATATTATATACATAATAACCGAGTAGTCTCGGGTTGGAGTCTAGGTGAAGGCTGCAAATTTGAACTTTAAGATTTTTAGGAGCCCAATGAATCCACCCAGCTGTAATGGGTCTCTGACATCAGTTTGATAAAGTAAGGAATCTAGGTCGTTGTGCTGTTATTACCCCCCCCCCCCCCCCCGTTTTTTTTAAGAAGCAAAAATTATAAAGGTTATTTTTTATTTTTCTTTTGTTTTCATTTAGTCATTCATGTTAATTAGAGATAAAGACTCAACTAACTCAATATATGCCCGGTTTAACCTTGGCACCTTGTATTGTTTCTAACAAAGAATAAAAAACTGGTATATTTTTTTAGTTTATTAATTTTGCATTTGTCTTGGTTACACGTCAAATGGGTGAGATTCTGTCAAATCGAAACTTCTTACTAGTAGTAAAGTAATATCTTACATTATTGCTGACTCACATAGATATAAAATAAAATGCGATAGAAATGTAATACAGAATGTCCTGTGGAAGTCGACCTACTGGCATTCATTGAACGTGGCCAAGGCAGCCAAGGCGTCTGCTGCTGATAACACAGCGAATGTCCTGTCACCCTGCTCTGCGTAGCACTCCTCATTAGTTATTTTATCCACCAGACATTCTGTATGGCGATCTAACAGAAGGCAGGTTGCCCACTTTTACGGTATACCGATGTATGCGAATGCGATATGAAGCACTAGCAGCTGGGGAAAAATTGGCACTCGATAGATCCATATGGAGAGAGAGCATAAAGGAAGGGTCTCGGATTGCAGATGTCATACACAACAGCAGCAGAAAGAAGGGTGAAAATGCAACGGCGCCTGGTGATTATATATGCCCAACCTGCGATAGCAGCTGTGTATCAAGGATTGGCCTCTTTAGTCACACAAGAAGTTGCAAAGGGAAAAGATCATCTCTCGAGACGTAAAATGTCACAGAAAGAAATGTAACACAGATGTCAGAACACGCAGTTAGCCTTCCATCAAATGAAGAACAACTGGGAATGTAAGGAAAGGAGCATCATCATTGAGAATAGGTTCATATTCACCAATACCTGCATTAGGAAGATTCTGATGATTCGTTGACCAGGCAAGATCTCAACAGTGGCAAAGCAGCAGCCTGTTTAGGTAGATATCATTCATAGGCAATGGCGATAGATAGGCCACACCCTTTTCAAGCCTACATAAAAAAAACAAGCCCTCACCTGGACCCCCCAACTCGCCCAAGGAAAGGTGAAGAGGGGACTATTCAGAAATAAATGGCGCCGAGACAATTTAGTAGCAGATGCCATGCAGATAGACAAGACGTGGCGCCGAGATTTTGGTAGCAGATGTCAAGCAGATAGACAAGACGTGGCGCCAAGATTTTGGTAGCAGATGTCAAGCAGATAGACAAGACAAGACCCAGAACCAAAACGCCTGTAGCTGGTTGAAGGCCTTACCCAGTTGGGATTAGAGGTAGAGATGACGAGAAGATGTTGATAATGATGATGATGATGATGGTGATGAATGCGATCAAAATAAATAAGTTCGCTAGGTAACAGTAACACATTGTCACAATTGCATAAACATTAGTTTCCTTTATACGTGTCGTCAAAAAGTAAGGTATATTATATTAATTATATCCAGAATAAATGAACATATATCAACTTACTGTTTAAATTTATGCTTAATTTCTTTCACCATTATATTTCTGTTTTCTGCTCCATAATTCTTGTTGTTGTATTAGTTTAATGTATACTATTTTACACTTCTATCCGATTGTATTCCCTAGTTTGTGGCTATGAATCAAAATGTGGAAAAGCTTCAATTTGTCCCTAAAGACCAGACAGGAGTTGAAATGAGGCTGTTCATCCCTCATGTTGAATGGGATATAATTAGAACGCATGTTGAAAGAACGAACATAAGAGATCCACCAATCAGTTATCAAACTGTTAAAGTAAGTCTGGATTACTTATTGGAAATCCTTATATAACTTCAATAACTTGCGTATTAAATTTTAACAAGGTTACAAAGACAGTTTGTGTGGAAACACAATCTTAAAATCGGCCCCCGAAGTGGTCCACCCAGGTAGGCTTCAATATTTTCAGAAAGAACATCCAAATGAAACTATATCAAATACAAATGAGAGATAACAATGGAGAAAGAAGGTTGACAGATCTTGTGTAGTGCCCCAAGGGTCCCGCAGATCAAAGGATAGGTGCAAGTGAATGCAAAGTTAGATGTGAACCTGGCCTAACTAGTTCCCCTTTCAGACCTTGTGGTCTATAGGGCAGATGATGTAAAGTTCATCTGTTTTTGTGGCCTACGGTTAACGAGGGTGTCATGTAGCCAGCACAACGACCAACCGCCTTTACTTTTACCCAACTAATGTCAGGAACCCATTAGAGCTGAGTGGACTCATAGGCGCCCAAAGATTCCAAAGTTGAAAATCCCAGTATTCTCCAGGATTCGAACCCGGGACCCTCGGTTCGGAAGCCAAGCGCTTTACCGAGCCTCTCCTGGTCTATAAATAATGTAATTGTTTTGAAAAGGCTTAATTTTTTATTTGAATATATTCATACTTTTGCATAAAATGAATAATAATGAAAATGAAGATTATAAGATTACTATTCGTTTTAAAGTAGGTCTAACTTATAATGCATACTAATTAGCTTTTTCACTTTAAAAAACTGCTTGCATAACTGATTTTAAAAATTAGATTTTTCACTTTCAGGAAAAACAAAAGTAGCCGTTGCATCAGAACTTTGAATGGTCTAAAATATTGTGTTGTCGGATTTTCAATATCTTTTCTAGTTTAAGAGATCTAAACGGGACGGACGGGCAGACGGACAGACATTTCGCACAAAACTAATAGCGTCTTTTCCCATTTCTAATTTTTAATTTCGGGATCTTTGGGCGCCTCTGAGTCCACTCAGCTCTAATGGGTACCTGACATTAGTTGGGGAAAAGTAAAGGCGGTTGGTCGTTGTGCTGGCTACATGACACCCTCGTTAACTGTAGGCCACAAAAACAGATAAACTTTACATCATCTGCCCTAAAGACCACAAGGTCTGAAAGGGAACTAGTTAGGCCAGGTTCACATCTAACTTAACATTCACTTTCACCTATCCTTTGATCTGCGGGACCGTTGGGGCACTACACAAGATCTGTTAACCTTCTTTCTCCATTGTTATCTCTCATTTGTCTTTGATATAATTTCATTCGGATGTTCTTTCTGAAAGTATTGAAGCCTGCCTGGGTGGACCACTTCGGAGGGTGGGGGGGGGGGGGGCGATTTTGAGATACACAAACTGTCTTTTGTAACCTTGTTATGTCGTAACCTTGTTGATGTCTAAGGGCTGAGCCAAAGGCTCTTCGAGCCCTAAGTTTGAAAAAAAACCTGTTTGGGCGCCAAACAGTAAAAAAAAAAACCTGTGTGAACACACAGTTCAGTTTGGGAGAGACCCTAGACAATGCCTATGTAAAGCATTGCCCCCAACGCGTGGGCTAGACACGGCCGAAGGCCGAGAATGCACCGGGATCTTCTGCCATTTTCCTTCATTGTACCAAGCTAACCGTGGGGGACTCGCCATTTTATGTAACGGTCCCTTGAGGAACAGCGCATGGATTATTGACAGGTTTGTGGGGACTTTTTTGCAACCCCGCCCTTGCAATGGGTGGACTCTCGTCTACCCGTGTGCATCCCCACGGGAGTCCTGTGTTGCTACCCATTTAGCCTAACCACTTCCTCTAATGGCCGTTTCCACACGAGCGCCACGATGAGACAGGGCAACGTGCTCGCGTATGTCGTAACCTAATTTTCTTACAGGACGACAGGAGATGCTAGAGATCGAGGGTCAAACTCTAGATGAGTCGATGACAGTCTATGGGACACACACACACATCCAGAAATTAATTGTTTAGATTCCGTGAATTTTCATGATTACAGGAAATATTCTTTTACTATCTATTCTTTAAGAATCTTTCTTTCTTTGTTATCAGATTTCCTTCTTACTCAAGAGAAGGCCTGATTTCCTTCTACTGAATACAATTTTACCGGTTGTCTTTCTCTCATTTCTCAATATTATGGTTTTTATCATCCCCGCTGAATCTGGCGAAAAAATCGGGTTCGGTAAGTACATGTATTAAAGACAGAACTGTTCAATAACTAATGGATGATGCTATAGTTATATTACGATTATTATTTTTAAGAGTCCGTGCTTCTGGTGGACATTGCCTGTTTTCACGTCACCTATTAGGGGGGGGGGGATAGCTAGAAACGCATACAAACTTCTTATGCATCCCCAAAATTATTATTATAGATCTAATCAAAACAACTAGAGGTGTGCCTAAAAGTTTAGAATAGGATTTGTAATGCAGAGAAAATAATATATATTAGCATTTTGCTTTAAAAAATAATAATAATTTCTGATAATATAAAAAACAACAGCCAAGAATCAGAGCATGGAGACGTAAAGCCCAAAATAGATCAGAATGGAAAGATGTGCTGGATCAGACCAAGGCCCTCCATGTGCTGTAGTGCTACTGCAAGGATTGATAAATAATAAAAATAAAAAAAAAGAAAGTCAGCACTTGGAGATTAAGTGATTATGATAGTCTACTTAAACAACAATATTCTCTACTGTGATTTCAGCTGAAGTTGAAGTTACCTTTGACCTCCGTATTCCCGACGGGTCCCTGAACATTACCTGTAAGATTCTCTTTGAATTTCAAATGACGGTACTGCTGCAGACCTGCCATATCATCAGAAAATTCCTCACTGGACGCCGATTAGTTGACCAAAATGAATTTGCCCCCCCCCCCCTCCCGTAACGAAGCCTGATCCTAGAAGTGCAAAAAAATGACGTAATTAGATTGTTCTCAATTTTATTATTATGGTAGAAACAAATGTTACAGAAGAACGAGTATTCATTCTCTGGCACTGCCAGTGTCGAGTTTCGCTAAAGAGAAACAAAATTAATTGCATCCCCTTTATCAAGATCCACTGAGGAATTTTCTGGTGATGTGGTAGTACCGCCCTTTGACATGCAATGAGAATGTTTCTAGAAATGCTAAGGGCCTTGAAGGTATCTATGAGGTTAGTTATAATTATCCCCTGGGTTGAAATAACAATAGTGTATAGTGTATATTATAATTTTGCATAACTTCCATAAACATTTAATCTCCAAGCCTAGACTCCTATTATGTTACAGAAGAACGAGTATTCACTATCTGGCACTGCCAGGGACGAGTTTCGTTAGAAAGAAACAAAATTCATAGCAGTCCCTTTATCAGTTTCCACTGAGGAAATTTTTCCTGTTGATATTATTATTATTATTTTATTTATTAATATTATTATTATTATCCTGAGTGAAATTAGTTTTACTATTGTGCATTACACATAACAAAATATTTCAATGATTTGAAAACGAAATAACATTTTTACATAACCTTTGATTGTTTTGTTTTTTCTTTGTTACTTTCATATGAAGGTATAACAGTACTTCTAGCTCTGGCTGTATTTCTCAGTATGGTCAGTACAATGCTTCCAAGATCTTCTAATTCATTGCCAAAAATTACGATATTTTTATTTCTCCTATTGGTCATTTCCTTGTTGACTGTAGTGGACAGTATCATCATTGTGTATCTTCATCATCTGGAAGAGGTACGTTAAAAAAAGAGAATAAGTTGTTTATCAGTGCCACAACTGTGGCTTTATTCTTTTAGATTTCTGAAAAAGAAAAAGATTTTCAAAGACTCTTGAAATATTAGCAAAAGTAATAATTGCGCTTGTTTACGAAATTGTTTCAATAAAGAAAATATATTTCAACCATCCAAGTTTTTACCTGAAAGTAAAATATACTGTGATAACTATCCGTGTAAAACAGGTACCAGGTGAGAAAGAAAATTATGAAATATCTAATGTTTACTTTTTACAAAGCTTATATCAACTCTGTATGTGTGTTTGGTCAAATGTTTGTACACGTTAGTTCTCCCACACACATTCTCGGATAAAGCTGAAACTTTGCACAATTATTTTTTTAGACAAGACATGAATCAATAAAACAATTAACCCATTTTTCAATGAATTACTGGTTATAATTATTTAGTTTGATTAGAAAAAGGGAAAATAATCTTTCCATTAATCACAGATAAGGCTAAATAAGTAGCTGTAAATATTGAGCTCTTCCCCTTTGTTATATTGTTGATATACGCTTTGTAATAAACAACGCTAATTTGAAAAAAACTCTGTTATTAACTAAATATCTCAAGTGTACACGTTCATCTTTTCCTTTACCTTGCTTTAATAAACTCTAGCTAGTCACCAATGTATTTTTTCAATAAGTCTTTATTCTCACCGTTGCAGAGCAGGATACCAGGCACTGGGTCAGTGGCGTAACTAGGAATTTCTCATCATTTAGGGGCCGGGAGGGCCTGACCTCTTTGGGGGGCCCTGCATTTTGTGTAATACTTAATATTTTGATTATGAATTATTGCTTTTATATAGCGCTACTTTCATGCTTATAGCATGCTCAGGGCGCTATGGTCCAATTTTCATTTGTGAACCTGTGGGTGGGGGGGCGGGGGGTCTGGAAGAAGGTTTTCCGTGCTGCCTTTGGGCGCTCAGTAAACACAACTCTGCTATAGTCGGGTGTGGAACCTCGAGCCCTCTTCGTAAGTAGCCAAGCCAAGTTCAATGGTACTTAGCCTCTCGACCACGCTTCCCACATGTAATGTAAAAACACTCATTTGGCGGCCGGGGTGGGGGGCTTCAAATTGCCCCCCTCCCTCCCCTTACCGTAGGCACGCTTCTGCACTACATACATCGTCCTTATTAATCATAGGAACAGAAGAGTTTGGAAATTTGATTCTGCAGTACTTCAAAGTGCATAGAAATCAACATAATTATTATATCAATTCCATTGTTTAAGCGCTGATAGCAAACAAAAAGTAGGCACGAAACAGCTGTCATAATCCAGCACTGTATATATTTAACGTAATTGTCAGGGGCAGGTATGGTGAGAGGGAATGTGTTATTTCGTAGTTAATATTTTGATATGATAGAGTTACACCCCTTTTGTTTATATCTCCAGTATAAGCGTTTTGGTTTTTAAAACACTAGTTGTCCTGGTACGCGAGAAAGAGATAGTTGCTTCCCGGACTGGTGTTTGTGCGGTTATTATTTTCTGAGAGAGTTGCTGTCATTATGTATTGTTTTGAATATTAAAGTTATTATTATTTTTCTGGATAGCTGGATTTTCACTGTGGAGTTTCTTAGTAATTAATTGTTTGAAAGTAAGCCCTTGAGCCATGTGAGAAAAGAACCTGACAGTATTTATATAGATTAAAGTCTCTTTATACTTTCATGTTTTCAGAGAGAAGGCAAACTTCTCCGAGCTAAAACGAACTACAAGAGCTCGGCCAATAAAATACGGATATTAACAAAAGCTGTAACGAAACCTGATTGCAATCAAACCAAAAGTCAAGAAAATGGAGATGGCAGCACGGTCGAGGTCATCTCTTCATTGCCTATTGTGGCTAGTAATGACCATGGGGCAGCAGGCAAAATCAAGTCGGCTACTAAAGTTCAAGAAAGTGAGCTTAACAAGTATCGATTGATTGGGAAATATATCGATCTTGTCTCTTTTATTATATTTCTAATTATTTGGATTTGTGTGACCACTGGTTTTATGCTGGACATCATGTCTGTCCCTCATGTCTAGAAACCGACACATTCTCTATGATATAATTTTGCTATGGATTTTAAAATTAAAACAAAGACTCCTTCTTTTTAAGAATTACTTCGCAATATAGAAAGAATATTGGCTACAAAGCTACAATGGGTGCATTTGACTTATGATTTTAACTAATTCACACTAGGAGTTGTCATATTGAAGACTTCATTTGAACATTGAAAACCAGAGAAAGAAGGTTGGGTTTTTTTTCTTTGTCAATTTATGTTTCTTTTCACGGAAAGATAATTTTGATGTGGTTAATGATCTCCCTTTTTAAATGTGAAGATTTCGTCTTGAGAAGACAATCACGGGCTTACTTTCAGCTTGTCACAGAAAAGAACTAAAGAGTATATCTAATAAAGAGCTCTATGGTAACTGTGTATCTGCTGACTTAAAGCAAGGGAGTAACAAGCAGCAGAAAGAAAACTATTTAAAAAGCGAAGCTTATCTAAGGCAAAGAAACTGTAAATACTGCCTGTTATCTCTAAACATTCGGTCTGTTTTCACAGAGAATAAATAAATTACTGTATTCGATTTACAGAGATTTCGTGTTGATATAAGTAGAGATTGTAGACTATCATTTTATTGTTCAAGTACTTTCTCACAAAAACATTTTATTGTTTAAGTACTTTCTCGCAAAAACATTTAATTGTTCAAGTACTTTCTCACAAAAAGATTTTATTGTTCAAGTACTTTCTCACAAAAACATTTAAATGTTCAATTACTTTCTCACAAAAACATTTTATTGTTCAAGTACTTTCTCACAGAAACATTTAATTGTTCAAGTACTTTCTCATAAAAAAATTTAATTGTTCAAGTACTTTCTCACAAAAACATCCACATCAAATAAATGACGTAATATAAACATTAGCTCAGGATTTTTCTCCACTTCAGCTATATAAACCAAAATATAAAAAAGATTTTAAACTATATCTTTTATTAGCACATTCTACATGAAAGTTGGGAGAATCATGGACACTGGATGGTTATTGTCAGTTTAAATATATCTTAGGGATAACAATAAGTAGTTAATTGTACACACAATGAAAACTCTGGTTTCACTGTTATACTTTATAAAAATATTATCATCTTATTGAATTTGACTTTTTTTAACACGCTGAAAGCGGGTATTCCCGCAATCGACTCAAATGTTTCTTTCCTGACTTACATGGACATTTTACTCTTCGTCTAATGTACAAATTGGCTGGACTAATAGAGGCTAGACAGTGTACATTCACTGGCAAGACGCTTTGTAAAATGTTACTATGACAGCAAAGATATTATAAGATATTAAGATACTCATGTGGCGTATCGTATCGAAGGAGGAATTAAAATACATTTTTAGAAATATGTTTATTATTCATAGCCAACTTTTAAAGAAAAAGTTCCTCTTTCAAACCTTGCGATCTATAGAGCAGATGATGTTAAAAGTCATCTGCCTCTGTGGCCCACGGTTAACAAGGTGTCACGTGGCCAGCGCAACGACCCACCGCCTTTACTTTTCTCCATTAGAGCTGGGTGGGCTCAGAGGCGCCTTAAGGTTCCCAAAATTGCAAATACCAGTCTTCACCTCTGGCTGGGAATCAGAAACACAATTGGTAGCGAACTATGCTAAGAATTACTTCCTTAGAGCACGTGAAAGGAAACGAGCAGTGGGTTTTAAGGTCGCCTTGTCCCCGTACAAGGACAGACCTAATGTCGGACATGTACCAGTTATCTCTCTATCAAATCCTTGACCCGATCATCCTTCGTGCAGAGCTCGACACTAATCAAGAATGTGTTCTATTGTGTCAACGTCTTCGATGCTGTGGCGGCACGGTCTGTCGTAGTTTTCTCGAAACCGTCCGAAGTAAGCTCCTACCTCCGAATCGGAAGCTAAGCGCTTTACAACTCAGCTCCTCTTAGTAGCCAACTACGTTTTATTAATTATTTTCAATAATAATAATAATAAAAGCCTCTATGCCATTTTTTGTAAATTGTGCCTTCAAAGACTCAAAGAGAGCCTCCTCAAGCCAATACGGTAACTACTGTGAGAGGGGGCTGCTTATGATTTACTTTTTTTTCTACAAAGAATAAAGGGGACTAATTTAACTTATACCACTTTATCAGTCAAGGAAAATTTCTTCCCCTTGTTCGAGATGCAAAAGAAAAAGAAAATAATTGACAAATGTTGGCATGGAAAAGAAATAATTGTGTGAAATTTCAGCTTGATCCGAGATTGGGTGTCTGAGAAATAACGTGTACAAACTTTTACAGGACAGACAAACAGAGTTGATATAAGCTTTGCAAAAACAGACAGACACAAGAACTCATTTTTACCCCTGGCAATTTAATAATGGAATGAAATCAACTCTCTGATGTTAACTTCTCCCGTAGCTTATCATGTGTCATGTTTAAGGGAAACTGTGGTATGAACGTGTAAGATTTATCGATAGAAAAATTTCCTAAAGATTAATAAATATACATTATACTTTTAATTACTGATACATTCACTATGGCTCAAGTTGGGTTTAGTCCCACTCAACCAGGGGCGTAGCGAGGGTGGGGGAGGGGGAATCCGGGCCCCCACTTGAGGAAAGTCCCAAAATGATTTTTCTATTTTTTTTTTATCAAATATTAAGCCATTATCTCATGTCGTGATGTCGAGTGGCCCCCGGGCCCCTAAATGATCGCAATTTCTTAGCTATGCTAATGCACTCAACCTACCGAAAGGGGTGGGCCTAACGTTCTAGTCCAGAACCCGGGCCCGCGGGTAGCTTGAGTTGTCACGCCACTGAGTATAAAGTTATGTTTCCTGATACATTAAAGTTACTGCCGCTGTCTAGCGTCTGTCAAAATCCTTATCGAGACAAACATACGCCCACCTCCCTTCCACCTTCTTACCACACAGCGAGTGTGTTGACTTGTTGGCTATACACCTGGACAGCTCCAACCTGCAAGTTCACGAATCTTTTTTTTTTCGTATATCCTTGCTCTGGATAAAATAGATTATACCACTTATAGCTTTATAATAGTTGCTTTTTTTTTTTTCGACCTCCCCATTTTTCCTCATTAATTGTTCTCCAAACTGTAAGTTGATTTTTAAAAGAAGCGAAAGAGCTATCGATAACACGTTACTGAAACGTATATTTAAATATGATTATAGGCTATATGCAGTGCTCGATTTAGGAAAAAACCAGTGCCGGGGTAAAAGTTAAAGCAGAGCCGGGAAAGGAGCCTCACAGTGCCGGGTATCCCGGTTTCGCAACAATCTGAGCCCATCTACTAATCCTGCTACTCCCACTACTACTATTATTATTATTAACACTTCAACTACTAGTGCTACTACAATATAACATGACACAACATGCGAAAACAAATTATTTACACTACAACACTTAAAAACAAATGATATACAACAGGTTCTAATGTTGAAATTTATTTTAATTTTAATTTGTTTGTTTCATTTTTTCAAATATCTTGGTTGAATTTACAGTTTTTAACCCTTAAAGGGTATCCTGGGGTACTGGAGCACCCCAGACAAAAAATAAATTGCAAATTCTCAGCTGCTTTTAACCGGAAGTACGTCATCGTTTGTTTACCTGCCTGTCATTATGCTGTGTTTACATGGCTGATAGTGTCGATTTTTTTCCGTTTTTGGTTTTAGCAGGGGAGGGGTCATGGGGTACTCCAGTACCCCAGGGTACCATTAATACTATATGTTTTTTGCTTGATATTTTTTCCAGTTATTTTCTTTTTTTAAATAATTCGGTAGAATATCCTGGTCGTCTCCAAGAAAATTTATAGTTACGCTATATATTTTCTGAATGCTCTAATTCCAACCCTAAAACTACACACAATCTAAGTTTGGCACATATCGCACAATATTTTTTTGTGTTTTCAGTGGACTGATTCAATGATTTCATAATGCAACGTCGAAGTACTAGTAGTGACAATAAGCGTCGTCGCTTTCAAGCTATTGATGTTTTACGTGCAATAATTGATGAACCATCAGATGGTGATGACGGTGTTGAGGGAAGTGAAACAGAGGACGAGGTTATACAGGACATTTGTTCGGCTGATGAGGACACAGTAAGTGATGCAGCCACAGATCTTTCACTTGCTACTGGTGCCGATCCCAGTACTCAGAACATTGGTGAAACTGAAGGGCAAGCTGAAGATTCAGATACAGAACCTGAAGGGCAAGCTGAAGATTCAGATACAGAACCTGAAGGGCAAGCTGAAGATTCAGATACAGAACCTGAAGGGCAAGCTGAAGATTCAGATACAGAACCTGAAGGGCAAGCTGAAGATTCAGATACAGAACCTGAAGGGCAAGCTGAAGATTCAGATACAGAACCTGAAGGGCAAGCTGAAGATTCAGATACAGAACCTGAAGGGCAAGCTGAAGATTCAGATACAGAGACTGAAGGGCAAGCTGAAGATTCAGATACAGAGACTGAAGGGCAAGCTGAAGATTCAGATACAGAGACTGAAGGGCAAGCTGAAGATTCAGATACAGAACCTGAAGGGCAAGCTGAAGATTCAGATACAGAACCCGAAAGGCAAGCTGAAGATTCAGATACAGAACCTGAAGGGCAAGCTGAAGATTCAGATACAGAGACTGAAGGGCAAGCTGAAGATTCAGATACAGAACCCGAAAGGCAAGCTGAAGATTCAGATACAGAACCTGAAGGGTAAGCTGAAGATTCAGATACAGAACCCGAAAGGCAAGCTGAAGATTCAGATACAGAACCCGAAAGGCAAGCTGAAGATTCAGATACAGAACCTGAAGGGCAAGCTGAAGATTCAGATACAGAACCTGAAGGGCAAGCTGAAGATTCAGATACAGAACCTGAAGGGCAAGCTGAAGATTCAGATACAGAACCTGAAGGGCAAGCTGAAGATTCAGATACAGAACCTGAAGGGCAAGCTGAAGATTCAGATACAGAGACTGAAGGGCAAGCTGAAGATTCAGATACAGAACCCGAAAGGCAAGCTGAAGATTCAGATACAGAACCTGAAGGGTAAGCTGAAGATTCAGATACAGAACCCGAAAGGCAAGCTGAAGATTCAGATACAGAACCTGAAGGGTAAGCTGAAGATTCAGATACAGAACCCGAAAGGCAAGCTGAAGATTCAGATACAGAACCTGAAGGGCAAGCTGAAGATTCAGATACAGAGACTGAAGGGCAAGCTGAAGATTCAGATACAGAACCCGAAAGGCAAGCTGAAGATTCAGATACAGAACCTGAAGGGTAAGCTGAAGATTCAGATACAGAACCCGAAAGGCAAGCTGAAGATTCAGATACAGAACCTGAAGGTGAAAATGCTATTGATCTGTTACAAGTCTTGAAAGTGCCAGTAAATCTAGCTGGGAAAAACAAGTACAAGTGGAGTGGTTCTGTACCGCTTAGGACACGCGCATACCACAGGGAAACAAGGTGACTGGTCAACCTGGCAATAAGGGTGAAGCAAGGGACATTTCATCAGGAATATTGGCATGGTCTTTGTTCTTCACTGATGATTTACTGAATGACATTGTGACACACACAAATGCTGAAATAGTAGTGCAGCGTCGCAGGTATGCAAATGACAGGCAGCCGGATAGTGATGATGATGACGATGATGCTGAGGAAGAAGTTCGTCCATCCTTCACCCGTAATGTGGACATTGTTGAACTCAAAGCACTATTAGGCTTGTACTACCTAGCAGGTGTCCTGAATATGAATGGTGTAACCACTTATGAACTGTTTGACAAAGACTGTGGAGTTGCATACTTTCGAGCCACTATGCCACAGAAAAGATTCACGTTTTTGACAAATTGTATCCGCTTTGATGACAAAGGTACAAGGCAAGAAAAAAGAGAACGTGATCGACTAGCACCCATTCGAGAGCTATTTGATAAAATTGTGAACACTAGTCAGCAGTTGTATACACCATCAGAATACTGCACAGTCGATGAACAATTGCTAGCTTTCAGAGGACGCTGTCCTTTCAAGATGTACATACCATCAAAACCTGATAAAGTATGGAATCAAGATCATGATGATGTGTGATTCGAAGAACTATTACATGTGTAATGCTGAAGTGTATACAGTGTTTCAGCTACAGAATACTATTCTGTTCAAATGACCACACCCATTCACGGAATGAACCGAAACTGTACCTTCGACTACTGGTTTACATCTATCAATACAGCTCGAAAGTTGTACGATGATCATGCAGTGACTATGGTAGGAACCATGAAGGAAAATAAAGCTGAAATCCCTCCTTCCTTTGTGGAACTTCGTGGTAGAGAAAACTCAGCAATGTTTGCATTCAGTGGTGTTCTTACTCTTCTATCATGCTGTCCTCCTAAACCTAAAAAGAAGATCGTCATGCTGCTATCGACAATGCACCGACGGGGTGACACGACAGAGACAGTGAGACTACCAGATATGGTTCAGTTCTATAATGAAACAAAATGTGGTGTTGATACGTTTGATCAATTATGCCATCGCTACTCTGTATCCAGACGTACGCGGCGTTGGCCACTAACTGTATTCTACGGCCTTCTCAATGCTGTTGGTGTCAATTCTATGATACTGCTAAAAGGCTCACATGCAGATGACAAAGACGTTGGCTAAGGCTCTTATCAAACCTCAGATGGAAGCCCGTCTCAGAAATCCAAAACTTTCAAAGAACCTGCGCTCGCTCATCAACGGTGTACTCAAGATTGAACCAGCTGAGAGGGCTCAGGCACGCCAGGCAGGTGGACGAGCAGGAAGAGTCTGCAGGTGCTCATTCTGCGATCGATCTAAGGATCGCAAAAGTAAAACAAAGTGTTGCCGCTGTGACAAATTCATATGTGCCAGCCATCAACATACGATCTGTCCAGACTGTGCAGATGACTGACGCATACAGTAAGTAAACTACATGCGGTCATGTGAAAACATTATGACTTATGTGGTACATGTATTACCTGTAATTCTGTTGAGGCGATAGTGACGTTAAAGTAAAAAAATTAAAGTCGTTTAACTTGTTTGAATTATGTATTTTTAGCGGGGTACTGAGCTACCCCAGGGTACCATTAGTGTTATTTTTTCGCATGGGTACCCTTTAAGGGTTAATAAAAACTAGCTTGTTGTTGAGATGGAATTTACTTTCAAATGGAAAGTGTGTTGTTTTCATTTTTTAGCTAATAGATGTTGTTGTTGATGTTGATGCAGTAGATGATGTTGTTGTTGATGCAGTAGTTGATGTTTTAGATGAAATTGTTGTAGATGTTGTTGTTGCGTTTGTTCATGTTATTGATGATGTTGTTGTTGATGACGTTGTTATTGTTTTTGTCGTTGATGTTGTTGTATATATGGTTGAATTTACAAGTTTTAGTAGCTTGTGTTGTTGTTGGTGTTACTGCAGAAGATGATGTTGGTGTTGCTGCAGAAGATGATGTTGTTGATGCAGTAGTTGATGACTGTCAGAGCAGGCACAGTTCTAGGAGTAGGATGGAAGGCCAGTTTTAAACCTGCCTCTCCAATAAACATTGAATAACACCCCCACACCATACCATTCCCTGATCTATCTATCATTTGATTAAATTTTTATAACATCAGATGTATCTTAGCCTATTAATTCTATCTTTCTTGACAGCTTATATAACACTTTTTACTAGCTAATAGATTTTTTAAACTTATTATTTTATATATTATATTAATTAATAACAATATCAATCAATATATATATTCAACTGCTTATGAATTTTGATTTTAATTTCAAATCAAACTTATTAAAGCCAAAATAAATAAACTTATAATATTTTATTGGTTTATTTTATTTATAAATTATTAATAATTAATGACTTACTACAAGACATTTTCTGAAGAAGTTGAAGATCATCACTGTGAGATTTCACTCTTTGGATTATAGTATTTTTCGTAAAAGACAATTTTTGTTGGGTTAATGTTTTAAATTTTTACATGACGGCTCTTTAGACATTTCAATTAAAACAAAATTAAAAAATATTTATTTTAAATAGGCTATAATTCTGATAAACCGCGCTTTGTGACAAACGAAAAGTGAACTTAAAATTGAAACCAAAGAATATAAGAAAAGGAAACACTTAGAATTATTTTTACTTACGTTTATTTCGATTAATTCGGTAGATGGACGTACCAAATTTTTCCATTTAATTTCGTGATTGCACTTATTCGACTTAAAAAACCAGTGCCGGGGATGAAAATTTTTTTCTGCAGAGCCGGGAATAAATAAATCCCCGGCGGGGATGGTAAAAGTTAAAGCAGAGCCGGGTTTGGAGCCTCACAATGCCGTGGTTATCCCCGGCCCTAAATCGAGCACTGGCTATATGCTAAATGTGTCTTCGAGAAATTTAACAGTTGATGCATATCACTGAGAAAAGAATTACTGGCTCGTTGGCCTCACACGTAAAAACTCTAATTTGACCGCTATCATTAAAAAAATAATAATAATAAATTTGGCTATAAATTGGAGTAAAAAAATGGGCGTAGTTAGCCATAGTGTACTTACTGATGACTGAATTATTTATTAAATTTAAAGTTGCTTAATGTTTATTGATAGATCATATTAGTTTTGATTTATAGTTTTGCGTAGATCGGATATAGTTTGTTAGTGCCTCTACGCGGTGTTGATTCTTTGAAATATAACTAGTGTAGATCTACGTCTGACTGGAAGTAACACTGAACTCGAACTACTTCAGTAACACCGGCGAAAGGCCGAAACAATCAAAATATGTAGTCGACGCTGATGTTGTTCTACAAATATATTTAATAATCAAGAAGGGATCGTCCGATGTCAGCTATGTCCGTAAATCCGTATATCTATTGTACTACTCTATACGAAGCGTCTTCTTTGCAGCGTCACTTAGAGCGTTCTTGTTTTTTAACCAACCTTACGTCATCGTCGCTAAGTAAAGCTTTACCCTATTCCCGAAACAAATAACTAATTCCTAATCATGTCATAACAAGTTCTAAATCAAAAGATCTAGTTCGATATAGATGTCTACATAAAGAAAGTACCAACACATAATTACGCCTTTATACAATACCCGCTGGCCTAAAGAGTAGCGTCGTCATACAAGGAGCTGACGGTGTCAAAATCACAAGATAAGTCATTTTGAAAAAAAATGTATTTTTTTATGTTCTTCTTTCTTGTAATTATTTCTACCTAATATGGGAACGAGTGTACGTGTAAGGAGAGGTAGACAGATGAAACAGATGAAGGACAAGATAAAGGAAATGGAAGAGACTCTATTTCTGGAAAAAGAAAGAAATGTTATCTTTATATTTATTGCACTAGCGAAGAAGGAGTATTTGTACAGATTTGTAGTAGCATACGAAACAAGATATATGCCTTTATCATTGTGTCTTTCTGTGTATTTTATTAGGTATCGTTTTTCTATTTGTGGGGACACGGTAGCTGAGTGGTTAAGCGCTCGGCTTCCGAAACTGTGGTCCTGGGTTTGAATCTCAGTGAAGACTGGGATTTTGAATTTTGGGATTTTTAAGGCGCCCTTGAGTTCGCACAGCTCTAATGGGTACCTAACTTTAGTTGGGGAAAGTAAAGCCGGTTGGTCGTTGTGCTGTACACATAACGCCCTGCTCGTTAACCGTTGGCAACAGTATCAGATGACCTTGACATTATCTGTCCCATAGCTCCAAAGGTCTGAAAGGGAAACTACTTTTTTTTCTATTTATAAATTATGGTTTAGTGTTTGATGTATTATTGCTGTTTTAGTTTTTATTCTTATGTTCCGAAGAGTCTAAATTTAGTGATTTTACTAATGGTGTTATTCAAATCAAATGTTAATAAAAAAATATAAAAGGAGAGAGACAGTCGACAGATCACGTGTGGCGCCCGAACGGTTCAACAGTCTAATTTTTTATTAATATGGGAATATATACGTGTGTAAATGTGAAGGTCACGCTAAAAGCACACTTTGTATTAATACGCGTCGACCAGCAACTTATCAAACTGTGGTTTTAATAATACTAATATAAGCTACTAGGTCTCTGGTGTCCAAGTCTAAAGTTTGACCACGCATTGTCTTAGCACGAGTGGAACTAATGTCAGTTCAGGACCCAATCTAATGTTCTCGTCTTGAGACACTTTGAGTTTACCAGTGTACACATAACCTTATCTAGAGTTTGGCCACTGACACAAGTCAGACTGTTGACATCTAGTCAAACTGCTATGTAGTCAGGTAATGTGCAGCCTGTAGTTTTGGGTGTGTGTGTGTTTGTCTATAGGCTTATGTTCCTGACGTGTCAATGATTTAGTGATAGGTTGTACAAAAAGTTATTGTATTTTATGAATCCCCAAGATCTTGGTTGAGAGTTATATTTTGCATTCAGAAATGATTTAAACGAGTTTATTTGGGTTTGAGAGAGGTTTGGCTAGAAAGTGACAACAAGGTAATTTTCCCTTAATTTAAAATTATTTAGCTTTCAGATAGAAATTGTGTACATTGAAATGTATTTCTTAGATTAAAACTGTTATCGACATCCTTTGCTTTTAAGTTCATGTCAAAAACTTTTCATAGTTTATATCCCTGGCATGATATGTTACTTAGTTACCTAGGTCGCACATAGTCAATGGACGCTGTCAACATAGGCTGTTTTTTTTTTTTTTTTTTTTTTTTTTACAAAGTTTATATCAAGTCTGTCTGTCTGTCTGTGTGTCTCGGTAAAAATATTGAACACGTTATTTCTCTCACACAAATTCTCGGAATCAATTTGAAACTTTATACAATTATTTATTGTATCTAACAAAACATGAATCGATTTTTAATAATTAACACATAAGTAAATTAATTAATTTTAATTTATTATTTTATATGAAATCGAAAGATGGAAATAAATTCTACATTACTGAGAGATATAGTTTTAAATGTGAAATTCTTCCCCTTGAATGAGGTTTTCTTTATACTTTGCTTGTTATTAATGTTAAGTTATTCTCTTCAAAGCTCAAATTTTTTTTTCTTTAGATAACCGATTTACTTGGTTAAATAACAATTTAAATATATGTTATACCTTTTAGATTTCGTTAAGTTATTAATATTTAATGTTAACAGTTATAAATGATATGTATAATAACAATCTTTTAAAGAACAGAGAAAAAAAAACAGAATTAAGTTCACTTAGTATCATCTTACCAATACTCGAAGCTATAGGCCATCCATGCATGATATTGCCAATGCCATAGACTTAGAGAGAAAAGGAAACTTGTGTTTGAGCTGTAAAAACAAAAAGAAACTTGTTAGTCACCACTTGTTGGTACAGAGGAGCCCTTAACGAAAACATATAGTGTATACCAGATAAGAGAGATTGGTTAGTAGAAACAAAAAGACATGTTATTAAAAACCTACCGTTAAGACCTGTTAGTATAAACCTGTCAGTATGACCTGTTACTAAAAACCAGTTGGTAAAGATCTACAAATACCTATGGGACAAAAAAAAATGTGTAATTTGAGTCAAAGTAGACCCCAATGTATTTTTGTTTTAATTCAAAATCCATACATGATTAAATCATGACTTTCTATCCGTTTAGTACAATTGATTGAAATAAATAGGTACAACAAAATAGTTTTAGGGTTCTCTAAAAACTGAAACCTAGCAAAATTGTATATTTTTTTTTAGAAAAAAAAAAAAAAGATATCTCACACTTTAAAATTTGGTATTATGATGTGCTTATATTAAAATGCTACAATAAACTTCTTCGTTCCTCATTTCAGATTCTAAAGGTCTCTGTAAAAGACTTGTGATTACGAGATAGACTTCAGAACAAAAAAAAAAAGAGTCATGCCTAGCACAGTGACGCCACTTAAGTCGTGCATTATCTCTTTGTGCCTGATATATTTGGCGGCACCCATTGCGTCAGAAATGATGACGTCACAGAAGTACCATCATTACTTGACCATAAAGTACTTTACTCAAGCTAGCATGGTTTGCGACCATCCTGACGTGAACGTCACTCTGCTGCGTGACGTTCGCTCCTTGAGTTGGATGCTGCCAGACGGGACCATGGTGGACGCCAGCTCTGCATTGGATCCTCGCCTTTACTTCATCTCCGGCCCGGATACCCTGTCTGAGCCTGCGTTCTCCGCCTACAACCTGACCGCTCTCAACGTCGACGACGCCTCTTTCGGCTACTACACCTGTCTGGTGGTGTACAACACTCAAGGGCGACTGCCCACGGCGGTCCGCTGGGGGCTGAACGTAGACGGCGCCGACTTTTCGGACCTCTTGGAAACTTACAAGACCAACGCCATCATCGGGGGCTGCGCTGCGGCGGCCATGCTTCTAGTGGTGGGGGGTGGCTGCCTGATTTGGAACGTCAGAAATGGACAGAGGAATGCGGACGAAAAGGACGAAGACAAAGCGGACGTGGATATGGCTAATGTGGTGGGGCCAAAAGTTCAAGGACAAGATCAGAACAACCACGCCTACGTGAGTGACATAGAAGCCACCACAAGCATCGACAACTACTCGGAGATAGTCAAACACAACGTCAACATCAAAATGTAGAATTGAATTCCCTCAATGTGAAGAAATTTATTTCAATTGGATATTCCCTATTACAGCTAACATACCTACTACGTGCAGTCTAACTTCTTAGCGATATTCACGAGACATTTTTGATTGCAAACAATGTCAAGGGCGCTGTTGTAAAAGATCACAGTGGCCAACTTGATAATAAAATTATTTAAAATGCATTGTGCCCCAAGCGAGCTTTGCAATGTGATTTTAAAGTGTTAAAAAACGCATTCATGAACATCTATAGGAAACAAAACAAAAGAAAAAAAAAGATCTGAACTTACCAATCAAAAGAGATTCACTTTGCTAGGTCAACATCAATCAAAATTCCAGTTGACTTGTCGGTAACAGCCTAGCACTTTATTTTTTACATGAAATACGCATCAATAGGTAGATCTGTACTTAACACTGAGTCTCTACTTCAGTGAGAGAGCATTCTTTGTTGGATGACAGCTTTTTTTTTTATTAGTTATGACTTGAACAAGAACTTTAAAATCCGTATTTGGATCTAGAATCTAGAATCTAGATTTTAATAGCTACTCAGAGATATTATAACGCATGTGTGTGTGTGTGGTTTCTAAAAATGCGGATAGAATGTGAAGGATGATCTGTACCTTAGTCACAAGTTGACTGTTAATTGGGTGCTCAAGGTAGCGCCCTTCTGTCAAAGGTGATCAGTACATTGCAGAAGTGGTGTGCAGTGGTAGCGTCTAGGGTAATAAGGCGTACATGTTTTTCTGCCGTCCTGCCTCGGGTATTCATTATGTGTCTTTTTATGTACAAGTTTTGGTTTTATTTTAGGTTGTTGAATTGATTTAGTTTTCATCATTGTTTATGTGTGGTACAAAACACACCAAGTTGTTCTCAATACCATATGTCAAGGTCATGACATAATTGGTTAATTTATGCAAATACAAGTAAATTACTTTTTTTTTCTGTTGTGTTTAAATCCATTAAAGATTTTAGCTTGGATGTTAAATAGGGTTTTTGAGTTCAATACTAGTCTCTCTGCCTCTCTCTCTCTCACACACACATACACACACATATCCACACACACACACACACATAAACAATAGGCCCATTTAGAAAAGTTAGTTCTAAATTTTTCCAAGTCAGTGGAGGTTGTTTTTTAATTGTTTGTCATGATTCCAAGAATATATTAATTCAGGGGCGGACTGGCTATATGGGCAAACGGGCAAGACACAAAGGCCCGAACAAAAACTATAATTACCATTTTCTACCAGTTGCTGGACTCCATTGAATAGCAGATATGGTTTTTGAATATTTTTTTAGCGAAAGAGTAGCAGGCTTATTGCATTGTAGATACCTCAGCATACGCATTTTTAAAGCTTAAAATAACGGCAATAATGCTTGGTTTCTGGGCTTCTTCCCGGATCCATTGGGGAGAGCTCACAGCGCTCCCCCGGACTCCCTAGCTGCCCTTGGCGGTGTGTACTGTCTTTCCACTAATGATAGGAAGAGAGTATTCTAGGCTAGAAAAAAACGTTTGAAAGAATGAAAGGTCAGAATGTAATGAAGATTAATTACATACACACACACACTTATATATATATATATATATATATATATATATATATAAATTGCGGAGTGGGGTAAAAATCCCTCACACACACTCTGAAAATATATGACATACTATTTGTGGGTCGGTTTTTATGGTAATGCCCGGGCCGATTTTGATACCCAGTTCGCTCCTGGATTAATTCCATTCACTTTTTCCGTAGTTACGTCATTGGTTATGACATTTAATAATAAAGTAACCCAAACAAAAATGCGTTCAATTCAATTTCCATAAATTTATTTACAAAAAAACATGAAAATAGAAAATAATGTTAAACTTAACAGACATGTAAAATACTGATTACAAATATGAATCTAAGGGCTGAAACAATAAATGATTTATTCATGATATATATATATATAATGGCAAAACTAGGTACCCGAACTTTGACCTGGACACCCTTCGCCAAACAGCGAAGCATTTAAGAAGTTAACGTAACATACGAAAATGGAGATTGCCTAAAAAAAAAAGGAATCTTTCTGATGGGTAGCGTTAATTAATCTGGGACTTGCCACCCAAATGCTTGGTTGCAACAAGGGTGCCAGACGCCCTGGACAGCAAGGGCTGTCGGCGCACACACCCCTACACCTTTATCTTCAGATCGTGTACGTAATTCATATTTGCACATGAAAAATCATTAGTAAAGACTAAGACTAAGACTAAGACTAAGACTAAGACTAAGACTAAGACTACAATACTTACATAGAACGTAATCGAAAAAACGAACGAAGCCTCAGAAGTATGTGGCTATTTTATGTAGTGTTTTGAGAACCATTTTGGTCCTCCCTAAGCTCCGGCACCCAGGGCGACTGCCCTACTTAACCCAATTCAATACGCCACTGCTCGCATATCAATGTTGGGACCCAGTTAAGATAGCAGATAGTTGTTGAAGACATTATTGCGATATCTTGGCGAGCTAGAGAGGCCTGGCATGGTAATTTTAAGAGGTTTTTCATTACTTTGCCAATTTACGCTTTCTGCTCTCTTTCGTTGAAAACTAAAGCAAGTTGTACCATTATATATTAAATAAATATCAATAATATATCAATAAATAGAGTTAGGTATAAAAATGAGAAAAAAACTAAATTTTTAAATTAAGCAAATGTGTTGTCGCTATTTATAGATGTGTATTAGCAAGATCATGGCCAAATGGGTTGATTCCGTTGGTGTGTTCTTTCTTGGAGTCCGAGACAGTGGATACATCGTCCATGTCCATCATTCCGTTGTCTATCCCGTTCGCCTGGTGAGCTGCCAGATTGGCTCTCGGGATTTTCCCGTTCTTCCTATCTTTCCGTTTCTGCTTCTGCTCATTGGACAAATACTGGAAGTTCTCCACGAGGCCGACGCCGATGATCAGCGCCATGACACAGCCAGAAGAGATAAAGCCAACAATGATGTTCCATTTATACTGAAAGTATATCATAAAGAGTAAATAAATATAAATGGCTTGTTGGTTTTTTGTGCAGTAAAAACAAAGAAAACCTTAATTTTTATTTATTATGTTTGCCACAGAAGCAATGGTATTAATTTCTTTATGAATTACTCCTGTGTGTCTGGAAATTATCCACCCTAACAATAAAACGAGAAGTATTTTCTAAAAGTTAATTTTTAAAAATTTTTCTACTAGATCTTCTTTTAGATCTAAGTATTTATCCAACCATCTCAAACCGATCCACATAGTGGCCATTTCCTAAACTAAATGTTTCCCTCGCAGGCAGTGGCGTGGCTGGGGATTTGGGGGCCTAGGGGGACTTGACTTCTTTAAGGACCCTGCATTTTGACACTCGACATCATAACATATCGATTATAGATAATATTTAATGTGAAAATAAATTTCGGACACTCATTTCTGTGTATTTATTAGTTTTATTATTATTATTTTTTTTTTTGTATTTGTAAGTTATATGGTTCAGTGTTTTATGTTTTTTGTTAGTAATAGTACATATATTGACCAGTAGTTCTCACCTCGTCGGTGTAGTCTTTATACAACGGGCCAGCTAAGTTTAGTCCTTTTACCACTCGCCCGACCAGTTGGCCTGTACTGTTGAACACGTGACAAAAGTAGATCCCAGCTTGACCGCCAGCTACGTTTTTGATCAGCAGTGTCATATTAGTGATGCCACCGAAATCTTTCAGCTCGTACTGACCATTGGTCTCTATGTAGCCCGACTGATGTTGTCTTGACCATTTCAGTTGACTGTCAGTTTCTATCTGGGAAAAAAATAAGAAAATATAAATATGAATCTTTGTGCTAAAGTACTAAACGATGCCTACATGTTACTGTGACTCTTACGCACTTCCATCCCATACGATACTGCGCACTATTCAACACGGTACAAGAACGTACAAAGCAACAAGAAGTTCCAATAAGACGATAGTAGCTCTCGATCGCTCCTCATCGCGTGAAGCTCGGAGTCTCGAGATTTGAAGCAAGAAGAGAGGCCAGCGTGTTAAGAGCGCCGAACCAACAAAAAAGCTGAGAGAAGAAGAAGCTGACCAAACCCACCCATGTCACATCCAGCCGGCCGGCTTTTTAAAGCGAGGATTGGACTTTACAGTCATCTTAGAGCCCATAGGAAATGAGAAATGTGCTTATCTTCGACCACGAAGGAGGAACTATATATAGAGAGAGTTAATTTGTTTATATATATTTTTTCAGCGTCAACGTTAACGTACATAAAATATGAACAAATTGTTATAGTGAAAAAAATTAATACTAACAACAAGGTTATCTAATGTATCATTGCAGGTGAGCTCGTGATCTTCGTCCAAGTAACTTCTCTCACTCCATGCCTGGTAGTCTTCAGCGCTTGTTAATGTCGTCAATAACAAAGGGAGGAAATGTGCGATAAAAATTGACTTTTTCATTTCCAATCTATTTCCCTTGTCAAAGTGTATTCACCTATCTGAAAGAATATAATACTCAATAAGCAACATTTCAAAACAATACAACAAATAACATTATTCAATATTTTACCCCATTATTTCCTATAAAAATTATTTTCTATTTGAATAATATTGAAATGTTTATATTATAGATGTAGATCAGAGTTGATAGATTTGTGGATCTGCTGAATAAAGATTTATATCTTCTTCTTTTTAAATGACAGCTTTCACAAATAAGAAGGTCGAAACTCTTTAAAAGTAAACAAAATGGAGTATAGTCTCTTAACAGTGTCCACAAAGGAATTTCCTGGCGATATGACATGTGTGTCCTCTGAAAGGTAACGAGAATCATCTCAAGGATGTTCAGATCCTCTAAGACATCTTCAAGGTCAGTTATCACAGCCACTAAGCTGATATAACAACAGGGGGATATTGCTAATCTAGTTAACCAGTAATCGGTATATAAAAATTGAAAAAAAAAGTTTCAGTGAGTGCGTTACGTCAAGTATAGCCTTTCATTTCAACGAGACTAAGAATGAGTGCTATTATTTCACATGACTAAGCAGACCCAGTTGCGACCTACTTATTTTGTCACATCTAATGCATACAGAGTGAATAATTACATGTGGCTTCAAGGTGGCGCCCTCTGTGAAAAAAAAACTCGTTAGTGGAAGGAAATAAGCGAACAACGTATAGATAAGAAGAATGCACTGGCCTGTCTTTGAAAGATATTCCGGTCAAGGTAAAGGGCAGAAAAGAAAAAGAAAGACGGTCAAGAGATTATGTTCGGTGCCCTAACGGTCCAAAGGGTTGGTGAATGATACTGATAATAAAATGATAAAAATGAATTGGACCAACATGGGTCTCGTCTTCACTCAAGAATCAAATGAAAAATCCTTAAAAAAAATGCTGCTCAAAGTTTTGATCTAAAAGAGAGAAATCTTTGACCCGATGCTGACATATCGTAGGACCTGGTGGATATATTAGTACCAGGTGGCAATTTTCATTTGTAAACTGTACTATTGTGTCACGTGTTTTTAGCAACACAAAGATTCGAATATATTTAAATGCAATGCACATTTTTGTTTTATATAAGCATCCTTTCCAGACTTTGCCATCTATGTGGCAGAAAATGTAAAGGTCGTCTCTTTTTCTGGCTAATGATGGCATGCTCGACTACCATCCGCTTTTTCTTTCCCCAACTAATGTCAGGTACCCATTTGAGTTGGGCTGTACTTTGGTTTTACTTTTCCCAACTAATGTCAGGTACCCATTTGAGTTGGGCTGTACTTTGGTTTTACTTTCCCCAACTACTGTCAGGTATCCATTAAAGTTGGGTTGTACTCTGGTTTTACTTTCCCCAACTAATGTCAGGTACCCATTAGAGTTGGGTTGTACTCTGGTTTTACTTTTCCCAACTAATGTCAGGTACCCATTAGAGTTGGGTTGTACTTTGGTTTTACTTTCCCCAACTAATGTCAGGTACCCATTTGAGTTGGGCTGTACTTTGGTTTTACTTTTCCCAACTAATGTCAGGTACCCATTTGAGTTGGGCTGTACTTTGGTTTTACTTTTCCCAACTAATGTCAGGTACCCATTTGAGTTGGGCTGTACTTTGGTTTTACTTTCCCCAACTACTGTCAGGTATCCATTAAAGTTGGGTTGTACTCTGGTTTTACTTTCCCCAACTAATGTCAGGTACCCATTAGAGTTGGGTTGTACTCTGGTTTTACTTTTCCCAACTAATGTCAGGTACCCATTAGAGTTGGGTTGTACTTTGGTTTTACTTTCCCCAACTAATGTCAGGTACCCATTTGAGTTGGGCTGTACTTTGGTTTTACTTTCCCCAACTACTGTCAGGTATCCATTAAAGTTGGGTTGTACTCTGGTTTTACTTTCCCCAACTAATGTCAGGTACCCATTAGAGTTGGGTTGTACTCTGGTTTTACTTTTCCCAACTAATGTCAGGTACCCATTAGAGTTGGGTTGTACTTTGGTTTTACTTTCCCCAACTAATGTCAGGTACCCATTTGAGTTGGGCTGTACTTTGGTTTTACTTTTCCCAACTAATGTCAGGTACCCATTTGAGTTGGGCTGTACTTTGGTTTTACTTTTCCCAACTAATGTCAGGTACCCATTTGAGTTGGGCTGTACTTTGGTTTTACTTTCCCCAACTACTGTCAGGTATCCATTAAAGTTGGGTTGTACTCTGGTTTTACTTTCCCCAACTAATGTCAGGTACCCATTAGAGTTGGGTTGTACTCTGGTTTTACTTTTCCCAACTAATGTCAGGTACCCATTAGAGTTGGGTTGTACTTTGGTTTTACTTTCCCCAACTAATGTCAGGTACCCATTTGAGTTGGGCTGTACTTTGGTTTTACTTTTCCCAACTAATGTCAGGTACCCATTTGAGTTGGGCTGTACTTTGGTTTTACTTTTCCCAACTAATGTCAGGTACCCATTAGAGTTGGGTTGTACTTTGGTTTTATTTTCCCCAACTAATGTCAGGTACCCATTAGAGTTGGGTTGTACTTTGGTTTTATTTTCCCCAACTAATGTCAGGTACCCATTAGAGTTGGGTTGTACTTTGGTTTTACTTTCCCCAACTAAAGTCAGGTACCCATTAGAGTTGGGTTGTACTTTGGTTTTACTTTCCCCAACTAATGTCAGGTACCCATTTGAGTTGGGCTGTACTTTGGTTTTACTTTTCCCAACTAATGTCAGGTACCCATTAGAGTTGGGTTGTACTTTGGTTTTATTTTCCCCAACTAATGTCAGGTACCCATTAGAGTTGGGTTGTACTTTGGTTTTATTTTCCCCAACTAATGTCAGGTACCCATTAGAGTTGGGTTGTACTTTGGTTTTACTTTCCCCAACTAAAGTCAGGTACCCATTAGAGTTGGGTTGTACTTTGGTTTTACTTTCCCCAACTAATGTCAGGTACCCATTTGAGTTGGGCTGTACTTTGGTTTTACTTTTCCCAACTAATGTCAGGTACCCATTAGAGTTGGGTTGTACTTTGGTTTTATTTTCCCCAACTAATGTCAGGTACCCATTAGAGTTGGGTTGTACTTTGGTTTTACTTTCCCCAACTAAAGTCAGGTACCCATTAGAGTTGGGTTGTACTTTGGTTTTCGTAAAGCAACCTATATTGACGCTATTTTTGGACATAATTATTTATAACTATTCAATATTTCTTTACTCATTTGGCCTATTAAGATTTATGTTTTTTTTTCTTTTTTTAAGTCAGATAAACATTCGGAAACAAGATAAGATAAGATAAGATAATTTTATTGATCCAATCAAATGGAAATTTTGTTTGACTATAATTGACAACCTCAGTGTAACTACTGTGCAATAGCAATATAGATGCAAATACGAACAACATTTACACACGAAAACACATATACACTCATAACCAGCGCTTTATAAAGTAGACTTCTATGTAGTTCTCGATGACGACAGATGATCTTGTAACACTCTGACCTAAAATGATAATATCATTCCTACCAGGGCTGAAACCAGGCTAAAATAAAAGGTGAGTATTCAAATAGGTGGGGTGAGTGGCAAAGAGGCAAAAATCGCTACCAAACGAGGGGACTCGAGTTTGAATCCCGACTCGAGCAGAGTTGCTTTTTTGAAGCACCTCGAGCTATCACAGTAGCCTTCTTCCACTGGTCCTCAAAAGAGAACCATGGAGCTCTGAGAATGCTATAAATAAAAAAAAAGATGTGTTATAAAAAAATTAATTAAAAAAAAAAAACACGTAAATATCCTTAGTTTTTTTTTCCTCTTTAGCGTTAGAACCCCGGGAGAGGCAGAGGCTAACATACGGTGTGAATGGAGAACAAAGGAATGGAAGAATATACTGGAGAGAGAGAGAGACTTCTTATCAAATAAATAAACATATTACCGCAATAGTTGTTACAATAGTATACGTTGTATCAACTGATATGGCGTCCTTTCAAGACTATCGTCAGGGTGAGATGAAACTTTCCCCTGCTTCGATACGGCCCAAAATCAATTACAGTCTGCGCTATGTAGGAACAGCTCAGTTCAAAGCAACAAGCGTATTACCTCCCTTGTCACGTAGTTCTTTATAACACTCGGCTAAACGAATTAATATAGAAATAAGGAAGGACCTGTTAAGTTAACTTTCACTTACCCCCTAGGCCCTCACACAGTCATAACACATTTTATGTCGTCTCAGACGAGACCGGAAGGCAAACAAACGTGTAGATGTAGACTCATAATACTAGTGGTCTCTCCAGTTGTCCAACAGGTTTATTGGACGGAGGAAAAACAGAAAGTAACTATGGGAAAGATAGATAGGCCTATTATGGCTTTACTATGAAATGAGCCCACCTTACATGTAAAAGTACGCTACGCCAATGTTACACATTGCAGAGGACTATTGATTGTAAAGCAAAGAAGTGTATTCTAAAATTCCAAAGAATACACTGAACAACAAACGTTATTACATATAAAGAAAACTTCCAGTCCACTTCACATCTAATAAGTTGTGTGATAATATCAAGGCTTTTGAAAAACAAAAGGGCGTATTATCTCAGCTCCCCAAAAGTAGCTCGGAAATCTTATGCTAGGTCAGTGTTTCCAATACTGTGTTCCGCGGAAATCTTTTTCTAGGTCAGTGTTTTCAAAACTGTGTTCCCCGGAAATCTTTTTGTAGGTCAGTGTTTCCAAAAATGCGTTTCCCGGAAACTACTATTCCAAGAGGCTTGAATAGTTTTTCCACGAACTACTGGAATAATTAACAAGCTGGCCAATACGTCAATTAATATCTCTAAAAAAAAAATAAAGTTTTCTGTTAATACTCACAATGTGCGAAGTGTTCCGTTAAGGAAAAAATTTGAGAAACACTGTTCTAGATTATTCCCCCTCCCCAACACACCCAATGTTCACAAAAGGGATTGATCCAGAGCGCTCGGAGCAATGAAAGACGCGCTTTACAATTTTTTTTAAATTATTGAAATCCACCTCGTTGAAGTCGACCAAAAGTCCATCAAGAAAATTCTTACTGAAAAGTGTTTTCTTCTCATGTTTTGTTTTATTTAGATATAATTTTGAAATAAAGGGATTTAAATCTATTTAGCATGGGTTCAAGCAGAGTTGCTGTCCTTATTTTTAAATAATGCCTTTTGACATTTAACCTTTATACTTTGTATTTAGCACCTTGTATAAAAAGTCGAAATATTTGATAGAACTTGAGGGTTGTATGAGTTTTACCAATTAATCCATCGACAGCATTGCATTAAACAAAGCCTTGAATTTTAAAACAAAAAGATAAAACTGTTGACCTTATCTCTAGCAAACAAAATCAAACAACGAAACATCGATTGTAGGAATCTTTTGAGCAGAAGACAGAGAAGTTGTAATCTAATTTAAGCAAATCGGAACATCAATATTGGAAAAAAAAATTGTAATTTACTTTCACAGCAATAAAGAACTGTAACGCTTACATCTGTTGTATCAGAGAAATGTCTCAGTCTCTATACATTATGTCTCTTCAGGGTGATACACTACGATGTTTAAGACTTTGTTGACTATGTATAATTTTTGAAATCTCAGATTAAAATTTCACATCTATCTAGCCAGAAAATAATTTGTTTCAGCACTCTGCATAAGCCCGTAAGATACAATGATACAATTACACAACAGAAAAAGAAATATTTTACAAATCATTGTGCGTTATTGCACAAACGTGAATACTAGATCTTCGGTAATGATTGTAGATGTACACGAACAAATAGTCAGTGTGCAAAACAGTTATTAAAAGTTTTACAAAAATTTGCCATGTGTATCAATAGGTCTGTAACACGGTCAATAAGTCAGATAACCTACTTCACACAAACAATAAAGATTAGCTGTACCCTAAATATTTGCGGAGTAGTCTAGATATATATGAATGCCTCGGCCTCCATTTTGGAAACCAATTTAGTGTTTGAACGATTGAAAGTTCTTAGCCTCTTAACCAACTTATTTGTTGTAGTTTTATGAAGCAAACAATCGTATTTTTCTCGTGGGGTACAGTCATTGTTATTTGAAGAACCACTCCTCTTAAGATATATACAAATATTTAGTAACAGCTCTGACAGTATGTAATGGTGTCAAGAGTTTTCGTATTCTCCGCTAATTACATCTGTTAACCGTTTGAACGAGTCGTCCACACCGTTTGTCTTTCCATTAAAAGTTCATTACACTCGGCCTATACAATTCCGTGGGTAATGCAAAGTAAGCTAAGGTCTAAACTGACCAATCAGTCAATCATTTAGTTAATAAATTAGTTAATCATTTTGTTAATCAATTAGTTAATCATTTAGTCGTAATCAAATTGATTAATTTTATATTTAAAATGTACTGGATCGGCAACGTTATTCCCTAAATTCTCAACAATTGATTAATAAAACCTTCTATTTTGATAAGTACTTGAATAGATCAGTGGCAAAACACATCGGCCTTTAATCAAGGAGGCAAGAGTTCGAACTAAATCTAAAGCAATTTTCTTTTTTTTTTTTTTTAATAATTAATGCAATTTTACTAAACGTAAGCGAAGTTTTTATTTCAAAAAAGAATTTTTTATTTTGAACTTTTTTAAGTTCTAATTTTTTTCCAGCTTGATTTTTGACAGCGAAATTTTGTTTTTAATGTTTTCCTGGTCCATTGTATGTTAGGCACAAGTAACCTAAAATTGGATGCAAAAATTAAAAAACAGGATCTACTTGACTCTGCGTGAACTGATACTTCGTCAACTGGGGCCTTTGCCGTATCAAACATTAAAGTCGATTCCTTCTGAATCTACAAGAAAACTGACAACTCTTGTATAATCTATGCGGAAGTTGTAAGTTTGTTTTTGACTGATAAGAGACTCAAATGTTTGTTTACATTCAAATGTGACCAAGATATTATGGTGACTTTAACAGGAGCAGTTATCTAAACTAACAAATGAAAGTTTTACAGGAGCATTTAGGCCATTACCTAATTAAAATATAACAGGAGCGTACATCCCTCCACCAAATTAAATTTTAACAGGTGCATATATCCCACTAGCAAATTAAAGTTTAACAGAAGCACACATTCCACTAGCAAATTAAAGTTTAACAGGAGCACTTATCCCACTAGCAAATTAAAGTTTAATAGAAGCACATATCACACTAGCAAATTAAAGTTTAACATGCGCATATATCACACTATCCAATTAAAGTTTAACAGGCGCACATGTTCCACTAGCAAATTAAAGTTTAACAGGCGCATATATCACACTATCCAATTAAAGTTTAACAGGAGCACATATCCCACTAGCGTACATCCCTCCACCAAATTAAATTTTAACAGGTGCATATATCCCACTAGCAAATTAAAGTTTAACAGAAGCACACATTCCACTAGCAAATTAAAGTTTAACAGGAGCACTTATCCCACTAGCAAATTAAAGTTTAACAGGAGCACATATCACACTAGCAAATTAAAGTTTAACATGCGCATATATCACACTATCCAATTAAAGTTTAACAGGAGCACATATTCCACTAGCAAATTAAAGTTTAACAGGCGCATAGATCACACTATCCAATTAAAGTTTAACAGGTGCATATATCCCACTAGCAAATTAAAGTTTAACAGAAGCACATATCCCACTAGCGTACATCCCTCCACCAAATTAAATTTTAACAGGTGCATATATCCCACTAGCAAATTAAAGTTTAACAGAAGCACACATTCCACTAGCAAATTAAAGTTTAACAGGAGCACTTATCCCACTAGCAAATTAAAGTTTAACAGGAGCACATATCACACTAGCAAATTAAAGTTTAACATGCGCATATATCACACTATCCAATTAAAGTTTAACAGGAGCACATATTCCACTAGCAAATTAAAGTTTAACAGGCGCATAGATCACACTATCCAATTAAAGTTTAACAGGTGCATATATCCCACTAGCAAATTAAAGTTTAACAGAAGCATACATTCCACTATCCAATTAAAGTTTAACAGGAGCACATATCCCACTAGCAAATTAAAGTTTAACAGGAGCACATAGTGATAATCCGTTTTAGCTCACTATAGGTATCACTCAGTTCCAAGCATTTAATTATTATAATTACTCTATGTATCATTCATTTTCTAATATTTAGCCAATCAAGAGCTAAAAACACAGCCACCACCCCTCCAATCCAACCCCACCCCCTTGGCACCTATGTCACCTTTTACCTTCCCCATCTTGACACGTGCCACACAAGACTCTTGACTAGAGTACACTCCCTTTGCCTATCTTGGCGGACATCAGGGAGCGGCTGACCATATTCAAAGAGCCCATTCAACTTAAACGTCTCGGGCAACGTTGATCGGCTGGCGCTAGCCAATGTCCAGGTGTCATCTATCTTGCCCTGGCCACCGCCGTTCATCTCCCCCTCTCGTTCTCTAACCACCTGGACAGAAGACAAAGACAACAGATACCAGCCCTGATTACTCTTCATCAGTATTCTAGCAACAACTAGCCATAGACTCGTCACTGGCTTGACTGACAGTAGTCGCAGCTGAGCTCTGCAGCTACGAACCGTTGGACTCCACCCGGCGCCTGGATCCACTACGCCAGCCCACCAGCAGACAGCGGCATCACCAGCTACACTCGTCTCACCAGTGCAGCACCGGACTCAAAACTAAGCAACCAGCCTAATGACACTCAGACCACTTGGTTCTCGAATCTTATGATGATAGACTTATACATGTAAATACGCTAAATCCCATCCTAGTTACTGTACAGCATTTCACCACTTGATTATTTTTCTTGTATAATAAACTGTACACAATTTTACATCTTATTATTTGTTGCCTGCATTATAACGCTGTGCCTGTAGATTATATGTGCAAGTGTGGGTTCTCAAATCATAAAACCTCTCAAACACCCAAAACGGCCAAATCCTAATCCACCTTGTCACACACATATCACAGTAGCAAATTAAAGTTTACATGAAACTAGCACGAATCACGAACGTAAAAAATATATAACAACAATAAGACCGGATATGATATGTGTCATTGTATTCAACAACAGATGGTATGTTCAATGAGTGTTGTAACCATACATGAGATAACTCTTAACTACACAAAGTGCGTCACATCACACAGTGTGAGAACCGGATATGTAAATCTATTGCCGCATCCTCAACGCAGTATAATAATGGGGCATATTTCCGCATAGATCTCTATGTCAGAAGGACATGTTTGCCTATAAGTTCTATTAAGTTCTAAAATTAAAGTTACGAAAGAAGCTACCTATATACTTGTACTAACAAGTAAGTACGCCCGTTTATTTGTATTGATTATTACGGCCGGAACACCCTTTAGAAAAAAAACGAATCTCATTTAAACGATCAAAATCAACCTGACCTACTTTATTTAACTAGGTCATTCGTGTATCTCTTGCAATGAAATTTCACGCCCCGTTCTTTTTTTCCTGAGCATTCCCCATTTTTTAAGACAATTTATCGGGTGATGTCGTAACGATCCTCCTTTAATACTCTGTTAGCCCGTGAATTAGTGTAACTGTTACAATGAAATTTCGAGGCCCTGTCTCTTTTCTTTTCTTTCCTTCTCTTTTCGCTCTCTGGAACCCCCATTTTGTGGGGAAAGACCCACGTCACAATGCACCCCCAACACAAGCACGCTCTCATATTTTGGGCCTGTTAATTTTAGTAGCATTTTTACTCATCCCTCCCCCTACCCTAACCAACAACAAAAAGTTAATCCTTCGTACACATTCCCGTTCCTACATTTCTTTTGGATTTTGTTCTCTAAATGAAAAGAAATATCCATATTTGGTTTTATTAATAGTAATCGTTTATCTGACTACTTATGAATGTAGCGAATTGACAATAGATCTAGATTTATTTTTTTAATGCTATTAGGATTAGTTTTTTGTTTTGTTTTACAGTGTTACAAAGTATGATTACTTGCTCTCTCAGACACACACACTCTCTCTCTCTCTTTCTGGGCGATTAGGATTGGTTTTGTTTTTTGTTTAGACAGTGTCTCAAAAGGAAGCGGAAATGACGTAAGGCATATTAAAAATAAATAAACTTAGGGCAAAAGAACAAAAATGGCTTGAAAAATGAAAAATACGGAATTCATGATATTTTATATTAATGCTTTATGTATAAACTGCCGCCTTTTGGGGAAATACCGAAAATAAAATACAAAGATTTCATAGAGCTTACGGTACTTTGCGAATGGCCCTGTTTAGGTTGCGAATTTGTCAACTGGCGTTCTTAGTGAGACTTTGGAGGTAAAAGGAACACATGTACGACATTTCATGCGGATACGTACAACAGTTTAGGAGATCTCGTGATCAATGTGTTAGTCAGTACACATTGAAGACGTCAGAAAAACACTCTACCAATATACCTTGATAAGAAATTCCACACAAAAAAGAAAAACGGTTATAAATTATCTAAAACAAAAAATAAGTTTAAATTCTGACAAAACACATCGACTAAACATTCACACACAAAAAAAACTCGGTTTAACGTTCCCATAAAACACCTCGGTTCAGCATTCCAACAAAAACATCCTGTTCAACATTCCTTAAAACACCTCGGTCTAACATTCCCACATACACATTGATATGATATTCCCAACTGAACTTATTAAGAAATTATTTTAATGAGTCATCACAACATCCGGATTCTTTTTATTTCGCATGTGGAAAGTCACTTTAAGATGATACCAGCTCAAGAAGGCGTAATTACTAGGGATTAGAATGGGATTTTACTAGTTTGGCCACATGAAATTAGGTCAAATACTCTAATAGTTCTATTTCTAAAAATAGAAACATGAGCCCTATAGAATGTTTCTACTTTTTCCATTTATAAATATTGAGTTTTGTCTACCATTCGACAGGATCTTTTACGACTAAACACCACTTCATCATCACTTTTGGCAGTATTGCCCTTGGTTACGACAACACTTTAGATTCCATAAAGTCATATCTTAGAATTGGATTTTAATAACTGCATAAATCTACTTTGCCCATTATATTCCATTATATTATATTATATTTACTTAGATCTATAACAAATACAGTTCTTTTTTTTAACATTATGACACATAAATATTTACAGTAACCTCGTGTGAGCAAAACTTCATATCCAAAAGTCAAATTCTTTTTAAAAAAATGACAATTCTCCTTCCTCCACTCTGCAAGGTATGGGTTAATGTTTACATCATTCTTCTGAATGAAACCATAAAGCCATTAAACCCTAGCACGTTTATGATAAAGTTAACCCTCTTAAACAAATACCTTTTTATATAAGCGTTCTCGAGAGAAACCAGAAACCCAGAGCGTGTTTCACTAGTGGCGTTAGTGCAGCAGCACATAAACATTGGTTCTCAACAGGATCAAATATACTATTCTCTATATTCTGTGCCTGTTCTGATTCATGCTATTTCTGCAATTATAGTTTAAGCTTAATTAGCCTAATTATGAAACTACTTATGCACAAGGAAGAATATCGAAATCAGTGCTGTATTTATCTATTGGCAACACTAGCCATAGCCACCACTTCCAAAACAGGTTATTTTAAATTAATTTGAAGAAAAGGCAAAACAAAAATTGCTTTTTAAATGTTGTAGACATGGACATAGCCGGGGGGAGATTTATAAATTTCAAATAATTAACGGCCTAATCGAGTCTAATTCAGTGCAGTGTGCTTTATTAAATAGCATGAAATGGATACAAATATTCCATGCTATGTTTATAAAATATGCATTCAGCACACAGATGACACATCTAGGTCTAAATTTTGTTTCTGTTTTTGATTTGACCCATGTTAAGCTTAGCCTAACGAAAGCTGTAGTCTTGAAATAGATCTAACTGCAAACACGCAACGTCAATATTTGTCCAAAAGAAGCGCACAATTAAGCACATTATATTTTCATTGTCTGTGTCTGCAAGTTCACGTAACTCACTAAGAATGTGACAACAGACATTTATCTTCCCTCTGACAGTAACAACGTTCAGGTGAGAGTTCGGGAACAGAGAAGGAGGGGTGACTTGCGTGGATGTGGGGAACACTGAAATGAAAATAAAAGCAGAGAACAGGTGAAACTGAAGGCCACAGAGAGGTGTTGTCCCTAACTCCATAGTTTGTAAACAAAATGAAAGAACAATGATTTTGGTCTATTTATACTTTCACTTCAAGATAAGGTTATTATATTATGGTCTAAGACATGACATAATCATTTATTATATGTATTTTTGTCCACATAGTGTTTGCTAGTGCCTTTATCATGCTACTTTTCTGTAGGTTCTTAAAAAGGACACAGTCGGACATACATCTAACATGGAACTCTCTACATAATGAAGATAACGAATTTTCTACTTAAAAACAAATAATTTTAGGAACAAACAGAGTCGCATTGTACACTTGTAAAAAATGACATTAAGATGAACAGACGAATTGAGGATCTGTGTTAAACTTGGTATTGAAAAAGAGCAGGATAGTGAGCGAATGACAAAATTAGGCTTATAAGCCAGGCTACAATTGTCACTTAGAAGGGAGTTTTTACTAACAGTTATAAATCCTCAAAATACTAAACCTTGAAATGCGTAAATAAACCTACGCTAAAAAAAAGTCATAACAATTTCAACAACTTTAAAACTCGGGCTATGTATTTATTTCTGAGTTGCAGACTACATTGTTCTCTAATTGCCCGATCTTTAATGTTGTCTCTCTTGTTAAGACTTTGGTATTTATTTAGTTGTATCTTTTTTTTTCTTGTTATAATAATAATTAATATTTTAATCCCTATTTAATAGTAATATATAAATATTTCACACTATTTCTCTTGTGCTTTTTTTAAAATATCGAAACACACTAAAGGTAAAAATGTATATTGTTAATCATACAGGAGTCCGAATTAAGAGAAAACAAAGTAGCAATGGAATTATCCACTCTATTTCAAAACATTCTTACCTTAAAACTAAAATACAAACACAAGAACTAAACGGATCCACTTTTGTTGACAGTGTTATCTGCTGTTCACCTGCGACATGCTAAATCACTACCGGGAGATGACACAGAAACCCTGGGGAGCGATGGGACATAACCCGGGCACTTGTCGTACACAACTGGAAAAGTTCTCCCCCTTCGCTATCTTTCGAACTGTGGTATTTTTTTTACCTTCTCAGAAGTGCTTTCATACCCTACTAATAGTTTGTACATATAATTTAACAAAGTATTGTCAACATCGATGAAAAATAAAAGACATGGGGGGGGGGGTATTTTGGTATTTAATTACTGTCTACCTTTATAGGACAGACTTGAGCACTTGAGACATGATATACATAACATGAGATAACGGTGCATTACCCGGTAGTAACACTCGAATAGTGTGTGTAAGGTAAGGCAAAACCAGTGCGTGAGTTGTATAACATGCAATAGTATTATAGTCAAACGTTTTTGGGTTCAAAGACATTCTCTAAATACACAGTTAATTATTAACTCATTTCCTCTGTCTCGATCATGGTCTCAATGGCAGGATTCATCACTTTGTCTCTATGATAGGATTCATCAATTTGTCTATTTCTATGGCAGATACATCACTTTTTCTATGGCAGATTCATCACTTTGTCTGTTTCTATGGCAGATTCATCACTTTGTCTGTTTTTATGGCAGATTCATCACTTTTTCTGTTTCTATGGTAGATTCATCACTTTGTCTGTGTCTATGGCAGATTCATCACTTTGTCTGTTTCTATGGCAGATTCATCACTTTGTCTGTTTCTATGGCAGATTCATCACTTTGTCTGTTTCTATGGCAGATTCATCACTTTGTCTGTTTCTATGGCAGATTCATCACTTTGTCTGTTTCTATGGCAGATTCATCACTTTGTCTGTTTCTATGGCAGATTCATCACTTTGTCTGTTTCTATGGCAGATTCATCACTTTGTCTGTTTCTATGGCAGATTCATCACTTTGTCTGTTTCTATGGCAGATTCATCACTTTGTCTGTTTCTATGGCAGATTCATCACTTTGTCTGTTTCTATGGCAGATTCATCACTTTGTCTGTTTCTATGGCAGGATTTATTTTCACATTTTCTTCTCCCACTTCCCATTCTCGAATGAAGTTAAAACATTGAACCGTTATTTATTGTCAATGACAACACATTGCTCAATCAAAACATTAACCAAATAGTTGATTATGACTATATATAAAAGGTAAATATAAATCTTGCAGTACTGATAGAAATTACAGTAATTAAGTGGTTCTTTCCCGTATATTAGCTTTGTTTTTTAAAAAGTGTTTTTTAATACATTTTACTTGCTATCTCTCTCATGATTTAGTGTTTGTAAAATGTTTTACATGTGTCAGATGTTTCTTCAGAGTTGAAGATAGTTTACTTCCTAGTCCAAAACCTCCCACAGGACGAAGGGGGATGGGAGCGGGCAGGGTTTGAACTCTCGACCGTCGATAAATCCGAACGACAGTCCAGCGCGCAAACCGCACGACCAGGCAGCCATCCTGACACATAGTGACATCTGGCCTATTCAATTGGACTATAAATAAAGCTATTATACAATGAAACACATGTACATCAAACGGATAACGATAATCCGCACAATTCACATAAGAAAACTCCATAAAAAATGCATTTATATTTCATTCCAAATTGAAAAAGGATCCTCCATAATGTCACTAGCACGATTTCAAGCTTATCTCTATTTTAGCTCTAACCCCCCCCCCCCCCCCCCATCCCCAAGTATTCAAAAGGGAAGAGTTTTTCATCCATAGTTACTAAGCTCATTTCTATTATGTCGTAACGGTGACTAATGATGTTCCGATGTGCGTGACATCTCCATTCAGTCTTTCTTTTCTTTGGTGACAGTTAAAGTTTGATACAGGTGATAGAGACAATTGTAGGTTGTTTTGTTGTTGTTGTTGTTGTTGTTTTTATATCTCAACAGGAAGAACAACACAAAATCTTTGGTGGCTTTCTCTACAAGAAAGTATAAAAAGAAATACTTAAAAAAAGCTTCTATTATGCATAGTTGTATTAATTAATTTGAATCAGTCATGTAATTAAATTAGTAATAGATCTAGAAAAAAAAAAAGCATTAAAAAAGGTGGGGGGACGAATTGAAACTGAACCCATTGCTTAATCCTTCTCAAGCCGACATTTTAACCACTCTGCTAGTGAAGTTCTTATGCACATAGAAGATTGTAGAGTTATGTATTGTTTCGTAATTCATGTTTATGTTTACTAAGACCCAGACGACGACCAATAAAGGGGACTGATTCTGCTTATACCACAATTTCAGCTAAGAACAATTTCTTTCCATTGTTCGAGATACAAAACGAAATAATTAATAACCAATTGCTAGTTAACTAATTGGTATTAATTCTGTATTGATTCCTGTGTTGTCAGGTAAAAGAATAAAATGTGCACATTTTTAGCTCGATCCCATATTGGGCGTCGGAGAAATAACGTAAACAACCTTGTTATCAGACAGACAGACAGACAGATTGAGTTGATATAAGATTTGTAAAAAAAAAATATTATTGTTGATCGTGAACTCTTGTTTAGAGACTGATAGCTTAAAATTGGGCTCAAACAATTATCCCCTCCCTTTGCCTGGACGCAGTCTCGCCTTATAATTCTTAAGATTAAAATGTTGGCATATCTGCATTCACTCTAAACATCAATTAGGCTAACTGATCGACTGCTGGTGAAATGGTAATTATCTTGATATCACTTAATCTATGATTTCAAAAGACAAAAATTAAAAACTTATCACACTAGGTATCTCGCCCACTACACATCCAACACTACACACACCATTCAGTTTCTCTCTCTAGTCGATATCGAAGATGTACAAGGAAAGATAGGAGTTCGATCAAACGAATTAATTACTGAGAGACATCAAGAAGAAGGTCTGATGTTCAAAAGACATTCTCAGTGCAATGTTAACCAAGGATTTAATTTGTGTCTATATATTTACTATCTACTGTGTGACATTTGGTGAGTCCAAAAATGTTAAAATGTATCATTTACAGATTTCATTTTTTTTAAATATCATTACAGGCCGATTTGTGTCTTTGAGTGGTATAGTAAAGCGCTAGGCTTCCGAAACGTAGGGTCCCAGGTTCGAGTCATGGTGAAGATGGATTTTTAATTTTGGGATCTTTAGAGCGCCCCTGAGTCCACCCAGCTCTAATGGGTACCTGACATTATTTGGGGAAAAGTAAAGGCGATTGGTCGTTGTGCTGGCCACATGAAACCCTCGTAAACCGTGGACCACAGAAACAAAAGACCTTTTTTTTTCTTACAACATTTGCCCCATGGATCGCAAAGTCTGATAGTGGAACTTCTATACAGTTATATATTTTATGTTTTGAGCATTTTGTTTAGTGTATATATCTGAAAGAGACATATGGTGGCCGGATTTACTTATAAGGGCTATACGTAATAAAAGTTATAGCTTAGGGCACCCAGAAAATATTTATCACATATAATATCTGGACTTAAAAGGTCCCCAAAGAGTCCCATTCATTGTATATTTTAAGGCCCTTATCGAGTCTAAACACAGCACTGGACGTAAGGTATCATAGGTAGCAGTGGTAACATAATATAAAGATTTTTCAATGTATTCTAAATACGTGTATTCATGGTCATCAATAGATGATTATAGAATATACCTCCTCTGTTTGGGACCCCTTGACTCAAAAAAGCATTAAAAAACTGGAACAGACACAAAAGTCTTCAAGAGAAGACTCGAAAGTAAAGTAGAAATTATACATAAAACACTGAACCATAATGTTCAAATAAAAAAAAAATATAATAAAATACTCAGAAAGACACAAAGATAAGGGCATACTTCTCATTCCATATGCTAGGACAAATTTGTACAAAAGCTCCTTCTTCCCTAGTGCTATTAGAGCATCGAATGGGTTGCCTGAGCCAGCCAGGAAAACCAGTGACTTGGCACAATTTAAGTCATTGGTTAACATGCATGACTAGATGCATGACGCGTAGGACGTAATCATCTTCTTTTTTGAAGTAACGTCTGTATTATATAAGATAAGATAAGAAGATCCAAATTGTTTGACTTTTAGAGGGTTTAAGGGGGAGCAACAAGACATAGAAATATTGTGATTATTTTATTTCTATATTTCTCTCCCTTTAGTTCCAAAGAATGGATATCTTCAGATTGACATACTCGACTTTAGGCTTTCTATATGCTAGTATTTAGTCCTAATAAAATATGTTAAAACAATAAAAAAGATATTAATGCTAGTAAAAAAAATTATATCATTATGAATAAGTCTTGAGATTTGCAACCAAACGATAATTCATATATGCGTACTTCTTTCATTCTGATAACGAATAGTTATAGGTTGGGTACAAAATCCTGAGCTTTCGGGTTCAAATCTTGCTGAAGTTTGAGACTTTTTATTTCTGGATCTTTAGGCCGCCTCTGAGTCCACTAGCTCTATGACATTAGTTGGGGAAAGTAAAACGATTGTGCTGGCAACATAATATTTACATCATCTGCCCTATAGATCTCAAAGTCTAAAAGGTGAACTTCATTTACTTTACCTTTCTTAAACTACGGTCCGCTGCCCATATCCGCCCTTAAGGCGATACAAACCTGGCCACTCTCAATTTTAGCCCACAGTACATATTGAAGCCTCATGGGATTAGTTCCACATCAAGAATCCTCATAGGATCCACTCAATGAAACATCATCGGATCGGTCCCAAATAATGAAGCGTCATCGGATCAGTCCCACAAAATAAAACCTCACATAGGATCAGTTTCAAATTAAGAAGCCTCTTAGCATCAGTTCCACTCAAGGAAATATCATGGGATCGGTCCCACATAAGAAAGCCTCTCGGGATCAGATCCGCTTAATGAAGCTTCATGGGATCACTTCCACTGGGCTCACTGATGCGGCGATAACAAATGAGTCTGAAATGTATTTGGCCTTTGGCCGAAATAAATTGGGGTAGGCTACCATTGCTTTAAGTAATCAATTTCTCTTCTTTTGGACCATCTTCGTGTGCACTTTATATTCACGTATACTTTGCGTCCAATGCTTTTCCTAGCAGTGTGTAACACACAACATTGTGTACGTAGACTTTAAAGAGTTAAAAATAACAAGCAACAAAAAAGAAAAGAGCTAAACCTATTCTCTCTAAAGAGTTTACCCCTCAACAAGGACAATGTTTGTTCTTAATAAAAAGCACTTATTGAATGAAATGTGTGGGTATTTACACCTTATTTGTTAAAGTTCTCAATTCTGTCTGTCCACAGCATTGTCCGTGTGCCCCACGGGATGGGCCCGTAGTGGCTCGAACTGTTACTTCACATTCCCGGAACTGTTGAATAGATCTGAAGCGTCATCGCTGTGTGCTGCCCACTCTTCGTATTTAGTGTCCTACTCAACTCAAGAAGATTGGGTCAGTTTTGAATTTACGATTTAGGATTTCGTTTTTCAATAGCGGCACGTTGAATAACTTCTAATTGAATCGCACTTCAATCGGAAGATGTAAAAAAAAAAGTGCTGTTCTGGATAAAAGTCTAACTCCTAGTCAGATTCATACAGTTCTAACTGGCAATGCCTGGATGTATTGTCATGACCGAGAAGCACATAGGAGACTAATTCCTAAAGTGCTGGTTATGTGTGTGTGTGTGTGAATGTGCATCTCTATTGTTACAGTTGTAATTATAAGTTGGACAATTATAGTCGAACTGAATTTTGTTTGACCTAATAGAATTATCTTATCTTATCGAATTATTTAATTTATTCTTTCCTAATTTTATATTGACCAATTTAATGTAAAAACTCTCAGAAATGTGTATGTTTCCTTGCAACAATAAATGTATACTATATGTGAAGTATGTTACATAGAAGAAACAAACTGTACTTGCCCCTATCTGTAATTCAACTAATATATGTTTGTTGTTACCATATTTTCTTTGTTGTTAAGTACAAGTTACATGATAATCTAAACACTTGTTGTGTAAGGCATTTTTGAACCAATAGAATCTACTTTGTCACCATACTTATTTCATACTCTAATTTCAATGGTTAAAAAACGGACCAAAATACTGCAATCTTCATACACTATTGTATAGTAGTTGTTATCACTTCGTTTCCAGTCAATTTAAATGGTGACTTTAACAATAACAATTAGTTGACCTCCTTCAGTCTTATAACGACTATGGTTATACTCATAAAGTTATATGTTATGTGACTGTACAGTGTAGAGAGTCCTATTCTCGGGGGATATTCCCGTTCACATGTAAAACGGGAAAAGGTGGTATCAGCTTTGGTGGTGAGGAACGTTCAGCATTTGTTCTCGATGAGTTGAACAATTAGTTAACCTCCTTCAGTCTTATGACGACTATGGTTCATATTATAAAGTTCTACATTATGTGACTGTAGTCAGTCCTATTCTGGGGGGACATTCCCGTTCACCTGTGACACGGGTAAAGGTGGTATTAGCTTTGGTGGTTGAAGAACTTTCAACATTTGTTCTCGATGAGCGTCGAAGTCGAAACAAATAAAGTTCCTTACATTTTATTTGTTTGATGTTAATTATTTGTTGATCTTCAAATATGGTTGTCAGAAGAATACATTTATTTTGAAATTGTGGTGATATGTATGAGACAGTTCTTGGTGTTTCCATTACATTTAAAAATTGATTTGATATTAGCGGATTGACTTGAGCTACAAGTTGTAGTGAGGAAATATCAAATATTTGTTACACACTATCTTGGACATTTTAACATGTTCTTGTAGAGGACGATTTTACAAATAATAATTATAATAATGATACTCTTTATTAATAGTTAATAGTCATCATGATATGTTTTATTATGAATTGAATTTTTAAAAATCGATTTAAACAAAACAAAGCAAAAACACAATGAATAGTCAATGTCACTTTTAGCAAAAAAATAAGTTTATTTCGTGGTAGCGAAATTAGGTAGTCAAAAAAAAAAAGTAAAATTCCTCCTTTTACAGACGTTGCGGTCTATAGGGCAGTTGGTGATAAGGGCTAAGGTCGTCTGTTTCTTTGGTCATCGATTAACGAGCAGGGTAACATGTGGCCAGCACAACTTTCCTCAACTAATAAGTCAGAAAATTAAAAATCTCAGTCTTCACCGAGATTCGAACCCATGGCTTCAGATTCGGACGCAAGCGTTTAACAATACAACCAAAACGCCCCCCCCCCCCTAAAGTTAGGTAGTGACTATTCGTAATAGCCTACGTTTATATTGGCCTAAGGCTTCACAGCTTCAGTTTCCATCTGTCACCAGGAGGAGGTACTGCATAGGACTTGCTGTGGAGATGCTATGTACTGGCTAGAGAGACTTACAAAATTGCTGCCCTTTCACAGATGCTAGCCAGCGGTGGCAGCAAGTTAAGCTACCACACTAGACGCTTCACACAGCCTTTGGACAGACATTCGCTCTGTTATCAGCAGCAGAAGCCTTGGCTGGCTTGGTCACGTCGTAGAATGCCAGTAGGTCGACTTCCACAAGACATTCTGTATGGCGATGTAATAGAGAGCAGGAGAGCCGCTGGTCGCCCACATTTACGGTATACCGATGTATGCAAACGCGACATGAAGCTCTTCAAAATTGACACTAGCAGCTGGGAACAAGTAGCGCTGGATAGATCTACATGGAGAGAGAGCATAAAGGAATGGACTCTGATAGCAGATGCCATACACTACAGAAGCAGAAAGAAGGGTGATAATCACATATGCCCAACCTGCGATCGCAGCAGTGTATCAAGGATTGGCCTCTTTAGTCACACAAGAAGTTGCAAGTTGTTACTATGTTATTCTTATTATAGAGTATACATTAGCCTTTAGTACTGTATGTTATCTTCTGTGTCTTGGGAAACAAAATCACATTTATTTCAATGATTGCTGTTCTGACATGTCCTATTCCCGCACAACATAAAAATAATATCTTATGTTAAAACTTAACACACGTCTGTTAAAATGTTATAAATTCAAAAGCAATATATACAATGATTGCAGGATTATATCTCAAGTCTAGTCAAAGTCAGTAACCTAGACAAGGGGTTCTGGACAGGTCTTGAGTTATTGAGAGGCGCGTGGACTTGGGATGACTCCAGTCCATACAAGGAGCTTTAGTAAGTCTTAAATTACGATGTTAGCTATACATAAGAATTAAGAAATACAGAAGAATGTCGATTATCCAGATTATATTGGAACCGGGGGTCTGTCCGGATAATGGATCATCCGGATAACCGAATGTGGAATATTAAAAATGGTCCATTTCACTAACAATTGAAAGAAAATTCATAAACAGCTATCGCGTCATACGTAAACAAAAAACTATAGTAAAACATACAGGTAAGCAAAGCGTTATACGTCCTTACGTAGTATCCTAATATTATTGGGTGAATCGCGGATCATTCCCTACACATGAAAAAGTCCACTTAGAGACCGTACTGTTAAAAAAAAATAATCCGGATATTGGACGTACCGTATAGCTGAAGCCGGATAAACGACGTTCTATTGTATTAAACATTTACGTGTTAGTTGAGCCCTGATATTTAAGAGTCAGAAGAATGAATGAGATATATGAAAGGCAATACTAAGTTGGACATTTATCAGTATTTATTATACCAGTGTTTCCCAAACTTTTCCCCAAAGAACCCAAGTAGGCTATACCACGAGGCCTGAATAGGTGTACCACGAACTAGAGACCACGTGATAATAAAAAAAGTTAGCGAAGCGTTCCGCTAAATATTCAGTATGTGAGAAGTGTTCCGTTGTGGAGAGATTATATGTATGGGTACACAGTACAAATCTATTTCTTTTTAAATCATAGTTTTTGTCATTATTATACATTTGGTCATATAAATTTGAATATTGTGGTGATAATTGTAGCTACAACGACCTAAAAATCAAATTAAATGTAAAAGTGTTGAAACCCTTACAGTCCTTGCGATTTAATGTAAAGGACATATGTTTTTATGACCGACGGTTTGACGAGGTTGTCATGTGGCCAGACAAACGACCAACACAACCGCCTTTACTTTCCCCAACTAGGTACCCATTAGAGTTCCTCATTCCTTTGACATTATAAACTAATGATCTTTTAGTATTAGAGTTTTCTACAACTACAAAATTAATCTTGACTTGTGATTCTTTAGATATATCTTGATTTATTATAGCTCCTTGTATAGATGAATTGCTTTAAAATTGAAACCAACTACCAATGCAATAATGCTTCGGCTTACATCTTTAAAAAAAAATCTTTATTAATAATTTATAGCCTATATGAATGCACATTCTCTTGCGGGATAATCATATTACTGTCTCCCTACAGTCGATGGCAAACCCCAAACCAGCCCGGTATCAATTACGTTGGCTACATCCCGTCCCCGACCAACACTTTGATGTGGGGGAAGTTGGTCCTAAATGGAACCAACGTGTTTCTTCAGTTGGAGGCCAATACGACAGGGCTGCATCCGTTTTGCAAGAGAGAGATAGGTAAGTTTAGCTTTTAGATAGAGCTCTTTTTTTAGTAGATCAATAGATCAGATTTGAATGTATAAAATAGTGTAGTCCATTATGTTAGTTAACTTAGTTATCACATAGTTTCGGTTGGAATGGCATAATACTGTTGTAAACCGGATGGTGACACAGATGGGGGTAGTGCTGTGTGTGTTTTTAGCCTACCCAAATCGCCCCAGTCCAGCGCAGGACGAGCGGTCAACCTTGACCAGTGACAGTACACGCCAGTTCGGCAAGAACCAGTGTCGTAAATATTACGCACGTAAGTCACGGCGAATGTAATCAAGCGAGTGGTCAAGCGACGTTCCATGCGTTTCTAGAAGGTTCGAGGCCAGTAGAGACACTATATTAGAGCGAGTATGTCAGAATCACTTCATGGCACTTCACGTTACTTTGCAATGTGACCAGTACGAAGGATAACCAGCACGGTGTGGGAAGTCAGGCGGAGCAAGGATAGGTTTTTGGACAGTTAGTGTGATGTTGTTGCCAACTGTACAGTGTTGTAATGTATTTGAAATTAAATTGCTACTGTTACTTTGGAGCCCTGAGTTGTGAGGTTCTTTAAGTTCGTTGTGTCGTGTGGTGCAGTTTGAAGAGAGCAGGGATAGTAGGAGAGACGTAACAATACTGATGCCAAGCTAGCTATTATAATAGCATTAATGTTAGATTTTAGGATCTATCTCTATATTGAAATTCCTCGTTTCATATGATAGGACAAATTTGTACAAATGCTGCTTCTTCCCTAGTGCAATTATAGCATGAAATGGGTTGCCTGAGCGAGTCAGGAAAACCAGTGACTTGGCAGAATTTAAGTCATTGGTTAACATGCATGACTAAATCATAATGCATGACGCGTAGGACGTAATCATCTTCTTTTTTGAAATAACGTCTGCATTACATAAGATAGAAGGCTGTGAATGTGATTATCGTCAATAAGAAACAATGAAATTGTTTCAAATGATGTCAAGATCCTTGTTTATGCTTTTAAAGGTAACTATCGGCTCCAAAAAAGTATATATATAATTTGTATTTCATATCATCCATGTATATTAAGCATGCTGCGAAACACTTGATTTTTATTTAAAGAAGTTTTGTTTTTATTTTAAATAAGTGTCACCTGTGGAGTCTAGTTCTAGTTCTTTTTAGAGTAAGTATCTATAATTATAGACCTATTATGTCAGCTTTGTTTATAAATTTATTTTTTCAGATGCGCGAGATCTCTGCGATACGAGCGAGAATTGGGTGAGACTGCGTGCGGAATGTTACAAGTTATTCCCGCCATCCACATGGGCAGACGCAGTCTATGCTTGTCGCGCCACCAGCGGTCATCTTTTGGCGCCAACAAAAGATACCGACCTGACTTCCATTACTTCTCTTTTAACATCTAACATTAGCATCTGGGTGGATGCAACAGACTCGGTAATTACTTCTACAATTTAATTTTCTTTTTGGAAAATCTGCTTCGTTTTATGCAGTCTAGTTTGATGTTTTATTTCTACCTGGTCTGTAAAGAAGCATTACCAACATATGCCAACACATTGTGAAAATATCATTATTAAACTATTATATATCATGCTCCTATGACAGATTCAAGTAATAGTAACCTACAATTAAAATGCAAGTTTTTTTACAAAGCTTATACCAATTCTGTCTGTTCGCATGTCTGGTAAAAAGATTGAACACTTTATTTCTCCCACACCCATTATCGTATCAAGTTTAAACTTTTCACAATTATTCATTGGTGAATACAATACGTGAATCAATAAAAATAAAATAACCAAATAGTCTATTAATCAATGGTGATTACTAAACATGTTTGATACCGAAAAAAATTTTTTTTCAGTATTCAGAGACAAGGCTAAATGTTTGGGGTTTTGTCCCCTTGAATTATTGTACGCGTTATTTCTCTCATATCCATTCTCGGACAAGTTGAAGCTTTAAGCAATTGTACCTAACAAAACATGAGTCATTTAAAAATCAAGTAATTATTCAATTGAATTTTGGTAATTAATTTTTTTAGGATAACTAAAATGGGAAAAAAATTCTACATTATTAAAATATGTGGGTCATAAAACTATTTGGGTCAAAAGGAAAGGAGGTATGCAGGTTTAAGGAATTAAACTAACAATTGTTGTTTTTTTTTCAATGGGAAACTAGTGAATCAATTTTTTAAATCTCAAATGTTATCTAGAAGCCTTTAAATTAATAGTTCTTCTTTATAGGTATTAGAGTCAATTAACTACAAAAATTACTAAAATTTAGATACAGCCTTTTGTTTTAGATTTAATTTAAAGTAATGTAAAATTTTTGTTTCCTCATGCAATTAAAATATTGTAAACCTTTGTTTCCAGGACAGTCTCGGACTATTCTATACCAGTACTAAAGACAGAGTAAGCTACTTGCCCTGGTTGTCAGACCAAACAGGTGGAGGATACGCCATGTACGTAGGCCTATTTCCAGATGATCCTAATGTTTTTTTTTGGCATTTACAAGTGCGAAATGATTAAAAATAATTACACAATTTGTTAACAATAAGCACAATAACAGGTAGAGAGTTAAGGATGGCTGCCTGGTCGTGCGGTATGCGCTCTGGACTTCTCCTCGATGGCCCCAGGTTCATACCCAGCCCTCTGCCATTCCTCGTCGTTATGCGGGAGTTTTGGACTAGGAAGTAAATTATCTTTTAACTCTGAAGGAACATCCGAAACGTGTAAAATATTTTACAATTTGCTGGGTTGAGTTGAACTCCGATAGTCTAATTCTCTAACGGGTTTCTCAGATAAGTTCTTACTCCACATTGTTTGTGCATATAATTAGCCTGTTAGCTAATAACTTATGCTTGTGAGTTCTGATAAGTTAAACAATGATGGATCATGTTGCAACACAATATAAAATAATAAATAAACATATCTTTATGTAACAACCAAAAATCGATTAAAACCATGTATTGGAATGACCGAGTTGATCCCTCGATATAGAAATAAGTTTCGGACGAATTCAATATTATTAAGCAAATTCAGATGCGTTTAAAGGGTTGTGGCGTTACCCCCTCCACCACTACCATACTTACACACACATACACAAAATACAAACAAGCAAAATAAAAAAAAATTTTTGTAAGTTTATGCAAGGGAATTGACTCCAAATTTACAGCCATATTACTGTACGAATGAATTACCACTATTTAAACTACTGCGTTAATTTTTTTATTAATTCATTATGCTGTCTACGACACTAAATAGTAGTGCTAAGTTTTAACGATCCGAGAAAGGAAATTGGGAGAAATAACGTATTCAAAATTTCTATCAGACAAAGTCAGTTGATATCAAGTCGAAAACAAAAATATTCCAACTTTCGTTGATTTATTCTTTATCAAATATGATTTGAAGGCTACTGATTGAAACCTAATTTCATTGATTGGAAAACAATATTTAATATACACCGTTTTTCACAAATAAATTTTTTTTTTACTGACATTTTATTATCTGGTGGTGTTACCCTTAATGGGTGTCACCCAATGCAGTATGTACCTCTTGAGACGCTACTCGGCGAATCATTTTTTCTCTTAATAAACCAAATAAAAATGCAAGAATAAATGATTTGATAATAGTAGGCCTAATGTATGACTGATTTATCGTAATTGATCAATAAAGTAAACTAGTCGACCCACGGCGTAGCATGCGCCGCTTTTTCGCAGGGCCTGCCTTAGGCCGCTGCAACCTATGCGACCACAGTGGGCCCGCACTTTCATAGGGCCCGCGCTAATTCTAGTTGTAAATTATTAAATTAAACCATTTTATAACTTAAAACAGATTCCCCGCGGCCTCTTGATTTACCAGGAACTCCTGGAAATCTCATGAAATTGCAAAATATACGAAAAAGTCCTGGAAATATCCGAAAGTATTAATATCTTTTGAAAACTCATACAAATCTCTTGCAATATATAGATAAAAATTTCATTTTGGGGTGTCATTCAATATGGAAAATGCCAATCGTACGCGCGGTAAAAAAAAAACAACGGCATTATGTTAATACCCGTAATTGTGAAATCTGGTGAAAGAAGCTTCTCGCACCTCAAACAAATGAAGAATTACTTGAGTTCAACCATTCTTGTAGATAGATTGAAACAGTTGTTAATTTTTGCTATTGAGCGTGATGTGTATAGGAAACAGAATTTTTATGATATACTGTATGACTTCGCTACACGCAAGGCTCGTAAAGTAATTCTGTTATTTTAAAGAATGAATACAGTGCAAAGACGAATTTATTTTCTAATACAAACTCTTTTTTTTCGCTTATTATCCGTATCACTACCCAAACTTGGCCCCGCGAAATCCGTTTCGCATAGGGCCCCACAGTCCGACCCTGCTATTTAGTGACTGGTGAATACTACTTGTTCTCCTCCCCCCCCCCTTTTTTTTTCCTATTTTTTTTTCGCTTTTTTACTTGGGGTAACTCAGTCAGACTTGTAAAAATAAAAGTGATCTTTCCATTACTTCTTGGTGTCCAAACTGTTGAGCCATCAAGATAATTATATATATATATATATATATATATATTTATCTTTTCACAGAAATGCCAACAAAACGTGCGCTATAGCAGCATTTAACGACTCACATTTCGGTTACCAGACTCAGTCATGCACTGCAGAGCTGCCCTTTGTTTGCAAAATGCCACAAGGTAAGAAATTCTTTGAAATGGACTTTTCTGAACTATTTTAAGAATCCAGGTAAATATTGTAAATAGATTTTGTATACAGGATTTTTAGGACGCCCTCTAGTCCATCCAACTCCACTGGGCATCTGGCATTAATTGGGGGGAGCTTAGGTGTTTGGTCGTTGTGCTGGCCACACGACACCTTAGTTAACCGTCGGCCAAAGTACTGATGGCGTTTTCATTATCTTCCCTGTAGATCTCAAGTCTTGAAAGTGGTGCTATACTTTACTATTTAACATTCTGTAACGTCAACACATGGCAGTTCTTCATGAAAGTCGTTTAATTATGCTTGAAATTAAAAGATATAATTGACATAATATTTATAAAGTGTATGTAGAAGCTGAAATTCCCCGTTTGTGTTTAGATGTTAATTAGCAGTCCCAAACCTTCATCTTCGCTCTGTTTCATAGGAACCTGTCCACTAGGATGGATACAGGACGGCATCGACTGCTACCAGCTTCATATACGGCCAGAGGAGAAAATGACATGGTCGGCGGCAGTGGACCATTGCAGCAGGCAAGGCGCCACTATGATTCAGTAGTAAGTTGGGTGTTAACAAATGTCTTATAACATTGAAGCCCAAGTCAAGCATCACCTGCCTAAATGTCTAACAATACTAACTAAAACCATAGCGCACTGAGTATGCCATAGTAAGCATGAAAGAAGCGGTATAAAATTGGTACAAACGCAATTTAAACAACCAAAAAAAAAAAAAAGTCGCTCAATGAACATTTCAATCCTGTCGCTTATTTCCTCTTTAGGTAAAGCAAGTTAACTTCTTATTTCATCTCATTTACATGACTTAGACATCTCACTTTGCAAATCTGTTGCTAGATTTCATGATTCACAAATAATAAGAATATGTATAATAGTTTAGACCCAGAATAAGTATAATTTTGGTAAGTTATAAACCTATATTTGTAACAACTAACCAACCAGTACATATGTTATAAAAAAGAATCTCGTATTAAGCCATAGCCTACCTAAGAACTCCCATGATTCCTACTTTTGCTAATGAAAACAAAACTACAACAATGAAACGTATAATTGAAAGGATTAAACTGGCTAGCTATCTAACTGAAAGGGGCTATGGATAGCAAATCGTGTTATAGAATATGAAAGTGTTGTTGTTTTTTTTGTATTCTACAATTTTTAGAATGTTTAAATTTGAATTGAAGACAATATGGAAATTTCCCGCCACAACTTTGATTGGACCAGAGAGAAAAAGCCTCCCATGGGAACGTAGAAGAAGCACTTTAAAAAAAAAAAGTTATAATTATAATAATAAACCATTGAACATATTTTTTCTATATATTTTTAATCAACCAGTTTATTTTCAGTGCTATGACAACTAGAGCAAAGACGATATTAAACAAGGAACTTCAGGATAATGACATAAATTTAGTCTGGATTGGATTTAGTGGTCAGTGGATCATTTTATTGTCTATTAAAATGTTTGTATCTGTTAAGCTAAGACTGCTCTATCTTTCCATGACAATGTTATATACAATTTATTTAACAAAATGAAAAGAACAATTAATTTCAAGCACGTGTTTCGAATGATATCATGACTGGTGCTATACTCAATGATCTAGTGTGTTGTTTTGTTTTTCATATGTTGTCTTCAATTAAGAATTTTATTTGTATATTAATTCCACTGCCGAGAACAGACCTAGACCTCGAGGTCAAAGGCCAAACCCACCGGGGAAACTACACCATATTTATTCTCTGTACCACAACGTGTAGGCCTACAGTCGTGCAGCCGTCCACCATAAAAACGCCCCGGAACAATGTGTAGATAATGGCATGCTTGTTTGGGGTCTTTCTCCATTCCATCCAGTGCAATGGACTCGCCCCTTAGCTCGTAGGATCTGTTTTGCTTCATTATTGGCCGAATCTTCTCCTCTGGAGGCCATTTCCACACAAGTGCAACATTGAGGCTGAGAAGCATTGGCCGGGTGTTATTGGATCTAACCAGCATGTCTCAAGTTTCAAATAGCCTAATTATCTCAAGAAGTGGCCTTCTATTAATTAAGATGTTAAGTGACAGTTACTGTTCACAAAAATAAAAATAGAAAAGGAAAATTGAGACTCGATCAGCAGGTTGTAAATCTGTAGTTTGGGTTAAAAAGGAAGTCAATCGCATTAATCTTCTTATTAGGCCTAGCCCCTGAAAAGTGATTAAGCTACAGTTAAGCAATACAATTTAGAGAATAAAAGAAGAGAAAGGACAGGATTGAACATAATGTTGATGGATATTCGCTTCCATGTAGAGATCTACACGTCACCTCATCTAATCTATTGTTTTTGCAGGTACCGGTTTAGACTTCCGTTACATTGAGAACGATGTAGTTCGGGATAAGATTATAGAGTACGATACGACTGATATTACTGGTACTAACTCTAGATGTGGAGTCACTGACGTAGGTAAGTAAAGATTATAGAATCTATATCTACGTATGGAGTCACAGGTTTAGGTAAGTGAAGATGATATGGAGATGGTGTGGAGTCAGTGGCTTTGATAAAGGAATTCAAATAACATTCGGTAAAAGAAACCTAACTCTATAACTTATTATATAACTGATATAGAATCTTCAACTATTTTACGTTAAGGAGACATAAGATTAGGTGTAGGTCAATGTTTCGGGGAAAAAAAAGGTTTTCTAATTAGAGGATTATATCTTATATAATACAGACGTTACTTCAAAAAAGATGATTACGTCCTACGCGTCATGCATTTAGTCATGCATATTAACCAATGACTTAAATTCTGCCAAGTCACTGGTTTTCCTGGCTAGCTCAGGCAACCCATTCCATGCTCTAATAGCACTAGGGAAGAAGGAGTATTTTTACAAATTTCTCCTAGCATATGGGACGAGGAATGTGCCTTTATCATTGTGTCTTTCAGAGTATTTTATTTAATTTTGTTTTTGTATTTGAAGATTATGGTTCAGTGTTTTATGTATAATTGCTACTTTACTTTTGAGTCTTCTGTCCTGAAGGCTTTCTAAATTTAGTGATTTTACTATAGGTGTTACTCTAGTCAAATGTGAATATTCATTTGTTATGAATCTCACTGCTCTATTTTGTGTCTGTTCCAGTTTCTTAATATTTTCTTGAGTTGAGGGGTCCCAAACGGAGGATGCATATTCTATTATTGGCCAAACCAAAGTTAAATAACATTTTAGTTTTATGTTCTTATTTGATTTATAGAAATTTCTTTTAATAAATCCTAATGCTTTGATTTTTTTTATAGTTTCATGAATAAGATAAGTGGAATTAATTTGTTTTAGTTTTTTGTTACTCTTAACAACTGACATTTTTCTGGGTGGAAAGACATGCTCCAATTTGATTCCCATTTCTGTAATTCATCTAATTCTCTTTGTGTTGTTTTTATTGTTCTATATATTATGCAATCGTCTGCAAATAATCTGATTTTTGTTCCTGAAGTAATGCAATTTGGTAAATCATTTATGTAAATTAAAAATAGTAGTGGACCCAAGACTGTTCCTTGAGGTACACCTGAGTTTACTGTTATTGGTGTTGATTTAGAGCCATTTATTATTACAGTTTGTTCTCTTCCTATCAGAAAATCTCTAATCCACTGATGCAGTGGACCATTAATGCCAAAATATTTTAATTTTTTAAGCAAACTATGGTGGTGAACTTTGTCAAAAGCCTTAGAAAAATCTAGTAAGATAGCATCTATTTGTTCACTATTATCTAAACCCTTAGAAAAATCATCAATTAGTCCTATTAGTTGTGTTTCACATGATCTATATTTCCTAAAGCCATGTTGATATGGTGTGAGGACATTTTGTTTGTCTAAGTGGTTTATGATGTTGCTACATATTATGTGTTCTAGGATTTTTACATATGATGCTGGTAAGTGATACTGGTCTGTAGTTTCCTTGGGTCAGATTTTTCTCCTTTTTTAAAAAGGGGGGTGACATTAGCTTCTTTCCAGTCCTTTGGTACTCTGCCTTGGTTAAGTGAAGCCTGAAAGAGTATTTTGAACACTGGGGCTAGCTCATTGCTTAGTTCTTTGAGTAATCTAGCTGGAATACCATCAGGTCCAGACGTTTTATTTGGTTTGGTGTTGGCTAATAGTTTTTGAATTCCATTTTCTTGTACTACTATATCTTCTATGTTGTCTACTTGGTTCAGATTCAGTAATATGTCTTTGTCTCCTGGGGCTGAGAATGCTGATGCAAAGTATTTGTTTACGATGTTTGCTTTAGTTTCATTATCATTATGTATTATGTTATGTTCATCTTTTAATGGCGCTATGGCTGTTGATTCCATTTTCTTAGACTTAATGTATGACCATAGGTTTTTGTTGTTATCTTTAGATATTACATTGTCTATGTATTCACTCTGCAGCTGTCTTTTTGGGTTAAGTGTTTAATTTTTATATACTTTTTGTAAACTTTATTTGTATATAGAACATACTTCATACCTTTTGTGATCACTTCTTATTTTGTTCAATTTTAGGTTGGCTCGTAGATGTCTGTGATAATGCCAGTTTGTATTTAGAGTATTTCGATAGTTTGAAATCAAATTAGATGAATAAGTAATGACTTTGAATTTGGAGAAGAGAGAGAGAAAGTCAGAAAAGGAGAACTTTAAAAAGTTGATGAAATGCTAGAACATAAAATCTAGCTTCTTGCTGAAGAGAAGTTATCAACCAAAACCCTTTAAATATTGCATTAGTTCTATTTTATATCTGAAAAATTCTGTGATGGCAGTTATACAAAGGTCTATACTAGATCTAGATCTAGATTCTCTCTATATAAACTACAAAGACTTAGCTGTACATTTAATTTAATATCATTTGTAACACTTAACACTTAATTTGGTAATATATTTTTTCAGCACCAGACAAAAGTCTGAACCTGGCCGTCTATTGCTTCACCCCTAGAAATTTTATCTGCGCTGCTTCACTGACTGATACCACTAATGAAATTCCCCCTCGTAAGTTACTAGTTAGCTTGGATCTAGATCTAGCAATAGATCTATGTCCTTGTTCTTATTTTTTATTATGATTATTAAAGTTCTTCAAATTCACAACTAGGTCCAGATATCTGTTGCTACTTTCTCTATTTTTAAAATATGGGTTTTGTGAGGCACTTAGCCTAAACTTTGTTACATCAGATCCAGATAAAGTGGTCTGCTCCTCTTCCTCTTTAAGATTTGAACAGAAAGATTTTTAAACTCCTCTAATCCCATTTGCGCCGTGACCAAGAAAGCTATGGGCAGTGAAAAAGCATTGGCCTCAACTCTGAAAGAAAAAGGTGCCAAAAGTAAAATGGCAAGCTCCTCTACCACCTAAGGGAATGTCACCTTTACCTGTGTTGTATGTGGATGGGAATGTCTCCAGAATAGTGCTCTACAGTAAAATGACAAAGTGCTCCACAAGATGAAGGAGGCCAACAATAAGTAGTAGCCTAATACTGGGATGAACAATTGTACTTTGTAGTAAAATGGAATATCCATTTGCTTGGACCACTAAAATTATCATCAGTCTGCATGCCTAGTTTTACTTTTTGATTAGTTATACTATAGACTTTATAGTTAAGAACTTAAAAGAACATCAATCAACTTAATTTTTTTTCTCTAGTACAAAAGAGTTTCTTTCCTTATTTTTCACAAGTATTCTGTAAAGATTTAGATCCATTCTCTATAGATCTAATGTCATTAATGGTATTAGGAATAATTAGGGAACAAGAACACTTGTAGTTATACACATTTGTTGTAGATTCTAGCATATAAAAAAAGGAAATATGCTTTTATCTTTTAATTATTTGTGTCTTTCTGAATATTTTGTTAGATTGTGTTTCTGTAGAAATTTAAATATTTAGTAGTTGAGATCTAATTCAAAAGTGAATGACAAGGGAAAATTCAAATTCTAAATTAAATAATAATAGATTCTCATTTTTTTTTTATTAACAATTGGCTCTTCTTCTAGTATCTTTTTAATGATGATGTTAATGTTCTGCTAAATATGCCCCTGAAAATAATTATAGGAAGCCAAAATTTTATTTAGCATATAATGTAGGTTGTGATGAGTACTAAGATACACTAAATTCATATATATATATATAAATAAAAATATTTTTTTTTAGCTAATATTCAATGTGACCCTGGCTGGACAATCTACAATGATTATTGCATCAAGGTTGAACTCAACCCTTCCAACTTCACTGAAGCCCAGAATACTTGTCAAAGAGAAAATGCCAGTTTGTTTATCATCAACAATGATATTGACCAGTCCTTGTTCTCAAGTATACAGCTTTTATTATTTGATACCAATATGTTTTAAGTACAAAAGACATTTTTTAGATTAAGTAAAAAAAAAAGTAAAGTTTCCCTTTCAGACCTAACTATCTATAAGGAAGATCTTATATAATACAGACGTTACTTCAAAAAAGATGATTTATGTCCTACGCGTCATGCATTTAGTCATGCATATTAACCAATGACTTAAATTCTGCCAAGTCACTGGTTTTCGTGGCTAGCTCAGGCAACCCATTCCATGCTCTAATAGCACTAGGGAAGAAGGAGTATTTGTACAAAATGTTCCTTTATCATTGTGTCTTTCAGAGTATTTTATTAAATTTTGTTTTTGTATTTGAAGATTATGGTTCAGTGTTTTATGTACAATTGCTACTTTACTTTTGAGTTTTCTGTCCTGAAGGCTTTCTAAATTTAGTGATTTTACTATAGGTGTTACTCTAGTCAAATGTGAATATTCATTTTTTATGATACTCACTGCTCTATTTTGTGTCTGTTCCAGTTTCTTAATGTTTTCTTGAGTTGAGGGGTCCCAAACAGAGGATACATATTCTATTATTGGCCTAACCAAGGTTAAATAACATTTTAATTTTATGTTCTTATTGTATTTATAGAAATTTCTTTTAAAAAATCGTAAAGCTTGGTTTGATTTTTTTATAGTTTCATCAATATGTGGATTCCATGACAGTTTTTCATTTATCATAACACCTAGGTATTTTGCGTTTTTAGTCTGTGTTACTGGTTTGCCATGAATAAGATAAGTGGAATTTATTTGTTTTATTTTTTTTTGTTACTCTTAACAACGGACATTTTTCTGGGGGAAAGACATGCTCCAATTTGATTCCCATTTCTGTAATTCATCTAATTCTCTTTGTAAATTATCTGTGTCTTGTGTTGTTTTTATTGTTCTATATATTATGCAATCATCTGCAAATAATCTGACTTTTGTTCCTGAAGTAATGCAATTTGGTAAATCATTTATGTAAATAAAAAATAGTAGTGGACCCAAGACTGTTCCTTGAGGTACACCTGAGTTTACTGTTATCGGTGTTGATTTAGAACCATTTATTATTACAGTTTGTTCTCTCCCTATCAGAAAATTTCTAATCCACTGATGCAGTGGACCATTAATGCCAAAATATTTTAATTTTTTAAGCAAACTATGGTGGTGAACTTTGTCAAAAGCCTTGGAAAAATCTAGTAAGATAGCATCTATTTGTTCACTATTATCTAAACCTTTAGAAGAATCATCAATTAGTCCTATTAGTTGTGTTTCACATGATCTATATTTCCTAAAGCCATGTTGGTATGGTGAGGACATTGTTTGTCTAAGTGGTTTATGATGTTGCTACATATTATGTGTTCTAGGATTTTACATGTAATGCTGGTAAGTGATACTGGTCTGTAGTTTCCTGGGTCAGATTTTTCTCCTTTTTTAAATAGGGGGGTGACATTAGCTTCTTTCCAGTCCTTTGGTACTCTGCCTTGGTTAAGTGAAGCCTGAAAGAGTATTTTGAACACTGGGACTAGCTCATTGCTTAGTTCTTTGAGTAATCTAGCTGGAATACCATCAGGTCCAGACGTTTTATTTGGTTTGGTGTTGGCTAATAGTTTTTGAATTCCATTTTCTTGTACTACTATATCTTCTATGTTGTCTACTTGGTTCAAATTCAGTAATATGTCTTTGTCTCCTGATGATGTTAAGGTCATTTGTTTCTGTGACCAACGGTTAAAGAGCAGGGTGTCATTAGGCCAGCACAACAACCAACTGCCTTTACTTTCCCCAACTGAAGTCAGGTACCCATAAGAGATCGGTGGACTCAGGGGCGCCTAAAAATCCCAAAATTCAAAATCCCAGTCTTCACAGAGATTCAGCCATTCAGCCACCACACCCATTTTTTAGATTGGGTAGCTGTTAAAGGATTTACTGTAGTTTTAAAATAATTTAGAATAGCGTTTTTCTTGAAAGATTTTTTTACGATTTGTTTTGAAGCTACATGTGACATTCTGGAATTCGAGGTTATTGTTAAATCATGAAAACTGTTTTGTAGCTTCTTTATAGGATTTCTAAATTTCCTAGCAAAGATTCCTTGAAGTGAAGTCCTGATCATCTGGTATTTCTTTCTATCAAGTTGATGTCTACTTCTTCTAGCCAGCTTTTTGCTGCTCAGCTGTAGGCTGTATTACATAATTGATAACAAAAAGCATAATTTTACAACTTTTTTGGGGAGGTGGCAGGAACAATAAATATAAACCACATATTATGTAATATGTATTTGTTATCTGTCACAATTTTGTTTCATCTTTGCTTTGTTCCCCCTTTGCATATTACATGTTAATTTTTACCTTAAAACTTGCGACACTTTCAATGAAATTTTCTACTTCAAAAACCATGAACCACATTCCTCATGTTGTCTTTTTGTAGATTTTTTGTTTCTTGATCAGGATTTCTAGAATGTTCCTGAGTCCATCCAAGTGTCATCAAATGTAAAAGCTGTTGGTTGTTGTGTTGTCACATGAGATTCTGTATTGTCTTGTTTGACAATTAAAAATTTAATGTTTTACTAATTCATTTTATTATCAATTCATGGTTGGGTTTCTTTTATGTAATTTGCTCAAGGGCTTATATTCTGTTGCCTGTGTAGCTTTATTATTGAAATCTTTATGGATGGTGTGTCCAGTCCAATTCCTAATTCTTTTCAAGAGGTATTACTCTTTAGTGCCTTGTCTTCACATCTGACTTAAATTGCTTGGTGTTCTTCTTTCTGATTATAACTGAGAAAATGTCCCAATGGTGAGATTCACTATCATTATTACATTACTAAATAATGTATTACCCTAATTCCTAGCCTTGATGTTCACTCATAAAAGTGTGACTTTGTATTGTAGACTAAATTGAACATGTCACAGTTCATTGCTTATTGATTAAATTTTTTTTTTATATCTTCAGCATCCACGTTTCTATCTGAAGGCATTGATTATTACTGGATTGGGGTTATTTATGATGTAGCTAAATCAGCATACACATTGGTAAATAGTGCTGACCAGGTAAGTCTAACTGTAGATTTTGTAGTTATTCTAAGTTATAAAAATAGGTAATCTATGACTCAGCTTATATTTTATGTTTAGCCATATTACTTAATATATATAATATATAATATGTAATTTATACATATATAGTTTTACTTTTTCCTACAAGTTTCTTTTTATTGCATTTTGATTTATCTTAAATGAGAGATCAATAAAGAAATAAAGGAAAATATATTTGAACATTTATATATATATATATACTTTTTAACACTATAAACATTAACGGTAATGAAAATTTTTTTTTTTGTTAGAATTATAAATATTGTTGTTAAAATCTAAATTTTCATAACTTTTTATGTATTGATTATGAATATATTTATTTGTTTTCATATCATGAAGCCCAACATAATGAACTTTGACCCACAACAGAGGTACAGTTTATCTGAAGAACCTTGCATATTTATTGAAACTGGTTCATTATGTCCATTCATTGGTGCATGGGTCAGAGATGTCTGCTCATCAAAGCACAAATTTGTATGCCAGAAAGCAGGTAGGTGTACAGTAAATAAATTTATAATTAGTGAAACTTTATTTATACTAAAAAAGTGTGAGAATAGTAGACTAGAAGCTGTCACAAAAGATAGAGGAAGCACATAGAGTTGGACTAGACTTGAGCAGATATTATTAAAAGAAATGCCACTGTCAAGAATGCTGTAGAGATTTCTGGCGTTTGCTAGAGATATGGAGAGTGTAGAAGAAATACGTGGAGGCATTTGTTTTTCATTAAATAAGTTTTTATTATATTGAATCAGTGTACTTAGTGAAGCTATAATATTATGTTTGTTTGTATTTATACAGTGTTCAAACTAATAAATTTATGTTCAAACTATATTTTTATTGACTGAGATCAAGTGCTAACTTTTAGTTTTTTAAAACTGTATCATATTTGAGTGATGGAAAAATAATTCACTCTCATTTACCCCATCTACTGAATGTGTAAGTAGTCTATAGTTTGAACTTTGGACTTGTGTTAAAGATTTGAACTAAATTTTGTTTTTTTGTAATAAACTAAATGTACATTACCATCTTTTCTATTGCTATTTTTTGGCCATTTCATTAAAAATAAACTTTTATAAATGAAAATATTATTTTTCCACAAATTCTAATTTGTTTGTTTCATAGTTTAAAAATCTGCTTGCCTTTATCATTTAGGTGTGCAAGTTGTTAATCCTACTGTAGATATTCACAGTAAGTACACATAATTTATTTGGAACTTTGTAAATATATGCATAATCCAAAATATACTTTTTTTTTTTAATTTATAAATTTCCCTATGGTTAATAAAGATTATTATTATTATTATTATTGAATAACATTCAACATTTTTTACTCACATTCTAAACCATAATAAATTTAATGATTGCAGAAAAATAAATGTAAAATTTGATTCTATTGATTATAATGTTGAATGATAACTTCTTGTTTGTACATTTTTAAAGTTCAATCAAAGATCATGTAGCTATAGCTCTTGTGCTTTTTTTTTTTTTTTTAAATATAATTTCATGATTTATGTCTGAATATGTCCAAAGTTTTTATAACACTAGTCAAATTACCAGCAATTAAAAGATCCATCAATGATTAATTTATAAATGCATACCCGATTATCCACCCAACCCCTTAAATATTTTGTGTGCATTTTTTTTATAATGAACTTCTTTTAGAAGCTCACATTCAAAAGTGTTACTAATTCAACTGGCCCTAAATCTAATTGAAATTCAGCTCTATGGTCTCCTCGATGCAGTGCTGGCTGGCTTTACAGTCCTGACACCAATCAATGCTATCTTGTGTCTGCTTTCACTAGAAAAACATGGCAAGATGCCAGATCAGATTGTAACTCTCAAAGTGGAGACCTCCTTAGTATATCTGGAGAAGTGGAGCAGTCTTACATAGAAAGTGAGATTATTTTTTTTCTTCAAAGGCTATAAAATAAAACTGATTTGGTTGAAAAGAAACATTTTTAATGCTTATTTGACTATATATTTTTGATGCAGAGCTGTTAAAATCTAATGAGTTTAAACATCTAGAACAGCCATTATGGATTGGTGCAAAAGATGTTTGGAATGGACATGGTTGGGGCTGGTCAGATAAATCACCTTTCAGTTATTTACACTGGGGTCAAGGTAACACATTTTGTTTGAAATAGTATCAAATGGTCTATTAGAACAGTTAGAAATAATAAATGTTATATGGTTAACATCTAAAAAAAAAACTTTATAATTTTTGTGTGTACAAAGTTTTATATCTAAGTACCAAATATTTTACTTATTGTAGAATATAATATCTGCTAGCTTCTTATTTGAGTGGTTTAAAACTTACATTGACAATATTGTAATTGTTATTAGCTTACTGGTGCTAATAATATAAAAGAAAAAAAATGAATTCTATATCTTCCAAAACAAAAAGTAACTTTATTGAAAGTAAAGTTTGTATATTATTACTTTTTCTGCTTCTTGTACTTGTGTATTTATTTTTGTTTTCATCACATTTAATCTCTCAGCTCAACCAGACTATGACAGTGATGATGGAAACAACTGTGGCTATATGCCAGTGGCTCAAACATTTGAATGGGAATCAAGGTCCTGTCTGGAAAAACTTGGATTTATTTGTGAAAAACCATGTGAGGAAAGTATTTTTTTTCCCCATTTTTTGTAAACAATAGAAAATTTTTTTAATACTTTTTTTTAAACCTATGCTGGTATAGATGTTTATATGAAAATATTTTTCTTATTGAGTTCATACCATGCTTTCTCTCATCTACTTCTACCACCACTTGAAATAATTTGTCATGAAAAGGTTTTAAATCAAATATGAATTCAAAGGTTAATTTTTATTTCAAATGATCTATTCTTAATAGCCTTGCCAGAAAACAATGGAGCAGTTCCTACACAGGCACCTTTTAGTAAGTTGTTTTACCTGATCAAAAGCATAATGTGTGCAGTTATCAAAGTCTAACATAGTTTAGTTGTAAAAAGGTAGAAGTATGTAGATATTGTATGTAGAAAGTAGTCACCTAACATTTTTTTTTTTGAAATTTTATTTTCAGATGTTTTTTACTATCTCTTTCATTTCAGAGACTTGTAAGCCTGAGCCTTTAATCTCTGGTGTACACAGCCTTCAGTTTGCTACAAGCTTTACAGCATCCTCTTACTTGGATGACTACCATAGACCAGAAAACTGCAGAATTTTATCAGTGGGTACAGATGTGTACTGCCAAACTTTTCACATAGGACAACATGACTGTCAGAAAAGTCGTAAGCTCCAATTGTGTTTTGTGGTACTTTAACAATAACAAAACCATGTTACATTCAAAGCTTTATTACACTGAATGACAAACAACTACACACATAGTAGAGATCACAACACGAAATAGGGTGAGTACACAGTCTAACAAATGTAAACAAACACTAGGGGTGACAATCAAATAAACAAATTCACATGTTCATTATAAAATTATCTTTAAATTTTCTTTGCTGTTAGTGTATTGTTGAAATGTTATGACTTTCTACCATTTGGTTTTATAGAGTTTTTGCTTTGTGCTAGTCTTTCTTGTTTATTTAAATACTTTTTTTTTCACTTAAACACATTAACGTAAAACATACTCAAGCAATTATCCTATTAATAGTAGGATTTTATTATTTTACTTTCTGTATAAGTTCATTATTGTTTATGACTTGATAGGGGCATGGAGCCCAGCCAACGATAGTGCAGAGGAGTGGCTGGCCATCCATTTTCACTCTCCTGTCACCATAACTGACATTATTCTGAAAGGTGAAGATCTCACAGACAAATATGTGAGCAAATTTAAGGTTCAGTATCAGTACGATGATTCCTCACCTTGGATCTGGATTGTTGATACAGATAGATATGTCAAGGTAACTAAAGATGTGACAAAAAGTGGTCACTTGGGGAAAAATGCCTTAATAGCTTTATATGCTTTTGATGTTCCTTCATACTTGAAAATTATTACATTCTAGCCCTCACCTCCGCAAGACAGAAAGTGACGGTAGCATACAGGGTTCATTAGGGACCATATAGATGACAGTTCAGAGTGCATACCATAAGATCCATTAAGCTGAACTCTAAAAGTCTTAATGAGTAGTCCTTTTTATTTTTCAAGCTAATCAAATGATTCTTGGTTAATTTACAACCTTCTAGATGGTCCCCAAATGACATATTGGCAGGTAGCTTATCATAATATCTTATTGATCAATTGTCCTTCATTTAGTTGTTGTTTTTTTATCTTTGCTTACAGAGCTTTAGCTTAACAGATATCAAAAAGACAAATTTAAATCCATAAAAAGTTTGATTTGAATATTTCATTTTAGATTTTTGATGGAGTTAGCTCACCTGACAGTTCTACATCCTTTTTGTTAATTGGAGATTTGCAAGCCCAGGCTGTGAAAATCTGGCCATTGGAGTGGAGTTATGGTATTGCAATACAGATTGAACTCATTGGATGCATGGAAGGTAAAAGATTTCATTCATTTCATTATAGAAAGAAGAGCTTTCAAAGATATTTTTTAAATTTGAAGAAAAATACTGTCTGCAATATACAATTTAGAATGCTCTTTAGAATTGAATTTAAGCTATACACTTTTAGGCTTTATTTAATATATTTTATAATATATTTGTAATATATTTGTTATATATATCATTGCTGCTATAGTGGAGAACAATTTATTTTCAAGAAATATTAGTTCTGAGCCCTAACTAACCAGATAATATTTGCCTGTAGACCTCTGTCAGCCAGAGTATGCTTTGAGTGGTCCACTCATTGTCAGTGATGAACAGATTACAGCTTCATCCTCTAAGCTGGGATACTTACCATTGAATGCTAGGTTGGAACCTGTTAGACAAGACCAGCAGCTGTCTTATTGGATGCCAAACAACAGTGATACATCTCCTTGGATACAGGTGACAATTTTAAAAAAAAATCTATTTTCGTTTATTGATTGATATTCATATAATCATTACATTGATTTGTGGATTTCTTTAATGTAGATTGTGTGACTAAGAGGCTTGGCAAAGCTTGGCCACCTAACTAAGGGGGGATAGAGCTCAAATACTGATTTGAGCTGAGTTGTGTTTACTAAGCGCCTATAGGCAGCTTGGAAATCTTCTCACAGATACCCCCTTCCCCCACTGGTTTACAAATGACATTGGACCATAGCGGTCTGAGCATGCTATAAGCATGAAACATGTGCTATATAAAAGCAATTATTAAAAAAATTAATATATGAAAGCAGCAATTTGTCATTAAAAATAGTGAAGAAAATTATGTTAAATGCAGGAAAGTCTTATGGAGAACCCAAATCAGGGACCTCTAACATATACAGACTGTCCAGCAGTAGTAATGGTACTAAGTAAACATCTGCTATGACCATCTTATTTTTTACAAAAAATTTCAATTTAGAGCTAGCTGGATCTGCATTTACCTCGCAGGGTCCATTTGTCACATGACTTACATATGACCTTTTAACATTCTTCCTCCTCCCTTTTTTTTATTTATTTATACATAGGATCAAAATTCAGAAAAAGACCTTGTATTTTTACTTAGTGTCAGTATGACAAAAGTTGTCATTGTTATTTACTAGAGAAGAAACAACTACAGTGTTAAGTCAAACAGGTGAAATAATTTATGAAATACAATAAAATGAAGAAAATTGTGCATCATGCATAATCAAACTGTTTTATAGTTCCATGTGAAAAAAAGAAGTTAAAAATAAAACAGACCCAGATTTGCAACCCTTATGATCTTATGAACTTGTCTTCAGTTATTCATAGCTGCTTGGTCATGTCATGTGTGCTCTGGACTGGTGTTAACGGGTCTCTTTGGTCCCAGGTTCAAACACTGCCTGATGTTGTGCAGGAGGTTCGGGCTAGGATGTAGTTATCTTCAGAATCTGAACATGTAAAACAAACAAAAAATTCATCACAACAGATGAGATCAAGGGAAATAATCATTAATTATTGGTGTGAAAGTAAAACTCTTTAAAAAGAATTATTTAGGAAGCCTGCTGGACACTTCTGCTATCTGTAAAAAAATAACTAAAAGGATAAATCATGATCTTCTATACTGAGTGATGAATTCATTTGATATCAACTACTAATGATAAAACAAAGTGGAGAAAAGAAGGGGGTGGGTGTACAATGAATAGTTAATATCTAGAATGTATGAGAGCACCATGTTCATATTTATATTATCCTCCATTGATCTGAATGACCTTTATCATAAGTTTGACTTGGAAATAGACAATATACTCAAATCATGTTTTCATTTTATATTGGTCAGTGTCATGACACTTATGTAATCAGCAACACTTTACATACTAAGAAAATATTGCCGAAAATGTATAAACAATCCTTATGGTATTTTTTGGTCAAATTATTTTTAAGAATTTACTTATAATGCTCTCAACATTACACTTATAACTAATTCCACCAAAGTTGTATAAATGTTATTTTTCAAATGTACTTAGTCTCAAGACTTTTTTTTTTCAGGTTGACTTGGGCAAATTGAGATTAATTCGAGGGGTTACATTGGAAGGTAACTCCATGTTTAACAACTATGTAACTAAGTTTCAACTTCAGTTTAGCCAGACTACCAACATCTCTGATTTCATAACATACACTGAGCCCTATGGATCTGTTAAAGTAAGTCTGATGTCGAGAGAAGGACATTTTAAACTAGAATTAGAATGTCTGTGTACAGTTTAAAGAAAAGGAAAGTGCTTCCCACAACCATAGCACACACACATAACAATACCCATTCTGTCTTAAAGAAAAAAAGAAAAATGTCATGAATAATGTAATGACTTAATAGTAAGACACACAGAGGTTTGGTTTAATTGTGATTTTCCTTAAGGGCAAGACATTACATTTAAATGTTAGAATGGAAAAAGGTTAAAGAGGATTAATAGATGAAAAACAGAGACCAGGCTTGTAGCAAAGAGTGATGACATTGACTGTGCGCTTTTTGTCTAGAAGAAACTGTTGTTGTTTCAAAAGGCTGGACTATTTCATTTTATACTGTTCTGTGGTGATTAATATTTAATGAACTCACAGATAACATTTCAAGTAATCATCATCTACACTCATTGACTCAACTAGACCCAACAATAAATTATCATCAAGCTGACAGATAGGGTCAGACATGTGCACTGACTGAGATGTGGTCTTTTTATTAGTTATAAACCTCCATATGCACAAACCACAGATTAGATAAGCAGGGCACCGCAGATGACTCATTATTCAAATCAAGTCATTTCTAATGGGAGTTTTCTTTTGGCAAGTTGATCACTGGCTATAGTATTCTGTTTTGTCTGCTTCTTTCACCCTACACTGTGACTTGCATTATTTGTCAAGGCTTTAATATCTAAAATCATGTCTAAAATCATATCTTTTCTCATTATTTTGACTAGGATTTGGACCTGATCTGATCAGATAAGATCATATATGCCATTCATAAATGTTCCATCATGTGCACCTTACTAATTGCATAACTTTATCTCTATCAATAATCTTTTTGGAATTTTTTATTTACCAAATAACTTTTTCTGTCCAGCCCTGACATAAAATTCTAATGTTAATATTGGACTTACTAATGGAATTACAATTTTTTCAATAGATATTTGATGGGATAGGAGCCAATCAGCCATCTCCAATGACAGTGTATCTAAAGTCCAGTGTAACAGCTAGGATGGTCAGACTTGTAGTGGTAGATAAAAACTTACAGACTGCCCTCAAATGGGATGTATTAGTTTGCTCAACAGGCAGGTATTTTTTTTTTTTATAGATTCAATGATACATTTTTTTTTTAAATTAACTCATTCAAAATAAACTTGAAATTTGTGAGTAAATTTAGTGTTTATTTCATTTTGAAGCCAATTTAATACTAATTTAAGTGTAGATATTGCATAAAAAATCTTAATGAATCATTTTTAGTTATAATTTAGTACAAATCTGAAATTATTTTGTAAATACTTTATTATTTATTTATATTTACACAAAAAGTTTCCCTTTTAGATTTAGAGGTCTTTGGGGGCTAAGTGGTGATTAAATCTGCATGTAGAGTAAATTACAATAGAAACTTATCACTTATATTGTTTCTTTGTAATTTTAGGCTGCTTGGCAGAACCAGTGATGAACCAGAGAACCAACTATAGACTAAGTGCCTCAAGCAGCCAAACAAATCACTTGCCAGAGATGTCTAAGCTGAACACCCTTAGGGATGGAGCTTTGGCTGATGGCTGGAGGCCAATAGATGACCAACTGCCAGACACATCATATATTACGGTAATCAAAAATGTTGTTTGGAAACAAATAGAAAACTGTATATTTTAATTTTTATTATAAGCTCTGTTGTTGATATTACATTTTGATTTATTAGTTTATGGTATAATGCAATACATAGAATTTAAGTGTTACATAATCAGTTTCAACAAAAAATATCTAAAAATTGTTGCATTATCAGTTTCAACAAAAAATATCTAAAAATCTTATATAAGTTTGCAACCCAATTTACTTATATTGTATTCATTAAACATTTTGACAGGTCTTTCTTTTATTGATTTTTTCGTAACAACTAACTACACTAATTGCATAAGTGAACTAATATATAAATCAATTAAGTCTTAAAACATTGATTAGAATAGATAATTGCTATTGGTTGATTGAAAATAGTCTTTTATTTAAGGTTGATTTAGGAACTGTTATGCTTGTCACTGCAATAGCCACTCAAGGTTCAGCATCTGAAAGCTCTTGGGTTCAATCCTACTTTCTCAAGTACTCCACTGATGGTGTGTCCTACTCCAAATATCAAGGCAACATCACAAATTTTGAGCATAGTCAGGAAAATGTAGACTCGGTGGTATGTTAATGTGTACAAACTTAATAATAATAATAATTATAGCTTTTATATAGCGCTACTTTCATGCTTATAGCATGCGCTTTGGTCCAATCTCATTTGTGGACCTGTGGGAGGGGGTATTTGGGAGAAGGTTTTCTGTGCTGCTTTCAGGCACTCTCCTCAAGACGAGTGTCGAACCTCGAGCCCCTTCATAAGTAGCCAAGCCAAGTTCAAGCGTACTTAGCCTCTCAACCATGTTTCTCACTACTACTACTAATACTTGTACTATTTTTCTTATTTTTTCGAAAAGCTCTCATTTTTTATGTTAAACAAGCGTGATATATTGTTTGCATACATTATTTAGTGGATAAAAAGACACTATGACATGATTCATAAGATTTCACAGTTTTTATATTAAACTTTGGACTTTTATTTCAGATGTTTGAGGCAAATTTTGATGGTTCAACTGTTGTGAAAAATGAGTTAACTCCGCCTGTTCATGCCAGATTTGTTAGTTTATTTCCTCATTCTTTCCACCCATCTATTGCCCTTCGTTGGGAAGTCTATGCATGCCCTGGTAAAGTAATGTCTTTTCTCCTTTATTTATAGCCTATTCTGAGAAAGTGGATTTTTAATCTTGTATTATTTACAAATAAATCATTTAAAATTAACACATAAGAAAAAACATTTTGGGATGCCTGATGGATTTTTTCTTTGCTGGTTCCTGTTGTGAATTTCGACATTTATTATGTATGACAATCATGGTGGAAAGGTCATTCAAATGAAAAGAATAATAAAATTGTTTCTTAGGTAATGCTAATCTTATTTTTGTTTTATATAGTTTCAGATGTAGTAATTAAATTTTTTTTTAAAAGTTGACTGCCGGTTATTTATATAGACCTCTTATATTTTACATATATACTGGTTATCTCTGAAAAATAATTACACATTTTATGTTAGAATAGCCTAATGACTATTTCTTCTCTAAACTAAATGGAACATTTTCTTTGTTTTATAACCTTCAGATATTCTTTCAATCTGGAAGTTAATTAGGTCCTAGCCCTATAACCTCTTGCAGGGTTCAAAGTTTGGACTATCATAAGAGCACTCTGAAGCACATACTGAAATACATACTGCAGGACTTGGTAAACATCTGTTTGGAACAGCAAACAGTATGGATTAAGGCAATAGGTCATAACCATTCTAATTAGTCACTGTTCATGGGAATGTATGAACTTAACTTCCATGGTTACTTTGACTTCCATGGTTACTTTGACATTTCAGAACTCAACTTCAATTGTTACTTTGACTTCTCAAAAGTTCTCAAATACATCACTTATATTTTTAAAGAAGCTCACCTAAAGACACCTTGAACATATATAAGCATCTTGTATGCAAATATTTACAGTAATGTACATAATTTACTGCAGTAATTTGCTAATGATTTTTAAAAATTTCCTCCAGATTATGTAGATACACCCATTGGCTGCTACAAGGATGAGAAGGCTGACCCAGATTTACCTTATTCTCCACCTCAGGATAGTTTTGCCAGCATTTCACCAGCATCTTGTATTGGACATTGTTCTCGACAGGTTTGAATATTGCCTTCTATAAACACAACATAATTAAATTAAATATGGTATGCTCACCTAATGAACTGTTTTTAACTAATGGTTTCTTTGTATATTAGAATATAGTTTTGCATAGAGTGCTCACATTTTGCTCATTTAGGTGTACATCTCTTCATTAAATTGAAATGAAAAAATATGAATATAAGACTGAATGAGCTTGCTATATTCCTCATTTTCTCTTTCCATACAATGTTCTAGTTATATTTTCATGACAGGGCAATTTTCTCTTTACTTATGATATAAAACACATTTTTAAAAAAATTATTAGGTACTTGGAATGTCAGTATTAATCCAGTCATTCTTGTTTATTAGAAATTAAAGTTGTATTTGTTTTTAAATATTTTCCATGCTGATATGAAATTTGGAAAGCAATAAATGTAAACAGTAATATTTTATTTAATGAAACTAAACAGATTCATACACTAGATTTCACGATTACGCGTATTGCATAATGCCTTTTTTTTTTCCTCTCTTGTAGGATTGCTGTTTTCCATATTGAATGACACCCCAAAATAAAAATTTTTGCCAATATGCTTCAGGAGATTTGTATGAGTTTTCTAAAGATTTTAATAATTTCTGGATATTTCCAGGACTTTTTTGTATATTTTGCAATTTCAGGAGATTTCCAGGAGCTCCTGGAAAATCGACAGGATGCCGCGGGTATAAGCTATACACCTACAATTAGCGTGGGTCGTATGAAAGTGCGGGGCCCGATGCGTTCGCATAGGTTGCAGTGGCCTAAGGCGGGCCCTGCAAAATAGTGGCATATACTATGTCGCCGGTCAACTAGTTAGAATAAATTTTGTCTTTAAACCTTCTTTAAAGGGTTACCATTATGCTGGTGTCGAGAATGGAACGCAATGTTCATGTGGAAACAGTTACGGTATGTATGGCCCATCACAGGATTGTTCAATGCTTTGCAGTGACCCCTACTCAGACAGTGTTTGTGGAGGCCCAAGTTCAAATCTCATCTTCAGCACTGGTCTTGGTGAGTTGTAGAATCTTAGCTTCCAAAATATGACAAGTAAGAATTTTATTCTAGTCTTCCTTCTTTCTCACTTATCAGAGTAGCTACATTCACTTCACTTTTTGACAAGTTTTAAAATGTTCCTGCAGATAAGAAGATTATGTCCTGGCATAAACCTCCTGTAGGATGGCAGGGAAGGATAGTATGAATCACATACAGCTCAACTTGGCCTCCATCCATTCATTGCTTTTCCCTACAAGATATTTATCTATAAATTTGAACATGATCTCTGCAAATTAGGAAAAAAAATTTTCAAGATTTTTGAATGTTTGAAATTGCTTTTTTTCCCTACATTTGTTTGTATTATAGTTATCAGTATGACCTTATACAACTTTTACCATCGTTTTGACACACTACTTTTGTTCAATTAATATGGAAAGTATTTTGTAATTTTTTTAATCCCTTAAACTTGTACCATATCAAGATTTTTTGTTGTTCATGAGAACAACGGTAAAGGCTAAGTCTAAAACATTATCAATATCTTGGTTTTGAATAAAAAAAAACTGCAAGAGTTTAAAGAATGTAATTTTGTTCTTCTAGGATTGTCTAGCCTCGTGTGCCCTGATGGTTGGCTCTCATTTCGCAGCAAGTGCTACATGCTGTTTGCTTTTAATTTGTCCTGGTTTGATGCAGTCTATGCTTGTGGGAATATGTCTTCTAATCTTGTGGACATTCAAGATCATGCTGAGAATCTTTTTGTAACAAGTTTGCTCAGTAACATAGGTAACTAAACAGTATGTAACTAGAAGTAGTGTCATTTAGATAACTAAATGGTATGTAACTAGAAGTAGTGTCATTTAGGTAACTAAGCAGTATGTAACTAGAAGTAGTGTCAGTTAGGTAACTAAATGGTATGTAACTAGAAGTAATGTCATTTAGATAACTAAATGGTATGTAACTAGAAGTAGTGTCATTTAGGTAACTAAGCGGTATGTAACTAGAAGTTGTGTCATTTAGATAACTAAATGGTATGTATGTAACTAGAAGTTGTGTCATTTAGATAATTAAATGGTATGTATGTAACTAGAAGTAGTGTCAGTTAGGAAACTAAACAGCATGTAACTTGAAATACCAGTAGTGTCATTTAGGTAACTAAACAGTATGTAACTAGAAGTAGTGTCATTTAGGTAACTAAACAGTATGTAACTAGAAGTAGTGTCAGTTTTGTGTTCCCCTCAAGTCTTGCATACTGTGGATTTAAATGACTATTTAAAAGTATATATATTCTGGCTGGATCACATTTTTAAAAATATATTCTTCTAAGAGGTTTAAATTTACATATTATTTCTGCAAACAGTGGCATGTTATCATGTGACTTTTACAACTATGAATTTACATTTAATTTAAGGATTTTGTTAAAGAGATCATTTGCCTGACCTTATTATTTTAGTGTTGAATATGAATTTTTGAATAAATTTTTGGAATCAAAGAAATGTAACAAGGTCTTTTGCTTTTTTTTTAAAATTCCAGCATCATTAGCTTGGTTAGGACTAAATGATTACAGAAAAAGTCTTACTTATGAATGGACATCACAGTCACGTGTAATTTATACTAATTGGGGAACTCACCAGCCAGCGGTGAACTCTGGAATCTTATATCACAGTGTTGCCATTGCTCAGGTAGGAGACATGCTAAAAAATTTGTTTATCATAGTGGACAACTATTTTGCTATTGGTATTTTACAAACATTATCATCTTTACCGACATTGATGAAAACAGATCTGGTTTTAATGGGTTATCAATGTAAGTTTGTGTTTGTGCAGTTAAACTTCTTCTTTTATTAATCTCTGAGTTTTTTGCTTTGGATGTTCCTTCAAAATTGAAAATTTTACAGCCTTACTATAACCTCCCACAATAGCAAAGGATGGTTGCAGGCCTCGTTGGAACCTAGGACCACGGCAATAGCAGCTTTCCTTCCCCTCTAGATGACTAAACTACTTCATTCATCTAGCTTGCCTGCCATGCCACAAACTTAAATTATAGCAACAGAAATAACAGACACAATAATAGCAAAGAAAAGTATTTAAAAAAAACAACTAATTATTATGTTTTCATTAATTCCAGGCACATTTCTGAGTACCACTTTTTTTTTTAGTATACTTTCATTATAAACCTTTTTTTTTTTCCTTTTACCTTAAGATTTATTTGCTATTATTAAGTCCTTAGTATTTCTATGTGTTAACCTAGTCATGCATGTTAATTAGCTACTTAAACTCATTGATTTTCCTGGCTGATTAATGGCACTTGGGAATATGAAACACTTCTTCAAATTTGTGCTAACATATTGAAAAAGAAATGTGCATTTATCTTTGTGTCTGAGTATTTTTATTAAGTTTTGTTTTTGTACTTGTAAGTATTTTGATCAAAAATAATATATTGATTTGGATAATAAGTTTAAGTTTGGATAGTGCAGATTAAACAAATTGAGAAATGTAAATACATTTTTTACAACCACATTACTTTTATCCAGCAGTTAACTAAAATTGACCAAACAATCTCTCTCTTAATATCATTGACTGACAATCTTTGTTAATTCTTTAAATACAAATGTATTTGATACAACTTTTAATGGCCCCGCTATTTGTTAGTTGAAGAAAAGTTGTGGTTTCAACATATGCTTTACCTCTTTTTTAATTGATATCTGTGTTTTTAGAACACATAGAGGTGTTTGATGATTATCTTCTACCTAATCATTGCATGATGTTTGATCAGGATGGAACATGGCGCACTAGGTCTAGTGACAGCAAGTTTCCATTTTTGTGTGAAACGAACAAAGTTCAGTCTACAAAGCCAGTTAACATCAGACAGGATCCTGGCTGTCCACAGGTAGACTCAAGAACCTGGCCTTCAGTGTGCCAGTTAATTAAATCAATAGGTATTGTAAAGGGACCATTCAATCTATTGTCTGTTTAAAGGAGAGGTTTATCTTATAGCCAAAAATGCTACTTATAAATTTTTTTAAAACTCTTTTTTTTTGTATCTACATTTTTCTTATATTAAAAACAAGAAATATAATGCTAAGTTTTATTTCTTTTAATTAAATTCCTACTTTATGAAGCTGATGGTAATTTATTTATTCTCATTCCACTTATTTTTGTAAATGCTTCATTAAAGCAAAGTGTTCTTGCTAAAACCAAGTGACAAAAGATGTGATGGAAAACTCTTTTATTTTTCTTTGATGACCTTCCAAGCAATTTTATTCCTATAAAGACCTAAAGCTTTGTTTAATTTTAAGATAATTCTAAATATTTCTGAAAATTTTTAACAGTCAAACCAGAGTTGTTTTTCCACTGTGTGGCCAGTTAGCTTTTGATTTTTTTTCCCAAAGATATACATAAACACGTTTTAATGAAAATTAGTCCCATTTTGAAGATACAACTACTCTCTCTACATATATCTAAATGTTCTCTTAGGGTTGGTTTGTCTACTTGAACAAATGTATCCAGGTGAATCGAATGAGGAACAACTGGCATGATGCAAAATCAGTATGTGAACTTGGAGGTGCCACTTTGTTGCATATTGATTCCAGGTTTGAGACAATCTCTAGCATACACATTAAAACTTTGATTGCTTTGCTAACTCTTTGTTCTCATTCTGAAAATTATAGATAGTAGTAATTACATTATTATAAACTTGCATGCAAGAGTTGGTTTTTTTTTACACCGACTGTTCAACTAATAATAAAGTTTTCAAAACTGGCCTTTGTTTCAATAGTAGTTCTTAAATACATCAGGAGCTGTCAGTTGGCTTAATACATTTATTCTCTGTATTATAGTGTCTATCTTTATACTTAATCATCCATTCTATGTGAAAAAAGCTTTAGCATTTCAGTTCTCAACATTGGTTGGTTTCAAAATTATTTCTTGCTATGTTTATATCTAGAAGCCAGTATTAACTACACTTATTCAGTGCTCCTGTACCATAATTTTCCTAGGCTCATAATCATCATTTATAATTGTGTTTGTTTAGTCTGGAAAATGACTTTGTGTCCAGTCTTTTGACACGATCTGATGGTCAGTATTGGATAGATATTTTGGACTCCAACTCTACAGGACTATACCAGCACTCCTCAGGAAGAGCTGATGTGTACTTCACAAGCTGGGGTATAGGTCAACCAGGTAATGTCATTGTGATATGGAACAGTTATTAGGAAATTTTTTTTGATCATGGCTAGAGAGTATATTATTCAAAGTGTTTATCTCTCAATTATAAATCACTTACTTTCTGTTATATATCAATGGCATAAAATCATCAAAAAATGATTACATAGTACATAGGGTATTTCATAGATCAAATTTTATTTTTAGTCTGCTAAATTAAAAATAGACAGAAGTCTGTATAGCTAATACAAATATTACAATTTCAAAACAGCCAAGCTACAGACGTTTTACAATATATATATTTGACTCTACATCAGCGGTGGGCAAATTACAGCCCATGGGTCACATGTGGCCTGCTAACACCCAAAAATATTAGGTATTCCTTCAGAAAATATATATATATATATATATTGAAAATAAATAATTTTAAATATCTATCTAAACTATATAAACTTCAGAATCTTATGATGAAGAGGCTAAAAAAAACATTGACTATACATGTCATACTAAAAAGTTGACAGTAAATGTAGATTATTCTAATTGTCAATATGCCAAAATATTCAGCCAAAGATGCAAATTCAGGCCAGCTTTTATTCAATGCTATAAAGAACTGTGTTGAAAGTGTTGTGTTGGCATGGAAAAATATGGCAAGTGTAACAACTGATGGTGTTCATGCTTTGCTTGGGAAAAAATTGGTTTGTTAATAAAAGTAAAGAACAATATCTCAAGTTTATAAAAAGCGTTATTGAATATCAAAATGTTATTGACCCAATTATCCCAAGGATCAAACTTATCAGAGCTAAGGGTCTTAATCACAGGCAGTGGCAGTTACGAAAAGTACTTGAAGATTTGGAAAAAAAACATTCTGATTTTCAGTAACAAAGTAGTATTCACTGGCTTAGCATAGGCAAAGTATTGAGAAGAATATGGGATCTCAAGGATATTGATTGTGGTTTTGTTTCAGATATTTCTATAGAAGAGTGGAAGACAGACTTCATGTTTGCCATTGACATTTTTACTATGTGTTGTGCATCTTTTCAAACAATCCCATTTCTCCAGGCAAGCAAGTGACAGCAGGCATTGTCATTTTCCTTTGCTGAAAGGTGAAGCTATTTCTTGTGAAATGGTTGAGAAGTACAAGACTTATTGACACTTTGAATGTGGAAATAGAAAGCTAATTTTAAGACGTCAAGAACTTGGAACAGTTTTCAATACTCTCAGCTTAACATTTTGCGCAAAAGCCGATTCAGCTTCAGCTTCAAGAAAATTCTAAATTGAAAAAGAAATTTAAGTCAGATTTTTCTCTGGAGTTTTACAGGTGCCAGAAGTTGCATTTCCACATTTAAAAAGCTTTGCTGCTAAACTTTCACATTATTTGGGTCCACATACATATCTTTGAACTAGTATTTTCTTGTTTGAAAATAAAAGGGGTTGATGCTGACTGATTGTAATTTGAAAGCAGTCACTAGTAAGCTAGTTCCACAGTTCCAGAACATTGTGCATGAGTGATAACAGTTAAATATTTTACACCAAGTACAATTGTGCATTTGTGGTGAAATGTTATGATGTAAAAAGACAATAACAAAATAAAAAAAAAAGAAATTGCTAACTCTTGTTCTGATGTAAATTATAAAACAGTACAAATGTAAATATATATGTAGCCCCCCATTCCCAAAATTTTTTTACTGCGGCCCTCGATAGAAAAAGGTTGCTCACCCTTGCCCTACATCATGGTAGGGAAATATTACATAAGCCAGACATCGACATCAAAATAAAGAGACTTAATGGTGGCTTAAAATGAGAAAGTTGATAACAATTCACATCTTTGATTACAAATCCTGGTATTAGTTTGCTATGAGTTGGTGAGTGGACTCTGATCTAAAAAAAAAAAAAAAAAAAAAAAAAAAAAAAAAAAGCCGAGCTAGAATCTTCTATAACTATAAAGAATGTGTTGGTTTCACTAAAAAATAATTTTTATCCTTCAATTTCACCTATCCCTTTCGTCTGTAACCACTGCTTTCTGTCAAGTCTTTCTCAATTCCTCTCTGTTTTTACCTTGACTAGAATCTCTTTTAATCACAGGCCCATCAATTCTTTCTTGTTGTCTTCCTATCACTTTTCCCTGGCTACTGTTCTCTGCCTTAAGCTCTTTGCCATCCCTCATGATTTGGCCATACAGTTTGTATTTTTTTTTACTATGGTCAGCAGTTCGTTGGGGGCCCCATTTCCATTGTGATCCTGTTTCAAATTTCCTCTTTTATGATGCAGTCTTTGTATGTGATACCTAAGAATTATAAAATCATTTATTCTTGAAAAAAAAAAAAAGGCTTGTCTTTCTTGTGATTCTTACTCAAATCTTCAGGAAAACTCTTGCCTACAAATGTGTAGATTTGTTTCTGGATTTTTAAATAAAATCTTTAATAATACATTTACCCCCCACAATCACTTCTGTATTTATGGACAGTGTATGGATTTTTTTTTTACCCAGATTCTGATGGCCAGTGTGTTAGTGTAGGTAGTGGCTATCTTGCTGGCTCATGGTCCAATGATGCATGTGATTCCAAGTTCAGATTTCTTTGCCAGCAACCCAGCAATATAACATCTTCTACAACATCCCAACAACCCATCACACAACCAGCCTTGCAGTGTGCCAGTGGTTGGCTGGATGTGGGAGATAACCAATGTGTTCAGGTAGTTGATTAAGGTAGATTTATGGGAAAATTTATTTATTTTCTATATCTATTTCAAATTGTTCAGTAGCACAAATTTTATTACTACTAGTTGTTTAACTACCAAATGTCATGAAGGTTCACAATAATAGCATACACTTTAGTGATTGGTAATCTAACTAAATGAAAACTTTAGTTTTATCAAAAGCTAAAGCAATTTATTGTAACCCTCTTTTATTTAATATAGCCCATAACTGAATTATGAGTGTGGTGGTCAAGGGGTAAAACACTTGGTTTCCAAACAGAGCTATCTCAAGTTTAAATCCTGGAATACTAGGTCTCTCCAACTGACAGGTTGGGAACATACTAGGTCCCTCCAACTAGCATTACATCATCTCCTCCGAAATAATCACAAGCTCTAAAAGGGTTACTGTTTTTTTTTATTAAATTACCTACTTACTTTTACTGAAGTACTTTATTGTCTTGAAAAAGACTTTTTGATTTGGGTTATAATGAATAATCAATGTATGCAAACATTTTTTTTTGTTTTCTGTTAATGTGACATTTATTTTTAAATTTAAAATTTAAATTTTAAATTTAACGTTTCATATTCCTCCATTATGAAGTTTAATGCTGGCAATAACAGTGTACCACAATTAAGTTGGCATGAAGCTTCTGAAAATTGCAAGAATGTCGGAGCCAGTCTGGTCAGTTTTCACAGTGCACAAAGTATCATCAAAATTCTGGACACACTGAGGTAATTAAGCTAAAAATAATTATAGTTGGCTAGAAATGTTTTAAAAATATAAAGTAATTTCTTCTATTGTTATCATTTTGTTTTTAGCTCTCTTGTATCTTATTCTAATCATAAAGTTAGGTTAAAGTTAGGTTCATCTTTTCTATTTCATAACTACATTAAAAGGCAGATAAATTAGAACTTACCTTGATGTGGGTGTCTTAACACAATGCCCAACAACCTTATACTCCTGTGTTGGATATTTATTACATTTTCAAAGAGTTACATTCATGTCTTTCCTTCTTAAACCATTTTACCTTCGACTTATGTTGTCTTTGGTCAGATTTTCTGCAACAGTGTATATAATATAAATATTTCACTTTACATCACTGTTGAAACCAAACTCATAGGATTTCATTATTTATGGTATTTTACAAATTAAAAAAAGAATAATTATTGAAATGTTGAATTTTGTGATTTAAATACAAAATATATGCGGCTATGTCTGTGCTGAATGTGGCAAACCATGTAGATTGCGGCCACAGGAAATACTGCATTCTTCATTAATCTTTGGACTCAAAAGACAAGCCTTATTATGTGCTTGTGAATCTATGCCTTGTTTGAAGACTTTTTTTTTACCCATATCCCATTAGTTACAGATAATTAGTTTTAAAATTACACAATTGTTTTGGTTGAGCACAAACTAACGTACAATAATTTGGAAATTATATTTCTTGTAACTTTATTTTAAATATAAATTCTAGGCAAATTAAACCAGACGTTGGTAACTTGTGGATTGGATTGAACTGGTTTGATCAGTCTTCTGGTAATTGACAACCTTTTTATTTATATAATTTTTATATTTCGTATACTTTTTAGTTATATATTCTGCTTGTATTTCCATTTTCTGTCTGTGTTTTTAGATTAATAGATTCAGAATGCTGACTTAAAACAGCTAACATAAACAGTGAATGTGCTAAAATGGCTTGATTATTTGAAAAGTGTAAAGGGCCTTTACTTAAGCCCATGGAATTATGATTCTGTTATCTTATAATTAGAACTCATATTTCCAATACTTTTTTATTAACTCCTTTAACAGGACAATTTTTCTTGTGCTAAACTCTACACAACTTAAGTTTATAAGAAAATAAACAACACTATTATTTAGTCTCCTTTAATGCCAATGCCAAAAACTGTTTTCACTGTTGACAGGTTATTCATGGGCAGATGGGTCAGTCTTAAATTTTGTTAGTTGGGCCATTGGTCAGCCCCAGACAACTAAAGATGATATCTGTGGTGAACTTTTGACTGTGTCTGGAAAAATGGGGCTACATTCTTGCTCTCAACTGAAAGGTTGGATCTGTGGCCTACAGAAAGGTAAGAGAATCATTACAAAAAGTATTTATCCAGTGAATTTGTCTGTTAAAAAACAAATGAAACAATTGTTTAGTTCTTATATAGAAGTTTACTTCTATGTTTTAGCCTGAATAAGACTGTTTTCATTCTATGAACTAGTTTCTAATTATTTCATTGGCGTGGTGAAGATCAACTAGTCTGACTAATTCTTTAATAGTGGAACTAATGTAAATTAACTAATTGGTTATTTTTAAAATTGATTCTTGTGTTGTTAGGTAAAAGAAATAATTGTACCATATAGACATCTAAAGGCACTTCATTTTTTTTCATCTAAATAGGCAAGCCAGTTGTAAATGTTCCTGCTGTAGTTTATCCACAGCCAGATAAAGGTAAGCAATACAAAGAACTTTTTTTTTTCTTGTGCAATACTTTATACAAACAAAACATAAAGAATACAACCAATACAACTTCTTTGATCTTGGTTTGATTTCAAGTCTAATAGATCAACCTTAATTCAATTAAAGAGCTTTTACCCATTAAGAAATTAAAGTAATGATTTGATTAGATTTTCTTTGCTTGAAAAAAAAAATTCTGATAATAAAAAAAAAAATTTTTTTTTTCTTAGTCTACTTTTACAACTTGCTTGTCCTTCTTGTGATCTGTTTATTTGATCAGATGGGAAGTGTTATAATGGTCAAGACATCTGGATCAAGTATAAGGGCAACTGTTACTACATCTCAGATGGTCAGGGTGGAGCTGACCGCTCCTTGACCTGGAGGGAGAGTAGAGACTGGTGTGGGATGCACAACGCTGACCTGGTGTCCATTAACAGTGCAGAGGAAAATCTCTTCCTTCAAGGTTTGGTTAGTACATGAAAATATCATTTAGGGATTGAACTAAAGTTTACAAATATTGTAGACTCTTTCACCAGTTCTAAGCTATTTGACTAGGCTATGTGCAAATAATTTTCTTATTTTTCATAAACCTGACCTAAAGACCAAAATAACTTTTCTTTTCAAAGATACCTATTGGAAAGTAAATGTAATGTCTAGAGTCTATATTTGGACACAAACCAAAATTCAGTCTATTGGTCATAGCTCTCCAGCCACATTGTAGTTCTTTTATTTGAGAAGGAAACAAAGATGATCAATGCTTGACAAAATGTCTTGTTCCTCTAAGAGAAACACATTGAACAATTCATTAAATGATTAATGACACATAGCCTTGTCCAATTCCCCTCATTATTCTACATCAGCCCATTGGCTGAATGGTTCTCACTAAAGACTTGAATTTTGATTGTCGGAATTTTTAGTGCAGCCCTGAGTCCACCCATTTCTAATAGGCACCTGATCAGTTGGAAAGTAAAAGTGGCTGGTTGTTGTGCTGGCCACATGACACTTTGCTCATTAACCGTTGGCTAAAAAAAACAGATGACCTTAATTTCATCTAACCTATAGATTGCAAAGTCTCAAAGGGGTTTTGCTATCCTACAATTAGAGGCTTAGTCAAAGCTCTTTTTAAATATTTCTTTTTTTTTTCTTCTGTTATTGTTAGTTGATCTATGGGATTCCAGCACAATCTGTTTGGATAGGTTTAAATGAGCTGGAAAGAAACAGTGGATACAGGTCAGTTTGTTAGTTGAAAAAAAAAAATTGTTATAGATGTTATACAGTTTGTTTGTTAAAATATAAAGTTATATTATTGATGTAGTGCAGTTGGTTTGTTGAAAGTTGTTATAAATGTAGTGCAGTTTGTTTGTTGAAAAAAAAAAGTTAAGTCATAGATGTAGAACTTACACAATCATTAATTACTAATACAGGCTGTGAATCTTTGAAGAATAAAAAAATATTATGTATTACAGTTAAATCTTATTGTTGTAACCCTGCCTTGCACCAGTGCTTGAGGTGCGCACTAGTGAACGTTACCAGGAAGACACTAGGATAGAGAGAAGAACAGTGCATCAGGGATTGTGAAGAGTCTGAATGTTTGGGAAACTAAGAGGCCAACTTTTGTGCTGCCTGAAGGTTGTAGTAGGGACCTGGAGCGAAGCGGGGAAGGCTGTCGTTGGTTCACATTCGGGTTAAGTAGCAAAGGACTGGTATACTTAGTAATAAGACTGAGGAAGCTGAAGGATGTTATGTGTTTACCCTAGTGAATAAACACAACTATTATTTCCTGTTAAACTGTGTTGAGTTGCATGCCTTTTCGTTGAGTGCCTACCCTAGAGTTGCAACAGTATGTTATATAAATGTGTATGGCTCCTTTTGTCTTGGAAGACAATAGATGCGACTAGATGAGTCATTGGTTTTGGTTTCATCTTGAGACAAAGTAGAATCTGGAGTGACTAGTCAAGCCAATTTTGGAGCAGCAGATTTAGCGAAATCTTATATTAAATTTACATATATTAAAGCTTTGGCTGTTTCAGCTACACTTACTTCCAATCTATGGAATCTTTGGATCAAAAAAATTAAGCTAGTCAAGTTCCATGTAACATTGTTTGATATTAGGCTACATTTTTTAAAACAATTTTTATAGTAACAAAACACTTTCCTTTCTTTAGTTGGTCTGATGGTAGCCCACTTGGCAAATGGGGTCTGAATTGGAATGTGAATGAACCAAACGATGAAGGTGGCTTTGAAGCTTGTTCTGAGCTTTTGGTGAGAAATGGTGAGTTTTTAAATTAGAAAGAAATTGAAGTCATGCTAAATAAAAGCATTAGAATTTCTACATTATGGTAACAATTACAATTGAATTGTAAAAAGTAGTCTGTTTGTTATGAAAATTATATTCTGTATCGGTTGTCGTTCTTATGTTTACATGTGCTTGTAACTCGTCCGTGAGAATGTGTTCACGAAATGTGTGTTGTGTAGTCATTCAGTGTATTAAAGCCATACTATACAGACATGGTTCTCGACTCTCTTATCTTTATGTTCATAACAATAACAATTCACACACACATGAAATAAATGCATTAACTTGGAAGTGTTATTTTTGCGGCAGGGTTAAGCATCCCCGCTCTCAATGCCCTTGCAAGGGAAGTGGCATGCAATCAGTGCTTCAAAAAGGGTCACTTTCAAAGAGTTTGCAAATCTAGATCTTCAACAGTTTCGGCTATAGCTACTGTGCAGCCTTTGAATTTAAACAAATCTACGATACCAATTTGCATCAACAACGTGCCATTGAAAGCCCTAGTAGACACTGGGAGCTGTGAAAGCTATATTCTGACGCACATCGCTAAGAAGCACAAATGGCAGACATGTTCCTCAGGCAACAGAATCTTTATGGCTACCACCCATCTATCTCGGATCACTCAAGGACATATCTACGCTTACATACGTCTCAAAAATGAACGATACGAGGGAGTTAGACTTTCTCTACTAGACAATTTATGCTCTAACGTAATACTTGGACTTGACTTTATAAGTTTGCACCAAAACTTGTTTATTCCTTTCGATGGTCAGAAACCATCATTATGCCTGAGTACTCTCCAGCCAGCGAAGGTAGAGGCTCCTAGCCTATTTAGTAATCTGTCACCAAACTGTACCCCAGTGGCTACAAGGTCTCGCAGATACTCAGTTCCAGATAGAAAGTTTATAGAGAAGAAAATTCAACAACTAATAAAGGATGAAATTATTGAACCATCCAAATCTCCCTGGCGTGCACAAGTCCTAGTCACAACAAATGACAGACATAAGAAAAGAATGGTTGTGGACTACAGCCAAACCATAAACCGGTTCACTCTACTAGACGCCTACCCTATGCCCAGAATTGACGAACTGGCAGAGATTTCGCAATACTCTGTATATAGCACTTTAGACCTGAAAAGTGCATACCATCAGATTCCTATTAAGGCCGTTCACAGCCTTCGAAGCATGTGGGAAACTGTATCAATTCCGTCGGATTCCGTTTGGCGTTACGAATGGAGTCGCCTGTTTTCAGCGTACGATTGACAAAATCATCGAAGACGAACGACTCACTGACACTTTTGCTTATGTGGACAATGTGACCATCTGCGGTATGGACTCTGAATCACACGACCGAAACCTACAGCGATTACTTGATAGTGCTCAAAAGTATGGAATCACTCTTAATGAAACAAAAAGTGAAATTAGCACTGCTAAAGTGAGACTGTTAGGATACGAGATTTCCAAAGGACAACTTAAGCCGGATCCTGAGAGATTTCGCGCTCTAAGGGAATTACCCGTACCAGTGAACATGCATGAACAGAAACGAGTAGTGGGTCTTCTGGCTTACTACTCACAGTGGATACCTAACTTCTCAACAAAAATAAGCCTGTTAACAAGAAATCAACAATTTCCTGTCTCCGGAGAAGTCAAAAGAACATTTGAAAGTTTGAAAAAAGCTTGAAAAAGCCTCCGTATATACTATTGATCCGAATCGCCCTTTAACCGTTGAGACGGATGCTTCTGATATAGCCATTGCGGCTACCCTCAACCAAGATGGCCGGCTCGTTGCTTTCTTCTCTCGCTCATTAACAAAAAGTGAAAGAAAACATTCTTCGATTGAGAAAGAAGCATATGCCATTGTTGAGTCGCTGAGAAAATGGAAACATTTCTTAGTTGGTAAAACGTTCACACTTGTTACGGATCAGCGATCTGTCTCTTTCATGTATAAAAAGTCAAACAAAGGAAAAATGAAAAATGAAAAAATCCAACGGTGGAAACTTGAACTCTCGTGTTTCCACTATGACGTCATCTATCGCCCTGGCAAGCAGAACAATGTAGCTGATACACTTGCCAGAAACTATCTGCCATCACTCGCAATGACCTTAAATTGCTGCACACTAGTCTTTGCCACCCGGGCGTTACTCGACTATCGCACTACGTAAGGACTAAAAATCTTCCATTTTCCTGTTATGACGTCAGAACTGTAATAGAACAATGTCAAGCTTGTGCAGAACTAAAGCCCCGTTTTTTTCGACAGCCGACCGGAGAACTGATTAAAGCAACTCAACCTTTTGAGAGAATTAGTATGGATTTCAAGGGACCTCTCCCTACTGTTTCAAGAAATAGATATCTACTTACCATTATAGATGAATTCTCTAGATTCCCATTTGCATTTGCATGTCCCGATATGTCTTCCTCTACGGTTGTTAAATGTCTCAATGAACTATTCGCCATATTTGGATTTCCAGCGTACGTCCACACTGACAGGGGAACTTCGTTTATGTCTACAGATGCATTTCCTCCACGAGAGAGGAATTGCAACCAGTAGTACGACCCCTTACAGTCCGAGAGGAAACGGACAAATAGAGAAGCTTAACTGGACTTTATGGAAAGCCATCACCTTGGCTCAACATTCTAAGGAATTGGACTTAGCTAAATGGGAACTAGTAGTAAATGATGCTCTGCAATCCATCCGGTCATTACTATGCACTGCAACTAACAGGACACCACATGAACGACTTCTTGGGTTCAACCGAAGAAGTGGTTCCGGGACATCCTTGCCAACATGGTTGACCAGTCCTGGTCCTGTCCTGCTGAAGAAGAACGTTAGATCATCGATCCCATAACAGAGGAAGTTAATTTGGTAACATGCAACCCTCAGTACGCTGTAATCCGAACACCAACCGGTCGAGAGGAAACTGTCTCATTACGAATGTTAGCTCCTAGGGAGGAACAAAAAGTTATAGAAAATGAGAATCAGAGTAGAACAGAGCTTGATATTGGCTGCCCCATCCAAAGCTCACCTCCCAGGAATCAACCTACTGATTCTATCATGCCTGAAGAAACCACCAGCACCACTGAAGACATAGCCAGACCGTCCGAAACTCAAGCAGATGAAACTACACATACATACAATCTTAGAGTATGGAGAACTAGGCCCAACTACAAAGTGTAAAAGCTCATCAGCTTACTAGAACTTTTACTTTGACATTCAGTTTTGTCTCCAAAATGACGTTTGTTTATTTTACTACTTTCATTTGGTTTTGTTGACTTGAGTTTAATGAGATATTTGATCTATCATGATATATTTTAATAAGCTATTTGATTTACACTTACTTATATCATGTTACATTATGTCATGCTATTCTACATTGTTTGTTTACTTGAATCTCTATTATTATTCTGCACTTACTTAATTCTTTCATTGTTTATAATACTAGTTAGCATTATTTGAACCGGGGGTGAATGTTATGAAAATTATATTCTGTATCGGTTGTCGTTCTTATGCTTACATGTGCTTGTAACTCGTCCGTGAGAATGTGTTCACGAAATGTGTGTTGTGTAGTTATTCAGTGTATTAAAGCCATACTATACAGACATGGTTCTCGACTCTCTCTTATCTTTATGTTCATAACACTGTTATAAATGTTTTGACTTAAAGTAAAGTGAAGTTACCCTTTTCAGACCTTGTGATCTATGGGCAGATGATGTAAAGGTCATCTGTTTTTGCGAATCTTAGAACAAGGGTGTGAAATTATGTGGCCAGCACAATGACCAACCAGTTACCTTTTACTTTCCCCAACTAATGTCATTATAGCTGGCTGGTCTCATAGGTGCTCTAAAGATCTCAAAATCCAAGTCCTCACCAAATACGAACCCTGGACCTCCAGGTTTGGAAGCCAAGCGCTTTACCACTCAGCCACCACAACTTCTACATTTACAATGTTTCGATTCCATTATTATTTATTTAAATATGCATGAAAAAAAATTCCATGGTTTAATTTGTAAATGGCTCAGAGAAATTTTTAACATTTCTTTTTCAACCATTTAATTAAAAGAATACTTATTGTACTTGTTGGGAAGCGTGGTCGAGAGGCTAAGTGCGCTTGAACTTAGCTTGGCTTGGCTACCTACGACTCTGGCAGAGTTGTGTTTACTGAGCGGAAAAACCTTCTCCTAGATACCCCCTCCCCCCACTGGTCCACAAATGCATGCTGTAAGTAGCGCTATATAAAACCCATAATTTATTATTTATTTATTTTACTAATGTTGAATATTTGTGATATTATGTAAGAATGTTATTTCTAATGTTAGCTATCATTTAAAAAATTACAGATTCACTCATTTATTTATTTTTCACACCAACAGGAAAATGGAATGACCAGAACTGTGCTAAACATCAAGGATTTATTTGCAAACAATTAGCATCAGGAGGTAACTCTAGCCAAAATGTCCCCCCTACAAGACCAGATGGAAACTGTCCACACGAGTTTGTCAAATTTGGCCAAAAGTGTTTCAGGTAAACAAAAATGGATCAGATTCTTATTTTCTTCAAAATTATCATTTGTTTTTATATATTTGGATTTCTGAGGTATTTAGTTCATGTGTAGGTCTTACAAATGCAGTAATATCTATAGAAATTCAGAGAAAACTATTAGACTGACTGGTGTGATGGTAAGAAATGAAAGATTCCCTGGAAATAAATTTTTTTTATTTTTAAAATGGTCAGGAAACTTACAGTTAATCTCAGGTGGATTTCTTAGAAGACAAGCTATATTGTCAGACATTTACACAACAGAAGAGTACATATTCAAGTTTGGTTTTACCAGAAGACTATGATTTTAAGAGACTAGTTCATTGTAATTGGAATTGACCCTCCTGTAACATTGCACTGGACAATATATAACATAACATTCTAGTTTTTGGCGTTTTTTTATTTCAATTAGATAATCCCATCTCTTAATTGGGACATACTATGAAATAAAAGGGTTCAAGTCATATTCATAGCACATGAAAAAATAAAAAAGCAGTGGTATCTAAAATTTGAAACATAAATAAAAGCAAAATTTTTTTTTCTGTATTCAAACACTTTTTTTTAATGTTGATATAGAGTTATGGGCCTTGACCGAGCTGACAACAAGCTGTCTTGGAAAGATTCTTATACTTCCTGTAGAAATATGAAAGTTTCTACCAGCAATAACTACACTGTAGATTTAGCCAGTATCTCCTCAGATCTAGAGAATGGTATGTTGCAAATTATGTTTGTTTAGTTTTTGACCAATTACGTTGCTAAAGTTATTTTTTTGTCATTATTGGAATTTAGTTTCATTATGCTGAAAAACAAAACTCTCAAGTTTATATGCACTAAATAAATGTTTATGAATCCAAACATATATATGTCTTACCCAGCTGCATTGATACAGTTACTGTTGATCATCTTCTTACTCGCTTGAATTGTACAGTGCAACACACTCAAATGTATTTCCACTTCAACCCAGCTTACATTCACTTCATTATAAAAATCAAAATAAGTCATTTTTTTAGACCTGGATGATTTGGCTTAGGGATTGATGTCTCTGAAGTACAAAAAAATTGTTGTTTTACTTAGTTATAGATAGCTATCACTCTCTTGATATCTTCCGACTAGTGAATCATAAAACCATCATCTTTGCTTACTAGCAGAGTGTTCACAAAAATCGTCAATGAAATAAGAATACCCATTTTTTATGAAGTGTGACTTGTGATTTTACTGTTTTTATTAATTATTGTCAAGAATTTTTTACTTTTTGCAGATCTTTCAATTCTATTCTCATTTTATGCTTGCTTTTGCCTTAGCTTATCTCATGCTTACTGGGCTTGATCCAATCCCATTTATCTCATGCTTACTGGGCTTGATCCAATCCCTTTTATCTCATGAATACTGGGCTTGATCTAATCCCTTTTATCTCATGCTTACTGGGCTTGATCCAATCCCTTTTATCTCATGCTTACTGGGCTTGATCCAATCCTTCATTGAACATGTATGGGTAGAGGTGAGGTTTCTGTGCGCTCTTTAGGCTTTCAGTAAGCACAGCTCACCCAGAGTCAGGTTTTGAACTGAATCCCCCCTCAATATGTAGCCAAGTGGTTTCAGCCAGTTAGCCACCCTTTTTACACTTTCTATGTCTGTGGACTGCAAGCAAGCAAGTAAAGGATGACTTAAGGATGTCACTTTGTATTTTTTATTAGGTAGAAGAATACATAAAATCATTGCTTTTAAAATTTGGTGTTGTATTCCAGCCTTTATAACCACTTTATTAGTGGACAAAAAACAACCTGCCTGGATTGGCTTGAAGCGACGCATTGGAGGTCAGCTGTACTGGTCAGATAATGAAGATCTTCATTTTGAAAACTGGAACACTGGAGAACCAAACATGGCAGTAACAGATGTAAGTTTAGTTAAGAATTGATTTTGCTTAACAAATATTGCGTATATTTATTTCTTATTTTACCTGCTTACATGTTAAAATTCTTAGATTAAAACAATTATGTATAAAAAAATAATATAAAATACAAGCAAAGAAATATGAAAAAAAAACGATTTTTTAAATATACATTTAAAAAAATTAAACTTGGTAGTCTATAGGTCTTTTCAACTTAAGCCTATTGTAAACCAATCATACTGGCTAACATGAAGTCTGCAACTTTCAAAAGCTTACCATATCGCCATCAATATTTTAATGTTGTCTGGCAACAAAGGTTATTATAGTGACAAAGTTATAACAGGAGTCTGTTCTTGAGTGCCACATCTGCTACTGGGATGTCTTTCAAAAAAGAATTTACATTTACTTTACAAACAAAACTTTGCAGTCAATCTCTCTTATCCAGGAAATATTTCTGGTCTAATTATATTTATCATTTAATTACTCTTGCCTATTGACTTTTTCCTCTGATTTTGTGCTGTCACAACAATGAATTATATATATATTATTTCTGTAATGCCTTTAGCCACTAAATAGACATAATCTTCTCACACTGAGATTCTGATGCGAGCCTCGTTAATGGGTAGCCAAGTGTCACTCAGCCCTTACTGACACACCTGTTATCTTATCTACACACATCTTATCTTATCTACACACATCTTATCTTATCTACACACATCTTATCTTATCTACACACATCTTATCTTATCTACACACATCTTATCTTATCTACACACATCTTATCTTATCTACACACATCTTATCTTGTATAGACATGTGGTCGAGAGGCTAAGTGAGCTTGAACTTGGCTTGGCTACCTATGAAGGATGCTTGAGGTTCGACACCAGACTCGAGCAGAGTTGTGTTTACTGAGTCCCAGATACCTCCTCCCCCCACTGGCCCACAAACAAGATTTGACCGTAGTGCTCTGTGGCTCACAAACAATGGACCATATAGCGCTCTGAGCATGCTATAAGCATGGAAGTAGCACTATATAAAAACTATAATTTATTTATTTATCTACACACCTCATCTACACATCTTATCAAGACACACATCTTATGTATAAATTTTGAATTTTTTAGGAAGGCTGTGTATTCTTTGATGGCTCCAACACTTTAGCTGGCAAATGGGGTGATGAGGTTTGTGGTCATGTGATGGCTTATGTGTGCCAGGGTTGGACAGGTATTGGGCTGTTCATTGACTTTTAAGAAGTTACACTAAATAAATAGTTCTACTTTTAAAGTTTATTTCACTTTATAGTTCACTATAACAACTATTCCTAAAGATCCAACAATACCACCTGTGTTTGTCCCACCATCTGCCAAATGTGATACCACACAAGGGTTCCAGGTATTTGGCACATCTTGTTTTAAGTTGGTGAATCAGAGTGCAACCTGGCAACAAGCTCAACAAGGCTGCAAAGACATGGGAGCTAACTTGGTCTCAGTTCTGAATGCTTTTGATGCTGCTGAGTTACTGCTCCTGATTAGAGATTTCGACTTTGGTGTTTGGATAGGCTTAAATGACATCCAGGTTTTTACATTTTTACATTTTACACTTAAACGAATAACTTTAACATTGTCATCTTCCAAATACCTATTAGATTAAAAAAAAAATTTAAATAGCCTTTTATAATTAGTGCTATTTATCTTTTCATCTTATATAATATAGACGTTACTTCAAAAAAGATGATTACGTCCTACGCGTCATGCATCTAGTCATACATGTTAACCAATGACTTAAATTCTGCCAAGTCACTGGTTTTTCTGGCTGCCTCAGGCAACCCATTCCATGCTCTAGTAGCACTTTGGAAAAAGGGGCATTTGTACAATTTTGTCCTAGCATATGGATTGAGGAATGTGTCTTTAGTGTCTTTCTGAGTATTTTATTAGATTTTGTTTTTGCATTTGAAGATTATGGTTGTGTATTACGTATAATTGCTACTTAACTAAAGGATTTCTAAATTTAGTGACTTTAGTAAAGGTGTGTTACTCTAGTCAAATATGAATATTCTTTAGTTATGAATCTCACTGCTTTATTTTGTGTCTGTTCCAGTTTCTTAATATTTTCTTGAGTTGAGGGGTCCCAAACAGAGGATGCATATTCTATTATTGGCCTGACCAAGGTTAAATATAAATAACATTTTAGTTTTATGTTCTTATTTGATTTATAGAAATTTCTTTTAATAAACTCTAATGCTTTGATTTTTTAAAATTTTCATCAATATGGGGATTCCATGAGTTTTTCATTTATTATAACGCCTAGGTATTTTTCGTTTTTAGTCTATGTCACTGGTTTACCATGAATAAGATAAGTGGAATTAATTTGTTTTAGTTTTTTTGTTACTCTTAACAACTGACATTTTTCTGGGTGGAAAGACATGCTCCAATTTGATTCCCATTTCTGTAATTCATCTAATTCTCTTTGTAAAATATCTGTATCTTGTGTTATTTTATTGTTCATTATTATGCAATCGTCCGCAAATAATCTGACTTATTTTGTAAATCATTTATGTAAATTAAAAATAGTAGTGGACCTAAGACTGTTCCTTGGGGTACACCTGAGTTTATTGTTATTGGTGTTCATTTAAAGCCATTTATTATTACACTTTGTTCTCTCTTTAACAGAAAATCCTTAATCCACTGATGCAATGGACCATCAATGCCAAATATTTTAATTTTTTTAACAACGTTGGTGAACTTTGTTAAAAGCCTTGGAAAAATCTATTAGCTCACAATTATCTAAACCTTTTGAAAAATCATCAATTAGTCCTATTAGTTGTGTTTTACAAGATCTATATTTCCTAACGCCATGTTGGTATGGAGTAAGAACATTATGTTTGTCTAAGTGGTTTATGATGTTGCAATATATTATGTGTTCTAGTATTTTACATGTGATGCTGGTCTGTAGTTTATTGGGTCAGATTTTTCTCCTTTTTTAAATAGGCAAATTATTTTATGTTGAAATATTTTAAAATTATTCTGTTAGATAAAATGTACAGACACGAAGGCTTGTTCTAATTATTAAGTTTTGCTTTTTAGGTTGTTTCTTTTGTCTTTTCTAGACCCCAGGCACATATGTTTGGGACAGTGGATATCCAGTCACTTACACTCAATGGGGCCAACATCAGCCACTGGATGAATCTGGGTGGGGCTGTGTGTACATGACAAAGAATGGATATTTCAACAATGGATACTGCTCTGGTACTAGGGCCTTTGTTTGTAGACTGGATTATGGTGAGATGTTAGATATATCATAATTACAAGTAAGGATAAAAACTCAAAATGTCTATCCCATTTTTAAAAGTAAACTTTATTTTGGCAGGCAGGACTCTACAACCACACTATGCAATTTAAAACAAATAGAAGTATTCCCCTGATAGGGCAATCATCCAATCCTTTAAGGATCCTAAAATTTCCTTACAAACATTGATAGCTTTAAAATACATTTTTTTTTAGTTGGCTTTGAAAGCTTTTAAATATTTTTTCATATTTATTACAGACTAAACAATTTTGTCATACTAGTCTATATTTCAATAAAGTTAGTTTTAATATTGATTTATTGCCCCTATACATCATTAAAATATTATCTTAGATAATATTGTGGGTTATTGAGCTTCATCATTTTGTTTTTTGTTATTAGGAAGAAAACAATTTTTTTTTTATTTTTTACCATCTGAAAAGTCCTCACATAGCTAATCATTAAAAACTTTCTGATTATAAAAAGTAATGTAATATTTACTTTAATTAATGCAAAATTTTTTAGATAAAAAAAGTCTTAAATTACTGCATTTTTGTATGTAGTGACTTTTAATTGGTTTCAAAAAAAGCTAATTCAATATATTTCTTGTTCTACACACTTGATGTAGGCTATGTTTTTATATGGGTTTCAAATATAAAATCAAGAAATGCTTTTCATATTAAAGTCTTTATTTTTTTTCTCATTCTCATTTAATGAGAACAGTAATCAATATTTTAATTTACTCCTTTATTTTTTACTTTTGCAGAACCTGCTCAGTTTACGCCATCCAAGCTTGGTGGGTACTGTGCCAGCCATGAGTTTACTTTAGTTGGCACTATCTGTTACTTTCTAACGACCAATCAAAGTGTGAGCTTTGACACTGCTTTGAAAGAATGCAGAAACAGACAAGCCACTCTAGCTTCTGTCCATGCAGACAGTAAGACCTTGAATATATCTGGCACACTGGACATTTGGATAGGATTACGCCCAAGTCTTAAAGGTTTCTTTTTCTTTAACTTCTGTCTAATGTCTAATTTGAGGTAGTTATAGTCTTTGTTCTTTTTCAATTTATGTTTCTAAAGACGTTAAAAATCACAAAAAAAATCTTCTTAAACAGTTATATTTGCTTGGTATTTTTTTTTTGGTAAATTCCATATTTCAATAACAATTCAGCTAAAACTCAGTCTCTTCAATAGTGTTATGGAGTGTCTTTGTGAGTTTATAAGGTGACTGTGGGAGGAGGTTATCACTTGGTTGTGAATGATGCAACGTAGGTGGCGTTGTCGTCCTTTGGTGTTAGTTTGGGGAGATGACTCCAGAACATAAGCCTAAACAGTTGTGTTATTGAATAGTGTTAGATTTTGTCAAGAAATATTATTACTAAAGTCTTCTACGTTTATTTGATTTCATATTTAGTTGGTTTTATCTGTATTATTAATAAAGTATAAATTTAGTATTGTTCACAAGGAAGTTATTAAAGTTATTGGAAGTTTTATTAGTTTAGATATATAACACCTACATAGGTTCAGTTGCCTACAATCAGTGTAATTCCGGAAATTAACGACCGGTAACAATTGGGCCTAAGTTGTTTTGTTGTTTATTTCTTTGTAAAAGAATATATTTATCCACTGTTCAGGGGGCTTTTACTGGGATGATGGATCAGCTGTGGACTTTACTGAATGGTCATCTGGTCAGCCGAATTGGTCAGGGTTTGATGAAGTTGACAAAGGGTGTGTTGCAATGAACAGCCAAGGGAAGTGGACTAACAGACATTGTCAAGATCAATTAGGGTTTTTGTGTTCAGCACCTAGAAGTGAGTTCAAATCATACCTTTCAGTTCGGATATGTTAAATACAGGCCTACTGTTTAATAATGTACTAGAACCAGTGCTTTTTTGGTTTTAGTACGCACCGGTATGGCGCACCGGCACCTTTTTTAATGTGGGAAAAAATTAATACTTTTCTTGTATTTAAACGTTTATTATTAATTTATTAGTAGTTAAAAGTGAGGCAATCCATCACTTAGTACTGCATCTATTTTTTTTTTACAAAAAAAAAAACACTGACTAGAATTAACATCAGACTAAAATTTTAGACTTACTACAATTAAACTTTGAAATTTACTACATTTTGATAATCAATTAACTTTAAACTTCATTTGGCCAAGAGAGTTTTTGCACTAAAAATATATTAATATAATGATGTAGCAAAGCCAAATAGCAAGGTGGCTTAGACTTACCTTGACTAAGATCCTCACTCATTTGGCACATCGAGCTTCAAGCTGTCACCATAGAATATCAATGTCTGCAGCCTCTTTCCAACTGGTGTTCATTGTCATGAAGCTCTCCATAACATTGCAGCATCATGTTATTGGAGGATGTCCCTGTTTTGTTTTTCTTTGTATTGGCCTCCACGTTAATGCTACCTTTGAAACAAGGGAAAAATTCAAGTCATATCTTCATTTCCTGGTGGAGTGTCCACTCAGCATAAGATTGCTTTTTATATGATTTGATCTGTCGTATTAGCCATTTCCTGGTGGAGTGCCCACTTAGCATAAGATTGCTTTTTATATGATTTGATCTCTGTCGTCTTAGCCATTTGTCGAGTGACTCTTTGCCTTCTCTTGATTTTCGCACATGACTTGCATGTCTCACATGCATATGTCACTCTTGGACTGATAATTGTGTTAATTAGGTGGATATTTGTGTCAAGACCAACATCTTAGCTTGTCCAGATAGGCCATAACTTGGAAATGGCCCCTGCCTTTCTTATTCGGCATGCTTCATCATGGTAAACATCCCCATTGAAGGTGACTAGTAGTCCCATATTCTAAGAGCTTAAAATATTATATATTTATAAATATGGGAAACTTTTTAAACTGTCTTTAAACATATGTCATATGAGATATATCTTGTTACATGCCAATGTTAAATAGTTAAAAGCATTCAGCTTCTTATTAGATTTTTGTAAATTGATGAATTTTGCTACAAAAAAAAGATTTTCTTGTGTGTATGATTTACAGTATTTGCTCATGATATAGAAAGAAATTTCTTAATGTGTATTTTTGTTTATATAATGTAGCATTTAACACAACAGCCATTTTTGTGTTAAAGGTTTTGATATAGATCACCCTGAGTTAACAATCTCATCTACAACATCCAGTTCTGTGACATTGGCTACATCAGTCCCATCTAGCTCACAGTCCACAGCCATTAGCAGATCTACACTTGCAACTACTCAGTCCAGCATGCAGTCATCGCAACTCAGCGTACTGTCATCCACTGGTAACATTGTAACCCAAGCTGCAGGTAAACATATCTCACCTTTTTTTTTCTTTAAGTCTTTAAAATGAGATAAAACATAACAAGAAAAAAGACAAATATGCATACATATCAAAAGCTACCTTAATAATGATCACCTCTAAAAAAAGCTTAAAATATTATACTGTTTAAATCAAATAGCAGCTATGAGGTAGTGGGTTTCATTATGCGAGTCCCATGGTCATGTTGACTGTTGCTCTGACTTATCTATGGTCCTCGGTTCAAACCCTGCCCGCTCCATCCCCTGTCATCTTGCTTTGGACTATGAAGTAAATTATCTTCACCTCTTGAAGAATATTTGAAACATGGAAAACATTTTACAAAACAAACTTTTTAAAAGCTTTTGAAAGAATTTAAGTGCATCAAATTCATTCATTGTATGTTACTTGTTAGAAATTGATGCTAAATTGGTGTAAGAACATTATGTGTAAATGGTTGTACATACATTGAAATGTCCTTTTCTACCTAAGCTGATACATACAGAATGAGGGATTTTTTAAATTTTTTTTTTTTTTTACTGAAACTATTATTCAAGCTTGGCTTATAGATACCTTGGTACACTACTTCACATCCATATAGTAACTATAATGCAGATATTTTTTTTTTTTCCAATTTTGTAACTGGTGTATTTAGGGCAGGGATTTCCATCTTTTTAAGATTCCTAAATAGTTTATAATTCAACACTACTGACTAATCCCTTAGTAACCTGTTGTATATTTGAACAGTATTTAATATCTGTTCATTGTGTTTGAATTTGTATCTTTTTCACAATAGCCCATGGTTCCAAGTTGGATTCTGGGGACATTGCAGGTATTGTCATTGGTGTCATCCTGTGCAGCATCATCATTGTCCTTCTTTCTCTCTGCCTGGTGAAAAGATACGGCCACTTAAAGTCCTCCTTCTTGCGACAAGAAGCCTCTCGGAGTAAAAATTTTGAAAACAGCCTTTATGAAGCAACCCACAAAGACACTCTGTCCAAATTTGATGATGAGGTGGACGCCGTCAGTATCCTGGGCTTGGACAGCAGGGGTCACCATGTCAGTGTCAGCTACACAGCAAAAGACTGAAGTGTGTCTCTGAACCCTGCATCTGACTTAAGGACTATGGGGGACACTGCATCTTACATTCCCCTTGATGATGAGCTGGGAGCTGGAACTCAAACATAACAACAAAGTAACTGTCACTTCGCTCAGTAGCATGGACATGTTAATCAATATAAATAAGGCGTATCACAAATACAGTGGTTTTTTTATGTAATTTCATAATTAATGTTACAGTTTTGTAATCTGATAAATTGATGTTTAGTGTATTATTTTATCCCTGTTTCTTTTCGTTTGAACAAATTCCCAAAAACATATATGACAATTTTCTGTTATCAAGGCTATAATTATGAACAATCATTTTTTATATTAGAATTTTAAAATATGTTTCTTTTAATATAATAGTAATAATGTGTAACAAAACAATAACAATATGGTCTAAATACTCATTTATTGAAGTTTATATTTTATTAATGTCAGTCAAGCTTAGGTCTTACATTTGTTCATTTCCTGTTTTCACTCACTGTTAACTTTATTATTTGTACTTGTGATAACCAGTCCCTGTCAATATTTGTGTAAATAAACTCTTTCAGTGAGACCTAACATGCTAAAAGTGTCTGAAGAGTAATTGAATGTTTTAAAACATCTGTGTTATTGAACTTGTTGATGCCTGTCTTGTCATTGAGAAAGTACATGTAACATTTTTTAGTAAATTCCTTTCAATTTAGAACCAATTAGTATTTTAACATTCACAAAAATTGACATTTAAACAAATTATTTATTTGAAAATGTTTTATGAACTATACAAACACTTTCATTTGATTATTGCTTGATCATTTTAACTATTTCATTCACTTTTGTATAGAACCTTGCACAAAAGTAAATTTTAATGTACGAGTCACTCTTTTGTGAGTTTTCAACCATACTGCAAAAAAAACACCTTTTTTTTTTATATAAAAGCTTACTTTGAACTTTCTCTTTGTTTAATCATCAAAGTACAGGATGTGAATATAAAGGGTGTGTGTGTATGTAAAATAATCTTTCAATTTTCTGTATGATCCATAGCAAAAGAAGTTTCAGATTATTTAAATTGTTGGTTATTTGTTGTAGTCGTTTAATATTAGTCAAATTTAATTTATTTTGTGGTCATTTAAAAAAAAAATATTATTATGGAAAGTGTTAATAATTAATCATCATTCTATTCAGTGTATTATTTATATTTCAATATTACTGAATTCTTGTACACTCATACACTATTTATATTTGTATTCTTCATTTTACTTGTACATAATTACATAATAAAAATATTATTATGGAAAGTGTTAATAATTAATCATCATTCTATTCAGTGTATTATTTATATTTCAATATTACTGAATTCTTGTACACTCATACACTATTTATATTTGTATTCTTCATTTTACTTGTACATAATTGTTGCAGGGAATGAAATGTGGAGACATACATATATAGGCCTACTCTTTGCCTGATAACTTCAATACATGATTCATTCACTAGAACTCAAATCTAGACACATGAATTATCTATCTACACCAGGGCTAGAATTAGGTTTCCGATACAAGAATAAACTTTTTACAAGGAGAGTTTAATAGCTGCCAACACCCAGAGACACAAAGCTGATTTACACACTACTGAACATGTGTTGACACTTCGTGTTTAAACATTGTGTTTATCTATGTACTAATTTGTTTTGTTTTTTTCTACAAGCAATTTAATCTTGATAAACCAAAAAAAAAAAGTTACTGATAAAGTTTGCAAACTGTTTTCCTTAGTACATTGAAACATATTAGAACTGAACTATGTATAATTAATAATAAAGGACTGAAAAACAGAATTTTTTATTTACAATGTTCTTGTCAGTGGGTTGTTTAACACAACAGACATATACAATACTTCATTCAATATGTTAACTTTTGAAGATTCCATTGTCACTATAAAACATTAAAAAATTCAAATAAGTTTTGTTTTTACATTGTCACAAACTATAGCAAAGGATGTCTTTTGAGTGTACACATGGAAATGCTCATTCTTCATTAAAAACCCATACTATGTTTTTAACCCATGAAGAACTAAAAAGATAAACTGAGGCACCATTTAGCCCTAACTAGCACAGAGTAAAGCTAATGGCATCTGAACAATCTCTCACAAAGTTAGGACACACAGTTGTTGAGGCCATAAAAAAAAAAGCCCTGACAATAATTAATTAATTTGGTTCTAAAACAAAATTCTATTTCTTGTTTTGCTTTGGCAAATTTAGGATAGGATGTGCAAATAGCCTGTGATGAATTTAGATGGGTGTTAATTATCCATTTCATTGAACAACATTCTAGACTAGAAGAAAAATACTCGGTCTAAGTGTATCTATATCAGATTCTAGTTGTTTAACTCTTTCTCTCCGTAATTATTTTTCCACATTTTGGAAGGAATTCTTCATTTTGCTCATTACTATTTCACTACCCCTGTTATGATTGGGCTCTAATAGCTTTGTTCTTTATCAGAAAATGTATTTGGTATGGAATTAAAGGTAAATTCATGCTCTTTTTATATAGTTTAAAGTCAGGTTTTAAAAAATAACCATTAATTTAGTTTAAGGAGGTCAAAATCAATGATGGTATTGTCGATTAGGAGAGAGAGTTACACTGCTAAATTGTGTTTATTGATGTTATGGATCTCGTTATTAACGGTAAATAGAACCCAATTTTGTAGTAAGTTTTACTATTCCAGAATGCAACTATAATCTGTTGCTTACTTCAAATAAATATTTTATGCTTGTATTTTGGGTAACTAAAAAATGTTTAAAATATTGGTTAAAATAAGACACAAACAACTACAATGTGAAAATAATGTGCATTATCGTGGCAAAGGTTCCGACATTTAACTCAATCTGGCTACTTATTTAGACTACTTATCTCCCTTTAAAAAATAAACATTCTTGTTACACAATTTTTTTATCAGCTTTAAGATAAGGTTCAAACTGTGTCACACAATGACATGAAAAAATAGCTGCCTTTAAGCACAAGGTAATAGTTGTTCAACTGTTGTCTTAATTTAAAAATACCCGAGATAAACTGGTCAAAACCATGACAAAACACACATGCTATTGGGTAACAGATCTAGCCGAATCTTAATAGAAAAAAAATTCGCAACATGCCGCATTACATTACATAAATAAGAGTTAGGGCTTAAGTTCATAAGTCTCACAGTCATTGGTAGTCAGCTCATGAAGTTCCTTCTGAATCTTCACCAAATCTTCTTGCAGTTGTTGAATTCGTAATCTTCTGCTGTCTTGATGAGGAATGTTAGGATCGCCGCTTGCAACTTCCAGTCTCTCAGAAACGGAAGAAATAAAGTGACCCGATGTGCAAGGGAGACAAACGGCGTTTTTAACAGACGTTCCTTTTGGATGGATTTCAATCTGAGCTGCAATGTTATGACTTTGATTGGTGATATCAACTGGTGGCATTGTAGGAGCTGATGATGAGGCATAGCTTTCGTTGCAATACTGGGAATGTATGGAGTCTTCAAGGTCAGAAAAAGAGCTCAGCTCCTTAGAATCTGAGCAAGAAGCCTTGGAAAGAGGAGGCGATGAATTTCCTTCCGAGGAATGATACGGGGATGTCTCTGCAGACGCAGCTTGAAGATTTCTACAATTTAAACAAATGTCAGAATTGGACAAATCTTGTCTTTCTTTGTTGAAATCGGATACGAGGCACAGAGACGAAGTGTTCTTCGGGACGGCAGTCGTTGTAGCAGATGTTGACAAAATAAAGTTATTAGCTAGTGGAAGATCTGGCTTGTGTTGCAATGGACTGGGGGCACTCAATCTTCGGAGATTCTCCATACCCATCTTTCTATGCTCACAAGGCAAGAGGTGGTTTGTATCACTATGGCCGATGGAGGAGGAAAATGTAGTCAGTGGGCAGGTAATAGCTTCTCTGCAACTGGATTCGCTTGACGGCATTAGCTTAAGGTGCCCAGCCTCGCTGCCAAGCACAGGGATGCTGACGTCATAGCATGGACTGACACAGCCAGCAGACGATCCTGCCAGGCTCTCTGTGTCTTCCACGTTGCTATTGCTGTCCTCTTCTACCATCTCGATGTGAAGCTGGTGGACAGCAAACAGTTTGGCCTGCTTTGAGTTCAGCAGACGACCTTGCCAGCGATAATCCATACGGCGCCCCCTGCCGTCCAAATCGTCTCCCACAAAAGAGCTCTCTTTATGATTTGCATTGTATTTTAGGCTGCTTCCCCGTTTTAAGAAAACGTTTTTACTATTAAAAGTTTGTGTGGCATTATGTGACTTCGGCATTATAGAGTTTTCCAAGCCACAGTTTTCTGCTGCATCAGCTGAATATATATAAGACAGAGCATTCGAACAAGTATTGCCCTTTGGATAATTAGTCCCCCCTCGCCCATCAAGAACTTCAAAATCTGAATTGTGAACAAAATTAGATTCAGAGGAAGAAAATGGTAAAAAGGATCGAGGGGTCTCAAGCGACTGTCTCTTTTTCCTGACTCGGCTTCCTGCACCAATACTCCAACTTCTGGTTAATTTCTGTAAGGTACTTGAACCTCGTCTGCCCAATTCTCCCGCCTTAGAGCGCTTTTTGGTGACTGCTGCAGGTTTCGTAACAGATACAAATCCCATCTCTGTAAGAATGTCTTGCTTCTCGGTATAATCATACGTCATTCCTTCGCCATCGGAGATTGAGCTACATCTATAGAAGAATATAGACATATACGTGATGAGCTTTCAAAGAAATCGAAGAATGCAAGTCTATAAACATGCCAACTTAATAATAAACTATTTTAGCAAATTTAAATTTCTAGTTTAAAATATTTATTTTATAAAATAAATATTGTCAATTAATGTACCAAACAAATCAGTAAAAGACCTATTTAGCGATTTAAAAAAAAATCTCAAACCCAGACCTCGGCAGACATTAGAATGTCAACTAGCCTTATTAAAAACTGGGAAACCCTGCACTAATATCAAAAAAAATAAATAATTTTTTACCGAAAGTAGACTAGCCCATGATATTCTCTTACTAATAGGGTATGAGACTTTTAATAGTAACAAGCAGTACTTTTTTTGTAACAAAATAGGTGCGGTACTCATTGATGGGTTGCCTAACTTTTTACTAATAATATATTAATAATAAACGTTAAAATGCAAAAAAAGTAAAAATTTTTCCCCACATTGAGAAAGGTGCGGTACGCCGTACCGGTGCGTACCGTCACAAAAAAAGCACTGGTAACAAGACAAGTAAAATAAACAAAAATACTTTTTAAAAAAAAAGCAAACTATTAAAGAGTTAATTTGCATCAATAATTTTGAAACAATCATGTAATTAATTTTAGTGGATCAAAACTAATAATAATAAATTTGTGCGTTCGGAAATATTTTTATTAATTGTTGTTATTCAGCTCAATTTCCATGCTTTCAGCATTCACACTGCGATAAGGTCCAATCATATTTGTGGACAAGTGGGAGCGAGGAGTTTATAGAAGAAGGTTTCCGTGCAACCTTTTCAAAAGCTATTTTTAAAAAAAAGCTGCTCGAGTCTGAATTCTAACTCTAGGTCTACAGCCTTGTTTATGGAAGGCCGACGTGTTAGCCACTGAGCTATTCAAGTACTTATAAAAATAGAAAGTTTATAGTCTTCTATTTTTATTTTAAAATTTTTAGCGAACGAACTTATTTTTTTATAGAAGGCGTATTTCCTTTTAGCGTGGCACATTTTCTAAATTGCACAAAATTAATTGATTACAATTTATTGATTAACTAAGTCGTTGTTTTTTTTTTAACTGATTCGTGTGTTGTCATCGAAAAAGAATTAGCGTGCAGTTTCAACTTGATCCGAGAATGGGAAGTGAGAGAAATAACGTGTACAAGATTCAACCCAGACAGACAGACAGAGTGAGTTTGAAATAAATCACATTCCTTATATAATGGTTTTCGAGCTTACCAAGAAAAACTGGATATTAATAATGATTTTTTTTAGTGAAAATGGCTGTATTTTATATAATAAGCTTTAAAATGTTATTCTTCCAGTAGTATGAAGCACTACTAAGAAAGATACACCCCCAAGTCAGTGCAACTTACTAGATATTTTGATAACCTACAAGCACATATTAATTACGTTTTTCCCTTTTAACTTACCCATATCCTCTTTAAGGATGAGACATCAATGACGTTGTTATGGGGGATTACCCATATCCTCTTTAAGGATGAGACATCAATGATGTTGTTATGGGGGAATAAGCTCTTGGAAAGAGTTGCCAGTACGCTTTTTCAGCATCGCTAACATAACAGACCAAGGCAATAGTGCTTCATTATTCCTACCTGTCCCATTCTCGCGTATATCTTCTGTTCCTGTCGGCACTGGAGTCCTGCATCATGTACATCATCTCGCTCATCACACTGGGGTAATGCTCACAAGGCAACTCCAGCAGTCTCTCCAGCCTTGCTATCTTCTGGTCCAACTGAAGCGCATGCAAGCAAAAGTAGAAAGAAATCTGTAGAGCTCTTTCTTTCAAGGAGATAACAATATGGAAACTTGCAAGATTGGGATCTATGAGAGACAGCTAAAAATAGCTAGCTAGTTTTGTATTTCAGGTGTTCAGATTATAAGAAGTGTACTGTGTACATATGTTGGATATATCAAAAGATATTCGAGATTTTCTCAAAAGGCTGAAATCCTGTAAATGGTTATGAGCTCAATATATCCGGTGTACAAAGTAAAGTTAATGTGAATAAATTAGTTGTTTTTGTAAAGGTAAATTGATGACGCACGTGCACATTTTATTACTGCAGAATCAATTTTCTTTTTAGTTTGCTATTTGTAACTTTTAGTTGGCAATTTTCTAGTTTATTTCAGCGTCCTTGACATTGTTTGGTTCATCGCGAAAAATCTCTACTATGACCTTTTTCTTTGCATTTTAGCACTGTCCATTCAAATTTGTTAGTAATCTCCCAAGTAGCACAAATTTATTTTTATTATTTAGTTGACAACAATGATAGTTCACTCGAGCGTCCTTGACATTGTTTAAGTTTCCTAGTTCAAAATCTCTACCACTCTCTCTATATATATATTTTCTTACATTCTTCTTTAGTTTTGTTTAGCTAATGTCGTACGTGTGATAATACAATACTAGGACAGTGAAAGGATGAAACTGAAACAACTCAAGCAAACGTGAAGAAGGTAGAACAAATACATAAAACGAATATTCTAATTTGATTCGAGTAACACCATTAGTAAAATCAGAAACACTTCAGGACAGAAGAATAAAAAGTAAAGTAGCTATAATACATAAAACATTAAACTGGTGACTAAACCATAACTTACAAATAGAAAAATAAAACCGAATGACATAATCAGATAGAGGCACATTTTTTATTCAATAAGCTAGAAGGAAGCCATGCAAACGCTCCTTCTTCCCTAATGCCATTAGACAATAGAATGGGTTGTCTGAATCAGCCAGGAAAACCAAGGACTTAGCAGATTTTAAGTCATTGATTAACATGCATGTCTAGATTGACACATGAAATGGTAGGACGTAATTATTTTTTTTTGGAAGTTACATCTGTGCTATATAAGATAAGACAAAATTAAATTAACAAGCTAATACTAATATCGTTAGAAGCTGATTTCTCAACCTCTAACTACTCCATTTGGACTCATTACTTAAAGTACCTCAACTAGTTCTCTCTTGTAGACCCTGTTCTGTACTTCCGCTCTGTAATAAATCTCTTTCCGGTCATCGAAGACAAATCTCCTGGTATTAGAGTTGTCCACTAAAATGCCAGTACATGCAATGACAGGGTTCCCGCCAGATGTTACCAGAGCGTAAATCTGTGGTGTTTGGAGGGTTAAATGAAACAAAAAAAAATAGAAAGTCAAAAGTCGCTTAGAAGGAAAAGTTTGTCACAGTTTGTTAGTCAAGTTAATCAGCTTAAGTGTGAGGCCGATTTTTAGAGAAATACGGTGGGGGGACTGTGTGATTGTGGTCATGACTTGTATTTGTATATGTTTGTTTTAGAGTAAGTACAATGCAACCAAAGATATGCGTAATAGACGCACACAATGTCACAGACACACTTAAACACTGAGACACTCACAAACACACAGACAGAATCAATATCACACAGGCACTTAAACAGATATGCACTCACATGCAAACACACTTACTCAGAGAGAGACGCCAACACGCAAAGACACACACACAAACACAGAGACGCAGACACACTCATACAATCACATTAATAAAATCACATACAGATTCTCACACATAGAGACACAGAAACTTACACACAGACACACATAGACAAACCTTATCACATACAGACACACTATCATTCGTCACGTGGAAAGAGAAGTTACTTTGAATCCCTGTAGTTAAAGACTTTAATACAGTCAGATTTTTATGGCAATTCAACGTTACGTAAATATGGCCCTACAGCCAAACCATTACATGGGCAAGTTATTATCATTTTTATTGATTAATATTTGGTATTATATGTTGGACATAAGTTCAGAAACTTCCTGCAGGACGAAGCGATGATGTCGGGCATTGTTCGAAACATCGAAATAACAGTTCTAGGTACATCAATAATACCACTCGGCCTCAACTAAAACCAAACCAAAACCTGAATTTTAATTGTTACCGAACCCGAACTTCGCTTCTGTCAAACGAAACCGAATCGAAACTTCTTTAAGAGCGTAAAACATTCAGACTGCTAAGACTATTAAGCAGTGTGACTCTATGAGAATTCTCTAGTTATTCGAAGCATCAGGTCAAATTGAAGAAACTGGATCTAGGTTTATTAGTTACAGAAAAAAAAAGGGAAAAATCTTGAGATATAGAATTGTTTCGCTATCTCCATATATCCAGTTCTCATATTTTTAATGCCCGCTACACCATCCCATAAGTGACGTCGGTCTGGGCCGGTCTGAATCGATGGGGCTGTCTAGATTTAATTATATCAAAGAGAAAGTCTATTGACTGGAAGATTTCATTGTTAGTCAATAGATGACCCAAATCTAGCAACAAAAGGCTCTCCGAGGCGTCATTGACACTGGGCCTGTCTAGAGACGTGTCTATTTAAAGTGTACAGGTCTAAAATTATGGGATATATTCAGTTAGATGATCATTATATATAGTGCGCTAGTAGGTAGTGTAATGGAACGAGAATACAGAGTTTCTAGAATAATAGAAGGAAAGAAAGAGAAGAGAGAGAGAGAGAACAAGAGAAACAACAGAATACTTGGGGGAATACCTACACAAAGAGAGACGATGGAACTAATAGACACAGATACATAAAGAAACAACTCACACGCACACATATACAAATGAAATGTTGTTTAAATGCTAGAATGGAGATTACACATTTTAAGTCCATCTGTGTATGACCTAATTAGCTTCCTGGATAAAAAAAAATGGAAGAAAAATTAGATCAGATCTCAAACACATTAGTGCACTATATGACTCTATGATTTACTAGTCTAACACTGTCTCTAGCACGAAAACTGCTGCATAGGAATTTCAGTTATTTGTCACTTAGATATTGACAGGAAGTTTCTAATGAATTGTGTCCCTTTATTTCTTAATGTATTTTTGTTTTTGTTGTTTCGTTTTCTTTTTCTTGTATTTGAGGTCACCCAATTCAGTTCGCCTAGGGCTTTTCGGGCGTCCTTGAGTCCACCCAGCTCTAATGGGGAAAAGTCAAGGCGGTGGGTCGTTGTGCTGGCCACATGACACCCACGTTAACCGTAGGCCACATAATCAGATGACCTTTACATCATCTGCCCTATAGACCACAAGGTCTGAAAGGGGAACTTTACTTTTTTTTTTTTACAGGGCCTCCAATTACGCAATAAATAGAACTATCCAGGACTAAAGACGATTATTTAGTGATTTGGTTTGTGACGTTGTGTGAAAATATGAAAGACACACCATTTTTTAAATTTATTTATGTTTAATGTCTAGGTTACAAACGTGTCTGAAAAGAAGATTCAGTTTAACGTCCCCAAAGTTTTCATCAAGCTTGGGGAAACAATATTTTAGAAACTTTTGAGGTTAAATTGAAAACGGATAAAGGAAATAGTTGAACAATGCATGCATATGTGTTTTCAGTCCATTAATTAGTTTGAAACGCAAACAGAAAAACTAAATCACAACATAATGAAATCATTACATCACACTAAATCAGAAAATCACATCACATTACATCAAATCTCCTCAAATCACATCACATCAAATCAAATCACATCAAATCATACAGTAGTCTTGTTAAGCTAAATCTTTGAAAAAAAACAACATAGATGATACTTACATTTAGAACAAAGATCAAACAGAAAAGTTTAGAAAGGATTTATCTTCAGAACAAAGAGCAACTGAAACAGTTTAAAAGGAACTTACCTTTGGAACAAAGAGCAAACAAAGAGTGACTGTAGTGGACAAAAACATGAAGGAAGACTCCATGGCGTAGGCCAGTGTGGGCTGGCTGGACAGGATATTTGAGATGACCACAACACTGACAGACATGATGACCACATTATAGACATTCAGACCTGAAAGTCGTAAACAAATTTAGCCATTCTTTAGCAGAGTGAAAATTTTAATTAATTGACAGGCAAATAGAAGATTTGTAAATTTTCGAATAGACTTAGAACGCAAAAACGTTATATATTTTCCAGCTAAGCCAAAAGATACAGTCACGTGATCAGTGTTTTGTTTTCATCGGCTACTTCTTTTCTTTTCTTTTTTAGGATCTTCTCTCCCCAAAAATCTCTCTGCCATTCGCATTTTGCCAGTGATAAGGGAGGACGTGTCTCTAGGATCACGCATCAGTAATAGTGTCTCTAGGATCACGCATCAGTAATAGTGTCTCTAGGATCACGCATCAATAATAGTGTCTCTAGGATCACGCATCAGTAATAGTGTCTCTAGGATCCCGCATCAGTAATAGTGTCTCTAGGATCACGCATCAGTAATAGTGTCTCTAGGATCACGCATCAGTAATAGTGTCTCTAGGATCACGCATCAGTAATAGTGTCTCTAGGATCACGCATCAGTAATGGTGTCTCTAGGATCACGCATCAGTAATAGTGTCTCTAGGATCACGCATCAGTAATAGTGCCTCTAGGATCACGCATCAGTAATAGTGTCTCTAGGATCACGCATCAGTAATAGTGTCTCTAGGATCACGCATCAGTAATTTGGCAGTAAACAAAAGTGATGTTAAGCCAGTCCTCACTCTATTAGGCCTACCATCATTGTTTTCTTTCTTTCTTTCGTTTTCTCTCTCTCCCTCTCTCACTCCCTCCACTCTCTCTCTGACATGTTATCTATGTTCATCTCTCTGGCCTTTTTTTCTCTTACTTTTGACACATTCTCTCTATTTCTGATTCGCTCTTTCTCTCTTTGACCCTTTTTCTATAGATATATCGTGACAAATTGAAACCGTGATCGTAAAAAAAAGTTATCTAAACCAGTGTTTCCCAAATTGTCTTCCTCAGAACCCTAGTGTTCTGCGAGGAAGTGAATAGGTGTTCCACAAACTACTGGAATAATTAACTAGTAGACCACCAAGTGAATAAATGTCTTTAAAAAAATAAGCAGTGTCCCGCTAAATACACAGAATGTGCGAAGTGTTCCCGTTAATGAAAAAGTTTGAGAAACACTGGTCTAAACGGACTCTATTCTAAACACTAGTAAGACCTTGTGTTTCCCTCTAAACTATAGCTGGTCAACGTCCCATCCTCATACAGTGAAACCAGGGAAAGAACTCGAGACCCTAACCTATCAAAAAACAAAGTGGCCAATCCTTCTATATCTTGCATGTCATATTCTCTAATCTAATCAAAATTCAAAAGTAAAGTAGCAATTATGCATAAAACACTGAACCATAATCTTCAAATACAAAAACAAAATTTAATAAAATACCCAGAAAGACACAAAGTGGACGGCTCATGCCGAGACCCATATGCTAGGACAAATTTGTACAAATGCTCCTTCTTCCCTAGTGCTATTAGAGCATGGAATGGCTTGCCTAAGCCAGCCAGGAAAACCAGTGACTTGGCAGAATTTAAGTCATTGGTTAACATGCATGACTGAATGCATGACGCGTAGGACGTAACATCTTCTTTTTTGAAGTAACGTCTGTATTATATAAGATAAGAAAAAGAATCCATTGAAGACGTTCTTTCAAAAAGGAAGCTCTATATGTCAACCTAGTCACGAATGTTAAGACACTTAATAGCCCTGCTGAGTCATCGAATTTTCTGGCTGATTCAGGCAACCCATTCTTCGCTTTATTAGCACCAGAGATGGAGGAGCCCTTAGACGAATTATTCCTGGAAGAAGAAATGGCCTATATTTTTATCTTCTCAGTTTTTTTTATTGTATGTCATTTTTACATCGCACCACTTCCACTACAAATAAAACCAAGTCAAATAAAAAAAAAAGCATCCATTTCACATTACTATATATTTCTGTTACTTTATTGTTATCTTAAAGAAAAAAAAAACAGTTGTAAAAGACATTAGCCCCTGTTCCTATGTAGCTTAAACAATTTTTGTTTTCTATTTCCCTGTCCAATTTAAAATTCCCCGCTGACCTATATACTTGGAGTCATTGAGTGCAGGAATCTTGACACGTCGAGTCTCCCAGGCCATGTACACGCCAAAGATCAGCAGAAGACCCTTGTAGGCGTAGAATGCACCAAGCCACTTTTGTAAATGGCTGGAATGACATGTAGTCAGCTGTTCCTGGAAGATTAGATCTTCATCCTCTTCAGAAACCTGGCAGAATGCATACATAATTTAAAAGAATACATTTTTGTCTTCTTCAAAATCTGGAATACATTATAAAGCTGTATTAAAATTGATGTTAATTTCCCCCATTGTTGCAGGTGTTGTTAAGTGTAATTATAACTATAAAATTATTTTTTTTTTAAAGTTTGTATCATTTCAATAATCCACTTCTTTCTTTTACTTAAAATTAATCTTTTAAACTGCAGGTTTAACCACGGTTTAATCAATAAAAGTAACATGTTATGTTAATATTTATTTTAAAACATTTTTTTTTAACTTCAAGGAGGATAAACTCATACTTTCAGTTGGTTCATTTCTCTATACAAAAATAATGGCGTGTTATACCTGATATAAAGGTGTTTATAAATAAAAGGGCAAAGCGTCTTATCGTCTCTTTATATTATATATTATACATATTGATGAAACTATCGAAAAATCCGACAAAGCATTAGGGTTTATTAAAAGAAATTTCTATAAATCAAATAAGAACATAAAACTAAAATGTTATTTAACCTTGGTTAGGCCAATAATAGAATATGCATCCACTGTTTGGGACCCCTCAACTCAAGAAAACATTAAGAAACTGGAACAGACACAAAATAGAGCAGTGAGATTCATAACAGACGAATATTCACATTTGACTAGAGTAACACCATTAGTAAAATCACTAAATTTAGAAAGCCTTCAGGACAGAAGACTCAAAAGTAAAGTAGCAATTATACATAAAACACTGAACCATACATAATCTTCAAATACAAAAACAAAACTTAATAAAATACTCTGAAAGACAAAAGCAAACTTTGGTGGTGAACTTTGTCAAAAGCCTTGAAAAAATCTAGTAAAATAGCATCTATTTGTTCACTATTATCTAAACCTTTTGAAAAATCATCAATTAGTCCTATTAGTTGTGTTGGATTCCATGACAGTTTTTCATTTATTATAACACCTAGGTATTTTGCGTTTTTAGTCTGTGTTACTGGTTTGCCATGAATAAGATAAGTGGAATAAATTTGTTTCAGTTTTTTTGTTACTCTTAACAACTGACATTTTTCTGGGTGGAAAGACATGCTCCAATTTGATTCCCATTTCTGTAATTCATCTAATTCTCTTTGTAAAATATCTGTGTCTTGTGTTGTTTTTATTGTTCTATATATGATGCAATCATCTGCAAATAATCTGACTTTTGTTCCTGAACTAATGCAATTTGGTCAATCATTTATGTAAATTAAAAATAGCAGTGGACCCAAGACTGTTCCTTGAGGTACACCTGAGTTTACTGTAATTGGTGTTGATTTAGAGCCATTTATTATTACAGTTTGTTCTCTCCCTATCAGAAAATCTTTAATCCACTGATGCAGTGGACCATTAATGCCGAAATATTTTTTGTACAAATACTCCTTCTTCCCTAGTGCTATTAGAGCATGGAATGGGTTGCCTGAGCTAGCCAGAAAAACCAGTGACTTGGCAGAATTTAAGTCATTGGTTAATATGCATGACTAAATGCATGACGCGTAGGACGTAATCATCTTCTTTTTTGAAGTAACATCTGTATTATATAAGATAAGATAAGATATAACTGTAGACAAATATGGTTACGTAAGAGTGGTAATGGGTATTAGTAATCCACTACTAATAGAAGGCTTCCAATGGTTATGCGATGCGTCTAAAATAGTCTCTGACTTTTCACATGTTTTTGTCCCGCAGAACTTTCATAATTGACTGAAGAAAGTGAAGAAAAGTGAGTAACTCGCTTCAGGCATTCCAAAGCCCCACTGCCCTGCGGCTATACTTAAACATTGGAATAACTTCGGGAGTCAACCCTAAGGAAAAGTCAGGAGCCCGCAGGCTTTTGTCAACTTGCAGCACAATGCTGCACCCTGGCATAGCCTGCGACGCCACTGATCCTAAACTGTATTGGCAACTGCCGTTTCTTTGCGTGGAGAGGGGGAACATCTTTCTGACCACAGCTAATGCCCAGGCATTCATTTCATTTCTATGAGATGATCCATATTGGCTTTGCGACAGAATGGGGCCATGGTAGACAAATATCCATCTTTTAAAAACACTTCATTGAGAATAAACCAATTAATGAAGTGATCTTTCTGAAATTGGAATCAAATGTGTTGTCACGCAAGACGAGTTTATGTGCAAATAATGAAAAAGTTCAAAATAAAAGATTACGTTTATAGTCTTGCTATTTTTAATCCTGACAAAAGTGTGAGTCAATTGTAATAGCAAGAAATGAAAAAAAAAATGTGTTAGAAGGTTATTTTTTAAGAAATAATAATGAGAGAAATGCGATACAAAATTTCCTTTCTTAACAACAGCTTAAGCAAAATATTTTTATTTAAATTAAAAAAACAAAGCTTATATCTATGAGGAATAATCGCAAAATCACTGCCATATCTCTAAATACTAAAAGGTATAATTCCCTTTTTCTATATTAAGGAAAATCAATTAATTACGGCTGGTTGTAGTTCTGGCCATATGACGCCCTCGTTAACCGTTGGCCATAGAAACTGATGACCTTTACATCCTCTGCCCTATAGATTGCAAGGTCTGTTAGAGGATCGTCACTAAACATTAATTGATTCATTAATTGGTTAATTTTTGTATTGATTCATGTATTGTTATTGACTATGAATAATGTACATACTCAGCCCCAAAGATCACCGTAAACGGACAGCCCCTTAACTTGGTAGACCACTTCACATATCTAGGTAGTATAGTATCATATGACGCCTCACTTTCAAGGGAAGTTGATAACCATCTGGCCAGGCCAGTAGCGCTTTTGGATGCCTTCAGGCAAGAGTTTGGCGGACCTAATCGCTACGTCTGCCTACAAAATTTAATGTCTACCAGGCAGTGGCTCTCTCAACACTTCTATATGGCTCTGAGACATGGACACTATGCAGGAAACATCTAAGACTTCTTGAGCGCATTCACCAAAGATGCTTGCGCTCCTTCATGGACATACGGTGGCAAGACCGCACTACAAACAGCGATGTGCTAGTATGTATAGAGGGACTTCTTTTGGTCCGACAGTTACGCTGGGTAGGGCACGTATCCCGTATGGGATACGAACGTATGCCAAAGGCAGTCTTTTTTGGTGAGCAAAAAAAAGGTGGTCGACGTAACGGAGGCGCCCCACGGAAACGCTTTAAAGACCAGCTTAGGCGCAAATTTGCCTTTACTGACATAGAAGAGAGCACCTGGTTGCATGCCGCCTCAAAAAAGGACAGCAGGAGGTCACTCACGAAGGCCGTGGATACACATTTGAGACCAAAAGAAAATCGGCTTCCGAGGACAAACGCAGACTGCGAAAAGAAAATCTAAATTGACCACCTTATGACAATGGTTATGCTTGCCCTGGATGTGGCAAAATATGTAGATCACAGCTGGGGTTGCGCAGCCACGGGAAATAATGCATTCCTCACTAATCTCACTAAGACAAGCCTTATTATTTTTATTAATTATGCAAAAATTCAACAGATCCGAGAATGAGAAGTGGGAAAAATAACAAGTACAAGAATTTTATCAGACAGACAGACAGACGAATTGAGTTGATATGATTTAATATAGGTAAGTAATTTGGTATCACAAGCGTATTTTAGAAATGTTATATAATGTTATATATATATATATATATATTAGGGTGGTTCAAAAAAGTTTTTTTTTAGTAACTTGTAGTGCTTTTTGATTTTTCAGTTCTATGTCATGAGATAATGAAATAACAACAAAAACTGAGTCATTCTATCATCATTTACTTCTGCCTCATGAGGATTAAAAATGGTGATAACTGCCGACTTTCTCGTTTTTGTATCATTAAGCCAGAAAAATGTTGAGGTTTCCACATTGAAATTATAAATGTACTGAGAGTTCCAAACAGTCAACAAAATGTTCACAGACTCTGAAAATTAACATTCATTCAGTAATCAGTACTGCCTAATTGGATTTGAAAATTACAATAACGGCCTTTTTTCGTTTACGCAACATAAACTCAGAACAATGTTGAGCTTTCAACAATTAAAATATAAATGCATTGCACACAAAACCAGTTAAGTAACATAAAACACTACAACACTGTTCATTGTTCATTCATTGATTGAGTGTTGCCTTCTTTGCATCTGGGTACTGTTTACGGTGTGACTCAACAACCTGATACAAGTACTGCTTTTCATCTTCCTTTTTTGTTAATGACTTGTTGAAGTTGGTTGCCAATGCAATGCCTCGCTCTGCTGAGTCATTAACAACTTTTAGTGAATGGGCAACCACCTTTGCGTGTAGGTACGCTTCCAGCTGTGGCCACTGCTCAACAGGCAAGTTCAGAAACAATTTGTCGAGATTCAAGACCTGAAAGAAGAAGTGTGATCTGCTTCCAATAAAATAATCAAGTTTCTTATCACCGAGTTCTTCTTTGCTAGTGTATTTGATTGACCTTTCTGAAGATGTTTCATGTTCGCTGGCAGTTATAAGACAAGATGCCATTCTTGTCTTGACCTCGGCTGAAAAAAGGTCAGAAAACAGAGCAAGTGGCATGAGTTCTTGTCCCAAGTACCATAGATGGCGTCCAAGTGCCGCAATTCCTGTGTCTGCAATGATCTTGGAAGTGGTACGATAGTTGGTGAGGCTTTGAATAAGAGACAGATCGTTTATAGGAGCATCACAAGGTGATGTACAAGATATCCACGCTTTGACACACACCAATGTTGTGAACAGTCCAAATTCTAAGCATATTGTGCTCTCATGTCGACTGAGCTTAAACTGTTCCTGAAACAAATTCAGTTTCAGAACATACAGCAACTGTGACATCCATCTGGCATGATGGAAAGCCCCAGGTACACGGAATCGAATGCCACGTGGTGGTGTCTGTCCCAGAAAAATCATGGTCAGCTCTAATAATTCCCTGTAGTCTTCTCTTGGAATTGCTCCCCTGTTACCAGTCAAAATGTCCTGACAGAATTTCAATATTTCCTGTTTTAGCACTGCTAGACTTTCAGTCATTAGGAGGGTGTCTGCACATGGTTTGTACGCCACTTGGTCAATATTTGGCCAAAATTCTTGAAATCTGCGAAATAATATCACATTTGGCCCTGATGTTGGGCCAAACACCTTTTTAAAAATGTCGCTGCATAGGACTTCAAGGATGTGGTGTCGCAAGCCAACCATAGCAGTTCTTTGCCTAGTTTTTGCTCCAGTAGCACACATGTGCCATTGAGATGGTCGGTGTTTGTTGTATCAAATGACATTCCTGCAATGCTGTTAGTCAGCTCCCAATCAAGGATGGTTTCTGCTGCAGCTTTGGCTATTTGCTCACCTGTTCCTTGTACAACTTTTGGAATAGCCAAAAGCTTTTCAGTTGTACGACCTGTTACAATGATTGCTACGCGATCTTCTTTTCCTGGACCGCCAGCTATTGAAGGAAGCAATTTGCCATCGAAATGTATAACCAGTGGGCCATCTCTGTTGAATGCAGACTTCACATCACCAGCTGCTTGAATATGACGCTTTGATCTTGTTCTTCTGATGCTGCTGACAGACAAGGACATACCTGATGCATTTTGCCCATAAGTCGTAGCTGCTACATGTAGAATTTATGCAGCATCTCGATTGCTGACACTTGTACAATATAGTGCTGCAGCTAACTGTGGACTTACAGCTTCATTTGCAGATATTTTTGCACGCTTTTGCTGTGTTTGATCTTGTGTGTCTGAACTGTGTGATGATTTGCATTCAGGATTGTAGTCACTGAGTTCTGCACTACTTTCTTCATCAAGATCACTAATGTCATTGGTGTCACAATTATTCAAACTTGCCGATGCTGGTGCACTTGCCTGAGCTAAATCATTTAGCCTCCTGTCTTCTTTGGTCCTCAGTTCAGCTTCTCTTTGTACTCTTACTGCTCGTCGACCTTCTACTGCTGTAAGCTGCTGGTCTATTTTACCCATGACATACTTCCTTTCTGTGCTTTGATCAACCAGAAAAACCCTATCTTCTTCAATTTTTATTCGGTTCATCGCATCATGATGAGCAATATCAAACAGGCCATTCATATCTGCTTCAAAATTTGACTCCCTTGCCATCTGAGCTGTGCCACCAAGGGTCTTATTGCCACAGACAGTTCTGTGTTTATCAACAAGAAGTTTTAGCTTGTGGATAATATTTCTTTCTTCAGCTGATGGTACTCTTGCTCTGGCCCATATCTCGCAAACCTCTCTAACAGTAACTGTAATTGATTCAGTTTTAGACAGTTTTTCATTATTGTGATGATGATAGTAGACTTGTAAAACTTCTCTAGTTGTTGGTAGCATATTTCCATTAAATAACTGTACTGTTTCGCCAATCAGATGAACATATGTCTGAGATCTTGTAACAGCCATTTAAAAAATTGTCTCTAATAAATCAATAGCCAATACCTCCTAGAAATAAATGAAAATTAAGACAAATATTAAAAACTTGTAGACAGTAAAATCAAAATGGAATTGTTTACTTTTTTAAAAGTTAAATATTCTTTGTACTTGCAAAAAATAAGTAACAGTTGACCAGTCTTCAATTTAATCTTTAAGCTGGAAATAATATCGATTTTTGGGACCAAACAAAAAGTTCAGGTGCTTTGAGGCAGTACTAAATTAACTTCAAATGGAGTTATATTTTATATTTAAGGTCTCTGTAGCACAGGTAACACAATTTTTATGAAGCACTAGCAATTTTTCAACTTTTATTTTTTACCTATGCATTGTGAACCACCCTAATATATATATATATATATATATATTCCGTCCATCGTGGTCCGATGATGACCATTTTTGTCATCCAGGGGGGTTGAGGGCTTTGCATTGTGGTTTAGTGCCTCCTGGTGGTGAGACCAATGTGAACCCAGAGTGTTTGGCTGCCTCTCTGGGTAGGTGGAGCTAGGGTCATCGGCCATGCTGCTTTTTTTTCTCTGATGCTTTTCTTCTGCCAGCGCCATTCTCTTGTCCTCTGCAGTTTGTGTGTCAGTTTTCACATCGCTTTGTCGTGTGCTTCCGTCTCCCAGGAGGCAGCAGTGTCCATGCTGAAGGCTTTCAGAGACCCATGGAGGGTATACCTGAGGCGTTTTTTTTTTGTGTCCACCTCGTGGGAGTTTCCATTTCTTTTATTAATCACAAAGGAGTCTTCCATTCAGCAGACGTGGCCTGCCCATCGCAGCTGAGACTACATCAAGATTGTATGAATGCTTTGCAGGCCCGCTCTTCTTAGGACTTTAATATCAAGTGGTTGTTTTTTTTGCTATTTGACATCCTGTATTTTTGCTAAGACAGATCATGTGAAAGTGGTTCAGTTTTGTTTTGTTTTTTTTGCATGTCCTCTGTATACTATCTACTTTTCTGAGGCATAGAGCAATGTATGGAGAATGCCAGCTCGGTAGAAATAACCCCAACTTTGTGCTTTGTGGTAATATCTCGTCTATTCCAAACAATATTAGTAAAGTCACGTTCCCCCTTTCAGACTTTGTGGTCTATAGGGCAGATGATGTAAAATTCATCTGTTTCAGTGGCCTACGGTTAACCAGGGTGTCATGATGCCAGCACAACGACCAACCGCCTTTACTTTTCCCCAAATATAGTCCCCATTAGAGATGGGGGGTCTCAGAGGCGCCCTAAGATCCCGAAATTATAAATCATTCTTCACCAAGATTCGAACCCGGGACCCCCCCGGTTCGTAAGCCAAACGCTTTACCGCTTAACGCTCAGCCACCGCGCCTTCCAAACATTTGTAGTCAGTCTAACAAATGATACAGTGACCTTGGCGATACGCAAGTCGATTTCATTTTTCATGTTTTCGTTTCGGGAGTAATGTCTATGAGTTTGAGATCACCAAATAAAGTTTCGTAATGCCAACGTGTTTCTGTTACACATGTATGACATGTTGTTTTAAGATGTACTTTTAATACCAGGATCAACTGCCAATATATCGCCCCATTCCTGAGTATATTTATTTCATCTAGATCACGTGATCGGTTACTTTTATCATCGAGTTTTCCAAAAATTGTTGCTATATCTGAAATTGAATTGGATTTTTTTTTATATGGCATCCAGACAGGGCGCCGAGGGAGGGAAGGGGAGGGTAATAGAGAAGTGGGTTGGAAGAACGGAGTGGTGGGGGAAGTCTTTATTTCCCTGTATCGTCGCTTGACCAAGTTGACCAAAGTTTAAAGAAGCAGAAGTCAGGAAATTGATTAGTTGGACCAACTGACTTCCCTTGAATCCATTGGCTCTGATAGTGTGTTGGATTGGCGTAAATCCCAGCCCACTTCCGGTGACTAATACGATTGGTGGTATTAAAATTCAAGCAAGAAGGCGTTCTTGACACCACATTGACTTGTTGTGGCTACCTACTTGCCTGGTAGCCATGGCTTCATTTACGTATGTTACATTAGTTGAGCGCATAAAAAAATGTTTTAAGTCTGCGACACAGACGTCTCGACACAGACATCAAGATCTTCTAGTTAAATAATGACTACTGAACTAGCAGAAAAGAAAACGACATTGTGACAGCTCGTGTTGCCCACTATCTCATCCCGTAGACATCATGTACTAATGTACTCATTATGTGAGCATCATGTACTAATGGACTCATAATGTGAGCATCATGTACTAATGTACTCATTATGTGCGCATACTGTACTGGTGTACTCATAATGTGAGTATCATGTACTAATGTACTCATTATGTAAGCATCATGTACTAATGTACACATAATGTACTAATGTATTCATCATGTGACATCATGTGCTAATGTTTTCATCATGTACACATCATGTACTTATGTATTTATCATCTACTAATGTATTTATCACCTACTAATGTATTTATCACCTACTAATGTACTAATCTTGTACACACCATGTATTAATGTAATCATCATGTATACATCGTGTAGTAATGTACATGAGCGACTGATTTGGTTGTAAGCATTCCGGACTGCCGTTATGATGAGTTTAAACCCTGCCCCTGACAGGAGGCTCAAGCTATTAACAATCATCTCTGATGAAACATTCGAAATTTTATAAAACAAAAAAATTATGCATACCTCATGTACCCATTATATGCACGTAATGTACCTTTATAAATTGGAGTTCACAATCGTTCTGTATATAAAGGAGATCTGCAGGTGCAAAAGCTACTTCGCTAAAGTAAAAGTATGCATATTTTGTGCGCTTAAAAAATAAATTTCCTCTGTTTATGTGGACTGTGGTTAACGAGGGCGTCAAGTGGCCAGCGCAACGACAAACTGCCTTTACTTTTCCACAACTAGTGTCATGTACCCATTAGAACTGTGTGGACTCAGAGACTCGCAAAGATCCTGATATTAAAAATCCAAAACTTCACCAGGATTCGAACATAGGAACGCTTACCGCTCAGCCACCGCGCCTCCTGCACATAGCATTTTGTGAGAGCGTCTTCAAAATGTGCATGGAAACAAAGTCTAAAAAGAGATACCATAGCGTCTTTTAATAAAAAAAATAGTGTCTTGACGTGGAATCTAAGGTCACTGTTGTGATAGCAATTTAGTGAAGAACTTACTTATATGCAACGCTATTTCCTGGTACGACTGACTCACAGAGCCCGCCTCTGAATTCGCGTATAACATTTTATTGTTTTTTCTATTGTTATTTATTCAACTTGCATATTATGATGTTACAGTTGCTTCAATGTCGTTATATACTGTTCGAATTTTCACCAGAAATACATTACGTAATTCAATTTTTAGTTTAGTTTAAAACAGGTTCTTTATATATATATATATATGTCTAATAATCGAATTTATATATATATATATATGTCTAATAATAGAATTTATATATATATATATATATATATATATATATATATATATATATATATGCGTTTATTACATTTTCAATTTAACTTTAACTCACAACCTCTTCTTTACCTAATATTATAAGATAAGATAAGATAAGAAAAGATAGTTTTATTGATCCAATCAAATGGAAATTCAGTTTGACTACAATTGACAACATCAGCGTAACTACTGTACAAATAGAAAGACAAACAACTAGATTAACATAGTGGACATCATTGTGAACTTCAAGGGCTTAGACTTAGTGGGCTAACTTAATGAGCTAACTTAGTGGGCTAACTTAGTGGGCTAACTTAATGAGCTAACTTAGTGAGCTAACTTAATGAGCTTACTTAATAAGCTTACTTAAAGAGCTAACTATGAGCTAACTTAATGAGCTAACTTACCGTATACCCCTTCCCCCTTTTCTCTATTCCTTTTTAAAACCCCTCACTACAATGTGGGGTAACTACCTCCCCCCCTCCGCCCCCGGTTCGCACAGTCTCTCCTACTTCCTACCTCAGTGGTCGTGTTGGAGACGAGTCGACTCATGGGATCCACCAGTACCCAGACCAGCACCAGAGTTGAGTCCACTGCCAGCAGCACACCAATGATGACCAGGAGGTGCGTGTCTTGAATAAGCTGCCAACATTAGGGATTTCATAAGATAAGATAAGATGAGATAAAAGACTCGGTTTCGCTTTGGAGTACAAGAATGAATCAAGACATAGCAATTTTCATGGTTCTACTTTTTACAGCTTAAAAATAATTCTGTGGAAATCTGGTCATTTCTAAAGCATTTAAGTATTTAGAGCAAAGCAGCCCTTAAACACGCCATTCTATACTTTAGGTCACGTGTTTAATTTTTTAAAAATGTAAATTTTGGATCGATAGCAAAGTATTCGACTGAAATATTGGGGATTGAAAATTCTCAAACAAAAAATAATCACAGTAATCTGCCCTTTGGTTTTATAAGATCCGATTTCCATTCTTTAAGCCAGTGTTTCTCAAACTGTTGAGCGCGCCTTCTTCTTAAGGGAGCGCGACGTCCTAACAAAAAGGAGGGGGCGCAAAGCCTGTCACTTCAATGAGCAAAAAAAAAAGTATTTTCATTGTACTTATGAATCCTTGTTTGAACAGTAACCAAGTAAAATGACATCATTACCAAAATTAATATAAGTTAAAGACTTCTCACTTTTCCACTGAGGAATGTTTCCCTACCTTTGATTTGACCAGTCCATGGTGAGCACGGATGAAGATTTGATGGACTCTAAAAGTCTTGGCAAACATCGCCCCAAATGCCAAAGAGAATCCAGCGGCTAATAAAAACGCCCTGACCTGTAAAAAAAATAATTCCTACAATATTAAACTTTGACCTCGGTAAGCCTGGAGAACAGACTTTCTGCTTTTTTTAAAAAAAAACTTTCCAAGGCAAATCAAGTATAAGGGCTACACGGATATTAAAAGTTTTTTTTTTACAGCAAAAAGCAACACCGCAACATCCCTTTCAATGATATTTTGTTTAAAACAACTAGAATCCTTAATTGTGCAATTTAAAAAAATAAATAAACTTGCAGCCTGAGTAGTATCACTTAAGATGAAAATTTTAATTTGGATTTTGTCGACGAGTATGGCTTAAAAAGAATCTATGCATTGTTATTGTAGGCTGTTAGTTTAAGTTGGTTCAAAGTTGAAGAGTGTGTATGTTAGCCGTCACAATTACAAAAGCCTAAACAAAGTCCCTAATCGAAATGTTTGCCCACTGTTAGAGTTGAGTGGGTTGAGGGATATCCGAAGAAGTTCGAAATTAAAATCTCCAGTTTTCACAGGCATTAGTTCACAAGATTTGTTGGTTAATATCATAATATGCCACGCGTTTCAGTAACATACGTTGATTTTGTTGACACCATCATTTACATCGTTTAAAAAATAATAAAAGTTAATAAAAAAACTATTAAAAAAAGATTCCAAGGTAGATGACTCCCCCCCCCCCTTTTAAAACATTGTTTACAATATTACATCACCATTCAAATTTTTAAACAATCGTTTGTATCATAGTATCGTTTACACTCATTATTAAGTCTATTGCATCGCAATTTACATCAGTTATACATCATCTGTCGAAACGGATTACATCATCACTTTCGTCGTCTGTAACATTGTTTACAGCATCATTAACATCATCAATATCATTCGACATGCGCTGAAAGTCATATATTCTTTTCCATTGTCACTGCTTAGTAAATAACACAGCTAGAATTTTTCTAGTTTATCAAATAGTGAAACAGAATGTACTAAAATTCGACCCTAAGTCTAGATAAGGTTGTCCACTCACTGTGCAAACAATGGGGAAGAGTTCTTCGTTCAACATTCGGTCATCCAGACCCATAATGATGACCGCCAGATAGACCAAGATACATCCAATCACTGCAACGTTGTTTAGTATTGGACTTGACAATTTGATGTACCTGCAGAGAACAAGCTGTAGGAAAATCTCTACCCTTATCTTTTTTTTTTATTGTAAAGCTAAATCTATAGATATAACTTTATAAAGTTATTATTATTATTATTATTATTAAGTTATTATGGCACTGCTAGGGTAGAGTTTCGCTAAAGAGAAACAAAATTCAATGTAGTCTCTTTATCAGTGTCCATTTTCTGGTGATGTGGCAGGTCAGCAGCTGTACCGCCCTCTAACATGACAGACAGGCATCGAGAATCTTCTTATGAATGTTAAGGGTCTCGAGGGTATCTATGAGGTCAGTTGTCATTATTATTATTATTATGAAACGTGCTTATAATTTTCTAGCGCAGTCAAGCGTAAGTTCATTAAAAGGAATCAATTCATTGTCCCTTTAAGAGTGCTCATTTAGCAATTGTATTCTATGCTCATTTAGCAATTGTATTCTATGCTCATTTAGCTATTGTATTCTATGCTCATTTAGCAATTGTATTCTATGCTCATTTAGCAATTGTATTCTATGCTCATTTAGCAATTGTATTCTATGCTCATTTAGCAATTGTATTCTATGCTCATTTAGCAATTGTATTCTATGCTCATTTAGCAATTGTATTCTATGGCTGGACTGCAGCAGTAGCCGCTTTCTGAGAAGGTGAAAACATTTCTTATTTTAAGTTCGCTATATTGTAAAAGTTCATCTCAGGTTTCTCTAGTGGACAGTTCACGAATGTGTCATGTGGCCAGCCCAACGACCAGATTTTAGCTTCCCAAACAAAAGACATTTTGAATAAAAGAAAAAAAAAAGAAATTCAAAATCCCTGTAGCGGATTCAAACCCGAGACACCTGTGTTCGGAAGCCAAGCGCTTAACAACTCAGCCATCACGAAATGAGATTGGCCATATTGTGTTCACGTTGCACATTTGAGTTTAACATTGACTGTCTTATAATTTGCGAGCTAAAATTCTATGGCCATTATTACAAGATCTTCGGGGCGCGCAATGACCGTCCTACAGGGAACAGTACCAGGAAAAAGAAGAAGAGGCATTGTAGAAAGCGATATAAGGACAACATCAAAGAATGGATGGGCCTAACATTGAAAGAGGTTCTAACCAAGGCAAAAGACAGAGAGGAATGGAGAAAGGTGTTCGACGAATCTTGCATGGTGCCCCAACGGTCCAACAGACTAAGGGATAGGTAAAGGTAAAGGCTTTATAATCAAATCACTGATATGTAAATTAAAACATAGACGAGGCATACTTGAGTTTCCTATGGTACAGGTTGTAAGTGAGAAAACACACTGCCATGACCACGCCCACAACACAGAGACCAGATGAGGTATAAAACACAAACATGTCAATAGTTTTAGGTCTGGCCACCACAGTCTGTTCGTCTTTAGGAACACGGTCATCTGAAACAAAAAAAAAAGAAAATAAAACCCGAGTTTTGTGTTCAAAGTATGTAAAATGTTTGTATACAATTTACTCAATAGAAAGCATTTACTGGGGCTAGAAATAGAAAATAAAAGGGGAGAGAAACTTCTACCATACTAGTTACATGACAAACATATAGATCAGGTGTTCTCAACCTATGGATCGCGACCCCCTTGGGGCTCGGTTGACGATTTGCCATCGAAAATATGGATTGTTATTGTCTACTCTTCTATTGCTGTATGTGTGTGTGTTTTGGAGGGGGTCGCGGCAGAGTGGGGGAATATAAAAAGGGGTCGCCGAGCTTAAAAGGTTTAGAACCGCTGATATAGATCTATGTCTCCTTGTTTATATGTTACCATTAGCGAGGGATTCGTGAATCTAGTTTTATCTAATTATCTAAAGATGATCATGTTGTTGAAGCAACAGGAACTAGAATGGCATTTACTTACAGATTATTTCAAAAGAGCCTTCTTGGAGTGGTTATATTTAATAAATAAAGCATCAAAATTTCATTACCTCTAAGTATAATTCTGGGAGCTTGAGGGGAAAACTGGGCAAACCGGTGATGGAATTTTAAAAATAGTTCTACAGCAGACGTCACGGTCTCATCTAAAGTCGTCGATCTTCAAAGAGACATTTAATCTTTGGGAGTTCAAAATAGTTCAGATACACTGCGTCAGCTCCATCTATTTCCTAAGCGACTTTTGTCTATGTATTAGAGGCGCTATTATAAAGCAGAGTTCTGCTCTATGCATTACTTGTTTATAAAGTATTTCATGAGGCGACTCTAAGAATATCAAGAAACTGTGAAAAAAATCGGTACAAGACCAGTACAAGAAAATTCGAATCCGTTTGTTGAGTGCTTCAACTAAAGTCTGGTAGATGTACTACAACCTATATTCACAAGGTATTAAAGGCTACACTCACAAAGTATAAATGGCTACACTCACACGGTATTAAAAGCTACACTCACACGGTATTAAAAGCTACACTCACAAGGTATAAATGGCTACACTCACAAGGTATTAAAGGCTACACTCACAAGGTATTAAAGGCTACACTCACATGTATTAAAAGCTACACTCACAAGGTATAAATGGCTACACTCACAAGGTATTGAAGGCTACACTCTCACAAGGTATCAGTTAAAGGCTACACTCACAAGGTATCAGTTAAAGGCTACACTCACAAGGTATCAGTTAAAGGCTACACTCACAAGGTATTAAAAGCTACACTCACAAGGTATTGATGGCTACACTCACAAGGTATTAAAGGCCTCACTCACAAGATATTGAAGGCTACACTCTCACAAGGTATTAATTAAAGGCTATACTCAAAAGGTATTAAAGGCTACACTCCCACAAGGTATTAAAATCTACACTCCAAAAAGGTATTACAAGCTACACTCCAACAAGGTATTAAAAAGCTACACTCTATTAATTAAATGATACACTCACAAGGTATTTAAGGCTACACTTACCTTTCCAGTAGATCTTACGACAAGACTCACAAGTGAAGTCCAAATAATTGCTACCTGGTTGGTGAATGGCTACTTGAGTAAAGTTACCAGCTGCAGAGAACATGAGGGAACATTGTAACTGCATGCCCACTTTGAGAGTGCATGGGGGAACATTGTAACTGCATACCCAGTTTGAGAGTACATGTAATCCAGATTTAGTTCTTGCTTGTACATATGAAGGACGGAGGCGATGTTTCCTCATTTTGGACCTCCCCAGCCAAAATAATATAAGTTTCCAATCATACGCTTTCCACAATGTAAATTGTAAGATATTTTTTTTATTTAAAGGTTCCTGGGACATACTCCATCCAAATATGCATTTACACACATTCAGATGTTTCATTGTATCAATGTTTGAATTGGAAATAAAATCTCTTTCGTCCCACTTTTCAGAAGTCATCTAAAGCGTATAGTGTCATCAGAAGGGAAGTAGTAGTGGATTCTCATACAAAATATTAACATTATTAACTACTTCTAAACCAATACAGAAACATAGAAAAAGAAGAAAAGCAATAGGGAGAAAAGTGTCGGCCATACAAGATAACTTATTGAAAAACGTAAGAAACTGAAACTAAAATTTTTGGAAGAGATTCGATAAACATAGAGAAACGAAACAATGTCAAACTGGGAAGCTTTTTTTTAAAAGTAATTTTAAAAATGTGTTGTTGTTGTTGTTTTTTCTTCGATGTTATAAACATATTTGCCAAACTTTTAACATGTTTATACCTCACGTGACTTGTATTCTTGAACGAAGTATGAATTATGTATTTCCACCAAATCGTCAGTAAAATAAAAATGTAAAAAATACAATCACAAAGACGTACCTTGTATCTGGTACACAGCTGTAATACCCTCACGACCTGATCCTTTGAATGACACAGGGCCCTGAAATTCAAAGATATATAGGACATATGGAAGGGAATGATGCATAGCCCTAGACCGCACTAGATGGACAGAGACATTGACCAAGAAAGCTATGGACAGCGAAAAAACATGGACCTCAACTCTGGAAGAAAAGCGTGCCATGCGTAAAATGGCTAGCTCCACTACCACCAAAACGAAAGCCACCCTTAACCTGCGATATTTGTGGACGGGAGTGTCTCTAAAAAAGGGCTCAACAGTCACATGAAAAAGTGTTCGAGATGAACCATAGTCGCTCTGCGACTGAAGGAGGACATTTACTGGACATATGGAGAAACATTGTTAATCATAAATATATCTTAGTGTTTAATTCATTTTTCTAAAGGCTCTTTTTTTTTATATTCCTAATACTTCTCCGCATGCAGTCTAAGCTACCATTCAAATCTCATCATAATGTGATATCTTATTTTTTTGCCAAAGAAATTTAAGAATACGATTTGAAAACATTTTTTTTTACAAGGTCTAAATCTAAACCAGTGATGGGCATACTACGGCCTGCCGGCCAACTCCGGCCCTCAGAAAGCTTATGTCGGGCCCGCCATAGGTTTTGCAAAAAATAATTTTCCTCACAATGAAAAAAAAAAAACAGTTTTAAAATCCTTGTAATAAGTCGTCTATGAATTACTGCTTTTTGCTTCAGACGACTTGATTTTGAAACTTGCACATGCGCAGTCAGCGATGTTTGATGCTCAGAATTTTGTCTGTGATTTTTTAATCTTTGTATACTTGTGGTCAGCTTTCTTTTTTTAGTAATACTGGTGCAAAACAAAAATGGTGTCAGAAGAAGAATGACGAATGAAAACCTCAGTTACCTCTTCAGAAAACTACGTTCCATTAGGAACCGAATTATGACAAATAATTATCAAAAAAATCGCAGTATAATACATTGCAACAGTTTAAATTTCATATTCTGATATAAATTTCTGTATTTTTTTTAAATTCAAAAAAATATGGCACGTCAATTATTTTTACTTTCAGTTTTTGGCCCGCTCCTGAGCTAATCTGATCTGGAGGTACGTAGCCTCGTTCTAAAGGAATCCAGGAGGAATGAATCTCAATATTACAGTGTTTGTATTTTTTTTTACATGTAGACCTATATTTTATTAAGTTAATTTTATTAAACTTTCCATTGTTTATAGCTTTTTTATTTTTTTCTCGAGGCTACAAAAAAAATAAATAACTACAGATCGACATTTTATTATATGGACTCAATCCTTAACTTTTCAATCAGATGTGACCATTCATTAGTGGTCAACGTCTTAAAGTTTTCCGACACTTTGACCTAATAAGCACGCACTTCCGATTGGCTACCACAGATAAAATAATTCTTAGGCTCAGTCGTAATCTTCTTAAGCAAACAATGTCTTCATTTTCTTTAACATGGTCAAAAAGTTCTCTACGTCTACGGTACGAGATTAGAATCTGTAATACACAGGAACAAACTATTAAAGACTTGTTTTCATCAGCTTTTTGTTATTTCCGTTTTATTTTGAAACCTCCATTGTCCCCCTTTAAAAAATAACATACTTGGGGCATGCAGTCCTCATTTATCGTTCCCCTCCGCCCCCCCCCCCTCCTCCTACTCATGTTTGCTTACTTACTGAAACTCCCGGGAACTCGAGATTCTCCATAGTGGTGATAAACGTCTCCTTAACGTCGGCCATGACATCGTAGCTCAGCTGATGTAACAGCGGGGCTGTTCCGTTCTCCGACCATTCCGATGTTGCCTGTCTGATGTAAATTTGGTGTAATGAGGAAACATTTCCAAACAATAATAATAATTACGAAGACGGTAATGCTCTTATTAATTTCCCAGAAAAAAGCCAGTCAATATAAACAACTTAAGCACACATCATTATTGCTAAGTGTTAATATCCAGTCTGGGTTTTTTGATGGAACATAATTTTTATTTTTTTAAAAATCCTTTCAAATAAAAAAACTGGTATCAACAATTCTGTCTTATTTACTTTGTCTGGGTTTTTTTTTCTATCTAGTTCACATTACTTTTGTTTATTTTGTTGCTTCTCTCGTGGATGCTGACGTTCATTTTCAGGCCGGAAATTCATTAAACGAAGGAAGAGAAAAAAGAAAACTTTCCCAACTTGTCGAGGTGGTCGCACTTGGTAGAGTTAGACAGTGGAAACATAACTAGGCTGAAAATCAGGGCCGGATTTTGCAGTGTTAAAGCTCTGTGCGAATCTGACATTGAGACCTCCTTATTATTCTGCCTTATCTTATATGATACAGACGTTACTTCAAAAAAGAAGATGATTACGTCCTACGCGTCATGCATTTAGTCATGCATATTAACCAATGACCTAAATTCAGCCAAGACACAGCTTTTCATGGATAGCTCAGGCAACCCATTCCATGCTCTAATAGAGCTAGGGAAGAAGGAAAATTTGTACAAATTTGTCCTAGCATATGGAACGAGGAATGTGCCTATTTTTTTGTGTCTTTATAGTATTTTATTACATTTAGTTTTGTATTTTAAGATAATGGTTCAGTGTTTTATGTATAATTGCTACTTTAAGCTTTCTATCCTGTAGGCTTTCTAAATTTAGTGATTTTACTAAAGATGTTACTCTAGTAAAATGTGAATATTCGTTTTGTTATGAATCTCACTGCTCTATTTTGTGTCTGTTCAATATTTTCTTGAGTTAAGGGGTCCCAAACAGAGGATGCATATTCTATTATTGGCCTAACCAAGGTTAAATAACATTTTAGTTTTATGATCTTATTTGATTTATAGAGATTTCTTTTAATAAACCCTAATGCTTTGTTTGATTTTTTGATTATTCTTAATCGATAGAGCCCGTTTTGGATTCCACCCTAGTTATTGAGGAGTCTGGGAGAGTAAGTTCGGACTTAAATATTTGGTAGAGGCCTATATCACATAAGCACAAAACACTACGTTATGCAAACAATTTACAAATAATAGGACCACGAGAACAGGACTTCAAATACATAAAAGAGAGAGAGAGAAAGATATGAAAAGTGTTGGAGAAAAAAGATAGAAAAGAGAAAGATATAAAAAGGGACATGGTTATGTATACTTATTATCGTAAAGAGAAAAAGTGTTATCTAGAGCATTAGAAAAATGACAATCTAAATTATTTATATTTTATAAACCATCTTAGAATCTGAAGTTTTAATTACAAAATTTCATCGACTATTATTCCTTTAATTTTCCAGCTGTAGTTCAGAAATTGATTTATGTAGAATCAAGTAAAGTAATAAACAACAACATAGATAGTGAGGGGAATAAAGTAGATAATTACAAAACACTTCACTACTATATACTGATGCTAAAATTTTGCGAGCAGCTGGACAAGACAGATGAAGATCTTTTAGGGAGTGCATTTACGCTAGACGAACTCAGGACTGCCCTGGACTCGACTAAGAACAATAAATCACCCGGAACAGATGGCTTAACCTTTGAACTCTACAAAACCTTCTTCCCCCTGCTGGGTCCTCTCTTACTGCGACTATAATAGCGACGCCATTAAACTGGGACAATTTCCTCCAAATTTTAACGAAGCATACATCACAATTTTACCTAAGAAATCTGACAATAACACTTCACCTAGCGACTATAGGCCCATTTCACTTCTCAACACAGACTATAAACTTCTCACAAAAATGATTTTCCTAAGAATGAAACCACTCATAAACCAACTTATAGGACATGACCAGTACTATTGTATCCCTGACAGAAACATAGACGGCATGATGCATTTTTTACGGGATTTTATCATGTACAGTAAGGATAAAAACCTCAATGTGTCTCTTTTATCTGTAGATCAAGAAAAAGCCTTTGACCGAGTAAGCCATAGCTTTTTGTTCAATGTGCTTGAGAAATGTAAAATAAGTTCCCTGTTAATCAGATATATAAAGCTCGTCTATACAAATGCAACAAGTAGATTGATAATTAATCATTCTCTCAGTAGGAGTATCCTCATACAAAGGTCTGTCAGACAGGACTGTCCCTTATCCCCCTTCTTGTATATCCTTTGCTTGGAACCCTTCTTGGAATCTGTAAGATCTGACCCCTCTATTATTGGGATAAATATACCGGGTCGTTCCTTCTCAACCATCAAAATCAAAGTCTATGCGGATGATACAACCTTTTTTTCCATCTTCAGAGCAAGATATTGAGAATATACTATAGAAATTTACACTCTTCGGAGAAGCTAGTGGTTCAAAAATAAAAAATATAAATAAATCCTCTGTAATGGGACTAGGGAAATGGAAATTCAAAGAGAATTGCGCTTTCAAAAATGTAGATAAAATCAAGATTTGTGGTATTGTCTATACCTCTAATCCTTTGTTCTATTGTAAAGACCAGTGGGAGAATATTTTTGTCAAAGCCTCAAACTTGATTAAACTTTTTCAGCACACAGGTTCTACAATATTTGGTAGAGCTGTATTGATAATTAGTTTGGTCATTCCAAAGATTGTCTATTTAGCTAACATTACAGAGCCACCTCCTAAATTAATAAACAAGCTGAACAAGTTAATTAGAAGCTTTATATTTAAAAACACTATTAGGAGCATTAAGCACACTACACTCATTCAAAACAAAGAGGATGGGGGGATAAACTTGCAGGATGTTAAAACAAAAATACATTCGCTAAGGCTAAAATTTGTAGGTCAAGTAGTTAGAAACCCAACAAACTTTCCCGTGACAATTTACTATTATGGTTTCAGATTAAGTAGTCTTCTTCCAATACACAATGATACTGCTCACTATTTTGGTACAGTCACTAATCCATTTTACATATCTATTTCAAGAATTTTACCTGGTAATGAACATTTAATACACAACAAAACCAAAGAATCATACACAACACTCAAAAAGCTGTTACATGAAAGCCTAGTGAATAGGATTAAGTGGGTGAGAGTTCTTGGGGTGACAGAATCCATACACATTCATAAACCTACACAGCAAGCATATCCCACCAAAAGCTAGAGAGATAACTTATAGATTTATCTTTGGGATGACCCCTATGGTTAGAAAACGGACAAATTACAGTAAATGTATATTATGCCATCTTGAAAATGCTGATTATGAGAAGCATATGTATTTGGAATGTCCATTATTCTTTAAAGTTAGAAGTACTGTAAGGGACTTATTAGAAGCTAACTGTGGCAACTATGTAAATGTTAACTTACCTATTGTTTTAAACAAGCTGCCAAAACCAAAAATTAAAATGGTACATAACTGTAACTGGATTATTGTTTCCGAATACAGGAATCTTGTTTGGGATAGCTGGCTCAAAGCTCTACATAATATAAAGGTGTTTGATCCTAATCACTTAGAATTGACATTTAGAAAAACAATGGATTTTAGGGTAGAAAATTATCTAGCTTGATTTTCATATACTTGTACAATGCTCAGGTAGTATTCGAGAAATGGGGTGTTGGGGGTCAGGGATATCTAATATTGTGTGGATTGGTCTGGAGTAGAGGATACTTGTATCATTTTTCTGTCTCTAGTGGGTTCAATGGTTAGGATAGTTAGGTAGTATGTCTTTGATATTAGATAATATTTCTATTACTATTATTATATTTTTAGGTTAATCACTTTTCAATTGTTTATGATTTAATACTTGTGAATTTTGAGAACTTACAAATAAAAACATAAAAAAAAGCCCACAATAGAGGCAAGATGGCCCATAAAAGAGGCACATAAAGCTCAAAAAAGAGGTGAAGAAAAGAGGCCTAAGACCCAAGGATTCCTAAGATGATAAAGCTAAAATTGAATAGCGCAATTTCTGAGGTTTCCGTTGAAAAAAATGTAACCTTAAATGTTGTGTAAACCGGAAACTGACGTTTTTTGTCTTGTTTGTTGTTGGCAATGTAATCTCCTATACTGAATATTAAAAATTTTATTATTTTCATCGAATTAACAAGACCTTGACTAATAAGGGAAGCATTTTTCGTGAAACAAAATACAGTTACAACCGTTTGGCTTCCATAGAAACTAATAACAGTTCCTTTCCGAAGAATCCCAGTTTCAAGGACTTTGTTCGTTTGTCATGTATAATACATGTGCACATACAAGTGTCTACAACAGATGACAATATACAACCTAATAATCGTCAAGTTTGAACAATTTCTGAACATAAAAAAAAAAGAATAACGCTTCTAATAAAAAGAAAGTTACATTTCACTCAGACGAGACTACTTCTAAAACAATGACTTCCCAGTTGTACAAAGCTTATATCAACTAACTGTCTGTCTAGTAAGAGTTTCGAACACTTTATTCCTCCCACACTCATGCTCTGATCAAGTTGAAACTTTACACAAATATTTACTATTCCTAAATAAACATTAATTGATAACACAAAAAAAAGATACAATTATTCCGAACTTTTGACTCGGTATAATATTGAACCTGACGACTGCGCCATCAGAACTCTTTATTGCTTTGTTTTGTTGTCTTTTGTGTTGTGTATAAGATATTAAATTTAAAAAGTGTTTAAAAAATATATATATATATAGTTCGTCCGTCGTGGTTCGATGATGACCACTGTGTCATCCAGGGGTTGAGGGCTTTGCACTGGGGTTTTATGCCTCCTCATGTGGCTGGTGAGACCTATGTGAGCCCGGAATGTTCGGCTGCCCACTGGGCAGGTTATTCCAGCTGGAGCTAGTGTCGTTTGCCTTGCTTTTCTTCTCAAGTGTTTTTCTTCTGCCAGAGTTGTTTTCTTTTCCTCAGCAACCTGTGCGCCAGATAGATTAGATAGATAGATAGATAGATAGGTAGATAGGTAGACAGGTAGGTAGATAGGTAGATAGGTAGATAGATAGATTAGATAGATTAGATAGATTAGATAGATTAGATAGATTAGATAGATAGATAGATAGGTAGATAGGTAGATAGATTAGATAGGTAGATTAGATAGATTAGATAGATTAGATAGATTAGATAGATAGATAGATAGATAGATAGATAGATAGATAGATAGATAGATAGATAGATAGATAGATTAGATAGATAGATAGATAGATAGATAGATAGATAGATAGATAGATAGATAGATAGAGAGATAGAGACGTCAGAAGCCTATTTGTTGTCCTCAATTTATATATTATATTAATATTATATTATTAATGATCCTTTTTGGGGGGGGGGGGGTTGGAAACGGGAGGTGGACTTCTCAATATATAACAAAATTCTTGGCTCCTGTGAAGCATACATTGTGTATCATTTAATTATGACATAATTAATTATGTCCCCGGTGAAATGAAGATGATAGACATTCAGTTAAAACGACTGCGCCCCCAGAAGTCTTCACTTTGTTAAGTTGTCCTTTCTGTTGTCTATAAGACATTAATGTAACTACAAAAATTCTGAATACAAAAATTATTGGATTCAGTTGTTGATCGATTCATAGACTCTTTTTGTTTATCTGAGTATTGTTAAGAAATTATTGTGGTATACTTTAAAACTATGGTGTCAAAGGACCTCGTTTTTGAATAACTGCTGATTTGTTTGGATTTCTCGGAATGAATACCACATTAGATTTTCTTGGAAAATTTCTGCTGGGGGAACTTCGGACAATCTAATTAACCAGATATAATGAACAGTTAATGATTAGCGTTTTACATTGCTCTTTAGGAGAACCGAGCATGGGTGTTGGAGAAATAATGGGTTCAAAATGTTTACCAGACAGCCGAGTTTATAAAGCTTTGTGAAAAAAAAAAATAGATACCAGGCAGTTAAAACAATGCACTAATATTCAAATATTGACCAACCTCCAGGCAGTTAAAACAATGCACTAATATTCAAATACTGAATAACCTCCAGGCAGTTAAAACAATGCACTAATATTCAAATACTGAATAACCTCCAGGCAGTTAAAACAATGCACTAATATTCAAATACTGATAAAACCTCCAGGCAGTTAAAACAATGCACTAATATTCAAATACTGACCAACCTCCAGGCAGTTAAAACAATGCACTAATATTCAAATACTGACAAACCTCCAGGCAGTTAAAACAATGCACTAATATTCAAATACTGACCAACCTGCAAACAGTTAAAACAATGCACTAATATTCAAATACTGACCAACCTCCAGGCAGTTAAAACAATGCACTAATATTCAAATACTGGCCAACCTGCAGGCAGTTAAAACAATGCACTAATATTCAAATACTGACCAACCTGAGTGTCAAGGCCATAGTCCAAATCGTGTCATAAGTGCTGGCGGCAAAAATACTCAGGGGTAGACTTCCGTTGGCATTGATGTAGGCGTCTATAAACTCGCTGGACGTCTGGGAAGGCATTCAAGACAGAAAAGTTACATCACGCAAAGAGAGGTAAGTCGTTTTGAAAAAGAAATATTTGAGCCATTCTGGAAACGTCTACAGTCTACACTTTAATAGGCCAATTTGAACGCTTTCAGCGGGTATACCCACAATCGACTTAAATGTTTCGATAACAAAATTATATAATTCACAAGTTTTTAACTTACACGATCTGATTATGAAATCCACTTCTGTAAGTGTACCCATATACCCGTAAGTACTATGGATGATATTAACTTTTTTTTGTATGATACTATTTAGTGGTTGTTGCCTTCATAGGGATACCTAGGTTGTCTCTCTTTAGAAAAAAATCTCAAGGTATTGTATTTTTTTAATATATTATGTAATGTATCCGACTATCCATATATGCTTGAAAACTAAAAAACTTATCATTGAAAAAGGGAAACAACCATAAAATGATCAAGCCAATGTTCAAAGAGTTCTTTCGAATGCTAATAGGAGAAATTGATGGTTGCCTACTGATTCTTTGTTCTCTATGTGAGCTTAGTGACGCGAGAAATGAGCGAACGCCCCATTGCACCCCCGTGGAGCTTCAATACAGGGAGAAAATCATTTCTTTTATTGGGCGGAGAAATATGCATATAGGCAACTGCAGGAGTCGATACAATAACCTCATCACAAGAAAAAATTTGTTTTCTTCCAATGGTGGTACATACAAAATGTACACATGCCTTGAGATAATCGTATATCTTTTAGATGCTAAATGTACACATACGTAGAAATTATCTTATCTTTTCTTTGTTAAATGTACACATATGTAGAAATTATCCTATTTTTTAGTTGTCAACTGTGCACATAAATGGAAATTAGTTTTTTAGAAGCAGTTATGCCCATAAGCTTTTTTGGCTGGAGGCCGTTTACATTTCCGACACTTGTACGACAGGCCGTATTACCGCTAAAAGAAAAGTCCAATTTAAAACGATATAGTGCTGATTTTGTGTGCGTTGTGGGCAGAGGCGTCGAAGGGCCGGAATAAAACGCATTACTGGCAGGATTTTGGCCTGAGGACCGAAGCTTGGGTATCACGACTTAAAATTATAAAGACAGTAAATGGAATGGTCAGGTTCCACACCAAGTAGTTCTGGCATTTAAATCTAAACACGAGGGTCTTACAAACGTGTATAATTTATACAGACACCCCCCCCCCTTTTTTTACCATTCCTTTCACTAGAACTTATATCTCAACTAAGATTGTCGTTCAAAATGTGTCGACTCACAAGAACGGCCTTGGTTAATTGGACGCCCTAAGCCAGGTGGCCCTAATTGAAATAAATTTTTAAAAAAAGCAAAAAAAATAATAAAATTACGCAATTTTTAAAAACCTAGGGTACTCCTACAATACTATCGAGGATAAGTTTCGCTATTTCTTCTCTAAACAAAAATTGTACGAGGCCTTTTCGAGACCCCCACCAATCGGAGGCCCTACGCGACTGCCTAATTTGCCCATGCGTAAGGCCGGCCCTGCTACTCATCACCCACGTTAACGTAGCTAATCATTAGTATCATGAAAACATTTTTTTTACCAGATTAGCCACAGACTTGCCACCGTCTAGAAGCCCATTGAGACTGAAGATGATGAAGGCGCCCTCCACCGCTGTGCCGATCTCCTGTACGGTACAGGCGGTGTCCAGTACCTCTGTCCACCAATAACTTTTCAGTAGGCCCACTAGAATCCATACATACCTGGGGCCATACATTCCCAGCCTGTAGGCCTACAGTAGATCAGATGATAGAACAAATTATTTAGGTACATCTTAACCTTACTTAGTGAGAAATTCTCTATATTCCAGACATTGAGACGAGAATATATCTACAACATAAGAGAACCTTTGGACTCTAAATTATAACCAGCAGAATGAACACATGGACAAGTATTTTTTTTCCACAGATTAACATTTGCTACCGACTACTTCTAGCTAACGATATTAAGTGACCCAGTAAGGGCAAAAAAAAAAAGATTAAGTGACCCAGTAGGGGCAAAAAAAAAGATTAAGTGACCCAGTAGGGGCAAAAAAAAAGATTAAGTGACCCAGCAAGGGCAGATAAGATTAAGTGACCCAGTAAGTACAGATAAGATTAAGTGACCCAGTAATGTCAAAAAGATTAAGTGAACTAGTAAGGATAGAGGAGGGAGATTAAATGGAACCATAGGCCATAGAAAAGTTTGAAATGTTTTTTATATGTGGTAGAAGAATTAGGTAACAGTGTGGAACTGTTTTTAGTGTGGAACTGTTTTTAGTGTGGAACTGTTTTTAGTGTGGAACTGTTTTTAAATTTTAAAGTAAAAATCTAATTATGTCTTTATAAAATGCTTATTGCATACAGTTAGATGCGATTATCTGGATGTTTTCAATAGAGCATGCATTCATTCCTTAGTCATCACAAACCTGACAGAACACTTGCCTCGCTGTGGATTCTCTAAACCCAGCCAGAAGGATTCGAACGTCCAAGTCCTGGTAAGATCAAAAAGTAGCAAAGACACTGTTGTAATGGAAAAACCACTTTCTAGTGATATGTTTTATCCCTATCACTGTCTTATCAATGTTCGTATCTCTATCCTTGATTGTGTCACTGTCTTGTCAATGTCTCTGTTATTGTTAGTGTCATGTCAAAGTCTATGTCTAAGTCACTATCATTTTAATTTTTATGTCTCTTTACCTGTCTATGTCACTGTCAAAAGCAATATGCCTGTCTCTATCCTATTTTTACTGTCACTATTTTTTAAATTTGTTTTTAAAGTCATTGCGCCTAAACCAGTAAGCTTTGGGCAGGAGGGGATCGTTAGCCATTGCTGGCTACCCACCTAGGAGAAGGAAAACTCTGAATTCAAACCTCTGCTGCCTTTCAGCTATACCCAATCATAGGAAAGGTTTCGGAATCAACCCTGAGGAAAAATAAGGAGCCAGCGACTATGCCGTACTCAGTGCTACACAATGATAGAGCCTGCTACCCGAAAACTGTATCGACACTTGCCGTTCTTTGTATACAATAGCTGCGTTGAGAGTAGAAAACTGATGTGTGGGCGACATAGTTGCCCATTCATCGCAGAGTCGACGACTTAAGTAGACCATGTGTCTAAAGTTATGTATCTTTGTTTGTGTTATTATAATAAAGGTTATTATCTTCTTAGCTATTTCTCTCCTAACTATGACAATGTTGATTTCAACCCATTAAACAAAATGGATTTCTTGGATTTATAAACTTTAATTTGTGTTGTGTAAAAAGAGCATGCATTCGATACCAAATACAGCAATTTCTGATAACAAACAAAAATGTTATTGAAATGTAATCTAAACAGAATAATGAAATGAAAATAAACCAAATGAATAATACTATCGGAACAAGGAAAATAATTACGGAACAGAAAGAGTTAAAATCCCTCACCATCATTTCCTTCAGCTTTCCTGGCACTTCGACCTTGACATCTTTGAATGAGGTCGATGACTTGATGACGATATCGTGAGCTGAGAAATCTTTGTTGATGTCATTGAAAGCCTGAAGAAAAACGTACGTGACGAGTTCCAATGTAGTTGAGAAAGAAAGTTTATCTAACACACATTTTCTTATTCCAATCGCTAGGAATAACGCATGCAAGCTTTAGTAGTTTCCATAGACACAGTGAAATCGGATTTTCAGTTGAAGATTTTCGCAATAATTTTTTTATTCGTAACAATGTCAAGGAGTCTATATTACATACATAATACAGTTACTTTGTGCTTAGAAATGTGATTTCAACAGTGCTAGAGAGGTGCACACACTTAATCTTAGACCTTTTCAATTGCATCAACATTTTCTTTTGGTTTTGAACGCCGGATACACCAATTAGCTAGCTATTTAGAGTTACCCGCTATTAATGAAAATTCACAACTGTGCTTTCAATTTTTTGGGATAACAAATGCGACAAAAAGACAGACGGACAGACAAATAGCATAAAAAACTCTGGTGGCTTTCTCTTAATGTGCCACTGTTAAAATGTCGAAAAGTTGCAGATAATGAATGACTTACCAAAGATAACGTCTCGTGGTCTTCATAGAGAGCCGCCACTTTGTCCCACTTGAAATACTTGACTAGCATTCGACGGGCAGGATTCAGTGCTGAATCTCCGATGGCAAGGCTGAAGAAAGTCCTGTACTTTTCCCTTTCTCTTAAAGCTGGTGACGTTTCAGCATAAGACACCTGAAAATGTAACAAACCTTTACAAATCAAACCAGACCATCACTCCATTTACCAGACCATCACTCCATTTACCAGACCATCACTCCATGTACCAGACCATCACTCTATTTACCAGACCATCACTCCATGTACCAGACCATCACTCCATGTAACAGACCATCACTCCATGTAACAGACCATCACTCCATGTGACATTACATCATTTGTACACAGTGTAGAAGCACAAACCCGAAGTGACCCATTCAGGCAGGTAAAAAGGCATGTGCTCGTGTCGAAAGTGTTGCCGATACTGTTTTATTGTTAGTTTGGCTAACGAATTGATACCACAGGATATGGAGATTTATTATGTTACTATTATTACATTGTTAATATTCATATGCATTCAATGAACTGATCGTTAGAAAGATATAATCTTATCTCATCTATATCAGACATTATTTCAAAACAGAAGAGAATTACGTCCTGCGCATTTGATGTGTCAATCTAGTCATGCATGTAATGATGTCAAGGCCTCAAGGTAAAAACGTTTCCCTTTTGTTAAATGTCTAAGTAGGAGGAGAGATGGATGAGTGGTAAAGCGCTTGGATCCGAACAGGTGGGTCCCTGGTTTGAAAATCTTGGTGAACACCGGTCTCTTTAGGACGCCTCTGAGTCCACCCAGTTGTAATGGGTTCTTGACATTAGTTGGGGAAAAGTAAAGATGGTTGGTTGGCCACATGACACCCTCGTTAACCGTAGGCCACAGATGACCTTTACATCATCTGCCCTATAGACCGCATGGTCTGAAGGTGGAAACTTTACTTTCTACTCTGAGTTTTGTGTAGTTTCAAAAACTGTATAATGTTAAGTGTATAGTATGAAACACTGCCTATTCTTAGTATCCGTTGCTTTAAATTATATTCAACTTATATGCATATTACATAGATTCCTTCTCTTTGTAAACAGTAGAAAAACAATATAATTCATATATGACAGTATGACAAAATAATTAATTTAGTAATTCAAACTATTAAAAATATCTTTTTGAAAAAAAAACAAAATGAATCCATTAGCATAATTGTGTTTAAAATATGATCTACACAACTTCATTTACTCATTGAAAAGATGAAAGTGTTGAAGATTAGTCCATACATAATACTATGGGCTAATGAATTTTTGACCCAGAGATCGCAGAGGGTTAGGGTAAACAATGTTATATCAAATGAACGCATAGTTAACACAGGGGCGCCCCAGGGGGCTGTGACATCCCCATTGTGGTTCATTTTGTACACAAATGATCTTCAATCCGATAGCAGGGCTAGAAGAGCCGCATCATCAGCGAATTTTATGAAGGAGCAACTTCACAAAATTCGCTGATGATGCGGCTCTTCTAGCCCTGCTCTCAGAGAGCTCAGACGTAAAAGAGTATTTCAAAGAAATAGAACACATTGAAAAATATTGTAAAGATAAATTTTTATAATTAAATGTAAAAAAAAACAAAAACAAAGAAATGATTATTGATTTTCGTAGGGAAAAAAAGGAAAATGATATTGTTTCTGTAGCTGGAGAGACTATTGAAATAGTGCATACTTTTAAATACCTTGGTACTATCCTAGACAATAAACTAAATTTTACTGCAAATACTGATTATATCAGCAAAAAAGGGCAGCAAAAATTACGATTACTAAGAAAACTGTCCTCGTTTAATGTTAGCGAAAAGGCCTTGGCTATGTTTTATCACGCTCACATCTGCAATATTTTAAGTTTCAATATCGCTGCCTTGTATGGCAATCTGAGCATTAAAAAAAAAAAATAAACTTCATAGAATCCTAAATGCTGCTGATAATATCATTGGCAAAAACAAAGCCCATTTGGGCAGTTGTTTGAGACAAACATCTATAAAAAAGCTAACAAGATCCTCGTAATAAAGAATCACCCTTTATTTCAGGATTTTGTGATTTTACCATCACAAAAGAAATACAAGACACCGATGGAAAAGGGAAACAGACACAAACAATCTTTTGTTCCCCTGGCAATCAAATCATTAAATAAGAAGAATCTGCTATAAACTTTGTCACATGTAAATAATGAGTGAGTCTGGTGTGAATGTACACTTTGGTTTATTATAGTTATAATGTTTTTTGTTTGGTGTAATGCACAAATTGTAAGACAAATTTCCATACGACAATAAAGATTATTATTATTATTATTATTATTAAATACATGATCCATATTAAAATAAATTTCCGGTATTTGCTATAGGTTACTAGTAAAAATATATAAAAATGGTTGTATTTTTATGAAAAAAATTGCTTGAATAGTTCATTTTAATTTTTTTTTTGTTTTGTTTTTTAGAAAAGTAAAAAGTAGCCGTTGCATCAGAACTTTGAAAGATTTAAAATGTCATGATAAATTATTTTCAATAACATTTCTAGTTTTTGAGGTCTAAACGGGACGGAAGGACGGACAGAAAGACCACACAAAACTAACAAACTTATGCGGCTATTCTCCATTCGGGGCCGCTAAATTATTTTCATATATGTTTATTCTTGCTCTAAGCAAAAAGCTCAAGCGTGATTAATGGTCTAACTAAATGGTTCAAACAAACTTGCATGGAGTTAGAACTATACAACCAAATTGTTGGCTTTTTGGAACGTTGGAATAAAAAGACACAGAAATAGTACCTGTCAGTAAGAATTTTATTTCATTAATATCTGAGATCTCTTTGATATGTATATTGAGATAACTTAAAGTATACAGTAATCACGTTTGTAATTGTAATTTATAATCATACATAGCCTCATAGTTGACATACGATTATACGTTAGAGACCTATTTCAAAATGTTTACCTAGACCAGTGTTTCCCAAACTGTGTACCACGAACTATTGGAATAATACATTTCTCTATATCAATAAGTAAAGTGTCCCATCACATAGTCGGAACGCGATAAGTGTTCCGTTAATGAAGTCTGGGAAACACAAGAATAATTTACGGAGGGCGTTATAGGAAACAGTTCTAAAGTTTTCTTAAACTAAATTGTTTTTGTTTAAAATATGGTGATATGGTCTCTACATACTATCAAACAATAATTCTGGGGACATTACATCATTTGTACAAAGTATAGAAACGTATAGTTTCCTCTAGCAGTCCTATTCAGTTCATGTTTAAAAGTCGACCTGGTCATCAAGGGGATTCTTTTTCTGCTTTTTTTTTCCATAATTATATTTTAGTGCGAGCTTTAAAAAAACAACGAAATAAAAAACATGTCACGTGTCCAAGCATTACATTAACATAATGTGCTAATTTACGGAAATTATTTATTAATGTTATGTGAAGTAGAGTCCTCCTTTTTGGAGACGTGTCCAGCGTCCGGAAGGCAATGATCCGATGTGTGGAAATGTTCGGCTTATACTCTGCAAATCATCCACCAATTGAATTTGATCATTTTGTTTAAGTACGCACACTCACTTGTATGAGGCAGTAAGGTAACAACTTTTTCATTGACAGCTTCCTTCATTAACAGAGCAAGGCTGTTTAATGAGACCTTATATAGTCAGAGCTTCCCGAGATATGTGGATCTTTTCTTTTTGTATACTTGGGCATAATTTTAGCGTTGAAAGAACATTTTCGATAATGAACACACAGCACTGGGTAATACGGGGGGTGGAGGGTGGCGGACGAATGTTAGCAGAAAAATCACACAATTTATATACGAATTCTTTACTTCTTTTAATAATATATACTAAGTATTCATATTTTAACCTATTTTTGGATTATATCGCCCCCTTCTAGTATGTTGGCAGATTTGGTTGGGGGGGGGGGGCGATTGTATCGATTCCCCCCTCCCCGACCCTTAACTTTCGAGTGGGGGCGATCCAGTTTTTTTTTGCAGAAATCACAGCTGGTTAACATAATTAGTTACATATCTACATAACAATATGCTAAAACCTACTTGTAATATATATTTAAACTAATCTCTATATTATGTCGTTCCCCTACTGGTATCTTGGCAGTGTTGGTGGGGAGTGGGGGGGCGGTCCAATTTTTAAGCAGAAATCATAGTGTGTGAACAAAAGTAGTTGAATATCTATTTAATATAAGCTACTTATTGATATTTGAATCCGTTAGTATATTATGTTCCACCACACTCTAATCTCAAATGAAATCATTAGTAAATAGAAAATGAAAGAGGGTTGTACCAGGTTGTAGGGGCGATAGATGTAATCCAACTTATACTTTTCCTTTTGTACTAGAGTTAAGAAATTACAAACTTTTACAAAATAAAATCTGTCGCTAATATATGTTATATATGCTACAAATTACATACTTATATCGAGTCGCCCCAACCCCTATTCTTTAATGACAAAATGCAATTTTCTTTTTAAAAAAAGAGAGAGGACTCTTACATGATTATTGTTTCCACTCTACTGGCCCCGACGAAAACATGATCTTTTAACTCTTTCTCTCCTAGCTGATGATACCAGCGTTGATTCCACCAGAGTGTGGTTAATAATTACGGAGAGAAAGAGTTAAAACAGAATAGTCAAATATGGCGACAGAGTCTATGCATTGCGCATGAATTAAAATAATTATTTAAAGAATATGTTTTTGTAAATATTTAGAAATCATAAGACAACTTTAAGTAAAGATAAATAGGCTTAGATATTAGTGAGCAAATAGATGTTATCTTATTAGATTTTTTCAAGGCTTTTGACAAAGTACACCACCATAGTTTGATTAAAAAACTAAAATACTTTGGCATTGATGGTCCATTGCATCAGTGGATTATTGGATTTTCTGATAGGGAGAAAACAAACTGTAATAATAAATCAACACCAATAACAGTAAACTCAGGTCTACCTCAAGGAACAGTCTAAGGTCAACTACTATTTTTAATTTACATAAATGATTTACTAAATTACATTAGTTCAGGCGATTGCATAATATATATACCTAGAACAATAAAAACAACACAAGATACAGAAATTTTTTCAAAGAGAATTAGATGAATTACAGAAATGGGAATCAAATTGGAGCTTGTCTTTCCACCCAGACAAATGTCAGTTGTTAAGAGTAACAAAAAAACTAAAACAAATTAATTCCACTTATCTTATTCATGGCAAACCAGTAACACAGACTAAAAACGCAAAATACCTAGGTGTTATAATAAATGAAAAACTGTCACCGAATCCCCATATTGATGAAACTATAAAAAAATCAAACAATTTCTATAAATAAAAAGGAACATAAAATTAAAATAGTATTTAACCTTGTTTGAATAATAAAATATGCATCCTCTGTTTGGGACCCTTCAACTCAAGAAACCTCAGGAAAACATTAAGAAACTGGAACAGACACAAAATAAAGCAATGAGATTCATAACAAACGAATATTCACATTAGACTAGAGTAAAACCTAAATTTAGAAAGCCTTCAGGATAGCAGACTTAAAAGTAAAGTAGCAATTATACATAAAACACTGAACCATAATCTTTAAATACAAAAACAAAATTTAATAAAATACTCTGAAAGACACAAAAATTGAGGTAGATTTCTTGCTCCATATGCTAGGACAAATTTGTACAAATACTCCTTATTATCTAGTAGTATTAGAGCATGGAATGGATTGCCTGAGCTAGCCAGGAAAACCAGTGACTTGGCAGAATTTAAGTCATTGGTTAATATGCATGACTAAATGCTTGACGCGTAGGACGTAATAACCTCTTTTTTTTTTAAAGTAACGTCTGTATTATATAAGATAAGATAAGAAGATATAAGAGTAAGAAGAGAGAAGAGTTATGAAACCAAATACTTTTGTAGTCCCTTAAAGGCCACATTCTAAATATAAAGTATAAATAGAAGTAACACACAAATAGGACTTCCTGTATTTGATTTAAGAAAACTTTAAAAAAAAAAAAACTTGCCTTACGTCACTTCCTCTTCCCTTTAGACGCTGAATAAATAAAATTAAAAAACAATAATCCTAAAAGCGCCAGAAAGATACATCTAGATATATTGTCATTTCACTACATTCAAAAGGGGTCAAATAAAGTATTAAAATTAATAAAACCTAATTAAAATTTCTTTTTTATTTAGAGGATACACTATCAAAATAAATGTAGTGTGGAGAACGGGAATGTGGTGTTCAGTTTGGGCCTTCGAAGAATACATTTTTGTCCTAGGCCTGAAACCGAAGCTCTAAAGCAGGGGTTTCAATCTGCAAGTCGCGACCCCTTTGGGGGTAAAATAACGATTTTCCAGAGGGCGCCTAAGACCCATAGAAAAAATATATTTTGTCTAAATCACTTAACATTGTAAAAAATATTCATAGGAAGTTACTATTCTTTTACACACAACTAAATCAGAATAATTTCAAACAATTTAATTTTAATATTTTTAAAAGTTTAAAATACTATCCATCTAACGGTGACGCAACATTGAGAAACTTAAGAATCAAATATTTTTTTTTGTTGAAGATTTACGCACGTAACTGAGAAGCCCATTAGTAATAAACCATTATGATATTGAAGATTATATCTGTAAGTAGCGGTAACCTATGAAAATGGGTCTTTATTTGCTAAGAGAAAACAAAATACTGATGAGTTTGCAGTCGGGAAGTCGATACATAATGGGCATTGTTTAAAAAAAAAGTAAAAATGCTGAGAAGTGTTGGTCTAAAGAAATGCTTGTGTAATACAGTACAGTGCTTGCTTTAAGATTAAAGTATGCAAAAAGAGTAAACCTAACCAAAGATGCTGCATACAGAATTCAAAATCTGAAAAAGTAAGTGCGAGGGGTTGTACCACCGTATGACACTGAAGAAGTTAAAGGTTAAAGGTTGTCATTGAAATAAAAATGGGCCGAAAAGTGTAAAGACGGTTCTGTGTGTGGAGAAGGGGTTGAAATATAGTATAGATTAAATAGAGAAGCCAAATAAAAGTCAGATATTCTACGTAAAACCCTCCTGTTATGGGCGGTGGAGGGGAGCGGAGAAGCAAAGGCGATACTAGATTTCACGGACCCCAATCGGGTTACGTTATCCATCAGTCTATGACTGCCATCTTGTCGTCAAACTTTGATTGCAATCATCCAACATTGTTTTTGATTTTAAGTAACAGTATGTTGTGATTTTGTGGACTAGATTTAGTGGCAACATGCCGTGGATAGGTGGACAATATTTGATAGGATTATGATTAATAAGCTTGTAAGATAGGGTAGGTTTTTAATTTCTTTCTTTTTTTTTTTTTTTTAATTTAAGGAACTTCTAAGTCTCCACATTAAAATATTCAATTTTCAATTTTGCTTAAGCTACATTTTTTTGATAAAAATGTGGTAAAAATGTATATACATACTTTCTAACAATGACTCACGGGAAAGCTAGACATTTGTACAAAATAAGATATTTGCCGTACACAAACTTGGAGAAGAATATCTCCAGAAGGCCAATTTAGTTCATGTATTTAAGTTGTCTTAGACACTATATTGAACTTTGTATGATATGATCAATGAACGTGATGGCGTATTGACAGTAGACTGGTAGACTTGAACGTCGTGCACGTACCCAGCTCTTATCTTATCTTATCATTGTCTAATAAATTACGGACGAACCTTCAAAAGAGAAGAAAATTGCTTTTAGCAGCAACGTATTCATCTATTTATTAGAGACTTAAACTCTACCAAATTAATGTTCCTGTCTGATTCACTCAACCTCACGGCACTAGAGAAGGTTTAAGGAATAATTGTGCAAAGCTATAACTTGATCCGAGAATGGGAGGTGGGAGAAATAAACATGTTCTAACTTTTTACTAGACAGACAGACGGACAGACAGTGTTGATATAAGCTTTGTAAAAAGGGATTTTTTAGACATGATATCTCCCTGTAAAGCAGCTATATTAAGCACACCAAACGTTTCTCAATTTATATCACGTTGAAACGTTTTCATGTCAGATTAAGAGAAAGATCACGTGATATCTTTAATGTAGGTATGTAACAACAAGCCAGACGTATTTACAGATTTCACAGAGGTCCGAATTCTCTGGAGCCCGGCGCCGTGCAAATTGAAAACTAAATATGATCTTGCTTAGCACGTGATTGGCATACGCGATTTTCTGTCTCCCATGTAGGCTTCAATATTACAGCTACATTTAGGGTTGGATTGGAAGTCTAAGCTGGGGTTTGACTGGGAATCAGGGTTAGAATTTGATTGCAAGTCATTCTAGAGTTTTAGTTAAGCTTTAGTAGAAACATACAGTCATATTATGGGAATCGTATTATAGATTTGACCTGCGGATCATATTTAGAATTTAAGTCTTTATTGTAAATCCATAGACGTTATATATATATGTGTGTGTTACTGTTAATAAATTACAGTCTTGAAAATGTATTGAATCTTTCAGTAAATCGAGTATGTAACTTACATTAAAAGTTTGTATTGTAACAAAAATTATTGCCAAATGTGATGAAAAGAGAAAAACAATTTATCCCAGGGGTTCTCAACCTGTGGTTTGCGAGCCCTTTGGGGGTCGAATGACCATTTGCCAGGGTCGCCTAAGACCGTCGGAAATGTTTTTTTTAATATTTTTTTAAATATTTTTCATTGAAATTTTTATTCTGTTACGTTTTTACCGTGTTGTAACAAAAAGCATATCTGTAACCAACGCTTTTTCTGCATAGACATTTCTAATAATGAAGAAAATGGATATGATTTAGGTCACATTATTACGAAACAACATTTATGAAACGATCGACAAGAATCAATAAAATAAACTAAAAAGTGGGTGTGACAAATGCGTCATTTGTAATGAAGTTCTTGCTGCCATATGTATGAGGCCAAACAAACCTCCGAGATTTACCTATAAGGACGTATTTTAGTTTTGAAGGCTGATAAAAACAAGAAATCCAGACAAGTGACAAGTAACATAATTAAAACATAGCAGCTCTTAAAGCTATTTATTTGGTGGCTCTCAATTGATATTGCTAGGGGCCAAAGACATTGCTCGAGCTATGATTGGAGCCGAATTCTGAACTAAATTTAGTGTAATTTCATTAACTAATGACACTGCTCACTGGAACAAAAATTGACATGTCTGATATTATCAATCAGTTAATTCAGAAAATATGATCTATCCATTTCCAATATTTGGCATCTAGATGGATGAAACCACAGCCGTAGTAAATTGTTCACATTGCTGGTTTTCTTGAGATATATACATTACAGCGATTCTAAAGAGTAGTTTCTTTGCAAACTTCTTGAAATGACATCTGCAGCACGTGATGTAATTGACAAAGTTAATTTTTGGAAAAGTAAAAGACCTCTTGGAAAAATATTTGTGGTGTCTGCACAGATGATGCTGGATTTCAATATTGGTACAGAATGAGTCACCAAAAGAGAGCATCGTAGCTCACAGTATAGTTCATCGATATGTAACAAAGATACTGCCACGAGAATTTTTACATCAATAGCAAGGCAGCTGAATATGATCTCTCTTCAATATCAATATCTTAATTCTGTATCTATTGTTTGCAGTCATTCTGCTATATTTCAGATTTTTTACGCGACATCCTCTTCCAGTTCAAACATATCAATATGTATCATGGTTTTTCTGCCTGTTATCAAGCCAAAATACAGAAATAAACTTTACTCTTTCTCTCCGTAATTATTTACCCCATTCTGGTGGAATCAACACTGGCATCATCAGTTAGGAGAGATAAAGTTAATGCAGAAGTGAATTCCTATTCTAGTGAAATATAAACAAGCTTAACTTTCGCAATAACTTTGACGTGTTTGAACATACTGTCGTAACAATAATGTAGCTAAAGTTTACTGCATCAAAGACTGTGTACGTTTTCCAAGCTTACTTTTAAAATTGTCATTTTTGTATGCAACATGAATATCATAATCACGCAATAAAAAAGTAATTGAAGAGTAAATTTATTTTACACTAAATAAAGCTCTTTCTATGTTCAGTCTCTAGCATTGGAATTAACATCATGTATATCAGTGATCAACATTCCGACAACGATTACATAACGTTAGCTAAAAGGCTTATGAACGAAAATTAATGGATGACGGTCGTCGCCAGGTGAAAAATTGTACTAGGGGGTCGCGGAGCTAAAACGGTTGAGAACCACTGATTTATCCAAATTGGCAGCACTACTCTTAAATCATTAGAAAACCAAAGAGCACCATGCAATCAACGTGGATATTGCAAAGTAAGTTTATACCGGAAGTACGGCGCCCTTATGATGAATGATAGAAGCACACGATGAGTGGGATATAATGTACGTCAGGACTTCTAAATTCACAGATATAAGGAACGAATTAATGTAAAAATGCTTTTGAAACACAAATTTGAAGGTTAATTTTGTATAAAACAATGGAATGAATGACTATATTTTGTATTAGTATATGTCAGTTGTGGGAAGTTTCCGCTTGATACATACTAAACTAGATAAATCTAAACCTAAACTAGCTGTTATCTAAGTCTAAACTACGCTGACTCAGGCCCAGCCTAGATGTGTTCCTAACAATAAACTAAATTGACTTAGCTTTGTCCTAACTCTAGGCTAAATTGATCTAAAGCCCAACCATTAAAAGTCTATTTCTCTCTTTTGTCCACAGTACGTTGATTAGTGAAAACTTATTCAAAGTCTGAATTATGCCGCGGGTAATACAAAAGAAAAAAGCACATTGCTTGTGCAACAAAGACAATGTAAACAACAGGAAAGCCGGACATTTTCACAAGTTAGGTCGACGCCTGTCGGACGGAGGACACAACACCCCAAAAAGAAAGACGTGTCCTCGTTTGGCCGGACGTCTGGAAACATTATATCTGCGACATAAAATAAGGAAACAAAAATAGCGATAATTTATGCTAATTATTTCAGAAACATGTACTGTCAACAATACAAAACAATGAAGTTATGATTGCAAATCCGACAGACAAGTAAATAATTTCTAAGAGCACTTCACTTTCACCTATCTCTTAGTCTGTTGGATCGTTTGGGCACTACACATGATTTGTCGACCGTCTTTCTCCATTCCTCTCTTTTACCTTGGATAGAACCTCATTCAATGAGAGGCCCGTCCATCATTTGTGTTGTCTTTACGACGATTTCTCTGTCTGCCTCTTCTTTGCGAGCCCCGTAGACCTTGTAATATGGCCGTAGAGTTTTAGTTTACGTTTCTTTACAATTGTTAGCAGGTCATCATGGAGTTCAATCGCTGCAGTAACCATGTCTCTAATCTCTTGGTTTGTGATGCGGTCTTTGAATAAGATACTTAGGATCCTTCCGTAGCATCTCAATTCCATTGCTAGGATCCTCCTCTCTAGCTCTACAGTCGGAACACTATGGCAGTAAAATAATGTCTGTATATTATAAGATAAGAAATATAAGATAGTCGCCTTTCGCGAAGTTTTGAACATAAGTACTCTTACTTAATCCTTTCTTCTAATGATTGACTTAAAGGTAAAAATAATACATACGTCTGTTTCAACTTTAATCCATAAATTTCCTGCTTAATAAATTTACATTATTGTTATTCTTTTTTTTACCCTTCGCTCTCGTGATGGAGCTTTAATTTGTGTTAACCTCGTTTTGATAAAAAAAAATAATGTGAAAAAAAATATAATTGAGGCATTGAAATATTTCGGAAATGAAAGAAAATGATTTATTTATTTTTATTATTATTTTTTTTTTTTTTTTTTTTTTTTGTCTTTGAAAACTATGGGACTGGAGCAGCAGATTAAATTGAATAGACACAATTTTTCTTTTGAATCATCTTTCCACAAAGACGGCAAGGATACGCTGGAGATGATCTAATTGTCTCCCCTTGGTGGTGTTATAAGAAAATCAGGAGCGGTCTCTTAAATATGCATCTTAAACGAAGACAAATTAGATTTACACCTTAATGGAGATAATTGTATTAAGGTTAATCACTTTACCATTGGCTTTGGTTCCATTTGGTCGGAGTCTATTTGTGCTTGTCTTCATAAAAGTGTTTTTGCGTATTTGTATAGAATTTCTGATGTAACACTGGAGTAGGATTGATGCAGATGAATAGATACAAAAAAAAGGGAGCGGCTGAAAAATTCAGTAAAAGCACGTGACGAGACAGAACCACGTGACAAGATACAAAATCACGTGACGAGAGACAGAACTAAGTGACGAGAGACAGAACCACATGACGAAAGACAGCACCACCTGACGAGAGACAGAATCACGTGACAAGAGACAGAATCACGCATGTATGTTGCATGTTAACAGCAGTATTTTTATACTGTTCAAATCGTTTTGATATTTCATTTACTGCACTACCAGGCAGCCATCTAGATCTAAATATTAGTAACGCAGAGCTTCTTCAAACCATCCTATCAAGTCCTATATGCAACGCAAGTTTGCAAAGAAGAGACTAGAGAAAAAAAAAGGTTTTAAAAAATCATTTAAAACAACCAAAAACTGTAATAGAAAAGGAAAACAAACAAGGTTACAAAAGACAGTTTGTGTCGAAACACAAACTCAAAATCTACCCCCGAAGTGGTCCACCCAGGCAGGCTTCAATATTTTCAGAAAGAACATCCGAATGAAATTATATCAAAGACAAATGAGAGATAATAATGGAGAAAGAAGGTTAACAGATCTTGTGTAGTGCCCCAACGGTCCAGCAGATCAAAGGATTGGTGAAAGTGAATGTAGAGCTAGATTTGAACCTGGCCTAACTAGTTCCCTTTTCAGACCTTGTGGTCTATAGGGCAGATGATGTAAAGTTCATCTGTTTTGTGGCCTACGGTTAACGAGCATGAAGCCAGCACAACGATCAACCGCCTTTACTTTTACCCAACTAATGTCAGGAACCCATTAGAGCTGAGTGGACTCATAGGCGCCCAAAGATTCCAAAGTTGAAAATCCCAGACTTCAACAGAGTTTGAACCCGGAACCCCCGGTTCGAAAGCCAAGCGCTTTACCGCTCAGCCACCGCGCCTCCCCTGGCCTAACTGATGTCTTATAATTGATCTAATTGTTTTGAAAAGGCTCAATCTCTTAATCAATCCTTAAATAACAATAAAAAAAATTCCGCATTAAAAAAATGTTAACAAAGATTACGTTTACAAGATTAAAATAATTAGGTCTAATTTATAATGTATACTAATTAGCTTTTTCTCTTTAAAAAACTGCTTGCATAACTGATTTTTAAAATTAGATTTTTCGCTTTCAGAAAAAAAAATGTAGCCGTTGCATCAGAACTTTGAATGGTCTAAAATATTGTGATGTCGGATTTTCAATATCTTTTCTAGTTTACGAGATCTAAACGGGACAGACGGACAGACATTTCATACAAAACTAATAGCGTCTTTTCCCCTTTCGGAGACCGCTAACAAAAAAACATTTTACAAAACCGGTGGTTTTAAGTATGCAAAAAACCTGCTTATAAGGTCGACGTTAGTCAAAAGCAAACAAGGCTGCGTCTAGGGCCTCCGATTTGTAGGGGCCTCGCATTGTTCTCTAAATATTTTTTATAGAGACAAAATTAGCGAAACTTGTGACCCAAAATTATTTTTGTGGTAAACTAGGTTTTAATAAATTGCGTAATTTTTTTTAGCTGTTTATTTTTTATTTGGGGTCACCTAATTCTCATCGCCTAGGGCCTCTAATTATCTAAGGCCGGCCCCTGCTGCTTTGTTGTACTTAGCAACACGTTCCTGAACATTGAAATGTTTCCCCTTTAGAACTGCTCTGTATCGAGTGGGTGAAAGTCTCCCACATTAATATCTATCCTACAAAGGAACGAACGAGAAAACAGAAAAGAACGAATGAAACACGGAAAGAGAGAAAACTCACTGACACATACATTTATTTTTGTTTTTTTAGAAAGAAAGAATAGACGTCAATAAATGTATTCGCACTAAGTGGATTTTATAACCTTGGCACCCAAAGATGAAATTCAGACTACGCCGCTTCAGCTCAGTATGCGTCTTAACTGACATGAGATTTATTCTGCTGTGCACCAGCGAGGGACGGACGTCACCTTGTGAAGAAGAAACTGACTTGGTCACCGCCTGAAGCCATAAGTCTTAGAGAAGCGTAATTACATCTCTGTCCTCATCCTGTGCCATAGAATAAGTCCTAGCAGAGAATTTAACGTAGCAGTCTAGACAGTGATGATCGAATTGGCCCGCAGGGAAACGTAGATAAGAACCTACATCAGTGATGACCGAATGTGGCCCGCAGGTTAACGTAGATAAGAACTTTCACCAGTGAAGACCGAATGTGGCCCGCAGGGTAACGTAGAACAAGATGAATGAACTCAATATCAAACTACAAGTGGGTTTCTCTTAGCATGTCTTATGCTGACATGAGCGCTTTCGAACAACATTGCAGCTCTTCATTCAGCAGGGGAAGGGGTGTATCTTTTCAAGCTCTAGCCTGTACCGCTCTACAAAAATACAAGCAGCTTAATATGTCTATCCCAAAAGATGAAAAAACGATGTAATTTCTGAGGCCAATGAAGGATTATTCACTGAAAGATTTTATCGATTTTCACATTTTTAAAGAATGAAATAAGTGTTTTTGAAAATCCATTAGCGGTTGATGTGTCAAGAGCCCTGTCCTACCTGTAACTGAAACTGATTGACTTACAAAGCCAGACATCCCTTCTGGATACATTTCTGCTCCGTGATGCCTGCAGAAACTTGCTCTAAATCCTCCGAAACAAGACTTAAGTATAGTTTACAAACACACATTTTTTTCAGTGATGAAACAGGCGAAACCAATAGTAAATCCTGGTATCACGGACGAGAGTCTGGAGTCAGTGCTCTGACTTGGTGGCCCATCTATGCAGCCGGATATTCAGAAGTATGTTTTCGAATAAATTTCTAACAAGCAATTAATGTGTGCATTGTTACGTAAGAGTGATTTGAGGTAAATTTTCTTTCTTTCTTTTTATTTGATCATTTCGGTGGTGTGGCCCGAGACACGAGTTTTAAAAATTAAAATGGCCCACGGACCGAATTAGGTTGGGCATCACTGCTTTAAACAGTTATGTATTGTACTTGACAAAACATGAATCAATAAACAAAAATACTCAATTAGTCAATTAATTATTAATAATTTATTATTTTGTTTGATACTGAATAAGGGAAATAACTAGTACACTATTGGTAGATATAGTTTTTTTTAAGAAAAGAGTTCTTCTTCTTCAAGTATGCCTTGGATTTCTTTTATTGGATTTTTTCTATTTTGCTTATTTTCCATGAGAACAATTGGTTAGAAGAATGTGAATTGTTTGATAATTCAACCTGGCTTTTGTCACAAAAACAAATTAAATGACTAAATACGAGGGATAATAAATAGAATTAATTAATTTATCACATTTAATAGTTAACTTTCTACTTCTAAACTATATATTTTAAGAGGACAATTTATTTTGTTGTTATTTCTTTGTAACTGTAATGAGAGTGTATTGGTACTATTTGTAAGGTTGAGAACCTTTCTCTTCGGTACTGTGTAGCATCAAGTGTCAGTGGATCGCTTAGACTGACTCTACCAAACGTTAAGGTTGATCTGTTGTCAATGCTGTCGTTCCTAGTTGGCATATGTCAGGAGTGTCGCTCTGCTCGGCACCGGCAGGCCACCGAAAGGTCGAGACCATTCCGTCTGCCCGACTGACTCTCCCCCCCCCCCCCTCCCATACGTGACTCAATGAACATGTCAAACAGTGTTAGCCATCGACTAGGAAGTCCGGGGTCTATCTGTAGAGCTGTTTTATTTTCATTTGGGGGGGGGGGGGGGGAAGAACTTCTTAAAACTGATATGGTCTTATGGTGGTCAATAGCGAGACGACTACAGAATGAGATGAACATAAGGAACACGCTGTATGTGAGCACAGTCTGCATGAAAGCTGAATTAAGAGAAGAGATAAGGGATGTTAAAACAGCGAAGCAAGAGGCGGGAGAGATGAAGAGAGATAGCTAAAGAGATAGCTGAAGAGATAGCTATAAAGAAAGCTAAAGAGATAGCTGAAGAGATAGCTAAAGAGATAGTTGAAGAGATAGCTGAAGAGATAGCTAAAGAGATAGCTGAAGAAATAGCTAAAGAGATAGCTGAAGAAATAGCTAAAGAGATAGCTGAGGAGATAGCTAAAGAGATAGCTACAGAGATAGCTAAAGAGATAGCTAAAGAGATAGCTAAAGAGATAACTAAAGAGATAGCTGAAGAGATAGCTAAAGAGATAGCTGAAGAGATAGCTAAAGAGATAGCTGAAGAGATAGCTAAAGAGATAGCTAAAGAGATAGCTAAAGAGATAACTAAAGAGATAGCTGAAGAGATAGCTAAAGAGATAGCTGAAGAGATAGCTAAAGAGATAGCTGAAGAGATAGCTAAAGAGATAGCTAAAAGGATAGCTAAAGAGAGAGAAGAGAGGCCGAGAGAGAAAAAATATAAATGAGTCGTAAAATGTTCTCAGACAGCATGACTGAACCTAATTATAAACAATCTTGATCTTCATTTTCAAATGTTGTATTTTTTTGTATCTTAACGTTGATCTTAGAAACTGTCCAATCTTTTCGTCTTCATTTTCCCTACACGACTTATTTAAATACGTATTTTTTTATTTAATTTTTTTTTCCGATGGGGGCCTTTAATAAGTGATTGATTTTCTTAATGGACCTCTTTCACCAATCGTAAACAAACAACATTTAGCCACATGATAATATTGATAAAAAATGAAAAAAAAAACTGTCACGTGACAGCCTGGTGTATTACGTAATTTGTATAGAAGAGATAGTGAACCACGTGGTTAAATGTTGTTTGTTTACGATTGGTGAATGAGGTCCATTGATTTTCATGGATTAAGACCATTGCCAGTTCTTGCGTTGTGCATTTAGGGCAATTATTCTTGTAATGTAATTAAATTAATTTCTGTATATATATCTATAAGTAGATCTTATACTCTTCTATTATTGGTGGTTTTTTATATGAACTACACAATGTCAAGGACGCTTAATCAATCTTCAAAATTGCCAACTAAAGAAACATTACAAACAAAAGAGCTTAAAAAAACACTTTATTCTGTATTACTAACTGGAAATCTACCATATACATAAAACTTTAAAAAACATAAGCTTATCGACATTCCCCTTGTTTTACACATCTTCTATACAAAAGAGCCTGCTATCTATAGGCTTGGGCCATGTGTTCTGTTGTCACAGATAAATAAATAAAACACTGCAGACATATAAGAAGACATTGAAGACTATCATTTTACTACGTCACATCCTGTTAAGTACTCTCTCACAAAAACATTCACAACAAACAATGACGCAACAAAAACATATTGGCACTGCGTGTATGCAAATCTCCATTAGTATTTACAATTAGTATTATATTAATCGGTTTAGCTTGTGTTTAAAAAGTAAACATTTTTTGAATAGAGTGTTTCATATAGCGCAATCCTAGGAATATATATATGGTGATAGATAGATAGATAGATAGATAGATAGACGGGCGGGCGGGCGGGCGGACGGACGGACGGACGGACGGACGGACGGACGGACAGACAGACAGACAGACAGACACAGACAGACAGACACAGACAGACAGACAGACAGACAGACAGACAGACAGACAGATAGATAGATAGATAGATAGATAGATAGATAGATAGATAGATAGATAGATAGATAGATAGATAGATAGATAGATAGATAGATAGATAGATAGATAGATAGATAGATAGATAGATAGATAGATAGATAGATCATGACGTCTCTGTTTTCCAACTTAATTGGATTCTTTAATCTTGGTCGAAAATACACAGAATTTGTTTCCCCAATCATTATACTGGGAGATATTCGTTCCATCAATTATGATTCGTTTTCTTGTCTTGAAGCTCTTTCTGCCTTGTCATTTTCCTCTGTGATGATTCGAATGCTACACACAATATTTGTCCTACCCTGGACTGATTGGGAGGGGAGGGGCGGGGACAGTAATACTATAATGAATCAACACATCATTTTGTGACTATCCGACTGCTCTTATATTTTAATACGAAGAGATCACTGTATGTTTCAGTAATAGAATGTAAATATAAAGACAACAATTTGAAACAAGAAAATAATAAAGATAAAAAGATTAAATAAATTTTTTGGAAAAAAAAATTTTAGTTGTATCCATTCGTTTGGATCAGTCATGGAATAAAATTTGCAATAGATCTAGACCAGGGGTGGGCAACCTTTTTGTATTGAGGGCCGCATTAAAAACAAAATTGGGAATGGCGGTCCGCATATATATATATTCAACTTACAAAGATACGCTAGCTAACCGTGTAGTATGTCTTTTAATTCATCTTTACACTGTATTTTATTCACTTTCTTTTTTTTTTTCACACTCCAAGTTGAGGAATTACAACAACAGCTAGCAACTTTGAAACCAATTTTACGATTTTTTAGAAAACTTGCTGTTGTCTTTTAATATCACATCAACATCGACCAGTGATTATACTTGTTTAGTTTCCACACACAAAAAAATTAGACAATATATGTTCCGGAAGTTAAAAGTCGGGACGAGCGATATCTGCCCTTGTGGAGCATCACCAGAGAATGCTGATCATGTCCTTCAATGGTGCATACTAAATCAAGAGACCCGAACAAGACTCTGGCCCCAAAACCGTCCTATGTAACAGTCTATTCGAAGAACTGTCATCTCAGATATACATGTAAAATGAGAACCAAGAAGAAGAACAGATGTATGTGTACCCAAATAGTGTGAACAGTTTTTTTTAAGTGTGGAAATACAGCTTCAGGCACCCATAAGACTCCCGTGGAAGTACTGACTGGAACTTTTCTTTGCTTGGAGGTATGTCCTCTGGAGCTGAATCAGCTTCTAGTGAGCTGATGGTATTGCAAAATGGTTGTTGACGTCTTAAAATTTGCTTTTATAAATTGCACAATTAAGGAATCTAAATTAGTGTTGTATTTTTCATTATTTCACTAGAATTAGTTTCACCTTTCAGCAAAGGAAAATGACAAAACCTGTTTTACTTTTCTTAGAGAGGTTATCTACTGTAGTATCTTGTTAATAATATATAGAAATTGTATGCAGCTTTGTGCAAACTTTCCTGTTTATAGTTTATGGTTGGGATATTTTAAAAAAAATAAAAATGTCTCAGTCAAAGGTCGAGTTCCATCAGTTGTTGCACTTGCCATCTTGTTCCTAGCCTACCCAACACTCAACACAGTTCTTTATAGCATTGAATAAATACTTTCAGAGATAGTGTATTGAATTGAGTGTATTGATGTATAGCCAATAAGCGTAATCTTCGTTTACTTGAAACTTTTTATAATAAGACAGTTTCAATAATTTATAAAGATACATTTTAAATATATTTGCATTTTTATTTATATATACTGTGGGCACACCTGATTTCTGTAGGTGTCGGCGGGCCGCATAAAACACTCCGGCGGGCCGCATGTGGCCCGCGGGCCGTAATTTACCCACCCCTGATCTAGACCAACAACAATAAATCTGTGCGATTAGAAATATTTTTACTAACTGTTTTTGTTTAGCGCAATTTTATGCTTTTAGCTTTCTCAATACGCTATAATCCTATCACTTGTCTGGACCAGTTGGTAAGGGGTGGGTGGAGAAAGGAGGTATCTGTGTGATCGATTTTTAAATGCATTTATAAAAAAAAATCAACTTATATTACCACTTCAGTCAAGTACAATTTCTTTCCGTTGCTCGAGATACCAATCAAAATCATTAATTTTCTCTTAACAAATGATTGTTAGATTAAAAAATAAAGGAAAAATGTTTTAATCCGCCCCCTCCCCCCAAGAAAGAATCCTGATTCCTGAATAAGCGTAGTGTATAGATCTACAACACTTTATAATGTAACAATGATGGGCCTTTGGCTCTAGACTCAGAAGACCATGCGCAAAATTGTCCTGAACATTATTTTTTTAAACTCTTCATTTAATGCGGAAATATCCGAAGGCATCTGGTTCATTCAAGAGAAATATGTTCTCGTTCTCTAGCCAAATTTAAATGTTTGTTTTTTTTACTTTGAAAAAATTATAATGGCCAAAATAGGGTTTTCCCAGAGTGGTCAACGAGCTAGTAATTCTTTTCTCAGTGATATTCACCCATTCTTAAATTTCGAGGAAAATCGTTTGAGCCGTTTTTGAGATCCGTGTCCACCCACCCAGATTTTTAATTCCACGAAGTTACGACTTCAATAGAGGTATTGTAACAAGAAAAACATTTAAAATATTTTTTCTAAAGACTATACCTCCTTTTTAGAACTTATAGAGGTTTTCCTCCTAATATATTCTGTATTATATAAGATAAGATAAGATAAGATGATAGTTTAAACAGCAATGGGGCATCTTTTACGATTATTGTACAAATAACAACAATTTGACAATAAAAATCCAAAAAAATTTTATTTTTTTTCTTAGGCGTTGCATGCCAGTTGTGTGGCTAAGGAGAAGGGGGGTGGCGTTGCCTGATAATGAGGAAATCGAGATTGACCTTCTTATTTGTCTGTAAACATTAAATGCTGTGTAGATTTCTTTCAAATGAACGAGTAGATGGCGGGACGGATAGGTCTGGAGATCATAGGAAATAAAGTAAAAAAAGAAAAGAGAGAGAGAGAGCTCCTAAATCCATCGATATAAGACAAACAGTATGAGGCACACTACATCAGATCGTGAGGACAAAGAAAAAGCAATGTTAGGAAAATATATTGAAACAAAAACGTAGTATTTTAATGAGGGTCCAAAGTGACAAGCTCAAGGCATTGGTCAAACCAAAGTTTTATTCACAGTAGGAATACAGGGTATACGATAAGTTTGATCCAGATGACAAAGGTATCTTGATTGATGTCACGATGAGATTGTGTTGATCGGTCAATGCTTTTCTGATGTTCTAATTTCGTAAAATTTTACCTATTTAGCAACATCAGACTTCTCAAGCAATACCATGATGCAGGAGATACTTCTCCAAAGTATAAACTCAAAACTGAAATCTTCTTTTAAATAAATACAAAGCTTTACTTCTGGAACTAGAAATCACTTTAAATAATGTACACACAAGATAAATCTACAAAAACAGTTTAATTTAAATTCATTTTCTCTAGTGACCGATCTCTCTCCAAACTGAATACTACCTTTTTTTTCTTTTCAAGTAGCATCCAAACAATTTTGAGAGCTAATGGAATAACCGTCATCGTGTTTGAAATAAACTTGTCAGCAACATACAACCATGATCTTGCGCTAGAAAGCATGCATTCTAAAAATAAACTTAATGCAATAGCATTATGTTACGTGACACAGGTTATGGAATTGCTTTGTATTATACTATCGTCTACACTATTTTGTATATAACAACTAAAGTTGGATATTTTGGATCGAGATTATAAATGTTTGTATACATAGATTTACCAAACTTTCTGTACATGTTTGGTAGTCCCAACTTTAGTAAAGTACCATAGCATGCTGATTTCTTAGCCACTTTTGCGGACCTTTGCGATAAGGAGCTTAAAAATGTCCGTGCTGCCTTCAGGAGATAAGTAAACTCAGTTTGAGTCGGTTTTGAACTCAAGCCTCAGTTAGGTAACCAAGAGATTCATGCCCCTCGGCTACATGATGGTATGTTACAGTTTGAGTAGAAGCTTGAGGACTAGTATATAAATGTTTGTAAGAGCGTGTATTTGTGAGCGTTTGTGTGAGTGTGCATGTGTGTGTGCAAGTGTGTGTGCAAGTGTGTGTGTGTGTGCATGTGTGTGTTTGGTTTCTCACCAAGATCAAATTCCAATACGGGACAATTTCAGCGATTGTTTTGGTCACTTCCGAGCACGCGCTGCCCATCATCATAACGAGGCTGCTTTTCTTTGATTTCCGGTTGATCAAGTCAAAGAATGCGTCTGTTCCGTAACCTGCATCACACTGAAATAAAACAAAGAAAAAAATTTACACGAGTCACAAAAATTTAAAAACAATATTGGGATCTTTTTTTTACCTTTGTACATATACAATTTGTTTTCTTGCTTTTTAGCGCTCCCCCCCCCCCCTGAAAGGGGAAAAGACGCTATTAGTGTTGTGTGGAATGTCCGTCCTGTTTAGATCTCGTTAACTAGAAGAGATAGTGAAAATCCGACATCATAATATTTTAGACTAATTTAGACCATTCAAAGTTCTGATGCAACGGATACATTTTTCTTTTCTGAAAGCAAAAAATATCATTTTTAAAATCCCTTATGCAAGCAGTTTTTTCAGAAAAATACACCACAATTACAACTATTCTCTATTAATAGTAACAAACACGGGAGGCTCTTTAGTATGGGAGGTCATCATTCACCACATTGTTAACATATTTATGCAAATAATTTTAGATTTTTTGTCAAAAACATTTTTTTTTTGCATTGATATTGCTAAGTTAAGTAAGGTTTATTATACCAACTACTACATTTACACACACAAAATTGTTTTAAAAAGAAAAAATCTATTTTTATTCAGGTTTCTGTGCACTGCTTTAGGATTCAGACGACGACCTTTAAAGGTGACTAATTAAGCTTTTGTTGCCGCCAGATACTTTCGAGTATCTCTTCCCTGTTCGAGATATCAAACAAAATACTTTATTACCAATAGTTTATTAACTAATTGGTCGATTCTTTATATTCATTCTTATGTTTCATGCAAAAGAAATAACTGCAAAATTTCAGCTTATCTCCGAGGTTAGGTATGGGAGAAATCACGTTTACAAACTTTTAATCAGACAGACACAGAGTGAGCTGATATAAGCTTTGTTGAATAAAAAACACACCAAATGATTCCTTGAAATTGTACTAATTTAGACATTCAAAATCCATGGCTTGAATATTTCTTTTTCAATAAGTTATGGTAAACATGAAGAAAATTATGTTTAGATCTAGTCGTTAATATTTAAACGATACAGACTCAGGTTTCATTAGTAATTATATTGGAACATGTTTCCTAGGCTTACTGAGAGTGAATGCAAGGGAATAGTTTGATAGGAAGACACTTGACTTATTAATTAACATGGTGCCGTCTCATTGTAGGCACATGGCCTTCCGAAAACTGATGCCCAGGACATGAATATAAAACTATGATTTATCAAACGCGATTATTCATCTACGAGCCACAAAAGGTCAAATCCCGCGTATCGGGTGAACCTTCCCATGTCACGTCCGCTTGTGTCCGTCAGGACTGACCCGTACTGAGCTTTGGCTATTGAAGGCCAGGGAACACGGTACACTTTGGTTATTTATATAGCATGGGCTAGACCACACACCCTTTTTTTCCCCACTTTTATCATTGCTTCTAGGATGGGTAATGAGAATAAGGTTTTAGTGTGTGTGTGTTAGTTGGTGGTGCTGTTTTGATTAGATGATAAGCATCGTATTGCCATTATAAATATTACTGTAACAATGAATTTGGTCTATTTAATGCATTCTGGTATTATCAGAAGTTGAATCTGATGACCCAATGTCAAAATCCTAATCCTGAATAGATATCTACAAAACATCAAAGAGAACCATCCATTTCTGATAAGAGGGATTTGCAAGCCATCCCAATGCAGATTTCTTTGTTATTGGTGCCTCTAACTATTTAGAAGAAGCAAGTTAAAGATAAAGTTTAAATGTTAATACTCTAACAAAAATGTAAAGAATAAACAAGATCATAAAGAGAGTTTGGGTTATCCCACGCGTCGGATCCGCCAATTGGAAAGGAATATTCATATTCAACTTATGATTTATTTTATTGTCTAAAGTCTAAAGCAGGGGTTCTCAACCTTTGGGTCGCGATCCCCTTGGGGGTCGATGGACGATTTGCCAGGGGTCGCCAAAAGACCATTGAAAAAATGGATTGTTATTGTCTATTCTCTACTGCTCTGTGTGTGTGCGGGGGGGGGATAGTCGCGGCTAAATGAGGGATTGTAAAAAGGGGTCGATGAGCATAAAAGGTTGAGAACCGCTGAGTCCTAAAGTAATAGAGTTTCAAAGAATCATTTTGCGCTTCTTTGAACTTGAAAATAAACAACTGAATAACTTATAATGGATAAACAGACTTTCATACCTAAGTAAAAACTAAATGAAATCTATCAGAAGAGCGATTTTAATATTTTTGTATTGTTGCTTTAATAAAACAAAAACCACGAACAACTGAACGACTACTATCGATAATGCTAAAATAATGCTTTTGTATAAATATATAGCTAAAGTACATTTGCTTAAATAGGATATTAATATTTATACCCACTCAAACTCACTGACTTATAGATAAAGAGAGTGTAATGAACCATTTAGATAATCTACAGCTTTTTACGGACCACTAGCTTTATGAGCTACACGCGGGCACGGCGTAGAGAAGTTATTTTTAGTGGAGGGGTACAAACACACAACAGCAACAACAACGAATCTATCTAAGGGTACATATGGTTAGGGAAAATAGGAAAGCTTTTCTTGAGTGCAATTAAAGCTTTTCTTGTGTGTAATGAAAGCTTTTCTTGTGTGTAATGAAAGCTTTTCTTGAGTGTAATGAAAGCTTTTCTTGAGTGTAATGAAAGCTTTTCTTGTGTGTAATGAAAGCTGTTCTTGTCTACATCTGTGTAAAAATAGATCAGTAGCAATAAGGCTTATATGGGTTTGGATTCAAGAGTATTTTTAGCGGCCCCCGTAAGAGAAAAGCCGCTATCATGTTTGTGCAAAATGTCCGTCTGTCCGTCTGTCACACTCAGATCTCAAAAACTAGAAGAGAAATGAAACATATTATTTCCCCATGCGTTGTAGCTTGTTACTATTCAAGATAGATGTCACGTACGCTTTGTCTATATTTAGCTCAAGGCTTGTCGGCAAGATTTCAGCATAGCTCGGGGGATCCCAAGCATGCAGCAACCTTCTGTTTTGGAATTAGTTAGAAATATTAATTATTGTACGTTAATCTGTATTTATTGGTCAATTAATTAACCAAGCGACAAGAAGAGATTAGTCACGTGATAACGTCTAAAAAGATTCTAGATATTACCGCCAGTCTCGTGTTGGAACTCAAAGGAAGATGACATGATCATATTATTGTGTAGATCATTTAATTTAGTAGAAATATATATTTTATGTTTTATTCAATCACAGTATATCATTGTAACTATTGTGAATAGCTTTTCCAAGTTTTTAATTAAAGTATTTGTATTTGACGAAAAGAAGTTTCTTCATTGATTATAATAATAACATACTTAGATCGTCTTATCGACTAGCAACTTCTAGATGATCCTCTAATCAACTGGCAACTTCTAGATGATCATCTTATCAAATGACGATTTCTAGATCCTCGGCAACCACGATCATTGATTGTGCTGTTTAGATCAAGATAGCCTTCAACGTGACATCTAAGCACATCATAGATCGCGACAACAGATATACCGCTTGCATTCATAAAACTAAAATCGTGCTACTCTCCTAGTCAACTCATTTGGTCGTTTTGGATGAATAAATGGTAATGACTTCGAATCCGAAGATTAAGGATGACTACGCAAACCCATTGGCGACCTGCTTATTTTCACACTACTCATGTAGACAAAGCCTTTGTTCTAGGTTTTATTAACGTCTTGTGCATCTTCTATACAGGTCTCTTCCTGGGCCTTAAATGTGTCCCGCAGACTTCTCGAGAGCTCACCAATCTGTCTCTTTTTTAGAGGCCATTTGCTGCCAGTTACTTTCCTCTGTTGCACAGTCCTCCTTTAGCGTTATTTATATATACAGAAGGTTCTAGAATGTTCGTTTCATTCTTTTATTTTTACGCGTTATTATTTCACTGTCATCATAATGTCAGCTTCAGGGATGGGCGGTAAAGCACTTGGATTCCGAACCGAAGGGTCTCGGGTTTGAATACCGCTGAAGACAGATTTTGAATTTTGGGATATCTAGGGTCTAGCGAACTCTAATGGGTGCCAGACATAAGCTGTGAAAATGTAATGTCTCTTGGTTCGTTGTGCTTACCACATGACATTCTAGTTAACCGTGTGCTACAGAAACAGATGCCATCATCTCATGGTGCCTCGTAGCTATTAACTTTGAGTGAATTTAATTTCTCGTCTGAACAGATGTTTAAAATACCTTTAAGTACATCATAAGAGAAGATGATGCTATTGATAAAACTGAATGGGAATATAGATTGATTATGTTTTGTCTTAAAGGCGCGGTGGGTTAGTGGTAAAGCGCTTGGCTTCCGAACCGGGGGTCCCAGGTTCGAATCCTGGTGAAGACTGGGATTTTTAATTTTGGGATCTTTTGGCGCCTCTGATTCCACCCAGCTCTAATGGGTACTTGACATTAGTTGGGGAAAAGTTAAAGCCGTTGGTCATTGTGCTGGTCACATGACACTCGTTAACAGAAACAGACGACCTTTACATCATCTGCCTCATAAATCGCAAGGTCTGAAAGGGGAAACTTTACTTCTTTTTTTAAACTATGTTTTCTCTTGACAATTGGACGACATTGCATACAATTAAATAAGATAAGTATTATTCTTTATGTCGAAAGGAAAGAAAATCTGGTAAGATTTTATTTTGTTTATAAACGAAATGCAATCACGTTTTTTCCATTTTTAATTACCTTTCAATATAACGGTGCAAAATAATATTTGCAGTGTACATCTCACTTAGATCTTAGCGAGAAAAGGCCGATACATGTGTTATGTAGTGTGTGTGTGTGTGTGTTTCTATGGTGACGGTGGGAAGAGGTTAGCGATTGGTTGTGAATGATGCAAGGTGGGTGGCATTGTCATCATTGATCGTAGTTAGGACAGACGACTCCCAGAACGTCAGACTGAAAGGTTGTGTTATTGTAGTCAGTTGGAGTTTGTTAAAAAATATTATTACTTAAGTCTAGTACATTTAATTTTTTCTCATGTCTATATTGTCTATATAAAAGTTTTATTTAGTTTTGGTGCTTAAAGTTATTTCAAGTTTTATTAAGATAAATTACGCCTACAGCGGTTTCATTGTCTACCAGCAGTTTGGTGCTACAAGTCAACGACCGTCAATAACAAAGTGATAAGTCTTTTTATTCAATATCTATTTCTAATTACATGAAAATACCAGGTTTCGACCCCGGGCCCCCGGTTCAGAAGCAAAGCGCTTTGCCAATCAGCCACCGCACATCCAAACATGTTAATGGTTCCTCTAAAACGCAAGACATCCAGACTGTAGCACATGGTCAACATTATTAAGACATTGGTCAGTGTCCATGTTCACTGTCCATTGGTGTATGTCTACGAGCTGAGCTTCATGTATTATGAATGCTTAGTCATCATCACAAGTATAGGAGCCTCCACAAGTAAACGGAACGGGTTCAAATCTAATTGTAAATCTTGTATTAACGTTTACGTCTGGTCTTGTCGGCTGACTGAAGTTTCACATTGAACGTCGTGAAATAGGAATAGTTTGTACGTGGCAAGTAACAAACAAGAATAACATTGTAAGATACTTTTTTAAAACAAACAACAAGCTTATATTAAGCACACCTGTATCAATTAGTTTGGATCAGTCATGTCATTACATTTCTAATAGATTTAGATTAACAATAAAAAAAAACATTTATAAAAAAAAATATTAAAAAAAGGGGGGATCGTTATGAATTCGAACTCATGGCTCAAGCCTTCTCAGGCTTCTAAATCCAACACGGTAACCACTTGCTAATTGAAAGCCTATGACCATGGAAGATTGTATAGTTAACGTTTGGTTCTATGGTCTCTTTCTATTTTATGTTGTGTTCACTAAGACTAAGACGACGATTTTTATTTAATTAAGTGCTCATCTTCATACATTAATTTAATACATATTTAATTGTTCTTTTTTTTTTTTTGAATTATAAAATACATTTATTTACATCAAAAGTTATGGAATATGAGTCAAAATGATTGAAAGAAACAAAGATTGAAAATTGTAGATGCATTTCACTTAGATAAATGCACTTAAATAGTCCTGTTTGAAACTCCATTCCAAAATGACTTGATTTTTCTTTCAGTTATTTTAAAATTAATATCTTTAAAAAAAAAAAAACAACTAATGCCATAAAAATTATTGCCTTAAGATGTTACACTTTCGTTGGTTCCAGACAATGTTAACATTGTTTGAAATTTCTTTCACTTATTAAAAAAAAATGTGCTTTAAAATTAAAGTAACGAAACCAATTCATGTTCAATTAAGCTCATGAAGATGCACTTCATTTGAAGCATAAAATAATTTGTGTATTTTCCCATGATACAACATTCAAACATCAAGTTGATGGGTAAGATTTAACCAGAGCAGCCTCTACATCCACAGTGAACTCATTCAACAATTTTACCAGATTCCAGTTTAGACCTAGGAACACGACAGATACAGTTGGCTCCGAAATTGGTATCTCTGACCTGTATACACCTCAAGCAACACAAATTCTCATAACCTTACCTCTTCCATTTTGCAATCAGATTTTTATCTGCAATGTTCTCTTTTAAACAATATTGATAGAATTCTCGACTTATTGCCTTTCTGAGATAGAACAGATCATAGATGTACCTCGATTTCTGGTGGTGCAAGCGAAAAATTGGCCTAAGAGCTTCTACTTTTCGTTTGCCCTCATGAGGTTCAGTTTCAGCTTCACGCATTTTCTGATCTAATTCATCTATTGTTGGTTCAATAAGCCCTCTGGTGGTGGCTTTCTACTGCGTTTAACTTTAGGCATCTTTAATAAGTTCTATTTTAATAACAAAAGAAACGTAAACAGCACCAAAAAGAGAAATAAATCTAGTTTAGCTTTGATTGAGCAATGGTAGTTATATCTTTATTTTTTTTTTTAAAAGGAAACCTCAGAATTTGCGCTATTCAATTTTAGCTTTATCATCATAGGAATCCTTAGGCCTCTTTCTTTTCCTCTCTTTCGTGGGCGTTAATATAGTTTACTTTAAAGAACTTTAGATAGTAAAGAGTTTTGATGAATAGAAAATTTTGATCTACTTTGATTTAAACTACATTTTTTTGAATAAAAATATGGTAAACATGTTTCTGTATACTATCTGACAATGACTCTCAGGATATCATTTCATTTGTACAAAATAAATTCGACATAGATATACACAAACTTCTACAAGGTTATCTCCTCTATGCCAGTTCAGTTCAAGTTTGGTTACCAATGTGAATTTTTCAAAGCTTTACTTTTTACAAAGCGCTCCACTCACTCTGTCTGTCTGTTTGTTTATCTGTCAGGTAAACGTTTGAACACTTGGATCACGTTAAAATTTTGCAAGATAGATAGATAGATAGATAGATAGATAGATAGATAGATAGATAGATGATAGATAGATAGATAAATTTATATATACACGATTTATATACGATATATAAGAGTTCTTGTCAATATCTGGTCCTAAATAAGCTCAATGGCCATCTCTAACTTATCTGTCAAAGTCTTCATGTCAGGCAGCGTCCTCTCACGGTTTCAATCCCATGGCTCTATCGGCAGACTGCAGATACAGGCCACCAAGTTATCGTCTGATATGAACGTCAAATATTTTAGTGATGAGGTCATTCTGAGCGGTCAGTAGTGACGAATGACCCAGTGCCCAGCGTTTCATCTTTTGAATGAGACTGAGTAATAGTGTTACATTGCGAGACTTGTATATATAGGCTATGTATATTTTCTTTTTTTTAGCGGCCTCCGAAAGGAGAAAAGACGCTATTAGTTTTGTGTGGCATGTCTGTCCGTCCGTTCCGTTTGTCCGTCAGTCCCGTTTAGATCTCGTAAACTAGAAAAGATAGTGAAAATCCGACATCATAATATTTTAGACCATTCAAAGTTCTGATGCAACGGCTACTTTTTCTTCTCTGAAAGCGAAAAATCTATTTTTTTAAATCACTTATGCAAGTGTTTTTTGTTTTTTTTCATAAAAATGCACCTCTTTTACAACTATTCAATATTAATAGTAACGAAAGTATAGGCTCCTTAGTAGGAGGTAAATATATACCATTTTGTCAACAAATTTTTGCAAACAGTTTTAGATTTTTTGTCAAAATTTTTTTTATTACATTTGTATTGCTAAGTTAAGTAAGTTCTGTTATACTAACTACTACATTTACATAAAAAATGTTTACTTTTTTTTAATAGAAAAAATCTATATAGTATGCACATAAGATGGGCATAATTTAAAACAACAATTAATAAGTAGTTTTTCATATTATCGCTTGTATATATATTCATTTTAAGACATTAGTTAGGCCAGGTTTACATCTAACTTCACATTCACCTTCACCTATCCTTTGGTCTGTGTACCGCTGGGGCTCCACACAAGATCCATCAACTTTCTTTCTCCATTCTTTTCTGTCATTTGTCTTTGATAGAATTTCATTCTGATGTTCTTTCTGAAAATATTGAAACCTACTTTTTTACCTGACTGGGTGGACCATTTCGGGGGCCGATTTTGAGTTTGTGTCTCCTCACAAACTGTCTTTGTAACCTTGTTTTGTAAATTGTTAGGAGAGAGATACACATTGAGTCGAGAGAGAGAGAGAGAGAGATACCGAAATGTGTGACTCTTAAAGAGACAGAGAATCAGTTGGTTTTTTTTTTACGAAAACAAGTCAACTTTGTTGAGCTCAAAAGTATGAGGTGAGTTAGAGAAAATGCATGAACGCCAGTGAGAGGTTGAGAGACATTTAAATGTCATTATTATATGTGACATACCGAAATTTACCAGACTTTACTGTATATTTCAACTATTATCTTATTAAACATAGTAATGTTCTAAATATGAAATGGAAAAACTATAGCAATGCCATAAATTGAACTAAAAAAATGTTTCTATTAATATGTTATTTTCCATTGTATTGCAGTCACAACCAAAAAATACCCCCAAAAAAATGTGTGGAATATATGTTTTTGACTATTTTATTTTGAATGGAAATTACAAAGAAAATTAAATTGTCATTGGTTAAAAAAAAAAAAAAAGATAAAAATTTATCATTTTTAAAAATTCAAATGAGATGTATTCTAACATTTCAACAATAAAACCTTGTTAAAATATGATTTAGAAGTCTCCATCAAAGATGATTGTGTCTCCGACCAAAGCCATCTACTTAATAATAAGTCTTTTAGGCCAAACGTCCCACTGATTATTGTGTCTTACACCAAACGTCCCACTGATTATTTTGTCTTATACCAAACGTCCTACACAATGGCAGAAAATGGCGACAGCTTAAAACCCGGGACTATCGTGACAACCAGGTGTGTTTGCTTAAATCTACTATAAAAACAGAAAGAAAAAAAAAATTTTAAATCTGTCTTTCAATTAGATTTAGTTTAAACATAATCGTGTTTAAAGTTTGCAATTGAAACACCTTTCCAAGAACGAGAACATTAGGCATATAAAAAGTAAAAATCTTTGTCTTGAAAATACCTTAATTCATTATATAAATCAAAATGTTTTAAAAATGAAACTTAATTACAGTCAGACTTTGTATAGGGTCAATTAATTCACATTCTTTCTCTCATCATCAAAACGGAATACCATTGAGGGTCGATGTATAAATTGGGACCTAATGGAACTGATGCCCCGGGCCGATCCTCCCACAGTAACAATGGAGGTATCATTCATTCTTCAGGAGATTCTTCTGAACGAACTAAACTGATTAGCAACATATCGACCCAGATTAGAGGGGTACCTGATCATATGCTATGAGGCTCCAAACCAAGGTTGTGATGGGGTCGAGGACGGGTGGGATGAGACGTAAAAATTAATAATTATTGTTCTATGTGCGATCCAAATGTATTGAAAATGCAAATTAAGTAAAAAAAAAGTTTCGTTTGTGAAACAGGTATATGAAAGATAGCATATTGAATACAAAAGTCTGGTTATCGAAAGGATGAAAAATGGTTGAAATCCTGGGGAGTCTGGCAGCACATGCGTCGCCCAAATCGAGAAGACCCGTGGTGGAGGCTAAAAAGGTCGGAACAAACAACAATAGCGCAGTGGGGCACGGGACACTGCCCCATAGGTGCGTACTTCGCCCGGTTCCCACCAAATTTTGATGCCCGTTGCCGACACTGCGGGGAATCAGAAGAGACGGTGGCGCACGTTTTGCAAGAGTGTCCGCAGCTCCGGCTTCAAAATAACCCTCAAAAAAAGGGATAGATATGAGTTAACTCTTTCGGAGCTAGACTTTTTTAAACAACGGCGTGGATTGAACAAATTATTGAGATTAGGTTGTATTAAATAGTCCTTAAGAACAGTACAAAAGAGTTAATTAAGATTTGAATCATCCTTTTTAACGAAAGCTAAAAAATGTATTTATAGATATTATTTGTCATTAACTGTCGAATTGTTATAAAATCGTTAGAGCCTTTTTCGAAATCCGTGTCCGCCCACCCACCCTTAGCTCATGAAGAATTAGCAAGCTGAAAAGAGAAATTGTAAAACTATAGCCACGCTTGAGTACTCCCACACTGCACCTGTCTTTCTAGTCTATTTAAGTCATGCTAGTCCTTCATAGATCCTTTTTGGGGTAGATATAGGAATCATCCGCTTTCTCTTTGCACTGGCCTATATTTTTGTCTTCTAAAAATAAATGCTTAGGATGATAAAAATAAATACCCAGATTAAGAATATCTATATAATATAAAGCACAAAGTAAGGCGTATGTATGTATGTATGTATGTATGTATGTATGTATGTATGTATGTATGTATGTATGTATGTATGTATGTATGTATGTATGTATGAATGTATGTATGTATTTATGTCCCAAATAAAAATAAAAACCGTTTAAACAATCTTGATAAAACTTGGCATAAATGTTCCTTACATCATGGCGTAGACATTAGTGTATGTTTCATGTGCCTCGCACAACCGGAGGGCCCTAAAAATATACAAAAGTACCTAATCCATCTCTATTATAGAATAAAACATTATGACAAATCGAGTAAACCCGTTTTCACAGTATTTTATATTAGATATAAATATTTCTTCTGAATGGGTAAACTCTTGGTCACACTCTACTTTTATTTTCATGGCCAAATATTTAAAAAATATGTGTAGGGGGGCATTCTCCATGTTTGACATAGATCTAAATTCAATCCTGTAGATCAGTAGTACCCAAACTGAGGGCCACAGGCCGCGGGTCATATCGGGCTAGTTACGTACAAAACAATGGTAGTGGAAACTGTATTGCATTCAATGTTGTGTTCTCCTTTAGAGATAAAAACGAGATTATATCCCAGAGTTTATTTCCCTAGACATTCGTGACAGGAACTAATACAGCTTATCTGCTCACTAGCAGGAGTTTGGTGTGACGTCACAGAAGGGAAGCACATGGTCAGAAATATACAGTAGCATAAGTTCCGCTTTTTTTTTTCGATCAGCCCTTGAAACAGTCTTGACACTGCTACCTGCCAATCTTCCAGCGACTGGACCAGAGAGGCCTTCTGAATCTGACTTTTAAATAAGACAGGGGCTTTATAGTGTTTTAATTGCCTTTAGCTTGGGTTGATTTCCGCTACACCTTCTTTGACTCTGTAGATAATGATACACGAATGATAATAAAATCGTGCATGTTAAGTTAACCAGACAACTGCACATGGAAAAAATAAACGGACAGAAAGGAGGACTTAGACTTACAAAGGAGGAAACAAATGTGTACATTATTAAGCCTAGTCTATAATGAATTTTATAGAACATGTAAATAGGACATGTGCTTACAAAAACATTGAAACTGTTGCAATAGAAGTGAGTTGTTAATGCGTCTTCAGTTATTCAAAAAATATTCCTTATGACACAATATCTAATTCTATTCCGAAAAAAATTATTTGAATGAAGAAGTAACAAATCCTGTTAACGAAACAAACTATTGCTATCCTTCAAGCGGGAATCATGAAAATATTAAACACACAATCTATACCAATAATAAAAGATCTTATAATCCAAAGTCAATTATAAATTAACAAGAAAAGACTTCACATAATGCTTGAAACTTATAGATTGAAAAGACTGATTGTCGAACCCCACAATAACTTTGTGTCCTCTATGTTTAGCTTTTGAAACCGAAACTTCTAGTAGCGGAAATAGATTTTTTTTTCCATTTCTAATTAACTCCCCTACACATATACTCTTCTGTGTAGAAATTCCAAGCTACGAGAAGTCAATGCAAAAATAAACTTTCTTTTTCCCCTTCCCTTTCGACCATAGACGCGGACAACATGTGACAAGTATCGTTTCTCTCAGACGAAGTGACTTTTTTGCAGTAATTTTACGTTCAAGCAAACACACCTGGTGCAGAAAACATACACCAGAGAGTATACTTTGTAAAACAAAACAGTTTCCCACTAAGTCATGGGAGACTATTTCTTTTATTCAATGGGCCGCAAGAGAGTGTAAATCAGCGGGAACGTTGTTTTTTTTTTCAGACGAAAAGTTGTGCTGCCTTGAAGAGCTCTGAGTAACACAATCCTTGATGAGCTCTGAGTAACACAAGTGCTCATGAAGGAAATTAGTCACATTTTTCAAGCAAAAGATTTGTAAGTGCAGTATCGGTCTAACTACTTACTATTATTTTTTTTAAATAAAAGTAAAGTTTCCTTGTCAGACATTGTGATGTACAAGGTCATCTGTTTCTGTTGCCAAGGTTAACGAGGGTGTTATGTGGCAAGCACTACGCCTTTATTTAACCCCAACTAAGGTCAGGGACCCATTAGAGCTGGGTGGACTAATAGGTGCCCTAATGATTCCGATAGTAAAAAAAATCCGTCTTCAGGGTTCGAACCCGGAACCCCCGGTTCGGAAACCAAGCGCTTTACTGCTCAGCCAACGCACCTACACTATGATTCAAACGAATACCTTGTTTTAGCTCCTTTACGCATTAATGAGTTTAAATGAGTAAATAATGAGTTTGCGTGTCTAAAGCAGCGGATATGACAGTTTGAATTCAATGGCCAGATAATATACCATTGACGTATCTGTGGCATTTTACTTCTCGAGAGACGATCTTTTCCCTTTGCAACTTCTTGTGTGACTAAAGAGGCCAATCCTTGATACACAGCTGCGATCGCAATTTGAACATATATAATCACCAGGCGCCGTTGCATGTTTACCCTTCTTTCTGCTTCTGTTGTGTATGACATATACCATTGACGTAAAGAACTTGAATCTAAGCTACTCTGTTGTGTTTTGTTTTCTTTCAGATTTGAAGATTATTACATCCTATCCTAAAACTTCCCACAGGACCTCAAGGCGAGTAGGGTTCAAAACCGGGACTATCATGTAACAGTCCAGCGCATATTCTACACGACCATGCAACCGGACATTTTCACAATTTAGGCAAATACCTATCAGATGGATGACGCGACCCCCCCCCCCCACACACACACACATTAGTATGAATATATTCTACATAGCGAAAATCAAAAACTGCATTAACACTTTTTTTTGTGGGAGGGGTGTGGAGGGGACCAATCAGTTAAATTTGATTGATGTCACGTAACAGGAACAAACAAAATCAAATCCGTTATTGACCTAGTTATCAGACAAGGCTAAGACATTCAATGCCGAACAAAAAAAAAAAAAGTCTTTACCTCATTTTCAATGAATCCAAGAACACTTTTTAATTTATTAATTTTCATTTCTAATGAGTTATTGGTTCAATGATAGTAATCTTGCGACAGGGGAAGAGAAGCTAGTTATTAAGGTGGATTGAAAATGCTTATTTATATAATTAGTGAAATGAAAAATACTTGCAGCCATTGCTTTGAATATTCATGACTTATCACGATCCGTAAAACAAACCAGCTAATGAAGCTTATCTGAACCACCTTCACTTATCTTAATTAATTTGGCGATTTGGGTCACCACACACGATCTTTTGACCGTTTTATCCATTCCTCCCTTGCCTTGGATAGAATCTCTTTAAATGACAGTCCTGTCCACCGCTTTATCTGTCTGCCTCTTCTTCTTTCTCCTGGTTGTGTTCCTTGAAGAAAGGTCTTTGCGAGCCCTGAGGAACTTGCAATATAGCCATAGAGTTTAAGTTCGCGCTTTTTGACAGTAGTTAGCAAGGTTATCGTGGGGTTCTTCTTTGTGTGTGTGTGTGTGTGTTTCATTTTTCAGAGTACTTTAGAGCTAACACAAGTAATGTGTGTCTGTGTGTGAGCGTAAAAAAAAGTGGGGAAATCGGTCAAAGTTCTAGAAACTGTTCCTCGGAATTGTTCCACCCTTTAAAAAAGACACTGAAAGTTCATGAGAGGATGATGGGGTGAAAGGTGTCAGGGCGGCCAGAGGGAAACAGAAAGGGGGGTGAGTGTTTGCCCAGGACATTTGGTTAAATACATTTAGTGCTCGCCCTGACTGACTCGTGACAACTAAAGCGAGAGAGCTGGACAATGGTCGAGACAGCGACCAAACACTTTCCCGCCAGGGCTGACCAGTGAATTAATTATAGTCCGGTTTCTTTTGGGGACGCGCCCACGAGGTAACGCGAGGAAAGTAAAAGACTCCAAGTCTTTGTAGTAGATCTATGTAGCACTTAAATTATAGTGACTCTGTAGACATATTGTCTTGTAATATTACCATGAGGACTTAGCAATGGGGCGAAATATTATATATTTGTCAGTGATTTGTATATACTATACTTCTGTATCAATAGAACGAAATATTATATATGTGTCAGGGATATGTATATACTAAGCTCCTCTTACAAAAGCTAGATGCTGTGTAATAAGAATTAGGGTGAACACATCAGAGAAATCTAATACAAGGCCTTTAAACCTTTAGTAAAATCAATAAATTTAGAAAGCCTTCAGACTAGAAGACTTAAAAGTAAAGTAGCAATTATACATAAAACACTGAACCATAATCTTCAAATACAAAAACAAAATTTAATAAAATACTCAGAAAGACACAAAGATAAAAGCACATTTCTCGTCCCATATGCTAGGACAAATTTGTACAAATACTCCTTCTTCCCTAGTGCTATTAGAGCATGGGTTGCCTGAGCTGTTTGTGTTTCGTGTGTGAATGTTGTTAGTATTTGCATCTATAATGTTATTGTTACAGTAGTTACGCTGAGGTTGTCAATTGTAGTCAAATTGAATTTCCATTTGATTGGATCAATACAAATTATCTTATCTTATTTAGTCATGCATATTAACCAATGACTTAAATTCTGCCAAGTCACTGGTTTTCCTGGTTTTTGCACTTTCGTATTTGCGGCTCCTCTGGTGGGTCTAAAAGCGTTTCTAGCTTCGCAAAACTGTCTGCTTTCTGGTTTCCTTAGATCCCACAATATGAGGGAATCCATTGCATCGCTAGTCGATTCCCAGTCCCAAGATAAGCATGAAGCCTTGTAGAGCCTATAGATGGCTGCCTGGTCGTGCGGTTTGCACGCTGGACTGTCGTTCAGATTTATCGATGGTCCCGGGTTCAAACTCTGCCCGCTCCCATCCCCCGTCGTCCTGCGGGAGGTTTGGACTAGGAAGTAAACTATCTTCAACTTTGAAGGAACATCCGAAACACGTAAAACATTTTACAAACAAACAAACAAACATAGAATGTTTGTAAATTATAAGATTAGAAAACAAGATACACTTAAGATACACTTAAGAAAGGAGCCCGACCATACGTCCCATCCCCTCTTTTTTTTTCTGAGCCTCGCTCTCTGTCACCGCGAAAGTTACTTGGGCTAACTCTAGTCCGACTTGCAGAAATAAAAGAGTTATCTTTCCATGACTTTTTCATCATGGTGTCCCTCATGGTTGGGCCACGAAGAGAATTATATATATATATATATAAAAAAAATAAGAATAAGAAATAATTGCCCAAGAAAACAAGTTTAATGTACACAGATATAGTGTTTCTTAGGGGTAGGCCATTGGGCACTACGACACCAGGTCTAGGTCTAGTATCGCTTTTATCTGTTGCTATAGTTAGCCACAGTTAGCAATGACTAGATCAATACTCTAGAGTAGTCTATGTCTGTCTGTCAGCTCTAATTGTTCTACGACAATGTTGTTGGACAAGCACCATCTTGATGACACCAGAGGGCATTCCTTTACATCGGGTCACGTTTGAAGACTTATCGTCTGACCAGTCACAATACACTCTCATGTTGGTCACCTCTGGGCTTCTCTCAACTCCATAGAAATCTTACAAGATCACGTGTCGGTAAATCTCTCTGTTTCTCATTACCCCCCCCCCCCCAACCTTTTTTTCTCCCATTCCCCCAACAAGACATATCTATTGAGTTACATTTGTTCTGTCCAGTGATTTGCAACATTTTAGCATTGAACGTGTGGACAACTAGAACAGATTATTGAAGTGAAATGTTAGGAGTCTTCACTCTTAGAACATTATAGCTGCATAGAATGACACCGAGAGTTGCTTTACACAAATAAAGCTTTGTTATATATATACTTCTTAGCTCTTAGTTGTTTTTTTTAACACAGACAGACAGACAGATAGATAGATAGATAGATAGATAGATAGATAGATAGATAGATAGATAAATAGATAAATAGATAGAAAGATAGATAGATAGATAGATAGATAGATAGATAGATAGATAGATAGATAGATAGATAGATAGATAGATAGATAGATAGATAGATAGATAGATAGATAGATAGATAGATAGATAGATAGATAGATAGATAGATAGAATTAAATAGAATATGTTGCAAGAATAGTTTGGCGTACAAGAACATTCCTTCTCCTCCTGTTCAGTCCCAACTCATTAACAACATTGTGATCACCACTCGGACATTGAAATCTTTCCATTTTCTTTTTTTGAAAAGAAAGCAATCGATCCGACACGTGACTTGGTGCGAATGCACCGTATACATTCGCGGCATGTTATACATCTCTCAGAGGGATTAAAGACTCGGATTTGGAAGGTGATCGATATAAGCTGATCAATGTGCATTGATCTGGACCTTCACTTTGCTTTCAAACTTCAAATAAATTCATAAAAGGTTCGTTCCTTATAACTTAAACAATTTAATATTCCAATGATAATTATTGAAATCTAGGCTCCATATGAAAATAAATAGAGGACTAGCACTTTTCATGGGATGTTATGCAGGAAGAAATGAAGAAACTAATCTTGAATAGAATCAAAAAGAAATGGACAGGCTCTCATACAAATCACGAAAAATATTACACCTATTATAAGATATCCCTACAAGATCAACGTCTAATCTTTCGCCTCAGAAGTGGACATAACAGAATGAGACAACATATGTCCCCGAAGCTCAAAATTGGAACCAGGGAAATCTGTTTATGTGGAGTGTCATCAAAGAATGCTGACCATGTCCTCCAAAACTGCATTCTTTACCAAGAGGCTCGTACAAGACACTGGCCCCCAAAACACCCCTATCGAAAGTAAACTATATAGAGAGCTGCTTGATTTGGAAACCACTGCACAGTTCAACTCATATATTGGTCTAGTCTGAACGCTCCAACAGTTCAACTCATATATTGGTCTAGTCTGAACGCTCCAACAGTTCAACTCATATATTGGTCTAGTCTGAACGCTCCAACAGTTCATCTCATATTATGGTCTAGTCGTCTGAACGCTCCAACATAATAATTAGAACGAACAAGAGGATAACCGAACAGTTAAAGGAAGGAGTAAGGGTTTAAATCCATGGAGTTTCAGATTTGAGATTTATAGAACGTCCATGAATCCAACATTACTTGTTAAACAAAAGTTGATTGTCATTGTGTTGGCCACATGACACCGTCGTTAGAGGTCAGCTATATAGAAAGAAAGATGACATGTCCATTGAGCTATAAGAAAAGTGGGATTATTTTTTTAAGCGGACAAAGAAAACTGCAATACTAATGACATTTAAACAATAAGTATTGATATAAGAAGATGTAGTAATCTGAGTATAGGAAACCATTTCAATATACTCATATTTGCATACTATATTTACGGAACTTATTAATCATGATTCGCTTTTAGCCTGACCGGTAATAAATACATTTGAATATGCATTCTGGTCTGTTGTTGAGCAGTGATAATAGATTTAATTAATAGATTTATTAATATAATTATCTTTTTCTTCTTTTCAAATCCAAATAATGGGTTACCGTAAGAGTGTGTCCCTTATAAGGGAGATGAAGTGAAAGTCTATGGCGCTATGTGGGTTTAAAGATATTTATTTGATACTGCTTATTTAATAACTGATTACGATGGTATCATGTTGCCAGCTGCAGTGGCGTAGCATCCATGGCGCGAAGGGGTTCAATGAACCCGGGCCCACGACCATTAGGGGCCCACAGCCTATGGCGTAGCAAAGTGACTTATCGCACTTGGGCCCATGATTCTTGACCAGTTGGGGCCCTCGTGAGAACATCGGGATGACACTTAAGAAGGAAAATGCCCTTTTGTAAAGAAAGTATTGCATAGAATCTGAAAAGCTCCCTCAAAATATCCACAATGTTGCATTGCACGAACTTGATATTAGTTTTAAAACATTAACCAGTGGTTTAAGCTAGAGAGTATGCACCAGCGGCTTGGATTGCTCTAATGTAAGGAACTGCTTTCCATCAGGTCGATTGTAATGGTGGCGAGCCGTAATTATACGTTTGAAAGGACAATTGTTGCCCGTTCGTACCCTATTTTTTTTCCCTGTATGTTCATAAACCATTGATAGTATTAGTATTAATTGGGATGGGGGGAGTTTGGTTTAGAAAGTATTAATGCGTTATACAGAAAAATAAGGGAAGAGGCGTTGCTATCGGGATAGCCCTAATGGTCACGAATTAATATTTCATCTGCTAATTATTCAATTTTCTCAAACCTTAATTTATTTCTTTGTCTTTTGTATTTAAAATTTGAAAATTTGTATCTGTTTGGATAATCATAAAAACTGTTATATTAAATAGTATTTCTATTACTATTATAATGTGTTTAGGTTAATCACTTTTCAATTATTTATGAATTAAAACTTAATACTTGTGAATTATGAGATCTTACAAATACAAAACTATATTAAAGTAAAAAAAAAAGAGGCCTAAGGCCCTATGATGATAAAGCTAAATATTGAATAGCGCAATTTCTGAGGTTTCCTAAAAAAAAAAAAAAAAAAAACTTATCCGATCCATAAAAGTAGATACTGTAGAATAGAAGTCATCATCATCATAATGTTTTTTTGTATTGTGTTTATACAAATATTAACAACAGAATTTTAAAAAAAAGAAGAAACTAAAATCGAAACAAACCAAATATAACATCAAATATTAAGTAAGCAAAAGAAACATCAAAGTATGTTACATAACTATCGTGCGTGTGTTATTACAATGAATGACGAAACAGAATTGGCGAGCAGGTTTATAACAAATATTTAGAAGATAGAGAGATGTCTAAATTGATCATGGAATAATGCCATTCTCTGACCAATGCTTAGTATTCATTTGTTCATGGTTGTTAAAGAGATTTAACACCATAATATTTAAACAAAAACCTCTAAAATAGCTATGAATAATGAAATTTTACTGGACAACAAAACTCCAGAGATAACAGACCGTTGGGCAATGCAGTTCTATCAAAAATAACTGTACAATTAGAGGACCAAGTGAGAGTGAGAGCACTCAAGACGGTTGGTAGTCTAATTATATTATAATTTTCCAATTGAGCTAGAGCTAGAAGTAACCTTAAAGACTAGAAATAGATGTACTGGTTAGTGGTTACTGACTTTGCTACATAAAAGGCCAGAAAAATGTTCGATCTAGTTACTATTAAATGATTGAAGTAGAATTAGAATATAGTTTGTATTAATATTTAAAAGTTATCACCTAGACGTTTTAGGAATGTAAATGTGTTGAATGTAGAACTCATAAAACATTTCTTTCTTTATTTGAAACATCTTTAAGTCGTTTAATTCTCCTAAGACATTGAACAAACATTGACTTTTAAGACACTAATACTTGTCTGAGTCCTAACTGAATCAAACGTTATGCCATATTTACTGATAAAAAAAGATACTCTATTTGCATTAGAATGTCTTTAAGTAAATTTACCGATACATATAAATTACTCAATTGTTTGGTCTCACTTTACATTCATCTTATTAGGGAAAGGGGGGCCCACAAAGATATTCTTGAACCCGGGCCCACGGGTACCTTGCTACGCCACTGGCCAGCAGTATAATATTTTGATTAATTTCAGAATAACAACTTAAGTAAATTAGTATTATCAATTGAAAACAAAAATTCTAATTAACCGACCAGATAGATCATTTGAATGTGTCCTGCTACCTCGAGTTTCCAAAATATTTTTTTTTTACATATCCTCGCATAAGCTTGCAAACTCTTTAAGGATTAAGGTTAGTTAGTTGGACGCGAATCTTAGAGGATTTTCTTAGAAATGTGACAGTTTATGCATATCTTTGTGGAAAATATTCCAGCTAATTGACCACGTAGCGACAATTGTGGTTCGACAGATATATTTTTTCAAAATATAATCGTTATAAAATTGGCCATGGAGATCTAGATCTTGAAGACACATCAGTTAACTTAGTTAAATCACTAAATGTAGAAAGCCTTCAGAAGACGCAAAAGTAAATTAGCAATTATACATAAAACACTGAACCATAATCTTCAAATACAAAAACAAAATTTAATAAAATACTCAGAAAGACACAAAGATAGAGGCACATTCCTCATCCCATATGCTAGGACAAATTTGTACAAATGCTCCTTCTTCTCTTGTGATATTAGAGCTTGGAATGGGTTGCCTGAGCTAGCCAGGAAAACCAGTGACTTGGCAGAATTTAAGTCATTGGTTAACATGCATGACTAAATGCATGACGCGTAGGACGTAATCATCTTCTTTTTTTTTGAAGTAACGTCTGTATTATATAAGATAAGATAAGAAGTGGAAACTTCTTCTTATATCCACTAAAGAGATAAATAAACGAATAGAGGAATATTCCACAGAACCCTGTTGGGTACCTGACATTAGGTAGGGAAAAGTAACTACGGTTGGTCGTTGTGCTGGCTAAGAAATGGTTTTGTAAATAGTTTTCCATGTTTCGGCTGTTCCTTCAAAGTTGAAGGTAATCTACTCCCTAGTCCAAACCTTCCGCAGGACGACGGGTGATGGCAGCGGGCAGGATATGAACCCAGGGATATTCGAGGCAAAAGATCGACAGTCCAGCGCGCATACCACACTACATGGCAGACATGACAACAGGTGACCTTACATAATATGCCTAAATAGATCGCAAGGTCTAAATAGAAAACTTACTAAGTGTGTGTTATATCTCTAAAAAGAAATATGACCACTTGACTATCGAGAAGTATCTTTACAAAGCTTACATCAACTCACTCTGTCTTTCTGTCTGTCTGGAAAATATGTGTACACGTTATTTCTCCCACACCTATTCTCGAATCAAGTAACACAAATTGCACAGTTATTTGTTGGCATAGACAAGACATCAACCAATAGAACTATGTAAACAATTGGTCTATTAATTACTGGTTACAAATTTTTTCATTTGATACCAACAATACATATATCGGGTTTTCACTACCTTAAATTATTATACACTTTATTTCTCCCACACCCCATTCTCGAATCAAGTTGAAACTTTCAACAATTATTATTTATACCTAACACAACCTGAATCAATCAAAAATATAAACAATTAGCCAATTCACTATTAGTAATAAATTATTTTGTTTGATTTCGAAAAGTTAAATAACTTGTACATTCTTGAGTGATATATCTGTAAGTGTAGAATTTTTCCCCTTGGTTAAACTATTTTAAAAAAATAATAATAATTTTTATATTTATTTTTTTCTTAAATATATGTCCGGTGTTCAACCTTTTCCTTTCTAGCACCTGTGCCACGGGACGCAACATCGCAAACAAAATATCTTCGATCCCAGTAAAACCGATTCACCATGGCTACGTTATTCACCGTGGACAGAAATTTCCATGGGCCAGATAGTAAAACTACAAATGTCGGATATGGCCCGCGGACCGTAGTTTGCTTTTCCAATCGCCGATCATAAATAGGACAATGCAGAGTGTATAAATACAAACATAAAATTTTCCCCTCATCCAACAAATAGCCGGTTTAAAAACACGCAAAGCTGCTAATGCTATTTTCGACTTTGGCTGCGCAGGATTCTTGTATACCTTTTTTTGTATCTCTTTATCATTGAAACATGAACTGTAAATGGCATATAGCTTTTAAAGACACTCCGCTGACCCGCCTTGAAAAGTCCACAACAAAAGTCTCCAACCATAGATCCGCATGACCTTTAAGTCGAGAGGTGGAAGGAGAAAAGAGTAGTGAGGGGAGAATGGGGCATATCGATTGAAAGGAGAAATGGAAAGGCTTCATTATTTTAGTGGCGTCTTCTTCCTCGGACCCAAGTCTTCGTCTCACAGGCGTCAGGGACATTGGATGGGGCGCTTATAGCCCCAAAACTTGGAGTGTGAAAAAGAGTCTGTTTGTTTGCATTTGATGGTAATTTGTTCTAATTAACAATAATATTGAGTCTACCAGTCCACGTATTAAACAAAGATGGAGAGACTGTTTGGTCTGAGCTACATGCAATGATATTTAGGCTGTAAAATAATATTGAGGCTGTACCATAATATCTTCTTATCTACTTATCTTGTATAATACAGACGTTACTTCAAAAAAGAAGATGATTACGTCCTACGCGTCATGCATCTAGTCATGAATGTTAACCAATGACTTAAATTCTGCCAAGTCATTGGTTTTCCTGGCTGACTCAGGCAACCCATTCCATGCTCTAATAGCGCTAGTGAAGAAGGAGCATTTGTACAAATGCACTGCAGAATAGAATGTTCTAGACTCTCACGGTTTTAGCCCAAAATTATTTTAATACGGATGAAGCATTAGACGTGCACTCTATGACTTTACACATTGAAAACAAATAGGGGAACTAACTAGGCGATTTAATACGAAGATCAACCACCAAGGATTACGACAGTGCTAAAATTATAAATTTGAGCGTTGAGCTGAACTCCTGATGAGTCATTTTACAGAGTAACTTTGGCTTCAATTTTCAAAACCAAAATTACATTCGACTGAGTCTCTACAGATAAAGTTCGTAAAAAAATGGCAGATTAACTCAGAACTCAAGTAATTTAGCACTAGAAGATTAAAAAAATGAGTGTGTGTGAAAAACAAATGGGGGGGGGGGGGTACTTAAATAAATTGAAAGATTTGTGAACGGGACTTTCATTCAGAATAAATCGATAATTGAAATTTAATTTAGTTGAGATCGAGTCAAGAATTTAAAAATAGTCTTTAGCTATCTAAATTTAAATGGAGATAGCACTAACATATACATAATTCATAAGTGATAGCACTGACGAAGAAAAGAGTGTGTGTTTTTTTTCGTCTAATAGTAATAGGCTTAACAGCCAGTAGAAATTAAAACTGGGTGGATGTGGTTTAATCTAACCTGTCTCTCCCATTCTTTCTTATTACGAAATATTTGACAACGCAGAGCCCAAAACATCTTTGGCAAACGGAAGGAAAGACAAATGACGCCAAGAAAGGGTTACAGCTACATCATCTACATCATCATGTCACAACCACTAAGAAAACTTTCTCATCTATATCAGCCAGTCACAACCAAGAAGAAAACTCCACGGCTTCATCATCATGTCACAACCAAAAAAAAACTCCACGGCTACATCATCATGTCACAAACAAAAACTCCACGGCTACATCGTCATTTCTCTGCTAATTAGAAAACTCCACTGATACATCATCATGTCTCAACTAATTAGAAAACTCCACTGCTACATCATCATGTCTCAACTAATTAGAAAACTCCACGGCTACACCAGGAAGTCACAACCAACACACCAAGGGAAATATAACCAATAGTGATGAGATTTCCACTTAAAAAATGAGAGAGTAGTTAAAGCAATTAGTACAGTCTGTAGGCTACATCAGGACTTGTTTAACATACTTTGATTTAAATCTTTTTTTTTTCCTTGTAAAATAATTTTACATGTTTCGGATGTTCCATCAGAATTGAATAGCATCTACATCTATATAATCTAACTTAACATCCCTCAGGACCACAGGGAGACGGCAAAGGGCAGGGCTCAAACCTGGTACTATCCAAATGACACTCTATAGAGAATACCCAGGATCAGGGTGCTAGCCTGCGTTAGCATAAATACTAAACAAAGATAAATCAATAGCATATCAATTAGAAATCCATTGAAAGGAAAATTATTTTCAAGTCATATCTTCGAGACAATATGTCCCATTTGGAAATAGAAGTTTCTGGCGACAGGTCCGGAGTTAATGAGTGACCACACAGTATGTCTAGCCTCTAGTGGCCTAAACATTCAGTCAAACAATATTAGAAGCCAATAATGGGGTTTCCATCGGTAACACGCACAAGACCCTAACATTCCAAAGTTTGTTCTTGGTGCCGGGGGGGGGGGGGGATTAGAGATAGTGAGACATGGTCACAGTCTGAATTTTTTTTCCTTAAATAGATTTCTCTCCCGAAATAGTTTCCTGCCTCAGCAGAGGCAATCCTTCACTGGAGGTATACAAACGAAACATGATGAACGCGACAGACATTCTTGTATGTCTGCGAATCCTGGACGTTAACAGCAGAATTAGAGAGGAGGATCCTAAACATGGACTCGAGATGCTGTAGAAAGATCCTAGGTATCACCTACAAAGAACGCATCACAAATGAGGAAATTCGAAACAGGATCAATGACTATTGGGCTCCACGATGACCTGTTGACCACTGTAAAAAAGAAAAGCCATTTTGCAATACGACGTGATCCTCAAGGCTATAATCTTCCAACATGGAACAGTACCTGGCAACAGAGAAGTACCAGTGAGGCAGACAGAGAAAGTGATGCGAAGACAGCATCAAAGAATGTACTGGCCTGTCATTGGTAGAGACTGTAGTCAAGGCAAATGACAAGGAATAAAGAAAGACGGCCAACAGATCTTGTGTGGTGCCTTAACTCTTTCTTTCCTAATTGACGATGTCAACGTTGATTTGACCCCATTAAACTAAATTTTTTTTTTGATTTATAAACTCTAATTTGTGTTGTGTAAATAGACTATGAATTCTCCTATAATTAGCTATCAAATATAACATTTTCTGATAACAAACACAAAAGTTATTAAAGTTTAATCAGAACAGGATAGTGAAATACAAATGAGCACATTGAATAATGCTTTTAAAACGAGGAAAAAAATTACGGAGAGGAAGAGTTAAAGGTCTAACATACTAAAGGATAGTTCAGTGTGATATGTTAATAATTCTGTGATTGCCTTATAAATAAAGAAAAACTATTGTTTATATAACATATATACTTAGATAACTTTTGGTAGCTAACACACACTGAGTAATATCTTCTTTATACGTAACCACTGCTAGGATATACACCACCTCTAGGATATGCACCACTACTAGGATATACACCACTGCTAGGATATACACCGCCGCAGAATATTACACGACTGTTAAATCCAAAAGAAGAATTCTTTTAATGGTAAAAAAAATGTAAAGAAAAACAAAACAACTGATGGCATGAAGGGGGAACAAATCGACATAAAATTGATTAGCTATTTTCTCTAGACACGGAAAATTAATCAGTTCAATGTCAATTTGGTAAAGGGAGAGAAAAATTCTTTCTTTTTAACAAGAAACATGGAGGAGTAGCTTTTTCTTTCTTTATATCAGAATGAGAAATAGAAATAAAGAAAATGTCTCATATGAAATAATTCGTTACGAACGTAATCTTCGCCATTAAGGTCATGATCTTCAGATATACAAACACAAAATAGAGCAGTGAGATTCATAACAAACGAATATTCACATTTGACTAGGGTAACACCATTAGTAAAATCACTAAATTTAGAAAGCCTTCAGGACAGAAGACTCAAAGGTAAAGTAGCAATTATACATAAGACACTGAACCATAATCTTCAAATACAGAAACAAAATTTAATAAAATACTCTGAAAGACACAAAAATAAAGGCACATTCCTCGTCCCATATGCTAGGACAAATTTGTACAAATACTCCTTCTTCCCTAGTGCTATTAGAGCATGGAATGGGTTGCCTGAGCTAGCCAGAAAAACCAGTGACTTGGCAGAATTTAAGTCATTGGTTAATATGCATGACTAAATGCATGACGCGTAGGACGTAATCATCTTCTTTTTTGAAGTAACGTCTGTATTATATAAGATAAGATACCACAATGTTTGGATGTTACTTTGTATGTCATCTTGTGCACTTTTGATTTAAGGCGTCACCACATGTACAACTTCTAAAAGCTGTTGTCACATTGTTCAAAGTCTTCTTTGTAATACAAGTGATAAGTAACACTACCTAGTGCTATTAGAGCATGGAATGGGTTGCCTAAGTTAATCAGAAAGACACGTAGCTTAGCAAAATTTAGGTCATTGGTTAATATGCATGATCAAATGCATGACGCGTAAAACGTAATCATCTTCTTTTTTGAAGTAACGTCTGTATTATATTCCATATTATGAATAATTCTTAACCCTTAAAGTGCTGAGCTTTTTTTACAAGTGTGCATATAAAATAGAATTACAATTCTAGTATTTAGAGGCTAGACTACCATACGGGTCTAAAGGGTTAATACTGTTGTAACTCCGCTCCCGAGACACAATGATGGTGCGCATCAGAGCGCCATTCAACACAAGTAGTGGAAGCCATGTTTAGACCGGAAGAAGGACTGCTGTGGATCCGGCTAAAAGTCATGGGAGTCTGAACAGTCTGGTGCTGAGTGATGTCCTGTGTGATACTAGGAAACTGTTTGGGAGACCTGGAGCGACACTGGGAAGTGTGTCGGTGGTCTGTTCTGTGTTCTGGTATGAAGTAGGACTCTTAGAACTTAAGACATTACTCCCTGTGACTTAATAGCAGAAGTCTAAGTCTAACTAGTAACTATTACTATTTGTTGATGCTTATAATAACCGACCTTCCTCTCGTTGAGTGCCTGCCTTAGACAATACTGAACTTTAAATAATAACAATAAGGATTGTCTTCGAGTCCGAAGTATAATAAGGAATGCAGTATTTCCCGTGGCTATGGGAAGTCTCAGAAAATTGTCCCAACTAGTACGGTAAAGCATAATTGTTTTCCCTTAGATATATTGGATATATTATATTTACAGTGACTTTCTGTCTACTACAATACAGATACTTGTACGACATGACTCATTTTCAAAAGTCTTCAAGGGAGCACGAAGAAAGGGTCGACCAAAGAAAATTTGCCTGGACAATATTTAAAAAAATGGACTGGCCTACCTCTTGATATCCCACGAAGAGCAGAGCAGGTTCTGACCGGGGAAAATGGAAAGATTTGGTTGTGCGAATTATCACAGCACACTTACGACCAACTATCACAGCACCCCTACGATGAACTGTCACAGCACCCCTACGAAGAACTATCACAGCACCCCTACGACCAACTGTCACAGCACTCCAACGACCAACTGTCACAGCACTCCAACGACCAACTGTCACAGCACCCTTACGACGAACTTTCACAGAACCCTTACGACAAACTGTCTCAGCACCCCTACGACCAACTGTCACAACACTCTAACGACCAACTGTCACAGCAATCCTACGACGAACTGTCACAGCACCCCTACGACGAACTGTAACAACATTCTAACGACCAACTGTTACAACACTCTAACGACCAACTGTCACAGCACCCCTACGACTAACTGTCTCAGCACCCCTTCGGCCAACTGTCACAGAACTCAAACGACCAACTGTCACAGCAATCCTACGACGAACTGTCACAGCAATCCTACGACCAATTGTCACAGCACCCCTACGACGAACTGTCACAGCACCCCTTCGACTAACTGTCACAGCACCCCCTACGACCAACTGTCACAGCACTCTAACGACCAACTGTCACAGCACTCCTACGTCGAACTGTCACATCACTCCAACGACCAACTGTTACAGCACTCCAACGACCAACTGTGATAGCACCCTTACGACGAACTTTCGCAGCACCCTTTCGACAAACTGTCACAGAACCCCTACGACGAACTGTCACAGCTCCCCTACGACGAACTGTCACAGCACCCCTACGACTAACTGTCACAGCACCCCTACGACCAACTGTCTCAGCACCCCTACGACCAACTGTCACAGCACTCTAACAACCAACTGTCACAGCAATCCTACGATGAACTGTCACAGCACTCCTAAGACGAACTGTCACAGCAATCCTACGACGAACTGTCACAGCACTCCTAAGACGAACTGTCACAGCAGTCCTACGACGAACTGTCACAGCACTCCTACGACGAAGGCTATTAGTCAAAACACAGGTGACGAAATGAGGAAGAGGATATCGAGCTAATATATAGACTTCAATATTTATGCACAGTAGTGTAGAAAGTCGTGGACGAATCTCAAGATGGACTGTCTTAGGCCTCAAATTGCAAATTCTTGCACCCCCACGACAATGTCGTGGATTTTGGGGGGGGGGGGGGGGTTTACATGTTTTGGACGTTCCTTCAGATTAGACGTTTACGTCCTAGTGCTAACGTCCTACTAGATGGCAGGGGATGGATCCGCCCATGCTCTGAACTTGGAACTTTCGTGATGACTGTCCAAAGCGCATACCACACGACAAATCAGCCATTTTAGAACGATGGACGAGAGGAGACCCTAAAAGTGACTGCTACCTACTGTACTATAATGTACGGTAGAATCTGTGTGTTATAGCCAAGACCAATCGAGACCAATTGTCGCTAATATGTAACCGCGCAACTTGTAGGTAGTTGAAACGGATCGCTCGTTACCACGTTACAGATCTGTGTGACGTGGCAACGAGCTATTGGTCTCCATCGCCCACAGGTGGCGACGTTGCAAGTCAGGGTTTAGGGCTACTATGACGATTGGTATCGGTGTAGTGGGCTTCCATGCAAGCAATTAAAGAAAAGAAGACTAGTTTTAGAAACGAAACAAAAAAAACTTTAAAATGTAATTAATTAAAAGATTTAAAACCAAGAATGAGAAGACAAACAAGTCTTGTAACAACACCCAGTGCTTTAAATAAATAAATTTTCTATTTTACATAGCGCTACTTTCATGCTTATAGCATGCCCAGAGCGCTACGGTCCAATCTCATTTGCGGACCAGTGGGGGGATAGGGTATCTGGGAGAAGGTTTTTTACAGGCGCTCAGTAAACTCAACTCCGCTCGAGTCGGGTGTCGAACCTCGAGACCCCCTTCATATATAGCCAAGACAAGCCTCTCGACCATGCTTCCTTTATCCTGTAAGTTCTTCTATTCTTCATTTGAACTGACCAAATCTAGCAACTACACGCACTAAGTCCATAGAACTCACGCTCTCTCCCATTAGACAGTTTAGGAACTACCAATGATTGCCAAGGGCAGAGAGGGGGGGAGGGGGAGAAATGAGCTACTGTGGAGGAATGGGATCGGGTGGAGGTGAGATGCCAGCATTTATCCTGTCGGTCTTAGTGTAAATCTGTTTCTCCGGACCCCCCCCCCAACACCCGCCCCCATCTGGACGCTACTTTTTTTTTTCGTTCAGGTTACCCTAACCGTTAAAATGGTAATAAATAATGAGTGTGGGAAGAGGGGGGGGGAAGGAGGCCTGGCTGCCTAAAGTGACCTTTGGGTGTTTAGTAACACGTAATGACCGATGAGGAAACAGATGATCGTTCACGGTACTAAGGAGTCGGACCAGCACTGTTAGAGTGTGATTTGGTTCAAACGTTTAGCATGTGTAGCTCCACAAAATAGGGACGCTGAAGAACTCTTCCATACAGAAAGATGTTGATCTTTAGCTGGTGGAGTCACATCGTCTAAATAACATAATGCATTTGTCTAAGTGTTATATAAGTCCCTCAGATACGCTTTGCTTGATGAAATAGGCCTACATTACCAAAACATCCAAACCATGGTGCACTTGTCGAGCAGACTTTCTTAAATAGAACCTAGCTTCATCGAATATGTACATTGATAAAGCAACACAATTTATTTGTTCCAAATCTTTTCATAATTAGGATTCTACCTTTGTCGAGCAGTATTAAAGCTAATGGTAGACCTGCAAGTTGTTGTCTTTAAATGTGCTGATGTTTAATCATTTTCTGTTCTCCAACTATAGACGTAGAATAAGTTTGGTTTATCTCAAAGGGAGCTCCTTCTGTAAATGTGGAATTTCCATTCTGGTGGAACAATGTGTGATCAAAAGTAAAACTAACGCTTGCTTGGATGTTTTTTTCTTCTTTTGGCTTGTTTGTTCGTTTGTCTTATGAGGTTTGAGACCGTAGCTAACTCGGAGTGTACCTTGTGTATGTTGGAAAGACTCTTTGAAATAGACAAGCGCAATTTACTCCATTAAGTCTTGAGTTAAGAACATACGGTGATGGTTTATTTTCACAACTCGAACTTATTTTATTTCATAATCCCTTCTTTCAGTTACAAACTTTTCATGGAAACTGGGTGTAACCTGGAAAATGGACGGGTATCTCGATAACGTCTCTAGCTATTTTCATAGAAATTTGACAGTTTATGTATATCTTTGAACAGAAATAATTACCTAACTGGCCATATATGAAAGCTCAAAATATAATCATCTTAAAATTAAATTTAGTTTGCATCTTGAAAACTACTCAGCGGGAATTCCCGCACTCAACTCAAATGTTTCTTTGCCATCAGTAAAGAGTAGAATAAAGACATAGACGTTGTGCGCAGTTATAAATAGAAATCAAAAGCTGGACTGCTAATAGTAGAACTTGATTAGGTAGAGCTCACTGGTAAGACTACTTGCAATAAAGCATTATAAGAAGTAAATACATTAAAAAATAACAGACATTCTATTTATAAATCATGAATTAATTTCTGTTTTGTTACTTGCTTAACAAATGTAATAGAAATATTCTCTAGCCAGAGCATTTTGTTTTACACCATTGGTCGAGGTCTCATTAGTTGACAATTGATCGAGGTCTTATTAAAAGACAATTGGATTCGAATCTTAGTGAAGGTCCCTGGCCTTAGTTGGGGAAAGTAAAGGCGGTTGGTCGTTGTGCTGGCCAGATGACACCCTGCTCATTAACCTTCAGCTGAAGAACCAGATGACCTTATCAGCCCTATAGATCGCAAGGTTTAAAAGGGCTATTTTACTTTAATGATAATAAATTGATTTTACAAGGGTCAAGAGAAAATATCTAAATCATTCGGAGGTGACTAAAAAATGAAAGTTTTATTAATAAACAAAATGACCTTTGAAATCTATATTAAGGTACACGAAATACACTAAAGTACACTTAGAATGCCTTGAACAAAAGAAAGATATTCCCTTTTGTAGATCTACGATACCAGAGATTTACACTCTGTCACAGCACCCCTACTCACTGACGTACGTACACAAACACACACATACACACACGCGCTCACAAGCACGGCCTAATATGTTTAGGATTTTTGAGTGTTCTAAATAAACGTAAACTCCGACTCTCCGAGGATAGATCAGAAAGACGACGCGCTTGTTTTTTTTTTTTATTGTTAGACCAAGTGTGAGAGGAAGAAGTGGATGAAAAGGGTGGGGGATGGAAAGGTCGGATGGAGGTAATCGATTCACGGGGCCCCAAGAAATGTCCTCCTGGACTCCTCCAGACAGAGGATGGATTTAGCTTCTCACGTGTCGCTCTATCAAAGGGACTGTTAGGTGACGCAGACCAACGTTTGGTCAAGACTTAAAAGTCTGGACACTACCCATGGCGCAAGTTCGATTGGTTGAAAGTCAGTCCTGGACTTTGCCGTCTACAGGAAAGTTATTTTTATTGCCAACTTGGACAAGTTTAGTTGATCCTATTCTTTGGTGAAACAATATTAGAAGACGCTATTGTCACAGTCCAAAAACATAATCAAATAATAGAATAAAACTTGAAATGAAAATAAGCGTCTCCCAATTTTATGAGTGATACATTGTTTCGGTTGTCAATTTCCTTTCTAACTTATTCAAAATGATAAAGACCAGTCTCATGAAGAGCGTTAAATTATATATTAATTTAGATTTTGTACATTACATTAGTTGATATTTTAAAAATTTAACAATAATACTGAATAGTTATAGTCTGGTCAACATGAGTGGCAGTTGTTCCCATGTGAATAATTCTAGTATTAGTAGTAGTACTCTACCAATTGATGTTGACATGAACATAAATTATGACATTTGGCTCAAATGCATGAAGTCATTCTAACTAAATGGCATTTATTTATATGGTCAGGGTCTGAGACACTTCATTGTTTGTATTACTTAGAGTCATAAGGCACTGAATGCTGTGTGTAATTGTGTGTGCTTGAGCGATCTTCTGTAGTTTGTTATTCTATGGTGTTCAACTTTGGCCACATAAAATATATGGTAAGTGTTGTTCACTTATTTTGATTTTCAATTTACAAGTTGTGATTTTTATTTTTAAATCTTTACTTGTAGTAGATCCTTCAAAATTACCTCTAGATTGTTTCATTTGTTTCATTATATAGTTGAAGATAACTTTAAAAAAATTTTTTGATGGGGGGGGGGGGGGGGGGGTTGGAATCGCGTGATCAGCATGTGTGCTTAAAAAAAAAAGTCTAGAAAATTTTTTTTTAAAACTGTTTCTTACATGAAAATCTCTTTGGTTTCTTTTGCAGACGTGCCACAATGTCGTTAATATTTTTTTGTTTGTTTTGATTTTTAGGCTTTTATAAGGAAATTGTTTTCATTATTTATACATAAAGGATTAAAAAAGAACTTTCATTCCAATTTGTATGTGTGTGCTTATTTCTGGTGTAAAATCAGCTCATTATTCAATTGTTTCCATTTACTAAACACTAATAAATTTAAATCATCCAAAAAAAAAATTAGTATTGTAATTTTTCAATATTTATGGATTAAATGTTTAATTAAAAAGTTTAAAAAAAAAAAAAAAAATTTTTTCTAAATAATCCGATAATAATTAGGTATGAGCAAGGTAATCGGTTAACATATGGTATAAAGGAGTTACTATCTTTTTTAAATAAATATTTTAAATATTAAAAAGAAATAATATGTAAAGAAGGAACCATTAAATACATTAGATTTAAACAGTCCTGTTAGATTGTAAGGATAGACGCACGGTGCCATTATTTCCTTCTGTTTATTGCCCATAGTAACATGTATATGCCATTCGATATAATACGAAAAAATTCCGTCAATAAAGAGGTGGTGCCGCGACAGAAACATATGAATTAATATACAGCACACTTTTAAAAAATACTTTGACCTACATGTTAAATTCAGTAATAACCTAATTAGAGAAATTCCCGCATCGTTTTGACACCGACCTTAGCCTTAGTTAAGTTACCAGACACCCACTTACTCAATAGAAGGACAAAGCTTTACTAAGAAGAAAGAAGAGGAACGTTCAATTTATATTTAGCTGATTGAACATATAGTGACTCATAGACTCATAGGTTATAATTCCACTTCATTGCTTGACCAGATTTCTTAGAAGAAAGGACCTTTCGCAGTAGTTCATTATTGCCATTAGCATACGAGTGGAACTCCTTGCAAAGCATTTTCTGTACTTTGTAAGAAGAATGGCTCTCACTGAGTGAAGTTAGAGTTTGTTTCTCTTTTTGTGCATATATCAGTGAAAACACTCTCTCAATGTGGACATCATATCCAAGTATACAAAAGAAAAATTCAAACCGTTTGAGTCGTTCTGGGTCACAAATTTCAATAGAAAAGCTTTTCTACATCAAACACAGAACTGTTCTTGAAGAAGTTTATAAAAACAAAACAAAAATGTGTTTCCTTTCTGTCCTGATTTTGAATTGTAATACTAATCAAACAATTGATCATCATTCAAATCAATACCGCTTTTTATTAGGTACTTTAAGTATGACTATAGATCAGTTGCACTGTCTTTCAATGAAATGGTTCTCAAACGTTTTTTTACCCGAGGACCCCTTTATATAATAATCAAAATTTGTCCACGGTTATCTTAGTGAAAAAGCTAATTAAACTCATAGAATATAAATTGCAAATGTAAATATTTTGTTGAAGGGAGTGTTCATTGAAATTAGAACGTGTTTCAAATAAAATGTAAATAACAAGTAACTTGGATAAAAAAGTATTTAGATTATGTCCTGCTCCATCCATATGCTACCAAACAAGAAGATGGGAAAGCAGTGTACAACTTCTTTACAATGGCCCATAATGCAGGATATAAAATTCAAATCTTTTTTTGTAACCAGAATTTGTGGTATCCTTGTTCAAACATTGGTGTTAAGTTCCTCTGGGTTTTTTTTCAATATAATAATTATAATAATATTATAATAATCTGCTCCTGTAGTAGAATAGATTCATCTGTGACTGGGATCTGAGTTTGACTTAGCACAAAGGGCTCAATACTAAGTCGGAAATTTCCAAATGAAGAATGTTTTCAAATGTTCGGTTTAGATCGTCATAGGAACATTCGAGGTTCATAAAGTTTATGTACTTATGTAGTGGGCTTGATCTTCGTAAGATCATCTTCGAGTAAACGCAAGACGTCTTGGCGCGAAACATTTTTTTATGTCTCACAAATGTCGTCAATATAACGATATACGACATTCGGGAGAAATTCGACGGCTCTGAATTTAGAAAGTGGAGTCAGGAGAGATTTTAAAATGTCTTTTCAAAACAGTTTGGAGCCTTTATTGTCGCAAGGGCCTCTCAAGAATATGGTAGACATTTTGAAAAGATAGTACATACGAGATTAATCAATGTCTCTTAATTAAAATATTTAAATTTTCAAAACATTGGTACATAGTTTTTTTTCTTAAAGGTTAGTATTTTAACATGGATTTATAATTACAATTAAATTAGTTTTTGGCTTGATAAATAAATTGACCGGCTTCGAGACCCGCCCCCCGCCCCGTTGGCGGTTGTTACCTTCTAGCATTGAAACTTGTGGTAGACAACTAAACCGCTGTAGGGGTATTATATTTTAACTTGTAAAACTTAAGATAACTTGAATAACTTCTTTGTGAACAAGACTAATTTACGACATTAAATTATAATATGGACAACAAAATCTAACTCACTACAATAACACAACGTTTCAGTCTCACGTTCTGGAGTCGTCTCCCCTAACTAAGGTAACTGACGACACTGCCACCTATCTTGCATCATTCACAGCCAATTGCAGATTCTTCCCTCGGTCACCATAGAAAACACACACACATAATATACCTTACCTCTTTTTTTTTTTTGAACGGAAAGTCGCGTTCCCCTAAAACTCCCACAATTACAGAAGCGCCGTTCTAGAGTATAATCACGAGTCGTCAAGTTGCCGCCCTTTAATGTATGATAACCAATCCAAATTAGCTAATTTGCTGTTACAAACAATAAAAAATTAAAATAATTTTATATTCATATAAATGTTCCGATAATTAAAATAACTTACAGTTTTCACATAATTCAGAGTGCATTAAATTAGCTTACACGTTTCCTTCAGTTTCAGAAACGAGAAACATGTTTCTCCCATACAGATAATCTCCCTTGAGGCACGCAGTGATTCACTTACGGTACATATGGTTGTCTGCCCTTTGGTAATCAAAGCCCACATGAGATGTGATGTTCTCTTAAGATAAGAGAAAACTATCAAGGAGCGCTAAAAAAAAAAAGAGAGAAGATGGATGATCCTGAAAGATAAGGCTAAGATATAAGTATTACAGAAGCAATAATTGCCTCGTTTGAGAAGGTAATTGGGTTGTTTTAGACTGGAGTTGTTTTTATTGGAAGACGACGCGCTATACTAAAGCAATATTACTAAATATTTATTGAGTCTGACGGATTCTGATTGCATTACGTCACTTCAAAACAAAATAACACGGACGAAGGGGCAGATAGCGAGATATGCAAGTTAAAGCAACTACATACTGTAGCATTGCACAAGTTAAAAGTCAGGAAGGTGTCGTGTGCAACTACAAACTGTAGCATTGCACAAGTTAAAAGTCAGGAAGGTGTCGTGTGCAACTACATACTGTAGCATTGCGTAAGTTAAAAGTAAGGTAGGTGTCAAGTGCAACTACATACTGTAGCATTGCATATGTTAAAAGTAAGGAAGGTGTCGTGTGCAACTGCATAATGAAGCATTGCACAAGTTAAAAGTAAGGAAGGTGTCGTGTGCAACTGCATAATGAAGCATTGCACAAGTTAAAACTAAAGAAGGTGTCGTGTGCAACTACATAATGAAGCATTGCACAAGTTAAAAGTAAGGTAGGTGTCGTGTGCAACTACATAATGTAGCATTGGACATTACGGCCGCGCTGTAACAGTGTTTGCGAATATTGGGTCTCCTTGTTCTACTTGTTCTGCATCGAGGCGTTGAAACTTCTTGGTTTTAGATTGTTACAAAGTTTATATTAACTCACTCCGTCTGTCAGTCACTTATTTCTCCCACTTCCCATTCTCGAATCAAGTTGAAACTTTGCACAATTATTCATTGTCGATGACAACACACGAATCAATAAAAAAAAAATAACCTATTAGCGGTAATTAATTTTGGTTTCATAGAAAAAGGGGAGATTGAACATGCTATATTGAGAGATATGGCAGCAATTGAACGTACTCAATAAAGGCTTTGTTCAAAAATAAAAATAAATATTTTAATATATCCGTTATCATTGGGTATTGTTTCTAGCTTGCTAAAAAAAAAAAAAAGGAAGGGCTATCTGTGGGCTAGAGTTGAACCTTTGATCAATGTACATATAAGGTTGGCCAGTGTTGTGGACGACGTGAGATACTAGAGTGTGAACATGTGAGTACTGTGTGCAATCCTAATAGTGTAAAATAGATCTATAGTCTTTTTCTTTTGTTCGAGAGAGAGAGATAGAGGGAAAGAGAGAGGGAAAGAGAGAGAGAAAGGGAAAGAGAGAGAGAAAAAGAAAGGGAAAGAGAGAGAGAGAGAAAGAGAAAGGGAAAGAGAGAGAGAGACAAAGAGAGAGGGAAAGAGAGAAGTGAATAGATCAATTGAATATCGCTAGATATAAAAGGGTGAGATAAACTATCACAATAAATAAAACCAAATTGATATTTGTTTTTACTAAAAGAACAAAATACAAAAATATAATTATATTCACGAAGAACCGCAAGCTCTATTAAACTTTGTATTGTATTTTCGGTGTTTCCCCAAAAGGACGAAGTCTACATAAAAAGCATTTGAAAAGATTGCACGAATTTCGTTTTTTTCCCCATTTTCCAAAAGTCTTCTAGCCTTTAGTTTGCCTTACGTCATTTCCACTTTCTGTTTAATATAGATTGAAGAGCACTGCATGAGTTTATTTTTCACATCTTACCAAAAAAAAAAGATCTATTGTCATTTCACTACATTCAAAAGCTGTGAGATCAACTATCATAATAAATAAAAACAAGTGTAAATTAACTCTTTCTCTCCGCAATTATTGACCACATTCTGATGGAATCAACGTTTGTATCGTCGGTTAGGATAGAAAGAGTTAAGAAAACAAAATACGAAGATAAATGTAGAAAGGTGGATGCAATATTTACGAAGGTCTAACTTTTTGTTGTTGTTGGGGGGGGGGGGGGGGGGGAGGGAAAGGTAATTAAAAGTGTTAATAAAATTAAAGGGGCCAAAATATGAGAGCGTTAATGTATTGAGGGAGCATTATGAAGCGGGTCTTTACAAATCAAGTCAAAAGTCTATGTCGGAGAAATTACGATACCCAGATTTAAAAAAAAAGGGGGGGGGGGGGAGTTCCAGAAAGCGAAAGAAAGATAGAGGGAAAGAGACCATGAAATTTCATTGTAACAGATACACAAATAAAAAAAATAAAAATATCTTTTTTTAAAAAGGGGGTGTTCCGGGAAAAAAAGAAGCCTTGCAACAAATCAACGGTCGTAGCTTGTGTATACTGCTAGTTTCTTCACATTCTAACATGTTCTGACCAGACCAGTAGTTTGACTGACTAGGCTAGTGTACACTATAAAGGACGGGGATCGATGCAGTAGCGTAGCTAGGAATTTGGGAGCCCCGGGGGACGTGACCGCTTTAGAGGCCCCTGCATTTTGACATTCGACATCATGACATGAGATAATGGCGTTATATTTAATGTAAAAACAAATTTCGGACACTCAAGTGAAAGTCCGGTGGAATTTTCAAATTTGGACACTCACTCCCACTCCCTAGCTACGCCACTGACTCGATGGTTCTCTCTCTCTCTCTCTTTCTCTCTCTCACTCTCTCTTATGTACATATCGGGGATCAATGTAAGCTGATTGTTGACTGCTCCTGTCTTAGTTGTTACCTTTTTTAATTTTTTATGAATGATGTAATTTTAAAAAATTAACCCAAAGAAAGTTTATGTATCCTTTGAGTTAAGCTAGGGCCTTATTCATGGAACTTTACTAGTGAAAAAAAAAAAAAAATTATAGAGACGAAGTGCCGTTGATCTTTTTCTGCGCTTCCTGCATTACGACCGCACAGGATGAAGAGAAAGATTATGTGGGTTTTTTTGTCTCAAGCAATATTCTTTACATTTTATGGATTCTAAAACTAATCTAAATTATTTCATATAGAGGTCGCAACAAAACAAACTTTCCGTTAGTTTACTACATTTAGACTGATCTCTTAACTTAATTCAGTCTAGCTATAAATAGAAGCTAGATTGGCCAACGTCCGTTAACAAAGAGTTAATCCGAATTTATCACTTGGGACAATCTAACAATGAATCAATCATATTCAAGACCAAAAACAAATATGTATAAATATTCAACATCAGATGTGATTTTAAAAAAAAAAGGCCCCAGGAGATTCAAAGCATAATTGTGTGTGTGTTTTTTTCTTCTCTGATTTCTGCAAGATGTCATCGTTCTCTCCTTCTCTATCCTCGTCTATTTTTTCAGTGTTGACATCGCAGTAGTCATCGCTGTCATTTGAATATAAATAAATGGTGATAAAGTATAAAAGGAAAATGACATTAGTTGGTATATTAATGACAGATTAAACACTTGTCTTTATGTCTTTATACCTTTATTTTGACTAAAGACGAAACCAAAACCAGTGCACCCAATGTCTTTCAAGACAGAAGAGCCATAGATAAAAACAGACAGACAAGCCGACAGACAGACAGACAGACCGACAGACAGACAGACAGACAGATAGATAGATAGATAGATAGATAGATAGATAGATAGATAGATAGATAGATAGATAGATAGATAGATAGATAGATAGATAGATAGATAGATAGATAGATAGATAGATAGATAGATAGATAGATAGATAGATAGATAGATAAGGTTAAGGGCTATTGCACTGTGCGACATCTATTTCATAAAGCATTTTGACAAAACAAGATTAAAAAAAAAAAGAACGCTGATGTTGATGATGCCTCTGGAGAAAGGAATTTATCTACATAAGATGGAAGATGGATAGATGTGTTACATACACGACATCTGGGGCGGAGAATAAACAATACCACGATAATAATCGCGCCTCTATTGAAGGGGAACAACTCTGCTTTTGGTTTTAAATTTGTGTAGAGAATATCAAACCTTAAATACTGATGTCACTTGTTGTAATAAAAAAAATTGCTTATTTATTTATGACGTGAATATGAATGTGAATATCTATAACCCCCCCCCCCCCCTTTCCCTCTTTTATTCCCCAATCTAAAAGCTTCTAAATTGGGTTCATGTCACGCTCCTTTTGTTCTGCAGACATGCAATTACCATAAACATAAGGACAAATATTCAAGCAATGCTATTTTTTGTCTACGTGTAGTCATATGTAAGGTACAATACACATGTGTTAGTGTGTGCGTTTTATGGTCCCTTTAATAAGTAGGCAATGTCCTTTGAAACTGAAATCTTAATTTTATTTGAATGTTTCTAATAAAACAGTAAACCATAATTTACAAATAGGAAAACAAAACCTAATCTAATACTTAGACACAAAGATAAAGGCACATTTCTTATACCATACGTTAGAACAAATTCATACAAGTGCTCCTTCTTCCCTAGTGCTATTAGAGAATGGAATGAATCAGCCAGGAAAACCAACGACTTTACAGAGTCATTGGTTAACATGCATGTCTAGATTGTCACATGAAATGCGTAGGACGTAATAATCTTCTTTTTTTGAAGTGACGTCTGTAATATACAAGATAAGAAGATAACATAATAATAATAACAATAATAATACTAGTTCCATGTGTTCCACTTATATAGCGCTCTAACAGACATAATGTATACTTAATTATATAAGAAAATATGGACTAAAACAAGGTTACAAAGAGAGTTTGTGTGGAACACAAACTCAAAATCGGCCCCCAAAGTTGTATTCCTAGAGTTTCACCAGGATTTGAACACGGGACTTCCGGTTCCAAGTGCTTTACCTCTCAGCCACATCATTTCCATATATTCATTTAGCGCACACTTGTATTTTTTAAAATAATAATTATTAACCTTATCTATACATTTAAATTAATAACATGTTACATGTAATAAAGAGAAACTAAATTGGCAACACGAAAACAAATAATTCTTGACCTACTTTAAGCTACAATTGTGTACAAATGACTTCAAGACTTTCCCGTCGCAAATAATAATTAATATCTCCTTTGTCATTTGTCATACAAACTAGACAGATCTAGCTAGATTGATACCTAGTTTTAGATCTAAATCTAGATTCAAGATCTAAGTCTAGATTCAAGATCTAAGTCTAGGTCTAGATCCAGAGACCAATGCGCGAATGAAGCTTGACTTATAAATGAAGAAGTCCATGACCTTTTTTTAAAAAGTTACCTCCCCTGAAGTTTTTCATTGAAAAAGTGATGTAAATTTTTGAAAAATCTGCATATATAAATTACAAAATTAGATGGTTCACTTTCGAAAAAAAAAGTAGCCGTTGTAGCCGAGCTTTGAATGATCTAAAATATCATGATGTCCGATTTTCATTTTCTCTTCTAGTTTCTGAGATCTAAACGGGACAGACAGACGGACAACAGACAGGCCACACAAAACTAATAGCGTTTTTCCCCTTTCGGGGACCGCTAATAAAAACGTTAATTACAATGGCAATCTAATATTTTTAAAATATAAAAATTATAATTGATAATTAAACAATAATAATAAAAATAGGCCTAATACTCTTTATTATCCATAAGGAAATTAAGGAAATTGGTCTTACAATTGGTGCATGACACAAAAAAAAACATTATAACTATAGAAAACAAAATATACATTCACAACAGATTTACTCCAAACAGATTGGTTTTAATGTTTTTCTTACATTTAGTGAAGCGCTGGGTTTGCGGTTTGTGGTCTAAACTCTTTGAACTAAAAACTGAAAAAATACTTTATAAAAAACAACAACAAAGCTTATACGAAATGTAATTGTATTAGTTAGTTTGGATCAGTTATGCCATTAAATATGTTATAGATCTAGATTGTAGACCAACAACAATAAATGTGTGCGATTAATAATATTTTTACTGATTGATGTTTATTAGCGCTTTTTCATGCTTTTAGCTTTCTCCATACGCTATGAATGGCTATGATCCTGTCACTTATCCAGTTGGAAAAATGGGGCTGGGGGGAGAAAGAAAGGGATATCTGGGTGGATTTTACTGGTGTTAGTTCCTAAAGCATTTTTTTAAAAAAAGCAACGACCTAATTTCGAACTCGTACAGACGTGCAAGCCACTCTGCTAGTCAGGTAATTATGACTGGAAAAGATCGTATAATTCACTAAGGTATAAGGGCATGTCATTATAGATACTGATTGTTGATACTGGTCCTTTGCTACTGGTGTGTTGATACATAGCGTTATAGCAGGTTGTTCACTTTCAACTATCATAAAATGAAATTCTCTCTCTTAAGAAAAAGTTCAGCTCAGAGAGTAAATTTTATTGTATTAACTATGTACGCTATATATATATATTTATTTATTTATGCTAAAACCTATCCTGTTCTCCATAGTGTATACAGTTTTTCGATCCTTTTAATCGATACGATTAAGGTGAACTAAAAAAAATTAGGAGCATGAACTCTTGAGCTGTGATCACGTGACCATAACCTAAGTGTGACAGTGTAGTCATTTTTCTTCATAACAGCAGCTATCAAATGCGGACGAGACTGGCTTCTAAAATGGCGTCTTCAAATGGGTCAACAAGATCACATCCGGTGAGCTTTCCGGTTTCACAAATGTCTGACTTTATGCAAACCCCCCAAAAAAATGTTTTAAATCTGTCCGTTAAAAGTTCATGATTTTCTTTCTCTTTCTCATGTAAGGACATTCTCTTCTTGTCAGTTCTCTCTCTGATCTTCTTCTTTATTGTTATTCATTATTGTCCACGTTTTATATTTCTTTCGCTCTCACGTTTTGTTTTTACAAAGCTTATTCATCGTCAATCTTTTCCTGCCAGAGATTTTTCTAGACTGCTCGTAAATATAGGAAGTTGCAGCAAAGATAGCACAAACCAGCTGTTTAATTTGGAAAATTAGAATTCGACAAGCCTTTTTTAGAACGCTATTTAAGAATATTTAGAAATAATTGATTGAGGTGATAATTAGAGGTAATTAGTTGGAGTTCAATTAATTGAATCTGTCCAATTTCACTAACTTACCGAACACACTAAAAGGCATTCTGAAAATATCTACATCTTTTTCAACAGCATAGAGGTCTTTTAAAATCTACTTTTAAAATAGCCATCTTCATAATATCTAATGCTGTTTTCCTTCACAACAGTAAGGTGACTCTACAGTCATGAAATGAGACAAAGTCATTTTAGCTAGCTGATTGGTAAATAAAAAAGTTCTTTGAAATTTTTAAGGTGATCCCAGATATCGTTATTAAATTGATTAATATCATTTTTTCATGTGACAGAGAAGATCTGTTTAAATGCTAAATCTGAGAGCCATACATAAATCTTCAAATATTTCGCATTCCGCAGACCAATTTTTCACATGGAACGCACGCAGCTTGGTAATCTTCAGTAACAGAACATTTTTCTTATAAATAGTACCAATTATGCAGTATCATTCATATCAGTACATTCGTCCAGATCTTACAGTTACTCATCTTTGAAGACAACTGTGATAGACAATTTTATTTCTTGATTAACTGTGATAGACAATTTTATTTCTCGATTAACTGTGATAGACAATTTTATTTCTTGATTAACTGTGAAAGACAATTTTATTTATTAATTCGACTCTGGATGTTTTAGCTTTCTTAAGCTTCTACCTAATAATTCATTTTCTTAAAAGAGCTCTAAAGTTATAAAACTTGAATCATATACTGTTGAAGACAACCTTGACATGCAATATATGTAGACGGTAATGTTTCTCCACAGCCATATGAAAAAGTGTTCGAGATGAACTATAGTCGTTTCAGGACTGAAGGAGGCCAATGCCAATGATGATAAACAAAGTCGTTATTGGAACGTGATATATATTATAACTTGCAGAACTACAGAACAATAGAACTTGCATATGTATCGACTTTCTGAGCACTATACTATTTGTTTGCTGGCTTAATAAAATTGACTTCGTTTCGGAGATCTTCGGATATTTGTTTTTAGTTTTCTTTCGTTATCGTTCATGGAAGTATAATATATAAAGGTTAGTGTTGTTTTGTTTTGAAGTGAACTATCAAGATATAGTTCATCTATGTATAAAATATAAAGGTTAGTGTTGTTTTGTTTTGAAGTGAACTATTAAGATATACTGCTTATGAACGACATGGTTTCATTGCAGGCTTGTTTGTAGCAATTTTACTTCAATGTTTCAACACATATTCAAAACTTGAATGTTTCCATCGTGTATGACTTTGTTGTTTTAATTTATTATGTCAAAACATGTAGAGTGCCGGACTTAGTTTGCCCGTTACTGGTCTAGGATGTTGTTACAAATAAAATATTTTGAGAAACACTGATCTAAGAACCTCAGTCTGTTATTCTCATAGGGTACTTTGACCCTGGGAACAATAGACACCAATGTGGTGAGTCACGGGCGCCCTAGTGACCTTAGGGTGCTCATATGACATTCGCGCCTTGAATATCCGGTCTTACCCAGTGGTACCATCCTCTGAACGTGTGTTCATTGGCAGACGATTGTCCGTATTAAGTTTCGCTCTAACCTTGGTTCCATTCAAACAAGTACTTTGAGACGTTGCCTGTATAACGGTTGCACGGTAGTCTGCTGATGTAGCCAACAAAAAAAAAAAAAAAGACCATATTTACATAACAGATAATAAATGGATGATAAGAAAAATAGAAAAGATAGATAATTTTGAGTGGTACAATCAAATGGAAATTCAGTTTGACTACAATTGACAAACTCAGCGTAACTAATGTAATAAATAACAATATAGATGCAAATACGAACAACATTCACACACGAAATACATACACACTCACAACTAGCGTTTTATGAATTGGCAAATGATGTTTAGAATGGTTTTTATTGGACAAAAATCTGATTTAAATTCATATTAATTAAAATAATGTAAGCCCAAGTTTAATCAACACACTAAAATTGGGAAATTTAAGTTGCTTTAAAAAAATACAAGATGGAAATACTCAACTTCTATTTCAGATAGTCGAATCCACACTATTATTTATTTCATACGATTCATGCATTTCATGTCTTTTATTTCAAATGACGCAAATAAAACCTTCTCCCAGAGTAGCTTTTACAAAAGTATTTTTTTATATAATGTCCGAGTGGTCTACACTAGTCTACAACATTGGTTGTAAGCGACTACTGCCTGGAGGTGTAGTTTACTCTGCCTGGAGGTGAAGTTTGCACTGCCTGTATGTGTAGTTTGCACTGCCTGAAGGTGCAGTTTGCACTGCTTGGAGGTGTACTTTGCACTGCTTGGATGTGTAGTTAGCACTGCTTGGATGTGTAGTTAGCACTGCTTGGAGGTGTAGTTTGCACTGCTTGGAGGCGTAGTTTGCACTGCCTAGAGGTGTGTGTACTTTGCACTGCTTGGAGGTGTATTTGCACTGCTTGGAGGTGTAGCTTGCACTGCCTGGAGGTGTGTGTAGTTTGCACTGCATGGAGGTGTGTATAGTTTGCACTGCCTGGAGGTGTGTGTACTTTGCACTGCTTGTAGGTGTATTTGCACTGCTTGGAGGTGTAGTTTGCACTGTCTGGAGGTGTGTGTAGTTTGCACTGCTTGGAGGTGTAGTTTGCACTGACTGGAGGTGTGTGTAGTTTGCACTGCTTGGAGGTGTAGTCTGCGTTTCAATACAGTCGTTACAATGGGCCCTAGTCTGCGCAATAGACGAGAACCCCCCAACAGAATGTTTACACATTAAATGATTTTGTTTCACACCTTTATGACAGTCCCTGGAAGTTCAAACTTGACAAGAAGGTCAAGGCAAGATCAAAAACTTTCATACGCTCCTTCTTCCCTAGTGCTATTTGAGCATGAAATGGGTTGCCTGAGTCAGCCAGGAAAACCAGTGACTTGGCAGAACTTATGTCATTGCTTAATTTGCATGACTAAATGCATGACGCGTAGGACGTAATCATCTTCATTTTTGAAGTAACGTCTGTATTATATAAGATAAGATAACTCCTAATTTTTCATTACGTCTCTCTCTATCTCTCTTTCTTTCTCTCTCTCTCTCTCTCTCTCTCTCTCTCTCATTCTCTCTGTCAGTCTTTCTTTTTCTCTCTGTATATCTCTATTTATCTCTTTCCTCTTTTCCCTCTTAGTTCTCGTACTCTCTTATTCTTTCTCTCTCTATCTCTCGCACACAAAATAACCAGCCACACAAACACACACACGCACTCAACACTCATACACATCTTAGATGAGCGTCTCGTTGATCCTGTGTCCTCTTGACTTGAAATGTGTTTGGCCAAATTTTAAAGAAAAAAAGAAAAAAAAATTATGTTGCGAAGAGAGAGTCAAAACTCAAGATGGTGGCCGAGTCGTGATCAGAATATATCATTTGCATGACGGATACGGCTGAGACTATACACTCTCTAAACAGGAAAATATTACAAACTTTTGATGTAGTTAAACCTTAGGTACCACAGACTGCAAGACATCCAGATCTACAAAAATACAGATAACACAAAATAGAAACACAACATAAAGCAACACAAAAAAATATCTCAGATATAAAAATATATTTTTTTAAAAATCGAAATATAAAACTACGTATACAACCACAAAACCAAAAATAGAACTGGAATGAATTTTTTTCTTATAGTCGTCAACATGTATATGGCAGGTGCGGTGTATGAGTAGTAAAGCGCTTGGCTTCCGTTACGGGGTCCCGCGTTCGAATCCTGGTGAATACTGGGATTTTTTATTTCGGGATTCTTGGGACCACTCAGCTCTAAAGAGTACCGGACATTAGTTGGGGGAAATTAAAGACGGTCGCTTGTTGTGCTGGCAACATGACACCGTCGTTAACCGTGGGCCACAGAAACAGAGGACCTTTACATCATCTGCCCTATAGATCGCAAGGTCTGAAAGGAAACTTTACTTTCTACACAATCTTGTGTACAATCTTTTTTTTTAAACTTCAACTCAAAATTCAAAACCCATTAAACCATTATTACATCTTATCTGAACGAAGTGGTCGTCTCCTTTCCATTAGGACTAAAACTGTAAAATTTAAAAACTCCTTCATCCCACTGTCGGTCAGAGTGTTACAAGATCAGCTGTCGTCATCTAGAAAGTCATAGAAGTCTAATTCATGAGGTGCTGATTGTAAGTGTGTATGTGTTTTGTGTGTGAATGTTGTTCGTAATTGCATCGATAATGTTATTGTTACAGTAGTTACGCTGAAGTTGTCAATTGTTGTAAAACTGAATTTCCATTTGATTGGATCAATAAAAATTATCTTATCTTATATCTTAAAATTCAAAAGAAAAGATCCACAATGTACATTCTATACCACTATTCATAATGCCTACAGGACAAGATTACTGTAAACAATGTAATTGTAGCTTTGTTCCAAGGCAAAATAAATATATGTAATTACTACCGTAACAGGATTAAGACAACACAATTCATCTTTGTTAAAATCTGTCAACATGGCAGTATGAGTCATAGTCTTATTTCGAGATGTAAATGTAGCCTGGTTGTGTAGCATAGCCAGACATCTCGAGACCAATGCTTGGAAGAAAAAGTAAATTCAAAGAAACAAGAAAAACATTATAAAAATATTTTTTAAAAATACAATACCTCCATTATACAAGTTAAAATAAAATAAAATATTTTTAAAAAGTTAATTTAAAAAATTGTTTAACTCAGATTGCGTATCGAACGCATGATGTTGACACCGACAACTTCTTGATCGAATGATTCTACCAATCACGCCAGCGGGAATTGTAAAAACCAAAAATTTATTGGTACCTTTATTACACGCAGAAATCCTAAGATCTAGATGTAATTCTAAATCTATACTTTAGACGTAATATATATTAGATTTAGGTAAAAATAATTTCAATGATATAGATCTAGGCTTTTAAATCTGGACTTAGAAGACGATGCGCAGAATGGACCTCATTCACTAATCGTAAACAAACAACATTTAGCCACGTGATTGTCTATCTTTTCTATACAAATTACGATCTAATTTTTAATACACAACGGCTATCACGTGACAGTTTTTTTTGGTCAATATTATCACGTGACTAAATGTTGTTTGTTTACGATTGGTGAATGAGGTCCATTGTCCTGAATATTAATTTATTAAAATCTTAAATTAATAATGCCTTACAATACTTACATTCGGAAATTCGAACGCGATAGTCCTTTCAAGAACGCGATAGTCCTTTCAAGAACGCGATAGTCATTTTTTGAAGGCTGATAAAGTCAAGAAATCCAGACAAGTGGCAAGTAGCATAATTAAAACATAGCAGCATTTGAAACTTTTTATTTGGTATTACTCGCCATTGCTAGAACTATGAAACCTCACACCATTACCAAGTGTTAATATTGCCAGGGGCCGAATATATCTAGCTATGATTGGAGCCGAATTCTTCGCAAAATATAGTGGAATTTCATTATCTAATGACACTGTTCACAGAAAAAAAAAATTGACATCTCTGATATTATTAATCAGGTAATTCAGAAAATACGAACTGAAAATACGACTTATCCATTTCCAATATTTGGCATCGAGATTAATGGATCCACAGACGTAGTGAATTGTTCACAATTACTGGTTTTCTTGAGATATACACATGATAGCGATTATAAAGATTAGTTTTTATGCAAACTTCTGAAATGACTTATGCAGCACGTTATGTAGCCTACTTGACAAAGTTAGTTAATTTTTGGAAAAGTAAAAGACCTCTTGGGAAAATATGTATGGTGTCTGCACAGATGCTGCTGGATTTAAATGTCTGGCACAGAATAAGTCACCATAAGAAAGCATTGTATTTCACTGTATGATTCATCAATATAGATCACCAACTAAGATGCTGCCACAAGCATTACATCAATAGCAAGGCAGCTAAATATGATTTCTCTTCAATATCAGTTAAAGAATTATAGATCTATTGTTTCAAGCCATTCTTTTATGTGTCAGATTTTTTCGCGACATCCTCTTCCATTTCCAACAAAATATCTTTATGAAACATGTTTTGTTTTTCTGCCTGTTCGTTATGAAGCCTGAATACAGAAATAAACTTCATGCAGAAGACGTGAGTTCCTAATGTAGTGAAATAAAAAACATTCGCACTAACTTTGGCTTGTTTGAAAATACTGTCGCAACAATAGTGTAACGAAAGTTTACTATGTCAAAGACTGTGGGTTTTCTATGCAACAAGAATATCATAAACACGCACTAAAAAAGTAAAATAAATAAAATCTATAAAAGATACACTTATTTTTAAATTGAAGCATACATTAATTTTACACTAAATAAAGCTCTGGCTATATGTTCAGTTTCTAACAATGGAATTAACATCAGTGATCTACAGTTTGATAACCATTTCATAACATTAGCGAAGTCACATTTACCCAGGCTTGTGAACGAAAATTTATGGATGGGGGTCGCCGCCAAGTGAAAAATTGTATTAGGGGGTCGAGGAACTAAAATGTTTGAGAACCGCTTCTCTAGATCTAAGTCTAGTTCTCAAACCAAATTTACATCAATTTTTTTTTACTTTGAAACATTATAACGGTCAAACTAGTTTTTCTCTCAGCAATATAGAATCTACATCATTAAATTTCTAGAAAAATCGTAAGAACCGTTTTTGAGATCAGCGTTCAGGTGAAATTATGACTTGAATAGAGGTATTGTAATAATAAAAAGGGAGAAGTATTAGTAATTTTAGAACGAAGCAAAAAGAAAATATCAAGTTTAGCGTCTCTTTCTTATGGCTTGTTTGTGTAGCCCTAATGTTATTTCCCTTTTCTATCTTAAATCGAAACGAGGCGAAGAGCTCACCGAAATTTAAACTTTAAAACAAACGAACAGCTTACGTTTAAAATATATTATATGTCTTTGGTTTAAAGATGACTTAAATCTCAATTTCCCATTAAGAGAGTCGAGCTATTAGTCTGATCTTCTGCTATGTTAAGATTTGTTTGTGAATCATTAGCCTCGTTCTGGAAGCATGCTAAATACCCATCAAATTATTTTTTATTTTTTTTTTATAACTTCATTAGATTTAAGCATGCCTCTATCTCAGAGCCAATAACATTCGTGCTTTGAACTAAAAACTACACAACTAATTTCGTCCGAAGAATACAAAAAAGGTTTTGTGTATAGAGGGCAACCAAATCCATTTGTTATGTGCCGTGTAACTTGTTGGTGCCATCGTGCCTTTGTTTTTAATCAAGATATTACAACGTCTTTAAGCCTGAGAGGATAGGCTTTGTCATTCTTCTTAGTTATGTAACGGTGTTATTTCTAGAAGTGGACGATGTAACCGAGACCAATCGTTACAATGTCACAGCCTGTCGGCAGTTTAGACCAATTGTTTCGTTGCCACGTCACAGGTCTGTACGACGTGGCAGCGAGCTATTGGTCGAAACTGCCCACAGGTTGTGACCTGCCACCTTCTCGGTGTAGCCTTGCAATGAAAATGCGTAACACATACCGTCTGACAAGTCCAACGCCTGAACTTCACGTGTAGCTTGGGTACTAGGCCCGGTGGAACCGTTAACAGTGACAGGAGAACGAGCAAAAGAGAGTAACTGGCAAGTGAACCAGAGCAAAAGAGAGTAACTGGCAAGTGAACCAGAGCAAAAGAGAGTAACTGGCAAGTGAACCAGAGCAAAAGAGAGTAACTGGCAAGTGAACCCGAGCAAAAGAGAGTAACTGGCAAGTGAACCAGAGCAAAAGAGAGTAACTGGCAAGTGAACCAGAGCAAAAGAGAGTAACTGGCAAGTGAACCAGAGCAAAAGAGAGTAACTGGCAAGTGAACCCGAGCAAAAGAGAGTTACTAGCAAGTGAACCAGAGCAAAAGAGAGTAACTGGCAAGTGAATCCGAGCAAAAGAGAGTAACTGGCAAGTGAACCCGAGCAAAAGAGAGTAACTGGCAATGAACCCGCGCAAAAGAGAGTAACTGGCAAGTGAACCCGCGCAAAAGAGAGTAACTGGCAAGTGAACCAGAGCAAAAGAGAGTAACTGGCAAGTGAACCAGAGCAAAAGAGAGTAACTGGCAAGTGAACCCGAGCAAAAGAGAGTAACTGGCAAGTGAACCAGAGCAAAAGAGAGTAACTGGCAAGTGAACCCGAGCAAAAAAGAGTAACTGGCAAGTGAACCCGAGCAAAAGAGAGTTACTAGCAAGTGAACTAGAGCAAAAGAGAGTAACTGGCAAGTGAACCCGAGCAAAAGAGAGTAACTGGCAAATGAACCAGAGCAAAAGAGAGTAACTGGCAAGTGAACCAGAGCAAAAGAGAGTAACTGGCAAGTGAACCAGAGCAAAAGAGAGTAACTGGCAAGTGAACCCGAGCAAAAGAGAGTAACTGGCAAGTGAACCAGAGCAAAAGAGAGTAACTGGCAAGTGAACCCGAGCAAAAGAGATAGTAACTGGCAAGTGAACCAGAGCAAAAGAGAGTAACAGGCAAGTGAACCCGAGCAAAAGAGAGTAACTGGCAAGTGAACCCCAGCAAAAGAGAGTTCTGGCAAGTGAATCAGAAAGCTCCGACAGAAGGGGACTGTTAGCCAAAGAGAAGACGTACTAAACCAAAACCTACGCAGACCGAGGGCTAGGCCCTAACGTGTTTGTCTTGTGTGTTTTTGTCAATCTAATTATCTACTGAATTTTTTAAAAAATGCAGGAAAACGCTGACTTAGGGTTAAGCCCAAACGTGGGAAAGGCATCGTGAGTCAACGCTGAAGAAAAATCAGTGACTATTGGTAGTTTGTTGCACACCGACAGACCCTGTGATGATGCTTTTATCTATCTGTTTCTCCCTCTGTCTTTTGGGGCCCATTAGAGGCGTATTGATGGGTCGTGTGTGTGTGTGGAGGGGATTGAAGGTAGCCTCTGTGTGAGCAAACAACGGTCTGACCACAGATATAAGTCAAGACTTATGTTCCATTAAAGACCCTATTTTCTATTGGAGTTTAATAGTACAAGCAAATGTACTAACATTGAGGGTGGTCAACGATTTCTGTTATTGCGATTAAAGTGGATATCAGATCTACCCAAAGGTAACTCTCCCATTCCCTTATCTTGCAGGTAACAAAAGCATTGAAAGGGGAATAGAGAGGCTTATGCTGGACATTTGTATATCATTTTTTTTTCTTTGTCTCAGATCCAAATCTTTAACTTTCTCAAAGTTTAATACTGCATGACAAAAAAATTGTCCTCCTTGAGATGTGGTGTTTAGCCCTCCACCTCAGATTTGAATTGAAAAATTCCTCACTGTTTGTTGATTCTGTGGACAGGCAATTCGTTGTCATTCGTCAAGGCGGCGGCAACTTGAGAGCCGAGAGCCAAGAGAAAATGGGCCTTTTAAAGTCAATATTAAAATCTCCAATTATCTCTATGTAGACCAATTTTTTTTTCTTTCTTTTCACCAGTCTAACTTTTTAAACTCTTTTTATATATAGATATATGAATATATATATATATATATATATATATATACATATATATATACATATATATATATATACATATATATATATATACATATATATATATATACATATATATATATATATATACATATCTGTGGCATTTTACGTCTCTATAGACGATCTTTTCCCTTTGCAACTTCTTGCGTGACTAAAGAAGTCAATCCTTGAGAGAGAGAGAGAGAGAGAGAGAGAGAGAGAGAGAGAGAGAATAGGTCTCATTTGATTAGCGGCTAAACGGCTTCAGTTTTAACCATTTCTAACTACTAGCATAAACAGCTTAAATACAAACTGCTTGTCCACCAAGTTTCTAGTACATCCACTTAGACATATAAAAATAATGTAATCAAAATCATAAATTCAAAATCTTTGCCTAAGGCTTATCATCGCAGCAAATAGCCAAGCAGTCACCAATTTGATATTAAAAGACGGTTACGAAACAAATGAAGATATTTCTTGCATACTGAAACGACCTAGCTAAGCATGGTCAATCTTTGCCAGGCTTAGACCTAGGTAAGCATTGGTCAATCTTTGCCAGGCTTAGACCTAGGTAAGCATGGGTCAATCTTTGCCAGGTTTAGACCTAGCTAAGCATGGTCAATCTTTGAGAGGCTTAGTCCTATGGAAGCATGGGTCAATCTTTGCCAGGCTTAGACCTAGGTTAGCATGGTCAATCTTTGCCAGGCTTAGACCTAGGTAAGCATGGGTCAATCTTTGCCAGGTTTAGACCTAGCTAAGCATGGTCAATCTTTGCCAGGCTTAGACCTAGGTAAGCATGGGTCAATCTTTGCCAGGTTTAGACCTAGCTAAGCATGGTCAATCTTTGCCAGGCTTAGACCTAGGTAAGCATGGGTCAATCTTTGCAAGGCTTAGACCTAGGTTAGCATGGTCAATCTTTGCCAGGCTTAGACCTAGGGGAGCATGGGTCAATCTTTGCCAGGCTTAGACCTAGGGAAGCATGGGTCAATCTTTGCCAGGTTTAGACCTAGCTAAGCATGGTCAATCTTTGCCAGGCTTAGACCTATGGAAGCATGGGTCAATCTTTGCCAGGCTTAGACCTAGGTAAGCATGAGTCAATCTTTGCCAGGCTTAGACCTAGGGAAGCATGGTCAATCTTTGCCAGGCTTAGACCTAGGGAAGCATGGGTCATTCTTTGCCAGGCTTAGACTTAGGTAAGCATGAGTCAATCTTTGCCAGGCTTAGACCTAGGGAAGCATGGTCAATCTTTGCCAGGCTTAGACCTAGGGAAGCATGGGTCAATCTTTGCCAGGCTTAGACCTTAAGTTTAGGAAAACCACAAGTTCACTACAAAGACCAAAATGGAACACACGTGTTTTAAGCACAGTACTGCGCTGGCTTGGTCATTTCCGCCTGATGGAGGACAATCGGATTCCGAAATTCATCCTTTGTGGTCAACTCGCGACTGGCTCGTGAAAAAATTATCGGCTTCACCTCCGATTTGTGGATGTAATGAAACGGGAAAGACGTGGACACTGATGTAGACTTCTGGGAAAACATAGCCCTAGACAACACTATAGGCAGCAAAGAAGCTAAGGAAGAAAAGGGTCCAAACGAAAACTGGCTGGCTCCTCTACCACTTAAGCAAGTGCCACCTTAACCTGCAAATCATGTGGACGGGAATGTCTCATGATAATATAAATAGGTTCGTATGAAACATTGAAAACAAACATTGCATCGGGAGATATCAAAAGCATGTTAATAAAGTCATCTGCTTTGCATACAAAAAATCATTTACAAATAAAGTCATTCTTTCAGCCCTCCTTTTTTTTATTTATTTCAACAGATTTTTTTCACGGCGTTGTCCATCACGAAACAATCATGGTATTCAAAATAATCAATTCCAACATTTACAAATTAACTCACTCTACACAAATAAATAGCTTTTCAAATTACAAAAAAAAAAAGCCTCTTTTCACTCCAAAGTTTTTTGTTGACTCAGTTCGAATCACTGTTATTGTTAGCGCGCTCGCCGGGGAGAGAGTGTGGGAGAGAGGGGAAGAGAAAGTAAGAGGGAATAGGAGAAAGTGTGAACTTAATACTGTATCACATTGAGGTCACTACGGGAACTGTATCACATTTAGGTCACTATGGGAACTGTATCACATTGAGGTCACCATGGGAACTGTATCACACTGAGGTCACAAAAACAAAATCTAATAAATTACGAGACACAAAGATAAAGGCACATTCCTCATTCCATATCCTAGAAGTAATTTGTACAAATACTCCTTTTTCCCTAGTGCTATTAGAGCATGGAATGGATTGCCTGAGCTAGCCAGAAAAACCAGTGACTTGGCAGAAGTTAAGTCATTGGTTAATATGCATGACTAAATGCATGACGCGTAGGACGTAATCATCTTCTTTTTTTGAAGTAACGTCTGTATTATATAAGATAAGAGAAGTACATAACGTTAGATTATTCCTGAAGCACGTAAGAACTATGTCTACCATGATTCCTTTTTGTTTTTAATTGGTGAGACAAAGACAATCAGCGCCACTAATTTATTTTCCAAATTATTTTATCCATTTAGTGCTCTATTACAGAGGTGAATGTGACGATAATCGGGAGCGTATCACTCACCACCAGGCAGGTTAATTACATTAGGATGAATTTAAATAATTTAATTGCCAGAAATTATTTATTATTATTATTATTTATTTGTGTATAATGTCTAAGAGTTAGTAATGACCTATGAAAGAAATTTTTATAAAGTCTGAGAGTTAGTAAGGACCTATGAAAGAAATTTGTATAAGAGTTAGTAATGACCTATGAAAGAAATTTTTATAAAGTCTGAGAGTTAGTAAGGACCTATGAAAGAAATTTGTATAAGAGTTAGTAATGACCTATGAAAGAAATTTTTATAAAGTCTGAGAGTTAGTAAGGACCTATGAAAGAAATTTTTATTATAAAGTCTAAGAGTTAGTAAGGACCTAAAGTTTCCTAGAAAAAAAGTGCTTGAAATATTTTCACTTCAATCCAAATTTCTCAAACATAAAAATGTGTATAGTCCAAACTCTAGGTACGACGTTCTATGCTATGGTCATTCCTGACCTCAGGACCAAACGCACTCACATGTTTTTTATTTGTACTGACGTCAAGCCTCGTCCATACATGTAGTCTCGCTTGACCTCATCTCTGTAATGTAATGGCACTAAACAAAGAATATATAAACGTGTGAATATATACACTGCAATCTTCTTTTTCTCTAGAACTCTGTCAGTAGGGGAAATATTTCACATCCGTATAAAAGTTTGAATCCTTTGGAAGTTGCTGCTCTCGTCTCGAGGTTGTGAGTTGGTTGTGGTTTCTAAAATCGCGATAGGGAAGACGCATTGAATGTCCTACTTCTAAAGAACATTTTGAATCGATATTAGTTCTAAGGGCTTTCCTGTAAAAAAAAACTGTTTTAATGAGAAGATGAAACATTACTTAATGTAATAGTTTCATTTCTAAAACCAATGTTTCTCAAACTGTGTTAGGGGATGGCAACGTCCTGACTAATAGAGTGGCGCGAGGCCATTGAATTTATTTTTCAAAGGACCAAAAAATATAGGCTACTTTCAATGTAGTTAAAATCCATATTTGAATATCAAGCAATCAAAATGACTTATAGCAACATGTTGCTTCATCTGCTAAATAGGGCTCGCAAAGACCTTCCTTCAGGGGCTAGTACCAGGAAAATGAAAGAAGAGAGTTATACCAAACAAGCGATGAGAAGACAACATCAAAGAGTGGGCAGGCCTGTCCATGGAAGAGATTCTACTTAACCATATGACACAGGACAACGATTTCTAGAGTTGACGGTCTACAGATTATGTTGGTGTCTAAACAGGCTGATTCGTGAGGTGAGGTGCCTAATGCATTCTTTCTACTACTTCTTCAAAACTTTGGTCAATTTAAGTTTTAATAATTTGCTACATTTGTTGTATTTCACTTCCTGAGCTAAGTGACAGTTTTTTGAACCGCTGTTTAAAGTAATACTTACTTAGTGTTACGTACCTCAGTCGCGTACTAATAACATTGGAAGTTGTTCATTGCCATGACAACAAATGAAAATAGAAGATGGCGTCATCAAAGCTAAATAACTCTAACTAAAATTTAATTGCACTTCCGTTTCCGGATGGTTTATACATTTTCTAAATCGAAATTTAGCTGAAAAAAGGTATAAATATGGAACCAAGAATTTTGCGGATAAACTTACACGATGAGTAAGTCTTTACATGTGGAAGGAAATGGTGCATGTGTGTTTATATAAAGGGGAAGAAAGAGGAGGGGGTTAGTCTTAGGAAAAGAAAACTCTCTACAAAAAAAGAACATAAGTTGTCTTCCTTAGACAAATAATGACTGAAAATGTTCCGCTTACCCTATTTGCATAACATCAAAAGAAAAAGAAGTATTATACAGCGGGCGCTGAATCGTCTTGCATATTGATGATGCTGAAAATGTATTTGCAAAGTCTGCTTTGATCACTGTTTAAGACAAATGTCTGCACAGAAGTAAAGTTAAGATTGGACTATATTTCTGGCCTAGAATTTAAAAAAAAAAGGAGTGACAATAAATGTTTTAAAACACATTTGTATTTTTATCAAGAGAGAAAGTAAATAGTTTCTACTTTTAATAATAATTACAGAGAATGAACATGAACGAGGCTACAAACAAGGGGACTCCAAAAGAAAGAGGCCCCCACAAAAGAAAAAAAAATCCATATTTCGAAGGGTCAGCAACTTTAAGGAGTTTTTTTAAAACATTATTGTTCGCATTTTACCAACAATGCTTTAATTATTTCAATTGACAATACTGTCGTGGTTTAAAAGTGTTCGCTTATAGCAGAGGTTCTGAAACAAGATTGACACACGGACCTTTTTGTGAAAAAGCTACATATATTAATATTATAAATGCATATTATATATGTAGCAAATGTGAACAAATCAAACATTTTGTTGGATAAGTTTTATTAAGATTATAACCTTTAGTTTCAAATAAAATTTAAAAATAATTAATGACTTGGACGAAGCTGATTATATTTTTTGAATGTATGTAGAGCTGGCTCAACGAGTTGATTTCTTTTATTGGTGGTGAGGCTCATTACGGCACTAGAATACAAAGACAGGAAATCAGTCAACAACTTCATTCCAATGACCCATAATGCAATATTTAAATTTGGAATATGTTTTTGTAACCAGGATTTGTGATCTCCATGTTTACACATTGGTTTAAGTTCTTCGTTTGTGGACATTTCAATAAGCTGCTTCTGCATTTGTATGGATTCATCTGTAATTGGATAAATGCAAATGGTGATCTCTGGGACAGCCGCATGTCTGAAAGAGGAGAACTAGAGCTAGTATCTACCGCGCTAATTAACCACCCAAGCATGCAAAACAGCCATATTGTCTCCCTGACTGACGCCTGGACAGCTCTTGTAAATCTCAACAACAGCAGCACTTCTCCAGCGTATCACAGGCCACACTGAATTAGAAAGCAATGAAAAAAGCAGGTTGTCGTGAATTTGTTTATTTGATTGTTGCCCCTAGTAACTGTTAACATTTGTTAGACTGTGTGTAGTTGGGAGGACATGATATACCGGTAGGCTAAACTTGACCATGCACCGGTCAGCAAAGGATCAAGTTGACCTCTGCCCGGGAAGCCGGGATTTGAATTCCTTTTCCTGCTGGCATCCTCCATTGAAACTTGCTGGTAAGCACCTACTCCAATACCACCCTGTGTAATCCTGCTGAGTTCTTCATAAGTCCATTGTGTTTATGTATGGCTGCAGAGACGCCAGATTTGAAAACCAATGCGTGTTTCATGGCAGATATAGGACTACGTGTTTGAACCTTCCAATATATATATATGAGAAGGAAGAGGAAGAAGACTAATCAGTGATTGGGCTCTGAGTTTGTCCACACGTAAAAGAGCTCAGTCGGTTTAGGTCGTCATTAAATAATACGTCATAGACCTATTAAACATTAATAAACAGTAGTGCGGGCTGAGTCCATTATTATTCAAATGATCCAATCGGATAAACATACTTTCAGCGAGGATGCTCTTTTAATTGTACACAGATTTTCATCATCTGCGGACCCCCCCCCCCTCCCAGGTCAGTTTGAGAACCACTGGCCTATAGTGTGCTTGCATAATTGTATTATACGCCGGATTTACTGCATTGCGTAAACATTAAAAATTTAAATTTCATATTACTAAAATATGCATATTAAATTGGTTTTTTTTTGTTTTTTTTTTGCAACGTAGGAAAAATTAATTTAATTTACAAGTACTCTCTTTATTTTAGCGGCCTCCGTAAGGGGGAAAAGCCGCTATTAGGTTTGTACTACATGTCCGTCTGTCACACTCAGATCTCGAAAACTAGAAGAGATTTGAAAAATATTATTTCATCATTAAATGCGGCTTGAAAAGTTTAGGTGCAACGGCTACTTTTGGTTTTCTAAAAGCAAACCGTTTAATTTATAAAATTAATTATACAAGCGATTTTTTCATAAAAATACACCAATTCTAAAACAATTAGGTAAATGTAAGGGAGGCAATGTTACAATATGCTAACAAAGATAGACAATTCATGTGTATTTTTAGTATCACTAAGTCAAATATATTTATAAAATGTACAGAAAATGTTTACAACAAATATAAATAATAGTTAAAGATGTTTTTTCTGGTCAACTAGCTGCAAAAATTAAAAGAAAACATTTCTGTTTGTTTATTAAGGCTAATAATGCACTTTGTATGTAAATATAACGCACATTTTTTAAAATGGACTTTTTATGCAGCGACTTTCGTGCAGTAGCGTAACGTCGCTACATTACCAAATACTAAACCATTTCATTCACCTTTAGAAAAAAAAAAAGATTTTATTTATTTTTTGTTTAGTGCCCCCATCCGAATAAAAGAAGATTATTTTTGTGTGTTTTGTCTGTTGGTCGGTCTGTCCGTCACGATTAGATTAACATATAGCACTAGAGGATATTGTAAATCTGATTTAACCTTTAATTTTTCATTCAGAAATATTGCAATAGTTTTAAGTATCTATAGTAAATTTTTCCGGATGTTTTGTGAAAAACAAATCAATGCCAATGAATATTTGTTTGCTCTTCTAAGTTATAGTAGATTTTATTTCCATGCTTAAACGTTGTAAGAAACATACGATCTTTAATATATTGTTCCGGTTTTTTAATGTAAATAGCATATAAATGCTAAATAAAAATATCTATATTCATTTATATTTCATTAACTATAAAGTTGTTCCGGATATTGTTTATAAAAAAATAAATTATGTCAAATGATTGTTTGAAATCGCATAATTGACTAATATTACACATATTCTTTGATACTACGTCACTATAGTTTATTTATCAATATCAATTGTTCCGAATTTTTAATTTAAAACAACTTTATGTAAAATGATTTTATTTTTTTCAAAAATATCGACAATAGGTTATTCAGGATTTTTAAATAAGAAAGTAATTTACTAGAAACAATTATTGAAAATCAATTTTTAGACTTATTTTACATTTAATTTTCTTGCCGAAACATAATAAAAGTTGTTTAATCGGTAAATAATGTTCCGGATTTTGTTTCAAAAAAGAAATCGACTTAATTTTCTTACAAATCTTTGCCAAAAATGATTCAAATTTTATATGAAAAATCTAATAACTCTAATAAATGTTTGAAATCCCTCTTCTAATAAATAAAACAAATAATTTTCTCATTTACGAAAATTGGTTGTTCCGGATTTTTTATGAAAAATAGTTTAACTCTATTTATGTAACATCGTAAAGTATGGTTTGAAAAAAATCTCCATAAGGCTATGGTACATTTAATTTTCATAACAGACCATCCCACAAATTTAATTAACGGCATTAGATTAATCTGGAATTCTTATTTTCTCTCACTATAAATATATAAACATCCTGGACAATCTATTGTAGAAACTTAAAACTAATGCGATGTTTCGGAAGGGAAATTAAATTTTAATCAGATTTTCAATAGCTTTAAGTCTTTTTTTTACCTCGCTATTAACATAACGGACAGACAGACTGACAGACAAAACAAAAAAAGCGTCTTCAATCCTTTAAATATATGTGTATATATATATATATATTAAGTCTAACTAGCCCATCAAATGAAATGCTAAAAGAACAAACTCGGTGCACCAATGTCTATGATCCCTCGAGAAGCTGCTCGTAAAGATGACATTTTTTAGTCTAACTAGGACGTGTGACGTAATGGAATTTTTTTCCTTTGACGTCATATGGAGTTAATTCTTTAAATGAAATGCTAAAAGATCTCACTCGGTGCACCAATGTCTATGAACACTCGACAAGCTGCTCGTATAGATGACATTTTTTAGTCTAACTAGGACATGTGACGTAGTGGATTTTTTTCCTTTGACGTCATATGGAATAAATTCTTTAAATGCTAAAACAACTCGGTATAGCGAGGCAAGAATGGCAAAAGGTCCTAACTACAAATATTACCATTATTGAGTTATGGGTACCACCTTGTAGATAATGTTTTTCTGCATGTCTGGATAAAGGTGCTATCGTCAGATCCAATCAAAATCAACTTTTTTTGGAAGAAATTCAAACTAACCTATCTGAAGCTGACTGATTAATTGAGAGTGTTTTTTCCACTTTTCTCTGTTAACAGTTTTCTGTAGATAGGACCTTTTGCTATTCTTGCCTCGATAGTAATGTTTATTTAACCTCGTAATGTTACTCGCACTTTAAAAAGACATAATAGCTAGATTTAGATCTAATGTAGATTTTTTACACTAGATCTAGATTTGTTTTACACTAGAGCTAGATTTTTTACACTAGATCTAGATTTTTTTTCTTACACTACAGCTAGATTTTTAAAACTAGATTTAGATTTAAGTTCTAATTAAAATCATTATAGAATCTAGATTTAGAACTTCTTGGTCTAGTTTAGAATGTTTGTTGTTTTACATGTTTCGGATGTTCCTTCAGAGTTGTAGTCCAAACCTCCCGTAGGACGACGGGGGATGGGAGTGGGCAGGGTTTGAACCTGGGACCATCGATGAATCCAAACTACAGCCCAGCGCGCAAACCGCACTACCAGACAGCTATGATTTAGACTAGATCAAGATCTATAATTTTAATTTCTAGGATTACAGTATAGATTTTTATTTCTAAAGTCTAGATTGTCAATATGTCAATATTGCAATGTTATAAAATACTAAAACTAATCTACTATTTTAATATAGTCGATATAGATATTGAGAGTGCTAAATTAGTAGTTTAATTTAGGTAGATTTACATCCTCATTCTAGTTTCATTTAGGCCTAAATGAAAATGCTCAATACCAAAAGATTATCTAAAATCGCTCTTCTGATATATTGTACATATCGGTAGTTTTTATTCCGTAATGTGTAGGTATATTATCAATAGTAGGCTTTTAGTTTGTAACCAGTTTGTCATTAGATTAAGAGCAATGCCTGGTCGTGCAGTTAGCGCGCAGGACTAATTATCTCTACGGTCTCGGTTTTATACCCTGCTCTATGCCATCCTCAGTCGGCCAGCAAATATGCGGATCTGACAGGGATCCGTCTCCCACGGGGCCGCCTCTGAGTTTGTGTTGCAGAAACTCTCTTTGTAATCTTGTTTTATATAGCGTGCTGTGCGTTTAGATATTCGTATTTATATTAATAAGCTCATTTTTGTTAAAGCTTTAGAAAAAGTGTAGCGACCTTCACAAAAAGTCTTCCCTGGGGCCTCCACATACTTAAATCCGGCCCTGTTTGTAGTGCCAAGAATTTTTCATATTACTTTTAATGAAATAAACTTACCAATATTTCCTTTACACCGGATACACTAAAAAGATAGCTATTAATACTTTTTACGCCATAGATGAAAATCTCTATTTTTTGTTTGTTTCTGTATGTGTCCAGTTAATTAATAGATTCTGTTTAGGATTTTAGGGACCGTTTTGATGTACAAGGCCACATCCAATTTCAACACACAGAGAGCCCTCATTTGTCATGCACAATCACTAGTTCGATAGTCCAGGGTGCATTAAGTGTTCTGAAGATTGTTAAGTCTGCTGTTGTTGGTGCACCCCTAGCACGGAGTCAACAATGAGAAAGATCTTAAAGCAGGCAGGGAAGTGAAAAGCTGGATTATATTTAGGATTAGTCCTAACATTGGCTAATCGCATCGATCCAGTTCACTTTAGTTTAACTACGCGTCAAGAATTTTGGCGATGGAAAAGGTCAGTAGAATCTATTAGGCTTCTGGTGTTTGACAGAAGACTGTTAACAATCTTCTTATTGCTTACTGATTGTATATTGCTTGGGGACTGGAGATGGTGATGGAGACTTTAAATGAATTCATTGTATGATGCCCGAATCGACAATGTATGGTGAAAGATGTTCAAGTTTGAGAAAATGCTACATGTCTATTCTCCCTTATCTATTACTAGCGTCTGTGTTTTTTTTCGTTTTTATTTGATAAAATTGTACACAATTAAAAAAGAGAGTTCGTGTAAAACACAAACTCAGATGCGGCCCCCGAAAGTTCCACCCATGATCATCTGTTTTTGGTAGGTAAAAAGACAGGTTTCAATATTTATAGAATCTGTGAAGTATAAAACTATCAACGACAACCATTTTTCCTCTGACTGTACGAAATAGACTTGTGCTTAGCCAAAGTATCGTCGTCTTATTGCATTATTTAACAGGCGGACGATATTATAAGTTTTTAGTTTTACAAGTTATCAATGTTATCAATGAACTAATTGTTACAAGGAGATTGTACAGTTTGAGCCTAGCATAACGGATGTGATTGAATGATTATCTCATTGAATGTTGACCTACGGATTTTATCCTCCCAAAATATGTAGCACTGATCTTAAGTTTACATCTAAAAGAAATTTATCGAAATTAATAATTAGCAAGTTTACAAAGACGAAGTGTTGTCCTGATTGCTTTTATGTGAAAAATAACGACAAATGATTTTTAAATTGTATTACTTTAAACGATCAAAACAAGACTATAGCTTGAATATTTCTGGTCAATTGGTGAATTCGATGGAAGCCGCCGCTGAGTTTGTGTGATAACAAACTCTTTTTGTAATCTTGTGTTTTTTTTTGTTTTTTTTTTTTTGTTAGTCTTGAGGCTTTGAATATGAGATTGACCCTTTACAAAACAATTAGATAATCATTATATGACATCAGTTAGGCCAGGTTCACATCTAACTTCAGTTTCACTTTCACTTATCCCTTAGTCTGCTGCACCGTTGGGGGACCACATAAGATCAGTCAACCTTCTTTCTCCATTCTTCTCTGTCATTTGCCTTTGATAGAAGTTCATTCTGATAATCTTTCTGAAAATATTGAAACCTGTCTTTTTACCTGCCTGTGTGGATCACTTCGGGGGCCGATTTTGAGTTTGTGTTTTCACACAAACTGTCTTTGTAACCTTGTTGGTTTTTTTGTCTTTTTTTGGTTCCGAATCGACATATAAGCATAAAGATAAACGAAGTAATTCAAGACACGCCAGTTCTACTTTTAATAGGCCTAAAAAAATAAGAAGGAGCCAAGACGCCCTAAATTTAGAACAGTGAAAATTGTTGATGGCGCCAAAAGGTCTCACCCTCAAAAACCTTTGTTGGGTCTCCACAAAAAAAATAGGCCTTCTGCCCATAGCATTCACTTACTTGAATCCAGCGCTGAAAAACTCCAAATAAATATACAAAATCAACATAGACGTCAAACTTTATCTGGGGCTGCGTCGTCTGCTTACAACATTCGTATAGAAATGAAACGGATGAAATACAAACTCAATGGCATTGGCTAAATAAAAATTGGTTTTAAATGGACGCTTTTTTCATCGGTACATGAATGGAGTGAGGCGTATGTTGTTACAAATATAGCCACAAACGCTACCGCTTTCCTTTCTTTGATTTTTTTTCAACAAGCGTAGACCCCAACGTTAAATCTATGTGTTTTGTTTGTTTGGTGAACTAATCGAAGTGGCCTCTGTGGTTAGTTTTATACGTCTATGCGTGTATCTCGGGCCTCATCCTTTGCCGTGGCCCCTCGGGAAATTACGTAGCTTTGAACCGTGTCTTTTCGGCAAACAAAGACGGAGAATAGCCGGAACGCCCGGGAACAGGGGAAGCAAACAGAGCTTCAAATCTTCTAGGGTTACTGTTGACTTCAAATTACGGATTACTCAAAAGGAGGTCAAAATCGAAAGGCACACAAATAAAGAAACAAAAAAAATTGAATACTGTTAAAAGAGAGGGAAGGATATTCTGACTTCTGTAAAAACTATAAGAATAGATTTTAAAAAATGATAATAGAAACTTGTCTATTAGTGCCAGTCACACAGATAACAAGATCAATTAAAGGCATCTAAACGAGATTTATCACCTTTGAAAGCCTGAAAACTGGTCTGCAACGTTGCAACTTATGGGCAGTGGTGACCAATGGCTTGCCACTTCTTTTATACCATCCCAGCTCTCTGGCATATGCATAAAACAGCTTAATAAGACGATTATCTCCCATAACACAGTGGCTTTGTATAGGCCTACTCTTTGCAGCTAAATAATTATTTATTCTCCTTCATATTTTTATTATTTGTCATAAAAAGGTAATCATAATTTTTTTAATGTGAACAGTTATCCCAATGTATACCGCATTAACATGGGAGCCCGCATGTTTCTTTGCAGGGGGGGGGGGGGAAGCAAGTTGCCACCTATGGCTCTAAGTCGTAGCTTCAATTTGTTTATTACAAAGAATATTTAAGAAAAGAACTGATGCACCTTGCCACCTATACTTATGCGATATAAAGTTCTCACTAAGTACTTGGTTCATGAAATAAAAAAACAACATGTGAACAAACTGTTTACTGTACACGTTGGTAAGTTTATCCGTGCAGCTCGTGCATACCAACGTTCGATCAAACCAAAAATGCAAACGCAGACAATACTGTCAATAATTTTACTATTGAATAGCTTATCGTCGCGATGGACAAGCCGGCGATGAACGCTTATCTGCAGTTCTGATTCTGATATTCTTCTTTACGTTGCAATTCTTGCATCGTTTTAGGATGTAAACAAAACAGGTTGAACTGAGTATTATTATTGCTTGAAAAGCGAGACGTTAATCATGAAACTAACGATCAAGTTACGGAATGTAAAGCTGTGTTCTGTAATAATCCCAAATTCCAAACATGTGATTTTTGCTCGGTGTGTCTCTCGACTGCAAATTCTCGGCAGCACAAACTCAATACCAAGATTGTCTGACAAGAATCCTCCTCTAGAATCGTCAAGTTTGTTTTTGATTGTGTCATTAATGTGACTCCTGATGTGCTGTTAAGCGGCCACTTATTCTGAGATGGGCAGACTGCAACATCACGGAAACTGGTTAATGAAAAGATGACTAATAGACAATTAAAAGACTAATCAGAAACACACATGGCGCAGGCACTGATTACACATATGCAGTTTGTCAGGTTTCACTTTCAGCCGTTGTTTTAATATACGCCAAACAGTCAAAGATTTTCTCAAAGTTATGACTTAAAGAGATAAGGAATTCGTATTTTTAAGTCCATCGTGTCTCACACAAAAGGCATAAATTTAGCATCAACGCTCTCACTCGGGACTATTACGGAAGAAATAGATAATCTTCTTGATGACACCGACAGCATTACGTATATCTGAAACGGCATTCAGGTCACTGATAACAAGTTTAAGTCTGTGGGACTCGCAACGGACAATGTCCGCTTTTGTATATTTTTCTCGAATCCTTGCCTGAACACAGTTTTGAATGCTACCCATCACGGGATAACCATCGTAGCCTTGGCAAAGTAGTTTGTCCATGTGAAAAATGTACATAAAAAACAAACCGTCACGAATAACGTGAATATTGAATTGCAAGCATTTAATAAAGTGCGCATGGTCGGACATGAACTACAGATAACCTATTCTAGTTTATAACAATAATAACTTATTAACTATATTTCAATGGAAGCACTACATGTTAAGTTGCTTTCTAGCAGAAGTTAATTACTTTGAAAGTGAACAATGCTGCACGTGAATGGCCAGCCATCAATTCCTGATAAGCCTAGGCTAGTCTACTACAATTGTACTTCAGTCACCAGTGGAAGCACTACTTGTTCAGTGACTTCTTTGATAATAATTGATCTGTTGGTGCAAAAAGTGGCTAGAATTTGGCTGCTCAGGATCCGAGGGGGGGGGGGGGGGGGGAGGATGCAAGTACACCACCTTGCACCCCCCCATGCGCGTTAATGTTCCCTTTAATATCACACATTAACTCGTTGGATACCACAAGTAGCCCACAGACTGAATAATGTAGACAAGATGTAGGCTTAGTGTTTTTATATATTTGGTACAAGTTGATGGATTAATGCGACCTGTTTTTAATACAATGATTCAATACTTTGATGCACCTGAATGGATCTGCGCTTAAATTCACATAATAGAGAGATATGTATATATATGAGTAACAAATGAGCTATATTGTAAAAAGAACTTTAATTTGAATGGATTTGCAGGGTTTAGAGCTGGCAAGACGAGTAGGTGAGTTACTTACCTTGGAATCGTTGTAAAGAAGGTTTAGTTTATATCCAGGTATTATGTTTTGATCATTGATGTGGCTGATTGCCAGCAGTGCAGCGTCCAATTCTGAATATCCATTGGGACCATCCCTGGAAGAGAGCTCAAATAATCCCCCAATATATAAGGTGTGCACGCTAGCGTTATTGTCCTTAAGCGATGACCCGTTCAAATCTGAGAAGGTTGAGTTATGGGGTACGCCAGGTATGTTGACAATGTGGGACTTAGGAAATACATTGTTCTGATCCTGCGTTGAAGAATCTCTTTTCTCTATTAAGGAAGACTCACCGTTAGCCAATAACGTCTGTAATTTTTGTACAGGTGTCGAACGGTTAGCCAGAAACGGAGATGCATTAATCGATGCCGATAATTGATCTGAGACTGAAAGATTTTGAGGTTGAAAGGCGCCGTTTGCTGATCGGCTGAAAAGGAAATGTCTGATCTCTGATTTAATGGAAGGTTTGAAAAGGGCAGAGGTCTCTAGCGTCGAAGCTTTTTTAATCACGGTCGTAAAGGAATCATTGTTTGCGTGCATCGGGAGGGGTTGTCTATGGAGGGGACGATACTCCGGAGAAGAAATCGGGTGCAGAAGAGCGTGTAAGATGGGCGTCACGCTTCGCTGGTTAGCCGTGACCTGTTCGGTATTGAACTTCAATGTTGATGTTGTAATCGACCAGCTCTGTGAAGGAGAGAAAAGACTTTCGACTGTAGAGATTGTGTCGTTTGAAGATTTATGCACTTTCGACGCTTTGTCTACTTGAAGAACTTGATTTTTTCGACCGCCACTCTCAGCGGCGTCGCTAAGACGACCAGCGTCGTAAAACAACAATAATAAAAGCAGTTGGCGTATCCGAATGGTGGGAGTCCCCATGCCGGAGAAACATTGAATATCACAAATGTTTGGAGGTTGGGCCGAGAATTCAAACTGCCTGGCTCAGTAGGTGTGACATGTTATTCAAATTGACTAATTGCATCGGGCCATGTTCTCTAACTAGGGAAAATAAATACAAATTGAGATCAAATGTAGGCCTAGCCGTGACAACAAATAAATAAAATAGGTCAAGCAATCTCTAACGACAAAATTTAATTATATTACATTACATTAAATATCTAAAACTGTCTACAGTTTATTGGAAACAAAACACAAGACTTAATTTTATGTTTGAAAACTATGTATCTTGAAATTTTATGATAGGGTCTTCTCGGTCTTATGAAATTTAATTTAATTTCAAAGTTTAATAGCTTTAAGTAGCCTAGAATCTATGCCTATACGATTAATTCTAAACAGAATGAAGTTATGATTTTTTTTCAGCGTATGAAACTTTTTTGAAGTAAGGTCTGTAAATTATAAGATAAGTTTGTAAATTAAAACAAAAGGAAATATAGAATTAAGTAATGCAGATTTTTTTTATATCGATTCCTGCTCTTTTTTTTAAATGACATTGTTACCTTTCTTATTTCATTTCATTGAAAAATAACGATAAAACAAAATGGCCAATGTGGGAATCGAACATAGCTGTAAATAAATGATTCTAATTTGTTTACTTTTGGTTTTGACTAAGCCGAAAGTGTGAGCCAATTGTGGGAATTGAATAATGTAAGAATTTGATCATTTTAGGAACAGAACAGATTGCAAAACAATATTATATTTTTTGGAAAGAGAAGAAGAATTAATCAACCAATTGTTTTTTAAGTGATTATTCATGCGGCACTTCAGAAATTGAAAATGTAACAACTTGTAATTAAGATAAGATAAGATAATTTTTATTGATCCAATCAAATGGAAATTCAGTTTGACAATTGACAACTTCAGCGTAACAACTATACAATAACAATATAGATGCAAATACGAACAACATTCACACACGAAACACATACACACTCACAACCAGCGCTTTATGAATTAGACGTCTATGGACTTCTCGATGACGACAAATGACCTTGTAATACTCTGACCGATAGTGGGATGAAGGAGTTTTTAAATCTTTCTGTTTTAGTTCTAATGGAAAGGAGACGACCACTTCCTCCAGATCTTATGTAATAATGGTTTAATGGGTGCACATAACGTATAACATAATTATAACATAATAGCACGTAATAAAAACATATGATTACCTAGCTGTGTAAGAAAAATAATTATAATTAACTTTGTCAAATTCTAGGCTAACATTGACCCATGTCCATCTGGTGACTATGTTGAGTGTCGAGCTCTTACGTTGGTATGTCCACATCCAGCTTATATCGGGCAAAGCTTCAGTTACGGAATACTGTCTGGTTGTAATTTGGCTGCCCTGCGTGTGGTTTGCGTTTCGGACTGTCGTCTCAACGGTCTCGAGTTTAAATCGGGTTTGTTCCCCTGAAGTCTACAGTTGGTTATGAATGAAAGTAATAATCATTTCCGAAGGAACTCCCGAATATTGTAGAAATAACAAAACAAAAAACTTGATAGAGAACATGATTTTTTGTGTGACTCCTCCCCCCCCCCCAGCCTTTTTTTTTTGTATTCATACTTTTTTTTGTATTCATACTTTTTTTTGTAATAAAACTTATATCAACTTTCTTTGTCTAGTCAAAATTTTCTACACATTATTTCTCCCACACCCGATCTCGGATCAAGCTGGAATTGTACACAATTAGTCCTTTTACACGCCAACACAAGAATCACTAGGAAAAAAATAACACAATTAGTTAATTAACTATTGGTAATTAAGTATATTGTTCAATATCTCGAACAATAAGGTGGTGTACAGTGTATTAGCCCCCTTTATTGTTGGCAGAAAGTAATGGTTTGTAAATAACTATAAAACCTATTTTCAAAATATGCTCCCTGGCACAGTGGTTACCGTAGTGACTTAAGGTTGATGAGGTCTTAGTCCTCAAGATCAAATTCAGATCGCTCATTTTTTTTTATAAAAACATTTTAAAAGATGCCTCTTCTCCCCCCCCCCCCCCCTTTTTCCCCTTTCCAACTGGTCCAAACAAGTGATAAGATCATAGCGTAACGAGAGGGCTAAAAACATGAACCTGCGCTTAACAAAAACTATGGGTACAAATATTTCTAATAGCACAGATTTATTATTGTTAGTTTAGAGTCTAGATCTATTATTGTTAGTCTAGAGCTATTATTGTGTGTCTAGATCTATTATTGTTTGTCTAGATCTATTATTGATAGTCTAGATCTATTATTGTTAGTCTAGACTCTGGATATATTATTGTTGATCTAGATCTATTATTGGTAGTCTAGAGCTATTATTGTGTGTCTAGATCTATTATTGTTTGTCTAGATCTATTATTGATAGTCTAGATCTATTATTGTTAGTCTAGACTCTGGATATATTATTGTTGATCTAGATCTATTATTGGTAGTCTAGAGCTATTATTGTGTGTCTAGATCTATTATTGTTTGTCTAGATCTATTATTGATAGTCTAGATCTATTATTGTTAGTCTAGACTCTGGATATATTATTGTTGATCTAGATCTATTATTGGTAGTCTAGAGCTATTATTGTGTGTCTAGATCTATTATTGTTTGTCTAGATCTATTATTGATAGTCTAGATCTATTATTGTTAGTCTAGACTCTGGATATGTTATTGTTGATCTAGATCTATTATTGTTTGTCTAGAGATCTATTAGAACTATTGTTTGTCTAGATCTATTATTGTTAGCCTAGATCTATAATTGTTTGTCTAGATCTATTATTGTTTGTCGAGATTTATTTTTGTTTGTCTAGATTTGGGGTTCTCAACCTGTGGGTCGCTAATCACGATTTGCCAGGGGTCGCCCTAAGACCATCGAAAATTGTCTTCTCTGTATTGCTGTATGTGTGTGTGTGGGGGGGGGGGTCGCGCAGAGTGGGGGATTGTAAAAAGGGGTCGCCGAGCATAAAAGGTTGAGAACCGCTGGTCTAGATCGTTTTCGTCATGAATATGAGAAGTGTAAACTATATCTTTATAATACAAATAAACAAAGTACATACGTAACAAAAGACTGAAGCCAAACGCATGAATACATATCAAAGAATAAAAAGCACTTAGTTCCACACTTTATCACACACAGCACGATTGTAGAATGACGTTAATCCTAATGATTAGCCCCTGAGGCCTATCACTGAATTCAACACAATATTTTGTTTCGTTGCCAACAATCCAGAATGTGAAATGCTTGTATTCTGTCATGTTTTTCCCCACGTGCCATCATTGAACAAACGTGTCTCTTTATTGATGGTGGCTATTGTGTATATCTCGTGTGTCAAGTCTCAATGTATACACATCTCCGTTGTAGCTGGTGCTACAACAAAATTAACAACAAAAGTTAAGCGATACTTCACTAATCAAATTTTAAACGGGTGTCTAGGAAGTTATTGAGTGGCTGGAGAAAAGTGAATGGCATAAGTCTCACTAAACAATCACTGTGAGAAAAAACAAAAAATATTCACTACGAAAAAAAACAAAAAAAGCCAAAATAAACTTAATGGTGACATTTTTCCCCCAGTCTTCATCGTGCACGTGGGAGACTGTTGCTTGTGAAGCAGCGCCCCCTCCCCTTTTTTTACTTTTCCAGGACACCCGGCACCCTTTCGCCTCCAACCGCCCCTCTTTCTAATCGATTTTCTGTATTTTTATCTTTTTTTTTTTTGTGTGTGTGTTTTTTTGAGTCGCAAGAGAGGGCAAGCGAGAGAGAGAAGGGGAGTTACTCGTCTGCCAGCAAACTACGGCCTGTCTCGCCCGTGGAGTGAGTCTGGAGATGGGATATCTATTGGCCACTCTTGCATTATGTATCAGTGACCACTGAGGTTCGATCTCCGGACTGTCAATATGACGATCAGACTTCAAATCCTGCTGCCACAGAAATGACCCATCATTCCAGCAACCCTGCTGCAGTTAGTCACGAGTTAGTCAGAAGTTAGTCACTAGTCAGGATTTAGTCACTAGTTAGTCAGGAGTTAGTCACTAGTTAGTCAGGAGCTAGTCAAGAGCTAGTTCTTGTTGTTTTAATGACTAATAGAGTCATAAGATAGAGAAAATTAGTTAGACGGTAGATAGATAGATAGATAGATAGATAGATAGATAGATAGATAGATAGATAGATAGATAGATAGATAGATAGATAGATAGATAGATAGATAGATAGATAGATAGATAGATAGATAGATAGATAGATAGATAGATAGATAGATAGATAGATAGATAGATAGATAGATAGATAGATAGATAGATAGATAGATAGATAGATAGATAGATAGATAGATAGATAGATAGATAGATAGATAGATAGATAGATAGATAGATAGATAGATAGATAGATAGATAGATAGATAGATAGATAGATAGATAGATAGATAGATAGATAGATAGATAGATAGATAGATAGATAGATAGATAGATAGATAGATAGATAGATAGATAGATAGATAGATAGATAGATAGATAGATAGATAGATAGATAGATAGATAGATAGATAGATAGATAGATAGATAGATAGATAGATAGATAGATAGATAGATAGATAGATAGATAGATAGATAGATAGATAGATAGATAGATAGATAGATAGATAGATAGATAGATAGATAGATAGATAGATAGATAGATAGATAGATAGATAGATAGATAGATAGATAGATAGATAGATAGATAGATAGATAGATAGATAGATAGATAGATAGATAGATAGATAGATAGATAGATAGATAGATAGATAGATAGATAGATAGATAGATAGATAGATAGATAGATAGATAGATAGATAGATAGATAGATAGATAGATAGATAGATAGATAGATAGATAGATAGATAGATAGATAGATAGATAGATAGATAGATAGATAGATAGATAGATAGATAGATAGATAGATAGATAGATAGATAGATAGATAGATAGATAGATAGATAGATAGATAGATAGATTAATGGATAGTATTCCAGTCGCACTTTTGGTGTTGGCAAAACCTTCTAAGTGGGCTAATGGTGGGTGGACGCAATTCTTTAACGATTTTCTTAGAAAATTGACAGTTGAAGTATATCGTTATGAAATAAATTACACGCTCTTTTGGCCACACTGGAAAAACTCTAGTTTGACCGTTATAATTTTGAAATTATAAATAGAAAATAAATTAAATTTGGCTAGAAAACGATGACATACTTATCTTGAACAGACCTTACATCTTCGGGTAATTCCTCATGTAAGCCCTATTCATATACATAAATTTTGCGTACTTAAAGTCTTCTAAAGTTCCCCCTTTCAGACCTTTCCATCTATGGCCCACTGTTAACGAGGGCGTCATGTGGCCAGCACGGCAGCACAACGACCATTTTACCTTTCCAACTAAATTCAGAGTATTCCGAAATTTAAAAATCCCAGTCTTCACCAGGATTTAAGCTCGGGACCCCTGGATCGGAAGCCAAGTCTTCTAAGACTAGATGTCAATGCCAATCATTGGAATATTATAAAGTCTAGTCAATTTAGACGTTCCAGGATTTTTTGGGGGAGGGAGGGAGGGGATGAGAAGGGGCAAAAAATGTTCCTTTTTTTTTTTTAAATCTAACATTTATTCGATAGTTAAGAGCCAAACGTTCGCTCTATAAGATATTTCAATCATGTATTGTCTTATATTAAATTTTAAAACGTATTTTTATGTTTTTCATTTTAAAATGTACGAAAGAGATCCACAAACATGTGGGCATGGGCTGGCAAGAAATAAAACGATGTCAATAAATAAAAAAAATCTTGTTTTTTTTTCCAGCCCGCCTCTGATGGCAGTGTACCAATTTATTTTTTCTTTCACAAGTCATTTCAATCTGCTATTCCATTCTAAAAATGATCTTAAAACCTCATCTCCCCCGGGCCCAGACTATTTTTTTGTTCAATACAAAATTTAGAATCAGAAAAAAAAATCTCCCCTTTGACTTTCAATTGCCATTTCCACCTCGCAAATCACCCTCTATGTCAACGCCTATGTGTTGAATGTTTGGTATAGATTACGGCGTAAGAGATGACATATCGATAATTCATTTCTTTAGAAGCATCATCATCATTGAGTGCGTGCGTGTGTGTGTGTCTCAGTCAGTGCTTGTAGACTCACAACTATTTCATCCTGGCGCTCCTCCATTATCAGGTTCCGTCGATCATTAAAAGATTTATCAGCAGACGGCTATAATGTAAGGATGGATGTAGCACATCTGTAAGAGTTTGATCAATGTGTTTAGTTTAGCTTGCCCCATCATTCAAGATGTCTACCTTTAATCAAGGCTGCCTGCTTGTACCATGCCTTTCACTTTACTGATATACTTTTTTTAACTGATAATATTAATTGATAATATTGGTAATAAAAGCATTGTACTAGATCAATACTCAAATATTCATCGAGTACCTATAGATTACAACATTACTTCAAAAGAGAAGATAGCTACGTCCTACGCTTACCCATGTGTCAATCTAGTCCTGTATTCCTCAACACTGACCTGCGACGCAACCTGTGACTTGTGGAGACCAACAGACCTATGCCAAGTACACTTTTAAATGGCACTACGCAGATACAGACTATGTTTCGTAATCGGCCCTGGCATTACTATTAAAAATACGGCCTTCGCCACACTCGCGGATCCAGGGGGGGGGAGGGCGGTAGGCGATCGCCCCCCCCTCAATCGGCCGACCCCTCCCCTCCCGAAGGGGGGGGGGGTGGACGTATAGAATTCACACAAATTGTATACGAATTAATTGCTTCCGTTAATACTATCTACTAATTATTTATAGTTCAAACTATTTTTATATTTCGCCCCCCCCTCTAGTATGTTGGCCGATTTGGTGGGGTCGGGAGGGGGCGATGGTATCAATCCCGCCCCCCTTCCCATACACTTTCGGGTGGGGGGGCGTTCCAATTTATTTATAGAAATCACAGCTTGCAGAATCAATTAAATATATATATGATTAAAACTTGTTATTGATATTTTAACCGATCTTTATATTATGTCGTTCCATGTTTGCCGATTGGGGGGGGGGGGGGCCAATGTACTGCCATCCCCACTCTAGCCCCCTTCAGGGGGGGGGGCGGTCCTATTTTTATGGAGAATCATAGTTTGTGAACAAAATTAGTTGAATATCTATATAATATAAACTATGTATTGATATGTGAACCCATTGTTTATAATGTCGTACCACACTCTTATCTCAAATTTTATTATTAATAAATTTAAATGCAAAAGGGTTGTACCAGGTGGGAGGGGCGATACATGCAATCGCATTTCCCCCATCTGACAAACCAACACTTTTTCTTTTTGTATTATAGTTAAGAAATTACAAAATTTAAAAAATCTGTCACTAATCTAATTTATATATACTATAAATTAAATTCTTATATCGAGTCGTCCCACCCCTATTCTTTAATGCCAAATGCAATCTTTAACAGAAATTATTAAAAGAGCGAAGATTAATCGTTTTCACTCTACCGCCCCTCCCATTTCCAGACAGAGTTTATGTAATTTCACATGAATTTATCATAATTATTTTTAAGAAAGTTAGAATTCAAACGAAATTTTTCAGTATAAGAGTCATGATTGAGAAGAGTTCTAAGCCCAAATTATAATGTTCCAGTCGCCTTTTCCCAACCTTGACTCAATCTGATATTTTTGTAATTCAATAAATGTGGGACTAGAACTCAACAATTGATGCTTGGCATTTCATGGAAAATTATTGATCGAAAATTTGTATTTCGTCGGCGATCCTCAAAGGCCAAAATCTAAATATGTAGGGGGGGGGGGGTATCTTATCTTTGGAAGGAACAAGTCCGTTTTATTTGCAATGTATTAAGTCATATTAGAATAGTTTTCAACAACAACACTATTCAAAAGGTCCTTTTTTAATAGTATGAATAATGAGCTTTAGGTCAGGAGAATGCGTTTCTTCTGTGAAGTATACAAGAAAACGTTTTTTGGCGTCGGAACTCCATTGATGAATAATGAGCTGTAGATGTTAGGAGAATGCGTTTCTGCAGTGAAGAATGCAAGAAAACGCTTTTGTCGTCGGGGCTTCGCCCTGAACTCCACTGATCAATAATGAGCTGTAGTTGTCAGGAGAATGCGTTTCTGCAATGTAGAATGTAAGAAAACGCTTTTGGCGTAGGGCTTCGCCCGAACCCACTAGGGAACCTTATAGCGCCGCCCCAGTTGTTTTGTTTTTCGCCGAAGGTTGAGAAATGCTGTTTTTTATTCTCATATATATATATATATATATATATGTTTGTATGTGTGTGTGTGTTGTACGCACGTTTATGCATAGGGTAAGGGTTTACTGGGCGTTAGGGTTAGGGTTTGGAAAAAAAATCGCCCCCCCCCCCCCCACTCCAAAGTTCTGGATCCGCTAGTGCTTCGCCACAATAGTCGTCCTACCCAATCATGGTATGTACAAATGGCTAGACATGTTGGAGTCGATCTCCGTAGCAGTGGAACTTCAGACTGATTCGATACTACCCTCTAACATCAGGAAATTCTTTACTGATTAATTAGTACTGGATCTAAATCTAGTTGACACTAACATGAATTCTATTGGACCATAAAGACCATATTATAAAATCGTTTACGGGACTTAGTCATTCAAAACGACCCATTAAGTAGCGGCCCCAGAGGTCTATTGATTGTTGGCCCACTGTCAAAAAAGATTGCCTTTGGTATGCCGTCATCCCTCATACAGTATAGGTCTCCGACCAGGCTCAGCTATCGAATGGTAAGTAGTGTCTCTGCATCTACCTCCAGCAGACTATTTGGATGGTAGTCTTGCCAGCGTATGCCCATTATGGAGTAAGGACACCTTTGATAGCAGAGTTCAAGTAGCATTAAATGCCTTTTATAGAGCACCCAGGTCTCAGGGCCATACAAACGTGTGATAAGAACCATTGTTTTATAGACATTGGTAGGCAAAGAGACCTACTCTGCCATGCTCTCATTTAACAAAAGCAAACGCGCTTCTGGCCTTAGCCAGGCGATTGTCTTTGGTGAGTAATGCTTTCAGGAAAGATGTAAAGACACGCTGACGTTGGAGACGCGTTCTTCCTTTTCCTCCATTCTACCTACGGCCCAACATACAAGACTAAGGCACCTCTTAGAACTGCGGACGGTCTCGTCATAATAACCAAAAAGACTGATATACTCAAGCGATGGACACAGCACTATAGTTTCGTTTTTAACGACAAAATAATTACCAGCTTTTTCATTACCGATAAAAAAATAATAATTTAAGTTGCTGTAACAATTTAGTGACTAACAATTATTTGATTTTTTATTTAACAATAGTGCAAAAAAAATAATTCTTTAGTTCCGATACCATTCGACATGGCCATATATTTTTCTTTAATTAAACTACTTTTCTAAAACGTTACCTTTGAATAGCGTTTTGTCCACCACTAACATTTGGCCGCCTTTGTGCCATGTAGTATATAGATAGTGGCGGACCTGATTTCATCCCATCCCCGAAAACACATTTGATAATCCAACAGGTCTGTAAATAGTCTCTCACATTCACTGTGACTATGCTGTGACCTCTAAATTTTAGATCAATGTCTAATGAAAAAAGACAGTGCTAATTTTATCTACAAAAGCACACGCCCTAAATTATTAGGCCTATAGTCTTTGCTGTCTCAAAAACAAAAAACAAAAAAAAGATCTCAAAAAAGAAAGAAAGAAATTGATGCTATTAGTGTTACTGTGGTTCTTGCTTCGACCGCATCTAAAAGAAAGCGGAAATGAAAATAAACTATGACGTAAGGCAATTAAAAATAAGTTGACTTAGGGAAAAAAAGAAAGAAAATCCACTTGTAAAATGTCAAAAGTCTACATATGTCATAAAATAAGTTGACTTAGGTAGAAAGAAAGAAAATCCACTTTTAAAATGCCAAAAGTCTACATATGTCATAAAATAAGTTGACTTAGGGAAAAAAGAAAGAAACTCCACATTTAAAATGCCAAAAGTCTACATATGTCACGTCAGAAGCCTACGAGTTCTACAGTGATGTCAAATCAAACAGAAGTAGCAATGGGTGTTGAACAACAAAGAGCTATCAGCTTACAAAGAAATGGTTGAACAACAAAGATCTATCAGCTTACAAAGAAATGGTTGAACAACAAAGAGCTATCAGCTTACAAAGAAATGGTTGCTCGCTTTTACAATCCCATAATGCTCGGCCCATCAATTCTGGGAAATATGTACTCATGTATCATTCCACACGTTAAAACACAAACTTTGCATCGTTTCTCCCAATCTTATGTGCTCCATATCCTCTCTCTTCTCTTTCAGTTCTGTCATAGACTTTATTACAAACTAGAAAGAATTGAACAAGGCGGGCGGGAGAGGAGACGGGGAAAAAATTGGGGGGGGGGGATTAAGAAGAAATAAAAACTGGGTGGGGGAAAGGGGAATTTAAAGAGAATACATTCCAATCCAAGTTTCCGAAACGAGCGATCAGGGCCAGATTTTTATCTATTTCATCTACTGGTTGCCAGGAAGGCATCTGACGATTGATAAAGCCAAAATCCAAAATGGGGTTTAAAATTTGTTTTTCAACAAAATGATCGAATTTTGCGCTTTTAAGATTACGTTTTGGTTCTTTCTTTTTTGTTGTTGTAATTTTCGGTGTTCCAGGCGCTACGTAAGCATAGAGACTACATTATCTTCTGCAGTATCTTGTCACTTGGTTGTTTTATAGAAGATGTTCTTATCTTATCTTATATAATACAGACATTACTTCAAAAAAGATGATTGCGTCCTACGCGTCATGCATTCAGTCATGCATATTACCCAATGACTTAAATTCTGCCAAGTCACTGGTTTTCCTGATTCTTTTGCAGCAAGCTCAACCAAAGAGGGAGAAGGCTAGTTGGTCTTTGGCTACAAAACCACAGGATAGCGTTGTCTTGCGGCGTTCACCTCCCCCCCCCCCTTTCTATTTTGGCCGGTCAGTTTACAATCCCTCAAAAAAGTTTAGATCTCCAATCGGCTTCACGTCTTCGATTATGGCTTCTGTTTTCCCAGGCCTGACCACAAAAAAAAAACACATTCTCTACTACTTCTACTACATTCTCGATATTTACTTGTGGGCGGAAGTTGATATTCCCCCAACACCCCCCAAAAAAAAATTGTGTTCATAATTTGTATAAAATAGTGCATAGAATGGTGCGCATTTGTCTACGTTTAGTTGAGGTGTGCAAGCAGAGATGTTGCACTGTGAACAATAAAAGTGTGAAAGGAGTTGATCGAAGGTACCTGAATTGTATATGTGCGTCACTCACTTTGCAGCTTTAGTACCTAGAGCCAGTTGGGTGATATATTTTTAGACAAACAGGATTATTTATGGTTTCAAAAAAATATTTTAAAAAAAACAACATGGCTTTATAAAAGTGAATGGTTGAAATATGGTGTCTCCAATAGTTTGAAGCTCTACTTTAGATTTATCATGGACAAGTGACAGGGGCTGCGGTCGATCGATTGTCAAGTATGTCATGAAAAGGAAAGGGAGTGAACAAGGAGGGCAGTGGAAAGGCGAGACTCAAACAGCCGATAGGGGTCTATATAAACTGAATTAAAAGAATGAGTAATTTCCCTTTAAATTCTCGCTCAAACTGATCGCGGGATGGCCCAAGTGAAACGAGAAAAAGTAGACCAAAGTTATCTCCCTTAGTTTTCTAAATGGATTGGGTGGCCTTAGCAACGGCTGCATGTAGATCTAGTGGAAGAGGAATCTGAGAAATGGGAAGAGACCCAAAATGTGTTAACCCGCCTAAAGCAAAGTAAAACAATTCATCAGTTAAATAACATTCTGGCTACAAAAGTTGACAGTGTGTCTACACCCAACAATGATTCACACGTACAAGGTGACGTGGAAACCAGAAAACCTTGAATATTCGTTTGGAATGTCGGTACTGGAGATACTGCGAAGAAAGGCTTACAGGCCTATGTATATATACATTTGCTGATACCAGTGCTACGCTTCAGATGAAATAATTGATATATGGGTTTATTTTAGCCGGTACACTCTAAAAAAAAGTGTCAATAAGAGCTTAAGCGAATTATTGTTTTGTACTTTAGACATTAAAATGTCGGCTTTCAAATACATAGTTAATAGACATTGTAAATAAAAACCTTTTAGTAAATTTAACAGCTGCGGTTTAGATCTTGGTTTTCATAGGCTTAAGTTAAGAAAGAATAGGTCAAATTTTCTTAGTGGTTATGAGTGGTGGATTAAGAGTTTTATATAGTGGTCTTAGTGGATGATATCGAGTAATTATGTCGATTGGTTTATTTAACTGAATTTTTTTTAAAGACGGAGAATGAATCCTTCAATATACACATATATGTCTAAATATATAGGGTTTTGAAACTTATGTTAATTGCACATGCCATGTCTCACACATGTAGGCCTAATCTTGGATCAAGATTACACTTTTAAACAATAATTTATTGTACAAAACAAAACATGAATAAATAAAATAGCTTCTACATTATTGAGAGATAGTTTTAAATGAAAGTTCTAGACCTTAGATAAGCCTTCTTTTCTTTATTTTGCTTGTTTAATAATTGTGTCACCATGGGGATTCTATTTTTGATTTTATAACTACTCATTTATTATAACACCTAGATATTTTGAATTTTTACTCTAATAACTGGTCTACCATGACTATGATTATTAGTTTATATTTGTAAAAAAAAATATTTTTTTTACTCTTTAATATTTGGCATTTTTAGTGGCCCCCGAAAGGGGAAAAGACGCTATTAGTTTTGTGTGGCCGGTCTGTCTGTCCGTCTGTCAGTCCCGTTTAGATCTCGTAAACTAGAAAAGATAGTGAAAATCTGACATCATAATATTTTAGACCATTCAATGTTCTGATGCAACGGCTACTTTTTTCTTTTCTGAAAGCGAAAAATCTAATTTTTTAAATCACTTATGCAAGCAGTTTTTATCATTAAAAATACACCACTTTTACAACGATTCACTATTAATAGTAACAAACACTTGAGGCTCTTTACTAGGGGGCACGGGTGCATATCATATTTTACCAAAATTAGGCCAACAGTTGTAGATTTTTTGTCAAATTTGTGTTTTATATCTGTATTGTTAAGTTATGTAAGTTCTGTTATAGTAAGTACTATATTTACACACAAAATTTTTTTTAAAGAGAAAAAAATCTATTTATAAGTCAGACATAATTTTAAACAACAATAAATAAGTAGTTTTTCATATTATCGCGTGAACTGCATTGTTGATACGAAATTTTTTTTTTTTTTTAAGGAAATGTTTTATTCTTGAGGTATAAGAGATTGGCCCTTTACAAAACAATTAGATATTCATTATAAGACATCAGTTAGGCCAGGTTCACATTTAACTTCACATTCACCTATCCTTTGGTCTGCTGGACCGCTGGGGCACCAAACGAGATCTGTTAACCTTTTTTTCTCCATCATTTTCTGTCATTTGTCTTTGATAGAGTTTCATTCTGATAAAACTGAAACCTCCCTTTTTACCTGTCTGGGCGGACTACTTCGGGGGCCGATTTTCAGTTTGTGTTTCCACACAAACTGTCTTTGTAACCTTGTTCAGAGTAGAAAAACATAATTCTCTTTGCAATATGTCAGTATCCTGTGTTGTTTTTATTGTTCTATATATTATACAATCCTGCGACTTTTATTCCTGAACTAATAATGCAATAGCTGGAGAGAAACATTCATAAGAAAATTAAAAATATTTTAGAACTAAAAAAAACACCCTCTGGGCCAAGATTTTGTGATCTTATCATCACAAAGGACATACAAGACACTGATAACAAAAACTGACACTGTTTTTTTTTAGAAAATACGTTCACCTCTGCAATAAATTTTTATTGAATGAAAGCTCACAATGCTATTTTTATTTATTGGCACCGCAAAAAATGTCAGATTTTAATAATTTCAGGAGATTTCAAGGACTTTTCGGATGTTTTGCCTTTTTAAGAGATATCTTGGAGGCCCTTGAAAATCATGAATTAAAATGGTTTAATTAAATAATTTACACTTAGAATTGGCACGGGCCTATAAAAGCACGGGGCCCACTGCGACCACATAGGTTGCAGTGGCCTAAGGCCGGCCCTGCTAGGATCTAGATAGCTTGAAGTACAGGATTCAATCATTAAAACAAATTTCAAATGAAAACATGTTTTTATTTTATTCATAAGACCTTCTATGTGTTAATCTGGTGTACAGATACAAAATAATGTCCCAACTAAACTAAAGAACAAAAAGTTTTAAAAATTACTACATATATATAACTAAATTTCTCAAGATTAATAATAATGGCAAAAATATGGAAAAGCTACTTAATTAAAAACAAGCAATACATTAACAGAAATACTAATACAGTGATAGAATTAAGAACATCCCAAACTATTTGTTAACCTTAGGACCACATGTTAGCATTACCAGGACAAGGTTGCTAACATTCCCTAAAACCTACAATCATCATCATGTGCCTGTTCAAACCCACAGGGACAAAGTCACAGTTGTAGAGTTGCAGACAGGTTGCTATCAAAGCTATAGAAAGAATTTGAACTCTGTTGGTCAAGATTTCAAATATTATGATACACATAGTGAAGATTATGAGGAGCAATAGGTACATAGTGTAAGCTCTAGTGAGTGTGTTCAAACAGTCTACTTAAAAAGTGAATCAAACTGTTCATTGTAGACTTTGTAATGACACAGATTAAAACAAAAGATTAGATCACAAAATTTGAGACATAAAGCACAAAAATGTAACAAACTTTTTTACAAAGGAGCTTGCTAATAAGACAAAGTCTTTGATGCCAAAGATTAAGGATGAGTGCAATGTTTCACGAGACCATGCAAACCCAGATGCGACCTGCATATTTTGCCATGGAAAGTCATTGTCTTTTTCGCCTTTCTTTTGCAAAGGTTTTTGTAGTTAACATTGTACACACATGAACAGTTGCATTGAACATAGTCTCATAAAATCAACTAAACCAACAATGGGATGATGGTGTTTGTAATGTAAATTACTTTCTTCAAAGAGCAAAAATCTATAATCAATTCTTCCATTTTTCTACCCTCATAAGTATATAATCAATTCTTCCATATTTCTACCCTCATAAGTATATAATCAATTCTTCCATATTTCTACCCTCATAAGTCTATAATCAATTCTTCTACCCTCATAAGTCTATAAGCTTAAGTCATACTTTTCAATGTAAGAATCTACTATTTTGGAAAGGTTTGAACTTTTAAAGGAAATAGCTCCTTAAATGAAACATTAAATTAGGAAAGACAACTCAAGAATATATTGAAAATGCTACAAAAACAGACTCAAATTTAAGGAATGGACAAAAAGAAAAAAATTGACAACTTTGATAGATTACTAGGAAACTAATGCCAAGAAAAAAGTGTAAACCCCTATTAACTAAATGACTAGAACTGTATGAGAGGTTTGCTTTAGGGTTCCAATGTATCTAAAAGTATCAGGTGTGACTCTCATAATTAGTGCTAGCCAAAGAGATTTACCCTATGTAAGGTAGAATGAACACATTGATGGAACCTTCAAACATACTAATAGCAACAAGGTCATTCTATGTATAGATTAATGCATACTTGAAGATGAGATTGAAGAGTTTTGGGACAGCTAGTACAATGAAGAAAACCATAAAACTATGATATAATGTAACAAAAAAAAAAATTTCAACCAAATAGAATGTATCTCCAGAAGAGAGGATATAAATAACCTGTACATGTCCTTTATAGACCTCAGAATCAGCCTACCTATCAATTAATTAGTAATTGTTCAATGCAAACAGAGTTTATCCTGAACAAAGCATATGTAATAATTCATAAGAAAATTGTCCATCACATGTATAGCATACACTATTTATCTATAGGTTTGCATACAATTTCATAGCACCATTTGAGAATGTTGTTAAAAATGTTATATTTTAATTTTTTTTTCCTCTTTGAAGCTAACACCAGATACAAATATGCATTAAATATACATATAAATAAAAATGTATACATATATAAATATATTTCACTTCCAATCTTTAGGCACCAGTAAAAAAGAATGTCAGTCAAGACATTGAAAGAAGAGTTGAATATGAACACCAAGAAAGGTAATACTTATTCAGTTTCACTGTATTAGCAATATTTTTTAAACACACACTCCTCTTTTTCTATATACACATATATCTTATGTGTGATTCAACATACAATATATATTGGTAGAATTGATACAGGCCTAAAAAATATATATATATATATATATATATATATATATATATATATATATATATATATATAGCCTAACAGTCGAGCCCAGATTTCTTCATCTTGGAATCCATAGAAATGTCCTACAAGTATGTCACAGGCCACATAATTATAAGAAAACATTATGCATTGCAGCCAAGAGTTTTAAAGTGCCACATCAAGTGCTTTATATGGGCCACAGGCCTTAGTTTTGGCATCACTGCCCTAACGCTAAAATTTCCTTCTCATTAAAACAAAATTTCTGTTTATGTGCTTATTTCATTCTATAAATTATAAAAATTAATGAAATGTTCACAAATCAGCCTCATATAGAAATTTTTTTTTCATTCATAGATATATGTGATAACATAAAATTTAAAAGACAAAGTTGAACATTTTTTCTGCAAACATAAAAGTACATTTGAAACTCATATTCTTTCTGTATATGCATAATGAGCTTGGCAAAAATAAATTGCAAACATCCATTTAGCATTACCAATAAAATATTATATTTCAAACAAGCATGATTAAATAAAAAAAGAGGTTACATATCTTGTGAGTACTTCCTACATTCTAAATCTAGCATAAGATTGATAAATATTATTTAGATAGGATCTAGAAATTCAGTAAAACTGAGCCATTGTAAGTTAGTAAAATTCATGAAAAAAATAACAGCTTTTTGATTTTGTGAAAATTAAAATTTGATGTTTTCATACATACAAATCAAATCCATTTACAAACATTTCTATTACTAACTAATCAAATAATGCTTTAGGTGAGGTGATAGTTCATTTAGATTAGCAGTTCCTAAGCTTGGATTCCATGCCTTAAAAAAAATTATAAGCCAACCTAAAAATATATATTTTTTTATTTTCCAAGGGCCCCTGAAATCCTTTGCTCAGCCACCTCCAAAAGTTGAATGAGAAAACATTGATTAAGAATAGGGGTGCACCGGATAGTCCCTCCGGCTTCTGGCAAATATCTGGCATTTTTTACTATCCGGTGCTATCCGGCTCCAGTCGGATATTACTACCGGATAGTAAACCGGATAGAACAAAATACACCTATTTAATATGCATAAAGTGGACCTCGTTCCATTACAGTCTGTTATAGAATGTATTAATGTTTATATGAAAACAAAATAATGTGCTTAAAAATAGAGCCATTATAAATATGCACCAAACATCGTTTATTATAAAAACAAGGCATGTTAATAACTTAATATAAATAGAGATGAAACTTTACATCATAAATGCGCTTTACATACAGAGATGCAATGGCTGGCACTTTTTCAATTTGTCTTGATCTTTGAGTAAGTTAGTTAACATGTTAAAATGTTACATTCTTTGACTACGTCATGCTGACCAACTCCCACCCCCTTTTATTTGTTTAGTCCATCACATGAGTTTTTTTATAGCCAGGTAACCACAAGTTAAATACGATGGACGTAGGTTTAATGTCAGCGTATAGACACTCTCTAGTGGTCACACCTTTCGAGGGAACTGAGTCTGTTTACTTAGTAGTTAATCTTTATTTGGGGTGGGGGGGGGGGGGGAGGGCTGGACTACAAGAGCCACACCTCTAAGGTAACCAGGTATATTTCTAGATGAACAACTCCCTCCCCCTTTTATTTGTTTAGCCCATCACATTGAGTTCATTGATTGACAGGTGACCCCAAGTCAGATACGATGGACGTAAGCACTCTATAGAGGTCACACGAGGGAACTAGGTTTGTTATTGGGGGGGGGGGGGGGGGGGACTAGACTTTACATTATAAATTCGTATTACATACGTAGCAGCGATGTCTGGCACACTGGCTTGTCTTGACCTTTGAGTGGTCTAGTAAACATGTCATATTCCTTAACTACGTCACGCTGATAATCTGTCTAGATGTGCGGGTATATCTCCAGAGGTAGAGATGAGCCACCCCCACTTCCTTTTGTTTGTTTAGTCCATAACATTGAGTTCACAGATAGGCAGCTGACCACATTAAGCCAGATGTCAACGTGTTGACACTGTCTAGACGTCACATCTTATGAGGGAACTGAGTTTGTTTATTTGGAGTAGAATTTTTATTAGGGGCGGGACTACAAGCCAAATCTCTATAAGGTTAATTTGTTATGAGTTTGTTTATTATGAGATAGGTTGTCAATCAAGGGTCTGGACCACAAACCACACCTTTTATACTATTGGACGGGTAATAAGTTTGTTTACTTTGAGTTAAGTCTTAATTATGAGTCAGGACTACAAGCCAAACAGACACTGACCAAGGGTATCTTTAAAGGGAGGGCTCAAGAGACTCAACACCCCCAACTTCTTATTTGTTTAATCCATGACAATGTATTGATAGAGAATATAGACATTGACCATTCTTAAGCCAGAATGGATTAACGCAAATTGTTAAGACATATTGACACTGTCTAGAGGTCACTAGATGACACTAAGTTTGTTTACTTGGAGAGAAATGTCAATTAGAGCGCTGAACTACAGGACACACCCCTACAAGTATTTTGTTACACAAGCCACGGGTATAAAAGTGGCTTGTAAGGGCATTTAGTAAATTGAAAAGTAATAATAATGGCTGATAAAAAGTCATCACTTATCTGGCGTTACTTTAATGTCAAAACAATGGACAACTCTAAAGCAGTTTGCAATGCTTGTAAAATAGTTCTGTCACGTGGTAAACTAGGCAAACCTAAAGACATCTCAACCAGCAATATGATTAGTCATCTACGCTCGAAACACCCAGACTTATTCAACGAAATGACTGCATTGAAATCAGCATCAAGTAATATTTAAGAGTGTCAAGTAACTCCTCGTTATTACTGGAATTACTTAAGATATTTACTAAGCCACTATCTGTATAAGGTACAAACCAGAAGCGGTTTGTGGCCTTTAAAACACGTGCCTAATGACAAGTTGATGGTGTAAAATACATGAACACAAACATCTACCCACTATACAACTTAGATTGTACTTATGAGAGATTTACGCTATAAAACCAAGATTGAACTTTACCTTTGAAAGATTTACATTAGTTACATATAAGTTTATATATTCTGCATGAGTTATCCCACATTCTACTTTACAATTAGCGGTCTATACATACGCACACACCATCTCATGTTACAAAGATTAGTTTATGATAAGCATATCTGTAAAAAAAAATGATGTTGATTTTAATTTATCAATCAGTGATAGAGTTTAAAGTAAGAAAGTAATAACAAAATAATATGAATATAGGTACGTTATATAGAAGATTCGCAAAAACTTCAGTAAAACGAGCTGTTTGAGTCATGTAGGTATTCGGCTCCCGCTGAATATCTAATTTTACTATCCGGTTATATCCGGCTCCGGCCGGATATCAAAAAGTACTATCCGGTGCACCCCTAATTAAGACACTTTAACCTGATCTTTTTCAGGTCCTTCTGAACATAGGTATCAATTAATTAACATCAATATAAAAACAAAATGAAAAACAAATATAACATTAAAATTTTTAAGACTAGATAAAAATATGTAGAAAAAAGGAACCCCAAAACATGGATTGTAGGGTCATCAACACAGAATGCTTGATTTATATTGAAATTAAATTGATTGTATATTTATGAAGTGTGTTTATCATCATAGTGATTCCAAGTTCTAGAATAAATGTTTTGTATTTATCTGAAAAACATTTCAGTTTGAGTTTACACTTTAAAGTAGTATCTTCAGAATCACAATACTGTTTGAGTGATCCGAAATTGTTTTGAAGAGAGAATTTAACAAATTGGAGAATCACAAACTTAACTAAAATCTTTGCAATATCATTGTCTGATCAACACAAAACCCATCATGACAAAATTTTATTCCAAACCTTAAAACACATAAAAGCTATTTTATTTTTAAATGTACTGAACAAACATCTGTTTTTAGAAGTTTCAGACATTTCATCAGAAATGTAGATTTTTACGTCCAATCCAAGACTTCCTGGAGGAAGGCAGAGATTGGCGGCAGGCAGCACTCAAGCCTGGGACCATTGGGACATCTGATGATCTGCTCAAATATTCAATTCTTACCCTCATTATTATACCTTAGAAAAATATGCTGAAAGTAGTTTTTTTTTATTCAGCTATATGGTATGATAAATACAATTGAAAGAAGGGAAAATAAAAATGTATTGAATTAAAAATAAATAAAATTAAAAGTGATATTAGAATTGAAACAAGAATTTGAATCTCTGTGACACAGAGATGTCATTAAATATACAACTATAGAAGAAAAGCATCAGCTGCTGAGGTAGCCTTCATCCAGATGCAGCACTGAATGTTCCTGGGATAAGGCTGCTAGCTCCTTTAAAAACTCATCTAGAATCAAAGCACAGTACACAGCATTCCAGGTCGCCAAGGAGTGAATACCAGCCTGACTACCAGGGCTCTGGGCATTACCACTGCTGAGAAATCGATAAGCTGTTTGGCCATCAACCTGAATTAACAGAATTGTCAATGTTATGAATGATAAAAAAACACTAAAGAGACACTGAAACTAATGTTTTAATAATTTATTTTTTTATCTTCTTTATTTTATTTGTATAATTCATTTTTGATTTTCAAAAAATATTTATGAAATTTAAATTTAAAAAAAATATCACAACTCCAAATGATATATATTTTTTTTAATTTAAATAATTAGGTTTGCTAACCTTTCATATTTATTCTAACAGATAAAAAAATAGAATATATGCCTGAAAATGCAGACCTGCACATTTTGCAATTGGCTGCTGTCTTTGGTTGAAGAAGCCAGTTTTCCTTTGGTGGGACGCCGAAAGAATAAATCACTTAATGTCACTTTCTTCTTATCTGGAGAAAAAAAGGGTTACACATTTTAACCTTTATCACAACCTACGATTGATTCATGTTTTTTTTTAAAGTGAACTATTTATTTATTAAGGAAAAAATGGATGGCCTGGGATAGTAGTCAATGAAATTATGAAATTTTGTGTATCTACTGTAGTGATTGGTTAGTTAAGCATTTGGTTGCTAAAGCAATGGTCAAGAGTTCAAATACCATTAAGAAAGAAATTTTAAATTCAGCATTTAAGTTCCTTTTCCTATGAGCTTAAATGGGTAACTGCACTGGTCACATCATTGTTTTTGTATGTTTTTGTGTATTGTTAGCAAAAAGAAACTATAAATCCAGTAGGTCTTCAAACAAACATATATAGAATCCTTTCCATTTCTTTTCACTCTCTGCTATTCACGAAAACTAAAAAAAATTACCCCTGATCGGAATCCCTAAGTCAATAGTGTCAGCACGAATTTTCACTAGGTTGGGCATTAAGGACAGCTGTGCAGCGGGAGAGCCGATAGCTTCCAGGTCATAGAATTGAAACAACATGTCCTCACGCTGGGACAGGTTTTGCCGAGCATTGTTTACCATGGCATCAAACTGCTGGACTGTGACTGAAAAACTTTCCACCTTTTGCCTGAGTGAGGATAACACCTGCCAAAAAAAAGAGAAAGGCATTGCAAAATATTGAGTAGTGTCCATTGTAATAGTCTGCTTGCATATATTTGTTCTCTTACTACTGTGATTCACTGGCAACCAAACTTGAAGAGTTGTGCCACCCTGATTCAACTACAACACATGTTGACTAAATCCCAACAATAATTAAAAATTATAAGACAAGAAATAATTTTTTCCTTGAACTGTGTTAACTAACTGATAGCTTAAAAAAATATGAAGAAATTGCAACATCAACACAAAATTGTACATAATCCATAAAATCGTCCCACATAAAACTATTGCTTTACAAATAACCTTTTGTGTTCATATATTTAAATATAGCTTATGGAAAACATAGCTAGATATAGATGCAGGGTGTATTAGTATATATAACATCTACATAAAAAGAAAAATTTTAAAAAAGACACAGATAGATGGACACAGTGTGGAAAAGCAGGAACATACACATTTCATGATAGCCCTTAATTAGAGAGACATTTCATGATAGCCCTTAATTAGAGAGACATTTCATGCTAGCCCTTGATAAGAGAGACTTCATGATAGTCCTTAATTAGAGAGACTATACATGATAGTCCTTAATTAGAGAGACTTTACATGATAGCCCATAACCCACAAAAAGATTTAAAAGGGACAACCCTAATTCACCTTAATACAACATGTGAGAGACCTTCTGTAAATTAGTATTTAAAGAGACAATGGTGAGTGGGTTTGAAGATATATGAAGAAGTGGAGAATGCTGACTGCTTGATGTGATGGAAAATAAGAAGTGGACTAATTAAATCAACTCTAAAATCTGTCAATATGCTAAACACTTACCTGGAATAGTGACTTGACAGTTGGCTGAAACACCAAATTGTGGTTAAGTAGAAATGACCGTAAGAGAGGCTGTGGGTAAGCAGCCAGCCTGGATATGATGTCGGTCAGCAGAAGGTTGAAGTACAGTGAGTTACCAATCATCCCTTCCAACCTTGACAACAAGTTACACAGAAAAGGTCCTAGGGAGACCAAACAAAAATCATACTCTCAAATAATGAAAATGAACATAACCATACCCAATCTGGTCACAAATGATATTGAAAAGTTACAAAGCCTAACTGAAAACTGAATAAAGTTATTTAAAAAGAAAAAAAAAAGGAATTTTCATTAGCCATGTTATCTGCCCCGATAAAGAGATGGACAAATAAGTAAATATACAGCTTTGCAATCTAAACAAGTTCAAAGTAATAAGTTCTTAAATAAAACATCAGATTATAAAATGCATTGAAAAATCCATAAGCTTTAGACATTGGAAAAGCAATCTACCAGTCCAACATAAAATGAGATATATGTAGTATCAAGAAATTTGCCCTCTGACCTAATCACTAGCAAGTTAAAGAAAACTAGAAAAGTTTTGAAGATGATCATAGTTAAAACTCATAGCCTAAATAAATCCTCCATAAAACAATTACATTAAAAGATATTGACTTAGACTTGCTCAATATTTTCAAAACCAAACCATCAATATTTTTAAAACCCAAACAACACTGACAGACACCTACAAAACAAAAAACAACTAACCTATATTAGGAGGATCATTTGAATAGTTCAACTGCTTCCTATAATTTGGACTAACAGGATCTTCTGTCCTCAAGGGAGACAATATTTCACTTGAACTTGGTAAGGGCTTGACAGGAGAGGTTCCAGCATACGAAGGATTCAGGTTGGTCCTCAAGCTGCTGGGAAAATCTTTCGGTACACTGCGCTCCTTGTGGGAAGAGGCAGCACTGATGGAAGTGATGGAAGACATAGTGACTGCTGTTGGAGAGTCATTGCTATCTACATTTTTTAAAGTTAGATCAGATGCTTCAGATGAACTACTAACAGGATTAATACTGCTGATTAAGACAGGATTGTGGTTAATAGTCTTGCTGAATGTATTGATGCTGCTGGGAGTGCCTGCCTTGACTGAATTATTATCACACGAGTCCCCAAGCTCTCTATGTTTGTTGGCATGTCTGGTCACTGTGAAGTCCAAAAAGTCACTGAAAGAGGATATGACCTCCTCCATGGAGTGACCAGTAAATTCACCACTGTCAATCTCAACACTGGTGAGGTAACTCATAAAAGACTCTAAATTTTCTAAGCTGACAAAAAGCTTAGGATTCACCTCTCTATTGTTTCCAGAGATAGTCTTATTATTGCACATTTTAGTATTGGGTAGTACAGTTATATCTTTTTCAGCTTTTTCCTTCAAACTACTAATCAAAGGTTGTTCCTTCTTTGGTGATGTAATGGGTTTATTTGAAGATTCCAGTTTATCTATAGCACCCACCTCCAAGAAACCAGTTTTTGGTGACAACTCCCGCTTTTTGTTATCTGCAGCCTTAGACTTCTCCTCAATGGACACTTCTAGCTTTTTAATGCTATCAGGAAGAGGGCTCTCCCCATCGTAAGCAAAGGTCCAGTGGCGACAAGCCTGACCTGTCTGTTCCAGCCGCCGCCTGGCATCATGTAGATATTCAAAATAGCTGCTCTCCCCTTGCAGTTGACTTTCCAATGAAGAGGTGGATGCAACTGTACTGGGGCTAGTCAATGGAAAGGGGGTGTAAAAAGTGGAATTCCTGGTATTTAGTGAAATAAACATTAGTTAAACATGTCAAAGAAAAAACATTTCAAACCTTACATTTTTTCTCTCAACAATCCCTTCTTTTGCTAAGTATTGAACAGGAACAAAGAAAAAACATTGTTTTGAAGATGATTCGAGGCCCTACTGAGCTCAACAAAGCTTCTATTCAAGTTCTATCTACATTTTTATTTCAACCGGAGAAAAGCTGCATAAAAGGTGATTGAAAAAAAAACTATACGGAGAACTGCTTGATCTGGAAACCACTGCACGGTTTATTTCAGATTCAGGAATCTGAACCCTCCGACATGTAAAATCAGAATGAAGAAGAAAATTATTGATAATATTGGAGTCAAGACACTGCGTTTCACTTATAGGGTTAATTTACAAGTAATCATTACAATTAACAACAGCCGTTGTCTGAAAAGTAATTTTTTCTGTGAACATTCTCCTAACATTCAGTCTCTAGAGAATTGTAAATATCAATGAAAATGTACATACCAATATATGGGAGTACAAAAAATATAGAAATACACTTATTCAAAGTGTAATTGTATCAATTAGTTTGGAACAGTCATGTAATTAATAATGTAATAGATTTAGACTAACAACAATAAATCTGTGTGATCAATAACATGTTTACCAATTGTTTTTGTTTAGCTCTATTTCATGCTTTTATCTTTCTCAATACACTATGATCCTATCACTTGTCTGGGCCAGTTGGGAAAATTGGGTTGAAGGGAGGGGGGGGGGGACCAAAAAATCTGGGTGGATTTTACCTTAATTGGTTTTTAAAAAGCATTTACACACAAAAAAATTCAAACTTGTGGCTCACACTTGCTCTGGCTGATGTCCTTGCTAACCATTCTGCTATTGAGGTACTTATGACTAGAGAAAATTGTATAATATATTGTTTGTTCCAAATAAGAGCAGCGACCTATAAAGGGGACTAATTCAGCTAATAACATTAATTTAGTATTAATTTTGTGTAATTGATAAAACAGATGAGTCTATACATTAGAGAGTTGTATTTTTTTCGGTAAACCACATATTTCTTTCAGACTTCTTTGAAAGATCAAAATTGCTTACAATATTTGAATCTCTAAGAATGTTTTGAAACTATGCCATAAACTATATCTTGCAGTCATCAAACTTTTTTTTTTCCTTAAATTTTTACATAGCATATATATCAACTCACTCTGTCAGTCTGGTAAAAAATTGATACTCCTTATTTCTCCGACACCCAATTTCAGATCAAGCCGAAATTTTAACAATTATTTCTTTTTATTTATTTAAAAAATTAACCAATTAGTTAATAAACTATTGGTAATTAATTGTTTTGTTTATCTTGAAAAAGAGAAAGAAATTGTACTTGACTCTCTAATGTATAGACTCTGTTTTACTAATGTATAGACTCTGTTTTACCAAGTATACAAAATTAATACAGTGTGCAGTATAAAAGGAATAAATATATCATGTTGGTTATATCAGCTTAGAACATTCATGGAATCAAAAGTTAAAAGAAACATTCATGCCTGCATGCACTGTCATTTTAGTTTAATCATGAGGATAAATTTGGAGTGCAAACAAACATTCAATACATAATAAAATATAGATATATCAAATATTTCAACAGAATTTTCCTAATCATACAGAAATATTTCCATAATTGAAAACTACAAATTTTGTTTCCAGCTCATGAAAAAGTTGTGAAGAAGAATTATAGAAATACAAAACTATTGAAGTCAAAAATATTTTAAATAAAAAGTTTTCTTTCTTAGCAATAGCATTGTTTCATAGCATAGCAATATCATAGCATTATTTTTGTCTTTACTTTTGAAAGGTCAGTTTTATGTGAATTAAATTATTTTTGTGTGTGTGTGTGAATTAATAAACAAAAAAAGATCGAGACAAATGCAGGTATACCTGGGAGATTGTGCCGCATTGGCAGTGCTGGAAAGGTGTGCAGGGGTGAGGGGGTTGGCCTTGGAAGCATTGGCCAAGGAGAAAGATGGCTGAATGCAACAGGATGGCCTCAGAGATAGAAACTTCTCAGCCGACTTGCCATAGAGGTCAAGGTCACGAATGGATAGTCGCTGGCTGACCATCACATGGGTGCATGGCACAAGATACCTTTCAAAATGAAGTAGAAATAAGAAAATGTCAATACTTAGCCATGCATCTAATAATACATTTATAACTATCAACTATTGGTAAATATACTGCTCCAATTTTACTAAATGGCTTGAAATCAAATTACCTGAAGATCAACTGAAACATAACATCCTCGCAGTTCAAGTCTATTAAAGTATGAAATAGAGCAAGAGTCACTGTAGACAGCTGAAAATAAGCAAACATTGCACTTAACATTTGATCAAATATGTCAGAAATATCTGACATGAATATCAGCTGTCACAAATATAATTAAAAGATTTTCTAAAACCGTTGGCTAGTGTCACAAGGTAACAGTGTACAAGTGGATGTTGTTACCAGTTGTTGACTTGTAGCACCAAACTGCTGGTAGACTAATAAACCATTGTAGGCATAATGCATCTTGACTAAAACTTCAAATAACTTGAATATCTTTCTTTTGTGAACAAAACTAAATAACACTTTATTTATAATATAAAACAAAATGAAGTTGAAATGAGATAAACTAACTGCAGGAGACATTAGTAGAAACATTCTTTAACAAAATTTAAGCCACTACAATTACACAACCTTTCAGTCTCACGTACTGGAGTCGTCTCCTAACTACAAGTGATGACAATGCCACCTATATGGCATCATTCACAACCAATCATTAACCTCTTCCCACCGTCACCATATAAACGCACACACACACTCCATAACATTGGCCTAGTCTTGAACCTTGTTTGCAGGTCAAAATGTCTACTAAAATGACATCATTTGCTCTCACATTTTCAAGTGGTACGGCTAGAAGTAATGTGACAAAATCTATGACATCATGTCACAGATGTAGAAAATCAGAGGAAAGGAAATAGTCAATAAAGGGATGTAAGCATTGCATCAAGCTCTAATTTATCATACAGGTTGATTTGAGACTTAAACTAGGCAAAGACATTTGTTTTCATTCATTACTTTCATTCATTGTATACTTTGGCTTAATAATTTTACTTATGTGAATTTAACTCTTTTTCTCCTAATAAACGATACATCCGTTGATTAGACCCCCATTAAATTAAATTAATTTTTGGCTTATAACCGTGTTTTTGTGTTATAGAAAAAGAGCATGCATTCTCCTATGATTCTATATCAAAAGTAAAGTTTTCTGATTACAAACAAAAATGTTATTGAAGTTTAATCATAACAGGGTAGAATGTACAAATGTGAAAAATGAACAATTCTGTCAGAACGTGGAAAATAATTACACCGATAAAGAGTTAATATTGCGATTTATCTCTCCGTAATTAATTTCCATGTTCAGAAGGAATTATTAATTTTTCCCATTTGTATTTCACTAGTCTGTTGGATTTAACTTCAATAATGGTTTTCTTTTATTAGAAAATTGTATAATTAGTAGAGATAAATGTATGCTCCTTTTATATAATACAAATTAAAGTTTACAAACCCAAAAATTAAGTTAATATAATGGGGTCAAATCAATGATAGTATCATCAGAGAAAGAGTAAAATACAAATATGAATGTTGTGCTACCAAGATGAATGAAAACAATGTTCTCATGACATACATTGGTGTTAGAGTTGATCCTCTGCAGCAGGGAGTCCAAGAGATGGACATCATCATACTTCTCAGTCATAACAAACTTGAGGGTGGCTTTCAATAGATGAGGGTCAGTGACATGCCTGATAAACAAGTCAAGGTAGGCTGTGGCTGTCATAATCTCTTCCCTGGAAATCTGATGATTCAATAGGAATAGCAAACGTAAGAATCTTGTGAAAGCAAAATAAATTTTTTAGCTATACGTATCTAGCAAAATTTTTAATGGTGATATAGATAAAAAAAAAGGAATGTTTTAAAAATTTTTTCAAGTTAGAATAAAATAATATCAGTTTTAGTAAAAATGAAAGCACAATTAATTTTACTAAAATGTGTAATATTAATCAGCTACTCTACGGTTAATCAATTGTAATTCATTTATTTCCTCAAACCTTAACTAGAATCATTTAATGACATCAAATAGCTTGCTTTTATACAAGCATCAATTTGGGATCAGGTGTTAAGTAAGAGTTAACTACTGATGACTTTGAGATCTTCATACATGCTTTTATAAGATGGGAATATTAACACAACAAATAATAACACATATTCATGCTTAAGCACTAAGAAATTATTTTCTATTTGAATTAATTTGATGTAAAAAACAAAAAATGTTTAAAAAAATTACAGACTTAAATTTTTAAAGTAAAACAAAGAGTGATATTTAGTTGTTTGTTTTTTTAAATATCTGATCTGATTAACCCTACACTACACAGTAAATGCATGATTGCATGACGAAATCACGCTGAAAAAAACAAGGGAAATATTTCTCAATCACAGAACACAATGGTGACAAAAATTAATGGATTAATTAACGAATTAGTTCACAAACACACAAAAAAAAAGGGAAATGTTAAAAAAATCATTTTTAGCCAATCCTCACTAATCAAACCATGTCTTGCTGATACAAGAGTTGAAAGCATTTAGAAAGGCAGATCAAAGACTAGGTAGGCGGAGTTGTGGAAGAAATGTTGAGAAGACTAGAGAAATCAAAGGTTAAGGCAACATGAATAGAGAATGATGTCGAGAAGACTAGAGAAAAAGAGAGATCTTACAGAAAGAAAGATGTTTTTTCACAATGTTTGCATTTGATAAATATAAACTACTCTAGTCAAAGGCACACTTAATTAATGTTAAATGCTTTTTTTTCAGACTTGAAACTTCAAATGACACAGGTCTGTTAACTGTAATTTAAATCAACCCCTTCACTGAATATTTTTACATAGCAGTTTTTAAACAATATATTTTAACAAGATATAAATAAAACAAGATATAATCAATTCCGACTCAAAGGATCTAATAGACACAAAAACAAATCACCTCTTTGAAAAAAAAAAAAAAAAAGAACATCTTTCCTAGCCTTGGCAATTATCTTAGTTAATTTTTAGAGAAGTACTTAAAGTAAATTGAATAAAAATACAACTATTTAATTGGTTCTTTGCTGTTATTTTTTAATTAGCCCCAAAAATTGTTGGGCTCCTAGAAGACTTGAAGCAATAATGACTGATGTTTGTAAATAGAGTGTCTCTTCATAATGGAGAGTTTTATTGTAGGTTACAATAAATAGCATATAGTCAGCAAAACAAGAAAGACCATTCCTTTACAACTATACTTCTCATTTCATACAAAAAAAAACAACAACAACAACAAAGAAACATTACACTTGAGTGACAGCTAATAGAAATAATTCTTCACTATAGTGGTTTTAAAATGTTTAAGCAGGCAAATGTGTCTTAAAAATGAAGAATTCACTCAGATAAAATAAATATTCTAAAAAGCAAGCTCTGCCAGCTTCTGAAAAAAAGAATCTGCTTGTAATAAAGGAAACAAAAAAATGTAATTTGTATGAGTCAAAAAGAATGTTTAGCACATGCTACAAAGTTAATTAAAGACTAAACTGATATGGTCAATCAACAAGTACAATCAAACACATGCCAGAGAAGATGATTAAATGACAGTTTTAAAAAAAAAGCATGAAAACAAAGAAAGCCCATCCCAGCACAAAGCCCAGTAAACAAGTACTAGCACTAGAAGCAGTTCAATCCTCTTTTTCTCACTTACTAACCCTGAACATGTCTGCATCTAGCAAAGGAATTGGAAGGCCGGGTATGTCCTGACAGTTTAAAGAAAATGATACATTGATCATGAAAGGTTTCATTGCATTATCATCATACAACATTATCTACAGTAGCTTCTGCACCACTGCGGCTGTGGTTGTTTTAAAAGAGTCAGTAAGTGATAACTTGTTAGTCAAACTCTGTCCCTCCACCATACAGTCCCATTGCATCTAATGATTGTTACAGTATCAATTAAGCTTTTTTAATGAAGATTTCCATGTGATAACCATGAAAAAAATCTAATTTTATCGCCTGGTCATGTGGTATGTGCTTTGGGCTGTCATCACAATGGTTCCAAGTTAGTCCCTGACCAATGACAACATCCTGTCCTGCAGGAGATCTAGTCTAGGATGTAATAAATTGCATTTCTGAAGGTACATCCAATACATAAGAAACAAACGTAGTTCTGCTAGCTTTTCCAAACTACAAACTAGATTTTTAGGATGAAAATTTTGCTAGTCTGATTGATTTACTTTTAACTGTAATTTTTGAAATGAGAATGAGTTTATTCCAATAGTGTTTCAGAGTTTAATCTATCTCAATATTTTGTAACTGTCCCCTTTCGACACAAACTTTCTAGATCAGATGTAAGCTATTCGTTTGAAAACTTCATTTAGAAAAGACTTCTTGCATTTATAAATGGTCTTCACTGACAATGCTGGAGGCAGTATGAAGTAATAGGTAGGAGATTTGGCTAACATTATTTTTCTCAGGCTTTTTCTTGTTCTTGATAGCTTAGCTAGCTTTTGTGCTAACTGCTTTAAATACTCATCATCATTTTTTTTTCTTTTGAGTATTTGCTAATTTCATCCCAAACAGAAAAATCATTTGGAAATAATATGTATTCTAGGCTTAAACAATCTGATACTAAAAATGTTAAATATAAAACATTGAATACAACTTTAAAGTCCACAACCAGCTAAGTAAGCCCTAATTGCCATTACAACGACTACAGTGGCCGATAAAACATCTTGTTTAAATCATTTTAAAGCAATATATAATATAAATTGTTTGCTCAATCAATTACCTACCAATGCCATGACTAGTATGTTACTATTCCATTTTTCAAAATACAGAGTTATTGTCAAAATAATGCAACCAACCATGAATTATTTTTTTTTATCCAACAGAATTAAAAGTTTGAAATTAATTAATAAAGTTAAACAAAATGTTTCCTATTGTAACTTTATATGTTGTAAATGTAAATTTTGACAAGAAAAAGTATCCACATACTTATGTTCTACACTTTCATGTTATGTATTAAAAAAGCACTCAGCTGGCAGTTACCCAACATTTTTTATAGCTATAATCATCTCAGCTATCAACATTTTTATAGCTATAATTATCTAAGCAATCAACATTTTTTTTATTTGATGTATGAACTTAAAGCTGAAGTAGTGAGATAATACCAACTGGACTGAAAAATCACAACCTTTGACTAGTAATTTTTTTTTAAATAACACAACACTATAAGCCCACTGCAAATAAAGAATGTCACATGATCCTCACTCACCTGATGCAGAGCAGGGGCAAGAACTGGGACCAGGAAACCAGAATATATAAAATGTATTAGCTGATCTCTGACTAGAGGGTGAGCAACCTGGAAAAAAAAAAAGAACAGTCTCAATAAAACAAAGATGAAAATAGTACATAAATAAAATATTTGACTATGTATTTTGCACGGCTTTGGAGATTATGACTAATCAGTTTTCAAACGGAACAAGAGAAACAACAGGGTATAGTAGCTAGATGGTCAAGTACTTGATTGTAGAAATTAGACACTTAGTTAGTATTTTTAGTTTATGTAGAGACGCACCATAATGGACGGATTTTAAACACAACTAGTGACATTATGACTTAGTTGAGTTTGAGACAGAAAATCAATTGGTGATAGGATTTCATAAGGGTAGATCTTATTTATTGACAGAGACATCAATTGTGGCCTTTTGGTGGATTAAACCTTTATTTAAACTGTTCAACAGTGTTTGGACTCTCTTAACTTGTTAAAACGGATGTGCTTGTTTGCTTGTGAGTTAATCGCATTGAAATACACCCCCACATCTGCAGAGTAATCTGTCGAAATCAGACAGGAAACAATTAACTACAAGACAGATAGGCAACACCACAATACTAAGTTCTTCCAGTCAGCTCTAATAGGCATCTAACGTAGGTTGGAGCAGTAGAAGACATGCACAGACTATATGTTACCTTCAAAAACCATTAACAGATATTGGTATTGCTGGATCTCAAGGGAAATTGTAAAAGTACTACATTTTTACTAACAATTTTACAAAAAGCCATAATAATATACATTTTAATATATAGGATATACTATACTTGTGTCTTTACTAAATTCTGACCAATGATTGCTAGTATTTCATACTTGATTACAAAGTCCATTTGAAAAAAGATTTATATTTAAACATTTTAAAATAAAATTACAACATATTTTACTAACAATGTTTACTGAACATATTCAACACCAGTAACATAATAAGGTTTACAGCTTTTTTTTCAAAACAAAGCTTATATAAGGGGAAGAACCTCAAGTCACTGGCATACCTCTCAATACTGCAAGATTTAACTTAACTCCCTTTATCTATATAAAACAAAATTAATTACCACTAACTGATTAATTAGTTGTTTAATTTTTGATTGATTTATATGTTGTCATCCATCGATCATGAATAATTGCAAATAATTTCAACGTGATCCGAAAAAGAAAAGTGGGAGAAAATGTGTGTAAAAATTGGTTCCAGACCAGACAGAGTGAGTTATAGATAGGTAAACAAAATAGCTTTTTTTTTATTTGTTTCTTTAGTGTCTGACTAGATTTAGTATGGTAATTGATCCTGCTTTGTTAATTACTCTTACTTGGATCACAGCATTGGAAAACTGTAACGAATTAAGAAACATCTGGAGATCAGGAATCCGGATGCAGTCCTCCCGGGTAATAGCATGCCAGTCATCCGAGGGAGGAGTCAACCTTCTTGGCAGGGAGGAGTAGAGGCCACTAAGGCCAGTTGCCAGAACCTGAAGGAACCAGCAGATCATACATAAGTGACACAAACATCACTGTGAGAAAAAGTTATTGTTTCCTATGCCAGATAAAATCTTATTACGTCAAGGGCACAGTTCTTATGCTAACAGAAGCAAACAACATTTGTTTGTGCAAATCTTTTAAGAACAAATATTCATGTTTCTACCTGATTACTTCAGTATAGCTTTCAAGCTGTTCAAGTTAATGAATATATAGACAAATATAAGTATTTTAAAACCAACTATTTGCTATACCTTGCTTCTTTAATTTAAATATAGAGATTATCTAACCCCCTTTCTCCATGATCCCCCTACATATGAGAACCCATAAAATAAAAAAAAATTGCTTATGACTTCTGCTACAGCCCTCTCCCTAATATCCATAGCTATCTCATTAGGTACTGTGTAGGTGACTTAACCTTGAACCTTGTTAACACACTAATTGCAACTAGAGTCACCTCATCATCCACTAGTAGATTCTAGCAATGTTAACAAGGGTTAAAAAAAATGTCCTTATGACATCATTTATTTATGGGCTCTTGAAGTGATTAGGATAGATGTAATAAGGTCAGAAACTGTTTGTGATGTCCCAGTGTACCATCTGGAAATATCTTGGAGACAAGAGACTAGTGAAATAAAAGAAGAGCAAAACAAACACAATCTTGAGGTTCATTTAGTTACAAAGAACTCCGTGGTTAATGTCAATTGTAGTCAAGGCTTAGTCTTCTTTTCACCTTTAAATTAGAGCCAGCAAAAAAATAAAATGGAGGTTCAATGTTTTATAACATTACATTCAAATTTTGTTTATGTCATTGATGTTTCAAAAAATATTTATCAGATACTTCTCCCTCACTGGTGTATCCAAGAGAGAATGGACCATGATGTCTTGTGAGAAAATGTGCCAAAAAATTCACCAATTATGACAATAAAAAGAATTTTGTTGCCATATTATGTCCACCACTGCAGTCCAATGGTAGAGATAAAGATAGCTCACAGAAAGGTAACAAGGGGAACAGCAAGTTATTTACTTGTCTGCCTTGTTTCATTATTTTACTGTCAAATTATTTCCATTCATTTATACTATGACTTTACACCTCAATTATTCTGTGTGTCTTCATTTATTCAATTTGTATTTTTTATTTATTCCTTTTAGTAAGTTTTTCTAATCTATTTGTATGTTTATTTATTCTTTTTGTATGTTTATTTATTCTACCAATGTGTAATATTAAGTTATTCTTATTTCTAAGTGGATTTGTGCTTTTTGAATACTATTTAATAGATCTTCGGTTACACTTGGATAATTGGTCACTAGATTAATGTTGAAGAGTTACTAATTTGTAAAAACCACACAGCACAATCTATGACAAATTATGATGTTAATAATTATAAATTAATGCATTTTAACTAGAAAAAAAATTAGCTTTGATTCAACAATAAATATAACTTAATATATCTTTTTCAAAATGAAAGAAACTATGTTTGTTAAAGATGAAATTTTTCTTTATGCAAAATTTAGCTTCGTTGACATCAATATTGCTGGACCATTGTCAATTTACTTACAGGACAAAAGTCAGAGTTATTGGCAATGTATTGACCAATGTGAGGGTGCCTTGCTGACAACGTCATAATGAGGAGCAGGGCATCCCTGGCTCTCTGCCCTACTGGGCCTTCTCTATGGATGTATGGAATCAGAAGAGAAAATATCAGGAAACGAGCTGGGCCATGATCTGTATCAGTGCTGGACAAAGAAAAAATAAAAAATAAGTTATACAAAAGAATATTTATAAGAAAATTTAAATTATTAAGCTGCAGAAATAATAAAGATTTTGGCGGTAATAATTTCCCCTTTTAAGGTTCAATCACAATCCAAACGAATAATAGCATTTTAACAAATTAATAGTTGGCCTACCTGAATGTTTTCTATTTACTTTTCAGTTATGAGAGGTTAACCTTTTAAATCATACTAACTAGATTACAAAATTCAATAGAAAACATGTTTTTTTTTAATTTTTCCTCTATTATTATATCTATCTTTATTATATCTATGCCACTTTCTGTAGCTCCTCCCACTTATTATTATAACTTTGGTTTTCTTTATTATAGCTTCTGTACTATTTATAATGCAAGGTTTTCAGCAATATTCTGAACCCATGATGCAGGTGTCCAGAGACCACTGCTATATGATTACATTCTTGTCACCCTGAGAGTTTTGCTAACAAAAACTTTAAATAATTACACTCACCTGAAGAAACTTTCTAGTATCAGACTTTGTTGTGATATACAGATACAAATTTGATGCAGAACAAGAACCAACTTGAATTCCAATTCTCCATTGTTGATTTCTGAAAGGAAAACAAACTTTTTTAATTGCATGCTTTTTTTTTTTTTAAATTATTGCAATATCCTCTGAAAGACAACTTTAAACTATACATAGTATTGTAATGTATCAAGAAGAATTAATGGACATTTTTTTTTATCACTCCTGAATAGGACTCTACAATGAGGCGGTTTTACCTTGCAAGTCTGAAACTGCAATTAGTAGCTTTAAAAGTGGTTTGATCACAGGTTTATGAACCAGCAGTAGCTGTTTAGACTGGCTGATGATGAGTTCAAACAGTCGCAGTTGCTGCAGACGCAACTTTTCATGGACTGGCACATTTAGTGCACACCAATCACAGAAACTTTCCAACAGCTCCGTACTCAATACACATTTCAGTATGGGTCCTACAAAACAGACAACTTTTAATAATTAGAATTACTTTAAAATTAAAAAAAAAAAGATATTGTTTAATGATTATTAAGAGTAAATATTGAGATTTAAAGGAATGCTGAGACTTCTAAAAAATCATCAACTTCATCTCACCTGGTAAACCACCATCATCATCTTCATTCACAAGAAGTGTGACCATATGTTCCAAATTACTGAGAACAGTAGCCACACCATCAGGGGTGGCTCGTCCATTAGACAGAGATGATTTTTTATCTTGACAAGAAATCACTGCCAAAGCCTAAAAAGAATATTGCTTTAATTTAAATCAGATAACAATTAAAAATTATTTTTTTTTAATAAAATAACCATAAGAGCATGAAAATAATGGAAAGATAAGAAAAAAGAATTTACACATTTCATTGCAATGAAAACAAAAAGTTAAACATAATATTTTAAATTTTTAATGACTTTCTTTAACCTCAGAGTTTATTAGGTCACTGATGGAAACTTTACTGTTTTCAAAATGATAATCCCATTTTTACTCCTGAATATACCAAGGAATGCATATCTGAAATCTTGAAAATTACTTATCAAAATAGTAAAGTTACCCTTGCAGACCATGTGATCTATAGGGCAGATGATGTAAAGGTCATCTGTTTCTGTGGTCCACAGTTTATACGAGGGTGCCATGTGGCCTGCAGTGACCAACTGCCTTCACTTTTACCCAACAAATGTCAGGTACCCATAAGAGCTGGGTGGACTCAGAGGCGCCCTAAAAATCCCAGTCTTGACAGGAATTTCAACCTGAAACCAGCAGTTCAGAAGCAAACAGCTTTACCACTGGGCCACCATGCCTCCACTTATCAAAATAAAGTGAAAAAATATCAAGAAATATTTTTTATTTAAAAATGAGTAGCCATTGTTTGTACCTGCTTCCAGTGATTTTGAAAGACTTCAAGGCAAGTATTGGGGTCAGTATCAGCATGGGGTGGTGCAGGAGATTCTGGAGACTTCCTATCACTACTGCGTTTGAACCAGCTCATTTTTTACTCATTTAGCAGTGAGGCATTTTCCATTTCATTCTTCCTTTAGAACAGAAAATTGGTAATACAATTAGGGTAATTATCAATTATGTGAATTTATTATTATAAGAGTAAAGAGCTGACAGCTCAGCAGCAAAAAGCTAGCTAGAAGAAGAAGAAGAATCCTATAAGAGTGAGAAATTCGAATTTCCTTATTATACATTAAGTTGCAGCTTTCCAATGAATGAGTAGTGCCCTAATAGTTGAACTTTTACTCCTAAAGCAACATCTCTCTAGATGTCCAAACTAGTATATAAAACCTAGATCTAGGAACAAAAATCTGCTTGATAATATGGTATTGGTTCAAACTGTCATCATGATGTTTCCAAGTTTGAATCATGCCCTATGTCCTCTCAGCTGTCCTGCAGACAAAGATCTCATTCTAGATCAAATTTTCATTTGTCAAAGAACATAGGCCTACCAAATGTAGACTTTCAGCATGTATTAACAAAAAAACCTATTCTATATATATATATATTTCATATTGGTGTCCAATTGTAACACTCGCAATATCTTATGATATAATATTGTCGTGACACGGTTACTGTGTGGTCAACCGTGACACACAGTCAAGTGTTGGGTATCGAGAGTTAGGGGACTTGGGGGAAGTGACGAGTGTGTAAACAAGAGAGAGAAGTCAGCGAGTGAAGTAGGAGATCTGTATATAACGTTGCCGTGTATATATGTTTTGTTAAAATGTTCGACAATTAAAAGACACTTTAAACGTAAAAAGACTTGTTTCTTCACAACTGGCGATCCCGATGAGATACGACGAGGCACAAGTAAGTGGAAATGTCGATGTACAAAATATATATAGAGATGCGGGCAAGGAAAATGGCCTGCAAGGCGAAGAACTTGAAAAGTTCATTACACTAAAAATAACACAGGATGAAGAAAGGAGATTTAATAGGGAAGAAGCCAAAAAGAAAGAAGAAGATAGTAGAAGGAAGGAAATCTTACAACTAGAACTAAAACTTAAAGAAAAGAAAGACAAAGAACAGCAAAATGAAAAGGAGGAACATTTTAACAAAACATATATACACGGCATTGTTATATACAAATCTCCTACTTCTTCACTCGCTGACTTCTCTCTCTCTCTCTCTCGTGTTTACACACTCGTCACTTCCCCCAAGTCCCCTAACTCTCTACACCCAATACTTACACAGTAACCGTGTCACAACAGTCCTCCCAGGGCAGAGAAAAATTTTGATTGTATCAAAATTTTATGAACCCAATAGTTTGGGTGTACATCAATAATGTTTTACATCGACAAGAAAAAACAATCACATGTAATACAATGGCATCTTCTATTATGAGAGAACTGATAATGTCTATGACGACAAATAAATCTTCAATAATATGTTATTGCAATGACATTTCCAATTGAATGCCAACATTGTCAGGTGAAAAATGCACAATTAGTTAATACTTTATGTTACATCAAAACATCTTCCAAATTAAGGGAATTGTTTACTATGTGTTTCTTTCATACCAGTTCCTAAATGGACATCTATCATCTATGACTACAATCAAAGCAACAAACATAAAAAACTCAATGATGAAGAAAGGGAAGAAAGGAGATTTAATAGGGAAGAAGCCAAAAAGAAAGAAGAAGATAGTAGAAGGAAGGAAATAATCATGTTATAATAAATGCTTGAATTATTGTTGAGATATTGCAGCAAATAATAGCCTATTATATTTAGGTATAATGCAAGTATTGCATAAATTCTATTTTCTTATAACAAATCTTATATTTTAAAAACTTTTACCAGTAGTGTTACAGGTGCTACAGTGTTCCATTTTTTTCAACAGAGCGCAAGCATTTACGTAAGTGCTCAAAAACTTCAAATTCTCTATCTAGCTGCTTAATACAATAGAATCATTCAAATTATGCTAAAAAAAGCAAACAAATTAACTGTTAGTTGTATTTTAATTATCAATGGTGTCCCAGTGATGCACCTGAAATACAAAAGTGGGTACCCCTTTTGCCAGCACTGCTGAGGAAAATTATGTATTCTAATTAATTTTCTATTGATAATTTAAAATAAAACCAAAAACTTCCACTTTATTTTTTGGCCTAATCAGTGACACTTTTTGATACCAGTACTGGAGAAACATATGAAAAGTCATATATGATCTATAAACATTTCTAATGACAGAATGTCTACTAAACAACTAAAGTATAATAATTTAATATAAGTGAATCTAGTGTGAATGTATATTTTAAAATCTTTTGGTTTTCTATAAAGTTCTAGTATTATTAATAGTATAAATAGATGTAAAAATCTAGATCTAATCTAAATAATCTAATGTTTTGTTTTGTCTTGGACCAATTTGGTGTTAGTCAAGTGTAAGCATGTAAGCACAAAATGACAAATTAAATTGAAATTGTAAAAAACTAATTACCTTTATTAAGCCTTTATTTACATCTAGATCTGCTACAACTACGAATAAAATATACTTGACTATAGTCACTATAGACTATACTAATACTGTATAGACTATGACACTAACACTATTATGTCACTATGACTATATTATAATTTTATATCATATTATAGTTAAATTATAGTAATATATTTATCAAATTTATCTATATCAGTAAGGAGATCATCTATTCTTCTAGGTGATTTATTATTTATTTACATACTTTCATACTTATGATACTTTGATAGTAAATTGATACTACACTCACCACTGTTTCACTGTAAAATGCATCAAGATTCTCTAGACGTGACTCAAACTCTAGTATTACTAGTATAGATATAGAGGTCTAGATCTAGATAGATTCCATGAAGAGCTATATTCTAGATAGATCTAGATCTATACGATGTAGACTAGATCTAGAATAACACTACTAGTACAGAGAATTCAGAGATCTAGTCTAGAACTAATGTGGATTAGAAGATCTAGATCTAGATGTCTAGATCTGGATTATTAGATTCTTAAATGCGGAAAAGAGTTGTCGTTGATGATAAAGTAGGATGTGTACAATTTAAGGTCAAGGTTATCAGCTTTTTAAAAAGCAGGAACTTGTCTCCGCTAAGCAATAAAATAAAAAAACAGAGGTGAATTGAAAAAAAAAACAAAAAAACTTTTAAAACAAGGTTGCAAAGACAATTTGTGTGAAAACACAAACTCAAAATCGGCCCCCGAAGTGACCCACCGAGAGTCTTCACCAGGATTCGAACACGGGACTTCCGGTTCCAAGTGCTTTACCCCCTAGCCACAGCATCTCCATATATTCATTTAGCGTAGGCCAGGGGTGGGCAAATTACGACCCGCGGGCAACATGCGGTCCGCCGAAGTGTTTTATGCGGCCAGCCGACACCTACAGAAACCAGGTGTCCCAACAGTATATACAACAGTATATACATATAAAAATGCAAATATTAACAATAATATCTATATAAATTATTGAAACTGTCTCATTATAACAAGTTGTAAGTAAACAAAGATATGCTTATTGGCTATACATCAAATTATGATCAATTCACTCAATTCAAAACGCAATCTCTGAGTGTTGGGTAGGCTTGGAACAAGATGGAAAGTGTAACAATTGATGGAGCTTGATCTTTGACTGAGAAATTTTTATTTTTTTTAAATATCCCAACCATACACTCTAAGCAGGAGACTTTGCACAAAGTTGCATAAAATTTCAACAATAGTTTAGACATATTTTGATAGTAATTGAAGTTACTAGAGCTAGGGGTATTCACCACAGGTAGTTCCGATTTATGAACAAAATAATCTAATGTATCCGCTATCTTAGCATGGGCAAGGCAAATGAGAACAATATAAAATCTCAAGGAAGGAATTGTTATGTTACTTGAAGGACATTGACTGTAGCTTTCTTACAAATATTTCTAATGAAGAGTGGAAGACAGATTTCATGTTTTTTATTATATCCATTGAAATTGGTTGTTTGCATATGAAATGTAAATGCATGTTAAATCTTTTCATACAAGGCTTTCCCATTTCTACAAGTAAGCAAAAGAAAATAGTTTTCGTCATTTTCCTTTGCTGAAAGGTGAAACAATATTTAGTGAAATGATTAATAGTAAAACACTTATTTAGATTCCTTAATTGTGCAATTTATAGAAGCAAATTTTAAGACGTCAAGAACCAGTTTTCAATACCATGAGCTCACCATTTAGCGCAGAAGCTGATTCAGCTCCAGAAGGACATAACTCCAAGCAAACAGAACTTCCAGTCAGTATTTCCACCGGAGTCTCATGGGTGCTAGAAGCTGTATGTCAACACTTCAAAAATGTGCTGCTGTTCACACTATTTGTGTACACAAATATCTGTTCTTCTTCTTCTCTGTGCTCATTTTACATGTTGAGGGTTCAGATAAGAATCTTATATCTGAGATGAAACGCGCAGTGGTTTCCAGATTAGGCAGTTCTCCGAATAGTCTTTGGAGAGCTTTGGGGCCAGAGTCTTGTTCGGGTTTCTTGATTTAGCATGCACCATTGATGATTGATGACCATTGGTGATGCTCCAGAAGGGCAGGTTTCGCTTGTCCCGACATTTAACTTGCGGAACATTTATTATCTCATTCAGTGATCGAGCATTTTTGTGTGTGTGTAAACTAAGCAAGTATAATCACTGGTAAATGTTGACTGACTGTAATTTAACAGCCGTCATAGGGGTAACAACTAGAAATATAGTTTCACAGTTACAGAACATTATGCATGAGTGTAAGTAAAATATTGCACATTAAGTACAACTGTATATTTGTGGGGATATTGTGCTATAAAAAGACAACAGCAATTTAAAAACAAATCGTAAAATAGATTTCAAAAACTGATAACTCTTGTTGTAATTTTTCAACCTGGAGTGTGGAAATTAAAGAAAGAACCGTGAATATAATACAGTGTAAATATGAACTAAAAGACATTCTACACAGTTACCTAGAGTATCTTTCTAAGTTATATCTATATATATGCGGCCCGCCATTCCCAATTCGTTTTTTTAATGCGGCCCTCGAAACAAAAAGTTTGCCCACCCCTGGCGTAGGCCTATAGCCTACTTATATTTTAAAAAATAAAAATGATTAACCTTATCCATACATTCAAAATTAATAGCATGTTACTTGTAATAAAGAGAAACTAAGCAAAATTTATTCTTCTAACAAAATTAGATATAGATAAATTGGCAACACGAAAAAACAAATAATTCTTGACCTACTTTAAGCGTGATCCACTGGCGATCCAAGGAACAGACTTAGGTCCACTACTATTTTTAATTTACATAAACGATTTACCTAATTGCATTAGTTCAGAAACAAAAGTCAGATTGCATAATATGTAGAACAATAAAAACAACACAAGATACAGAAATTTTACAAAGAGAATTAGATCTGATGAATTACCAAAATGAGATCAAATTGGAGCACGTCTTTCCACCCAGAAAAAAATGCCAGTTATTAAGAGTAACAAAAAAAATTCTACTTATCTTATTTATTGTAAACCAGTAACACAGACTTAAAAAACGCAAAATACCTAGGTGTTATAATAAATGAAAAACTGTCATGGAATCCCCATATTAATAAAACTATCAAAAAATCAAACAAAGCATTAGGTTTTACTAAAAGAAATTTCTATAAATCAAATAAGAACATAAAACTAAAATGTTATTTAACCTTGGTTAGGCCAATAATAGAATATGCATCCTCTGTTTGGGGCCCCTCAACTCCAGAAAACATTAAGAAACTGGAACAGACACAAAATAGAGCAGTGAGATTCATAGCAAACGAATACTCACATTTGACTATAGTAACCTTTAGTAAAATCACTAAATATAGAAAGCCTTCAGGACAGAAGACTTAAAAGTAAAAGTAGCAATTAAACATAAAACACTGAACCATAATCTTCAAATACAAAAACAAAATTTAATAAAATACTCAGTAAGACACAAAGATAAAGGCACATTCCTTATTCCATACACTAGGACAAATTTGTACAAAACTCCTTCTTCCTTTGTGCTATTAGAGCATGGAATGGATTGCCTGAGCTAGCCAGGAAAACCAGTGACTTGGCAGAATTTAAGTCATTGGTTAATATGCATGACTAAATGCATGACGCGTAGGACGTAATCATCTTCTTTTTTGAAGTAACGTCTGTATAATATAAGATAAGAATGTAGGCTTACATTAAGATAGACCTATATTTTCTACAACACATTTTTTTTACTTTGATGTTATCAACAGAAAAAAAATTAAAATGTTTACATTTTTGTTTTGTCGTTTTGTTTGTACAGAATGTACGATTAGGAATTAGTTATTTGTTTCGGAAATAGGGGGACGTTTTTAATTAGTGACGATGACGTGATAAATCTTTAAAAATTAAGAAAGAAATACAATTCGACATAAACAAGACTTTTTCTTAACAACGTAGAAATAATAAGCATTATATAAACGGCTAGAAGTAGGTGACATTCGACGGTTCCCTTCATGATTATTAAACGTGGTTGATGTTCAACACAAGAGTCGACTACCTCTATTGATTGTTCGGCCTTTCGCGGGTGTTATCAGTTTCAGCATTACGTTTAGTATTACCTCCATTTGGCTTTGTTGTATTCGACACCGCGGAAGTGCTTAACAGTATTACACCCACTCCATTAATGACAATAATAATAACTACAGTAGGATGCATTAAAATAGAAGTTCTGTGAGTTATCAATACGTTCTAGAAAAAGAGGAAAATGAAGGTGACAAATGATGGTACGTTCCAGGGGCGGACTGGATATATGGGCATTCGGGCAAATGCTCGGTGGGCCTTTACCTAAATGGGCCGCTAGGCCACCGAAAGGGCCGCATGGATGCCACTATGACACGTATTAAATTGTTAAAGGTTTTGTAATAGTCTCTTCTGAAAGTGACCCTTTGAACGTCGTTTAAAGAAATTTTTCACAGACTCTACGGTGTAATACTAATTTAATCTAACACATTTTCCAAAATAATGTAATATCTTAAAGCCAGTGCTACTAGTAGGCTCCATCCCTTTAGGGCCGACACGTTTAGCGATTAAAAAGCAACATATGGCCTACATTTCTTATAAAGATATTGAGCAAGTGTACAGTTATCGATACATTATCATACTTAACAATGATTTTGAGGACAAATAGACATAGAATCATATTATATACAGATTTTTGGGCCGGGTTGTATTGAAGTGCCCGGGCCGATTTTGATATCCAGTCCGCCCCTGGTACGTTCATTATTTCTCTTGCAAACTACAGAGATCAAAAGAATTTATTGAGGAATGAGTATTTTTGAGAGATGTGTGAACTCAATAATTTATTCCAAACCTCGAATCATGCTTAGAAACCCAAGCATCTTCACTTTCTTTTTGTAAAAATTTTAGATCAAGTCCCTTTGACTTAATTAGGGGCTTTCTTCGAGAGATTTCTTTTGATTAGATAAACCAATTGGTCCTTCTCTCTGTTGTAGTGGCTTCATCAGCATGGACCATAGAGATCCTATTTCTAGACATTCAATCTGTTGGATTTTCTCCACCAGCTAGGATCAAATAGATCCTAACCATTACGGAATACTGATTTCCTTGAGCCCCCCTCCCAGAATGTTGTTGTGACGATCACACTTGCCGGGGATTATATTATCAAACTTGACAATTCAATGAAATGAAGAAAGAAACATATTTCTGTATTTTCTTAAACTTCTTTAATAATACTTCTTCAACTTTCACATCAAATTAACTTCTCAATTCAATAACAACTTGACTTGATACTTCATAAATAAAACTTAAATGATACATAAAACTTCACTTAGTATAACTTCAACTAATAAAACTTTAACTAATGGACCCGCTAATATCACAAAACTTATTACTAATCGAGGACTGAGCGAGGACCATCGCTCTACAAGAACTACTACTACGCGAGAACCCCGTCTATTTGACTTTCCCCTAATTTATACTTTCTTTGATCGTACGTTCCAGAATCATGGAACCTTCTCAGATAATTATTTTAGTAACTTTGACCTTCTAGAAGCTGACTGTGCTATTTTTTTCCCGTAAATTTCTTTCTTTGATTGGATATCTAAAATTAACTTATTTACGCTGGACACTTGCACTGGTTTGAACTCGCTTCTAGAAACTGGTCAAAATAGGTCACAGACTCGACTCGTGACAGTTGTGAACCAAATATGCAAATACTCTTTGGAACGCCGATTAATTGAACCCGCGACCTTCCATATCTTAGCTTATATTTTGGATCTAATTTATTCATAACTCAGCACTACGTACCTATATTAAGAATCCACTTCATTCTTATTAATTATGCAAATAAGTTATTGCGAGTATTTCAACTTGACACATAAATAAGAATAGAAAAAGAACGCATTCTTCCAACTCCTACAGAGAGATCACAAGAATTGGACAGGATTCAGAATAAAGTCTACTTTCTATGTTTAAGAAAACAAAGCCAATTCTAGTTGTTATCTGAGCTGAGTACATAAGTTGTAGCTACTGTAGCCTATTTCTTTTATATAAAATGTTGTTGGGCACCTACTGTTGAAATATAATCACTCCGCCTCCTGATTTCTTTTCAGCCTAAAAACTTTCCGTGACCTTTTCAACTTCAACTCAATAAGTGACCAATTTTTTTTTTTTTTTTTAAATTTAGATGTTATTGTAATTGTTGTAACTGATTGTCACTTAGAAGACGGCGACCCATCAACAAAAGACGAATTTTAAACAAAAAAAACAAAATAGACAACTATTGTCAAGATAATAAGAGTGCATTCTTGATACCTTTCTGGAGAACTTAAGATTTTTAAAAATTAGGCCTACCTAATTTCAGACCTTGCGATGTATATGGCAGATTATGTTAATGTGAGCAGGTCAGTGTGGCGCTACTGAGTGAGGCCTTTTTGTTATCTGCTGCTCAACATTTATTCATTTATAACAGTAGGCAGGTGGTAGCTCTACTGGGTGGGCATAATCTGTGCACCTCGGTCTGCGACCAAGGGGCTAGAGTCGCCTAAGCAACCAGACAGCACAATCAAACTAAACTAAACTAGCTAACTAAAAATAAAATAACAAACTGAAATTATAAAAGGAACTTATATATACTTTATTTACATGAAACCAAAACAACAGTAATAAAACTAAATATACACACTAATAAACGATCGATCAACCCTACGTAACTGAACCTAACAAATAAAGCAGCTATTTGGCAAAACTACAACAGTAAGCTACTTGCAGCAGCAATAATTACTACGGCAGCTATGGGGCAACAGCTATAAGGCAACAGCTATAGGGCAACAGTAATAACTGCGGCAGACAGTTAGGCAGGAATTATAGCCTGCAATTACAAATACATAAAACATAAGACATAATTATTCATAATATAACAAAATAATAATGAACTAGACCTAGTCTAGCACATACACATACCTAAATGCATGAGGTAAATACTATTATCTTCATTTAGCTAATAAAAAGCCATACATTATTATTATTATGATACCTACTTAAAAGCTTACGCCACAACACATGTTGGGCCAGATTATAATAAACATAAATTTAGATTTGGCTTAACAAAGCCGCCATCATGGAGCGTTGAGTAGGACGCAGCCATCTTCTACATTAAAAATTAAAATCGGCAACATGCCAACTTGTTAGAACCGTTATCCTAACAATATTATAATATTAATAAAAATACTTTTAGAAGACATAAAATAATAAAATATTTACAAATAGACAAACAATAGAAAAACAATAAGGGGATCATTAAGGATGGCTAAAATGGGGTGACGCTACCCAACTCTACGGAACTTCCGGTTCCATCAGAGGTAATCATGGCTAATTAACTAGCCAGTGATGCCACTACACTAATCAGTCTGCATCTAGACTATAGCAATAGATGTAGATCTAGAAACAATTAATACAAATACGAACTAAAGAAAGTAAAAATAAAAACATTTACCAACTTACAGGCGGTCCCAGCTGAAATTATACAACACACAATTAGCTTTATACAGGCACCACTGCCAGCACTGACCACTGGTCAAGACAAAAGAGAGCTCAACGTGGTTCCGGAGCTAGCTATAACTGGTCAGCGCGAACATATCGGAGAGCATGACGTTACGCTAATTATCTAAAACTAAACTGGATTACCGATTTCCCTAATTTGTACCTAGCCGTACACAACAATAAAATCTAGCAAATTACTAAAGATATGGACCGCACAACATTATATACCAAATTAAACAGCATTAAAAAGAGAATCTTAAAATTTAAATCCTACAAAAATACACAAAGGAAGATAAAAAGTTATTTCTATTCTAAACTCCTATGGGGGCTCTATACCATTTACAGACCTGCACATAAACTGATATTAAAAAATAACAACCAATCCAACGCTAATGCCAAAGACAAAAATAAGCAGAACTAACCAGGGACAAAAAATAGGAAAGAACATCCACAGCTCTAAGGCTAGTTAACTATTTTAAAAACTACTTTTCCTCTACGAGTAAAACACAAATAACAGAAAAAGACTAAAACTAGCAGAAAGTTATAAATAGCGGAAACTACAAAATACTCAGCACTGAACTATAAAAATTAAAAAGGACACTAAATTACAAACATCATAGCCCTGGCCTATATAAATAATATAAATTAGATAAAATTAGGTCAAAAATTAAATCTAGGAGCGCCAGCTCACATTAAGGTCATCTGTTTCTATGCCCGAAGGTACAGAACAGCAAACCAATCCCTTTTACTTTCCCAACTAATGTCGGGAGCTGTTGCATAGACAAAGCTCTCCAAAGACAAACACATTGTTTATGTAAAGCGAATGCTACTAACGACCATCTCTTTATTGTGTGAGCATAAAGACTTCTTCAACACAACAACTGAACATGATGGAGTTTATTAATACTTGTATTATTCTTATAATTATTTAATTTCTATTGAAAACATGGGCTTTATAAACTGTGAAGACCTGGTCGGCGCTGTTACTCAAGAGGTCGGAGAGTTTCATGTAAGGCAGGAGACGCAGGGGATTAATGTGTCTGAACGCGAACACAACATACATCTCTTACAATACATTTCAATTTGATCTCTGTCAGGGGAAGGCCTCTGTCAAGAACAGATCTTTGAGATATCGCCTCGGCTATATACCCCCTATCAACGGCTCCATGTTGATGACTCTAAAAAACTCTTTTTTGTCTGTTAGGACAAACAAACTTTGTTCGTTTGGCTTTTATCACCATGCTGAGTGGACATTGTTCAGATTCAGCTATTACAAGAGAAATAACTTAAAGAAATAGCTAGGATCTATTGCGAGACATTATTATCGCCCTTTTAAAAGATTTTTTTTTTTAATCACTAAACTATTGAAGATTGTCATGATAAACGAAACAATGTGAAGGACACCAAATTGAACTTCTATGTTGCAATTAAAAAAAAAGAATTGAGCTATAAATTCATCAATATCTTAATGCATATCATTTGTTCTTCATATCAAATGCCATTGATTACTGATAGATAAAATTAGGTCAAAAATCCCATTTGTTTTTAAATTAGTTCAAAGTCAGAGTGAAAGTCTAAAGCCTCCTCCGGCTTGAGATTATTTGTTCTACAAACAAAGAGCTTTGAAGATTTGATTTTGCAATATTAAAAAGAGCACACAAAATATCATATACCTTTAAAAAAATAGCAACACTTTATTTTGGAGGTTTTTGGCCTAATGATCGAGAACTCTGAGCGTTACATTTGTTATTTTAGAAGATGAGTGACTCGACAGAAATTTAGTAAAACTTTAAAATCACATCTAGTACATTCTTTTGTAAACAATCTCTCTAAGTAGTAAGTCACATACATAGACATAAATAAATATAGACTGGAAGTAGGAAGTTATTTTTATTTGGGGGGAGTCAAATATGTTTTATGTACTATATCTATGTGGAAAAAAATGGCGGCAATTGAGCTATAAATTCTAGGACTAATATTTCAGCCAATATATAATTATGATCTTTAGTTTTGAAAAGTACAAAACTGCCATATTCCCAATATTTTGCCTTTGTTTCATAATCATAGACATAGGCAAATATATATAGGTTTGTGATGTGGATCTATGTTTGTTGACATGGCTTCTTTATTAATGTATGGCGGTCGTCTTATCGATTCAAATTGTTAGAATTAGTTTTTAGTCAAAAAGTCAAAGAAAATTAGCAGAACGTGCTCTAATATAGTCGTAGTACGATAGGCCAAGGGATAAATTCTAAAGGTTGAAAAAAAATTGAATATTATACACAGTAACTTTCAGTTTCAGTAAGTCAGAATAATTCAGTATCACTGTGACTGTCACTAATTTAATATTGATAGATCTCTAAATCTAATAAATATTACTAATATTTGTAATAACTAGGTCTAATATTTTCATACTTTTTACTACTAACTATTAAACTAGTCAGTCTAACATCAATGCATGCAGGCTATAGACTAGATCTAGTATAAGTATATATTATAGATCTAGTGACAATCTAGTCCTAGACTATATATATACTAACTATAGACTATAGACTAGACTATACAGATTACAATTATAGTTTATAGTATAGTATAGTAGTATAGTACTAGTAGTAAGTAGTATTTTTTTAATATAGTATTTATATAGACTAGATCTAAATCTAGTATTTAAAACTGTTTATAATTATTTTAATTATGTAAATTTAATAGTAAAAAAAGCATGGCATATATAAAATCTAGAATTCTAGGGGTATATAGGTTAGGGCTGAAAAAAAAACACTATAAATACTTTTAATTTTACACTGCTCATAACTCATACAAACTTATCTTTTCCCAAATGTTTCCCATAATAATTTTTACTTATTCGTCCAGTCTATATAATATATGTCTATGGTCACATAGACTTCAGTCCCGAGTAATCTTTTTCTGATTCCTTCCGTGCATTTCTGAACTAATTCTGTCAAAGGCTGGAGATGCTTTGAGATGATATTCTGTCGGTTACCAAGTAGCACTGCTGAATGGAATAGTGCCGCACTGTTATTGTCGCTTAGTAATAAGAGTTATGGCCAAGGTGAAGGCTGTTTTTATTATATAAAGAGAATGATTACGTTTCGATAAACAACAGTAGATGTCACTAAATAGAACCAAAAATATCGAAATGAGCTAAAAATTAGAGGAGACCTTTCCAATATACAAATTCTCATTTCTTCCTGAACGATGGAGAAGCTCATTTTAGAGAGGATATTCTTCTTCTTGAAACTGTCAGGTAGAGTTGAGTCTTCGGCTCTTGGAACTCTAGGCCAGCAAAAGTGAACAAGAGCTCTCTCTCACCGGCCTGAATGAGAACAGTGTACACTGTTCCGTCTGGCGGGTGGGTCATACTCACGGCAAGAGGCGGCGTACACTAAGACCCCCGCCATTTTCCTTTTCTATACCAGGCTAACCATGCGGAACACGCCATTTATGTTAAGGCCCCTTGAGGAACAGCGCCTGGATTGTGACAAGGTTGTGGGAGCTTTTTTACAACTCCGCGCAGTGCAATGAGGATGCTCTCGCACCCCCTTAGGCACCCCCACGGGAGTCTTGTTTTGCTACCCTTTATTCTAATCGTTTCCTCCTACGATCGTTTCCACCCGGGCGCCACTATGAGGCAGGGTAGCATGCCCAGGATAGAGGATATAAAATACAAGGGAAGGCATAAGCGAAACCCTTTAGTTTCAAGCTTCATGTAAAGTAGTTTAGTAAATTTATTAGTGAAATTAAGTTATATTATGTTGTAGTGTGCGTTCAATCTTTTGTGATGTCCATTAGGAGCACTAGAATGTTTTATTTCGTCAAGAGGATTTATTCCCCTCTATATCGAAATATGTATCACCGGCGCACTTTGGGCATTGGGTTATCTTTCATAGTTTCTAAAAATGGCAAAACGTAATACTAATTCCATTTTTTAAGGTTGTGTACATAATACATCCACTTAGTGCACGGGGGTTTCAAAGAAGCCTTTGACCATGGTAGGGCACTGCTCATAAGATAAATAAAATTTCAAACTAGAAATTAAAAGAACAAATCTAACCTATGTAAATGTACAAATCTAACCTATGTAGGTGAACAAATCTAACCTATGTAGGTGAACAAATCTAACCTATGTAAGTGTACAAATATAACGTATGTAAGTGCACAAGTATAACCTATGTAAGTGCACAAATATAACCTATGTAAGTGCACAAGTATAACCTATGTAAGTGCACAAGTATAAACTATGTAAGTGCACAAGTATAAACTATGTAAGTGCACAAGTATAAACTATGTAAGTGCACAAGTATAAACTATTTAAGTGCATATGAAAGTCCTCAAAATCTAACCTATCTAAGTGCAGAGAACTTAACGTATAAGGTCACATAAAACTAAACCTGAATGAAAGCCTGTCTTAGCACACAATAATTAACAGCACATTTTACTGTGGACTTTGAAGGTATATACTAGCCTTTGATTTTAGCAAACAACTTTATAAAGTTCGTCCTAAATACTATAACATTTTAATTTATCCGTCTGAAGGCCTTGAATTGTTGACCTTTTAGTCAAGTATTTTCTTTATTGAGCACTAAATCAATCCTCACAGATCCTCATTGGAGCAGAGCTCCTTACATTCTATTCCTCAGATATACCATTCACTTAAAATGTATTTAAGTCATTTTATTTTAGTCTAGATTTTGTGTTTTATCTCTTAATTCAAAATCATTTACATAGCAGTATAAGAGACTTTTTAGAAATATGGAATATTTTTTAAAAAGGGTAATTTAGTTGCTCAGAGAGAGAGAGAGGGGGGGGGGAAGAGAGAGCGAGAAATGAATTGTATCATATGAAGCAGTTGAGAACCCTACCCTTCGGTACGCCAACATTCTTGTAGATAGCAGTTAAGGTGACTAAACAATATGGCCCCGGGACCTAGAGTTCCAACTACTATTATTATTGAACTAATTTTCATTCGTGGTACTTCCAAGGTCGAGCTTCGTTAAAAGGAAACAAAATTATTATTATTATTATTATTCAAAGTACTACAATTGTATAATGTCTTTTAAGCAATCTGGAACAACAGCCTCCCTTTTGTGACGGTTTTGTATTTAGTAAATTTCGTCCCTTTGATCATTAAGTTGTACTCCAACCCTTCATCGTTTTTGCTAGGATTTAAAAGAAAAGTTAGGCCCAGATTGTCTCTCTCTCTCTCTCTGTGTAAGGGTGTGTGTGTATATGAGTTTTTCTTTTCCTCTTTGTATGTATATGAGTTTTTCTTTTTCTCTATGTATGTATATGAGTTTCTCTTTTTCTCTATGTATGTATATGAGTGTTTCTATGTCTGTGTGTACGTCTCTGTCTTTCTGTTTCTTACTTTGAAACAAATTTTTTAAACGAACTCTCACTAGGTACTTAAAATATTTTTTTTAATCTCACCTAGGGTATCTTCATACTCTCTCTCTCTCTCTCTTTCTCTCTCTCCTTTTCTCTCTTTATCATATAATAGTCGACCCACGGCGTAGTATACGCCGCTATTTTGCAGGGCCGGTCGTAGGCCAATGCAACCTATGCGACCGCAGTGGGCCCCGCACTTTCATAGGACCAGCGCTAATTCTAGATGTATAAATTATTAAATTAAACCATTTTATAACTTATAACAGATTTCCCGCGGCCTCCTGTCGATTTACCAGGAGCTCCTGATATCAGCTGAAATTGCAAAATTTACGAAAAAGTCCTATAAATATCCGGAAATTATTAAAATCTTTTGAAAACTCATAGAAATCTCCTGAAATATATAGACAAAAATTGTCATTTTGGGGTGTCATTAAATATGGAAAACGCCAATCACACGCGCGAGAAAAAAATGCATTATGCAATTGTGGAATCTAGTGAAAGAAGCTTCTCGCACCTCAAACTAATGAAGAATTACTTGAGGTCAGCAATTCTCGTAGATAGATTGAAACATTTGGGAATTCTTGCTATTGAGTGTGATCTATGTAGGAAACAGAATTCTTATGATATACTATATGACTTTGCTACACGCAAGGCTATGTAATAATTGTGTGCGTAGGAAAGAATTAATAAAATGCAAAGACGAGTATATTTTCTTATACAAACTCTTAATTTTCCCTTATTATCCGTATCCCTACCCAAACTGGACCCCGCGTAATCCGTTTCGCATTGGACCCCACAATGTTTAAGTCCGGCCCTGCTATTTAGTAACGGGTGAATACAGGGTAGATTACTTGTTCTCTTTCCATGACTACTTGGTCACTATGGTTAAGTCCGGCCCCGCTATTTAGTGACGGGTGAATACTACTTGTTCTCCCCCCCCCCCTTCTTTATGTTCGCCTCTGAAATTACGTAAGGTAACTCTAGTCCGTCCGACTTGCAGAAAAAAAAGAGTGATCTTGCTATTCAATATCAGTATGATTATTAAAAAAGTGTTAAAAAGCATCGTATATCACTCGAACACAGCTATTATCTATTGAAGAGCTTTTTCATGAAAGATGACTATCCAAATCACTCACGATTGTTTAAGACAACCTGTACCCATTAAACCACTGTTACATAACATCTGAACGAAGTGGTGGTCTCCTTTCCATTAGGACTAAAACAGAAAGATTTAAAAACTCCTTCATCCCACTTTCTGTCAGAGTGTTACAAGATCATCTGTCATCATCGAGAAGTACATAGAAGTCTAACTCATAAATCGCTGGTTGTGAGTGTGTATGTGTTTCATGTACAGACATACATACGAAATGTACAACTTAGAAACACAGAAACAGCGAGATCATAAATATGTACCTAGTCCTAAGTCCTAATGAAATAGATCCCGCTTAAGAGAATATCGTATCATTGCAAACTTCGGTTAATCGTTAAACATCCCAGACAAAATAAAGACGAAACCATTTTTACTTGATTGTATAAACATGAAACATTTCATAGAAAGCAGCTTTGCAGTTAAGCGGGAGCCACTGTAATAAGAAAGAATTTGAATCTTTCCGTTTTTATTTTTAAAGACTTGATTGAAAAAAAAAACGAGAGAGAGAGAGAAAGGGCGCGACATGCAGACGTAAAGACAAGCAGAAGTGGGCTGGACTACAGACAACGAGGACAATACGACATCTGACAACAAACAACCGGCTCGCGTCAGCTCATTAGGCCTGACTTTGGTGTGTTGATATTGGGAAGACACCTGAGCTACGACATCCGAAATAAAAGCCACACTTTTCAGAAGAGCTGAACTTCATGGTCTGAAAGAATGGACGGCATTCTAGGATCCCATTTGATATTTGTGTGAAGTGAAACGTTCTGTCAATAGTGGTAAGAAATGTTGATCTGTTTATTTCGAAATTATATATATATATATATATATATATATATATATATATATATATATATATATATATATATATATATATATTGTAGATAGATACATTATAGATCTACCTACAATTTCAATTGGGAATCATTGCCTTTAAAATAAAAAAGATTCGTGTAACTAGTACCTGATTTTCATGAAGGATAACTGTAATTATTGTGCGTAATTACTGAAACATACAAAATATAAATAATGTTCTTTAAGTTTATATATAGATCTAGATATGTATGTATAACATAAAGAAACTATTTTAGAATACGAACTAAATATTTACACAAATTATGTCATTTCTACAAACACACACACACATATATAAAACAACACCCAAGCTCCTGGTACACAAAACAACACCCAAGCTCCTGGTATTCACTAGCAGGCAATCAAGAGGAGAGATCGCATCAACTCCCTCCTCAACCCCTTCCCTTGAGTTTCAGTATCAGGTACACGTTTCAACTCCTTACAAATTATCCATAGTTGCATCAGTTTAGTGTTTAAGTTTACACCCAAAGCTAAAAACTATAAATTCAGTTAAAAACGGGATGTTAAATTGGACTCAGATCTGCATCATTATCATATCACTATCTAAATCTAGATCTACAACTTAAGCAAGTCTTTGATGACAGTCACGATAGAAGCGTTCGAGAATACTTTTTTATGGTTGACGTTTATATTTAAAACTCAGCGTCGTTCAGGTGAGTCACTGGTTGCTACGCGGTACCAGGCCAGAAGCAAGACTGCAGTCCCTCCCCTGCATGTGTCGTTGATCTTGTCACATGTCATTCCCTAGGCGTGTTTCTTTTTAATTGTATGTTTCTCATCACTGTAAACAACATGGTGTAATCACTAGGCTCTGTTTATCTCATCACTGTAAACAACATGGTGTAAGCTCAAAGCTCTGTTTATCTCATCACTGAAAATAACATGGTGTAAGCTCAAAGCTCTGTTTATCTCATTACTGTAAACAGCATGGTGTAAACTAAAAGCTCTGGTTATCTCATCTCTGTAAACAGCATGGTGTAAGTTTAAAGCTCTGTTTATCTCATCTCTGTAAACAACATGGTGTAAGCTCAAAGCTATGTTTATCTCATTTCTGTAAACAGCATGGTGTAAGCTCAAAGCTCTGTTTATCTCATCACTGTAAACAGCATAGTGTAAACTCGAAGCTCTGTTTAACTCATCACTGTAAACAGCATGGTGTAATCTCAAAGCTCTGTTTATCTCATTACTGTAAACAGCATGGTGTAAACACTAAGCTCTAATTATCTCATTACTGTAAACAGCATGGTGTAAACTCAAAGCTTTGTTTATCTCATCACTGTAAACAGCATGATGTAAGCTCAAAGCTCTCATTATCTCATTACTGTAAACAGCATGGTGTAAACACTAAGCTCTGTTTATCTCATCACTGTAAACAGCATGGTGTAAGCTCAAAGCTCTGTTTATCTCATCACTGTAAATAACATGGTGTAAGCTCAAAGCTCTGTTTATCTCATCACTGTAAACAGCATGGTGTAAACACTAAGCTCTGTTTATCTCATTACTGTAAACAGCATGGTGTAAACTCAAAGCTTTGTTTATCTCATCACTGTAAACAGCATGGTGTAAGCTCAAAGCTCTCTTTATCTCATTACAGTAAACAGCATGGTGTAAACACTAAGCTCTGTTTATCTCATCACTGTAAACAACATGGTGTAAGCTCAAAGCTCTGTTTATCTCATCACTGTAAATAACATGGTGTAAGCTCAAAGCTCTGTTTATCTCATCAATGTAAACAACATGGTGTAAACTAAAAGCTCTGTTTATCTCATCTCTGTAAACAGCATGGTGTAAGTTTAAAGCTCTGTTTATCTCATCTCTGTAAACAGCATGGTGTAAGCTCAAAGCTATGTTTATCTCATTTCTGTAAACAGCATGGTGTAAGCTCAAAGCTCTGTTTATCTCATCACTGTAAACAGCATAGTGTAAACTCGAAGCTCTGTTTAACTCATCACTGTAAACAGCATGGTGTAATCTCAAAGCTCTGTTTATCTCATTACTGTAAACAGCATGGTGTAAACACTAAGCTCTGTTTATCTCATTACTGTAAACAGCATGGTGTAAACTCAAAGCTTTGTTTATCTCATCACTGTAAACAGCATGATGTAAGCTCAAATCTCTCATTATCTCATTACTGTAAACAGCATGGTGTAAACACTAAGCTCTGTTTATCTTATCACTGTAAACAACTTGGTGTAAGCTCAAAGCTCTGTTTATCTCATCACTGTAAATAACATGGTGTAAGCTCAAAGCTCTGTTTATCTCATCAATGTAAACAACATGGTGTAAACTAAAAGCTCTGTTTATCTCATCTCTGTAAACAGCATGGTGTAAGTTTAAAGCTCTGTTTATCTCATCTCTGTAAACAACATGGTGTAAGCTCAAAGCTATGCTTATCTCATTTCTGTAAACAGCATGGTGTAAGCTCAAAGCTCTGTTTATCTCAACACTGTAAACAACATGGTGTAAGCTCAAAGCTCTGTTTTTCTCATCACTGTAAATAACTGGTGTAAGCTCAAAGCTCTGTTTATCTCATCACTGTAAACAACATGGTGTAAACTAAAAGCTCTGTTTATCTCATTACTGTAAACAGCATGGTGTAAACACTAAGCTCTGTTTATCTCATTACTGTAAACAGCATGGTGTAAACTCAAAGCTTTGTTTATCTCATCACTGTAAACAGCATGGTGTAAGCTCAAAGCTCTCTTTATCTCATTACTGTAAATAACTGGTGTAAGCTCAAAGCTCTGTTTATCTCATCACTGTAAACAACATGGTGTAAACTAAAAGCTCTGTTTATCTCATCTCTGTAAACAGCATGGTGTAAGTTTAAAGCTCTGTTTATCTCATCTCTGTAAACAACATGGTGTAAGCTCAAAGCTCTGTTTATCTCATTACTGTAAACAGCATGGTGTAAACTCAAAGCTTTGTTTATCTCATCACTGTAAACAGCATGGTGTAAACACTAAGCTCTTTTTATCTCATCACTATTAACAACATGGTGTAAGCTCAAAGCTCTGTTTATCTCATCACTGTAAATAACATGGTGTAAGCTCAAAGCTCTGTTTATCTCATCACTGTAAACAACATGGAGTAAGCAATAGGCTCTGTTTATCTCATCTCTGTAAACAACATGGTGTAAGCACTAGGCTCTGTTTATCTCATTACTGTAAACAGCATGGTGTAAGCACATGGCTCTGTTTATCTCATCACTGTCAACAACATGGTGTAAGCACAAGGCTCTGTTTATCTCATCTCTGTAAACAACATGGTGTAAGCTCAAAGCTATGTTTATCTCATTTCTGTAAACAGCATGGTGTAAGCTCAAAGCTCTGTTTATCTCAACTCTGTAAACAGCATGGTGTAAACTCAAAGCTCTGTTTAACTCATCACTGTAAACAGCATGGTGTAAGCTCAAAGCTCTGTTTATCTCATTACTGTAAACAGCATGGTGTAAACACTAAGCTCTGTTTATCTCATTACTGTAAACAGCATGGTGTAAACTCAAAGCTTTGTTTATCTCATCACTGTAAACAGCATGGTGTAAACACTAAGCTCTTTTTATCTCATCACTATTAACAACATGGTGTAAGCTCAAAGCTCTGTTTATCTCATCACTGTAAATAACATGGTGTAAGCTCAAAGCTCTGTTTATCTCATCACTGTAAACAACATGGAGTAAGCAATAGGCTCTGTTTATCTCATCTCTGTAAACAACATGGTGTAAGCACTAGGCTCTGTTTATCTCATTACTGTAAACAGCATGGTGTAAGCACATGGCTCTGTTTATCTCATCACTGTCAACAACATGGTGTAAGCACAAGGCTCTGTTTATCTCATCATTGTAAACAACATGGTGTAAGGAAAATGCTCTATTAAACCATAATAGAATACGTACGTATAACATGGCGTCGCAACTTCTTAGGGAACGGTCGGATATTACGAAACAACTAAGGGTGTGGGGGGAGGGGGGAATTGGGTATAACTTTGTTACGATTTGTTACAAATGGAGGAGTGTAGGGTCTGAAGATTTGTTACATAACAAAACTAACAAAATAAAAAAAATATTGCACTGAAATAGCAGGCGTAATGGCCCCTTGACTTTCGTCGAATGAAAGTAGCTACCTTCAAAAATGTTCTGAACAATTTATCCATTCCATCATGCTGTTAAGTAGGGTAGGGAGAACTCATTGTTTCAAAATAAGGCCAACGGTGAAGTTTACAAGCCTCTACCAAAGTCTCTATTACAAAGCAAAGATGTCCAAACCTGCAGGTTACGATCAATTGAGCCAAAGTTTGAAAGGAAAGATGGAATCACGAGGATGTAAAGAATGCAGCACATAAGCTGCTTCATGGACTTTGTTGAAATCACTACACCTACAAGGAGGAGACCAAAGCGACTGATTACAAAGCCACGAAATGAAGAGTTCTCGTTCCTCGTTTCTTCTATGAAGTATAAATCTATAAATCTATAAATCTATAAATCTATAAATCATATTTATGAATGAATCTGACATCATGTATAGACCAATTATTCTCATTTGTCATTTAATTAATCCTAAACCGAAGAATCCTGGTATATATGATGTCGCTCTTTGGTATTGCTAACAGAGAAACGTAAACGAGTATTACAATAAAAAGATACAAGTATCACCTGCCCTGCCCTACTCCACAATTAAACACAAAGGAATGCTTTAAAACTCAATTCTTCCTCATCGATGATCCTGGTTTTAGGACTAATTATAACTCTAGAGCACTGGACTATGATGTCAGCATTGTGGCTCTTCGTGTGTTCAAGTGTTAATGATTCATTCCATTAGTCTCTTCATTATTTTGTCTTTAAATCCATCAGCAATGCTTTTATTGTTTTTTTTTTATTTTGTTTAGGAATGACAATCATTAACAAATAAATCTGGCCAGGTTCTGACGATGCACTAAGCGTGGTTCTGTTACAATAAAAAATGTGTATCATTTCAATTTTGCAAGCCCAAATCTCTCCAGGAACCTCCTATCATTATAAATAGGATGTTTACAATCGATCACGGGGTGATTAGGAGGGAGAACTGTTGTAAAACTATCTACAATGCATTAAATATGTTTATCTTGCTGTTAAATAAACCAGACAAAGATACCTCTTCATTACGAGACACAACTATATCAGTGTCATCTAAATGCCATTTTAGGCACAACACGGATCAAACAATTTAAAGCAATGTTACCAACTGTCAGCGATCGAGAGAGACAAGATCTATGTAAACTTTTGGTTTGGTTGGGGGCATTATATACCAACTATGTAACTGAAGCTTGTTGATGAGCACAACATTATTATAGATTAAATACTAGGACATTTGGTTTGTTAGCAGATATACATCCCTTGCCCTAATGAACGCGGTCAGACAAACACTGTAATGGAACGCCCCCACCTCTCCCCTCTCGGCTTATCCAATAGAAAGAAAAAAAAGCGGGGTGTTGGGGGGGGGGAGGGCAATGTCAAAACGTGTAGAAAAGATCGATTCCATAGGCAAATTTAGGAAAGTTGCAGAAATGGCGAAATAACCTTTACTGGATGAAACCGCCCTGAATCTAACTCCTCGATCGTAAGCTTATACTATTTCAAGGATACACAAGATCATGTCGTGTTACTAAGGTTTAGGGAGCGTGGTGAACGAGTGGGGAAGCGCTTGGCTTCCGAACGGAGGGTCTTGACTTCGAGTCCTGGTGAAGACTTTGGGATTTTTGAATTTCGGGATAGTCTCTGCTACATCTGGCCTATAGATCGCAAGGTCTGAAAGCGATACTTTAGTACTAAGTTAAGCAAAATAATGACTCAAAAGGGAAATAGGCCTATCAGTGGCGTCACTAGGGTCGATGTCACCTGGTGCGGAGCATTACCTTTATTAAAATCACTAAATTTAGAAAGCTTTCATAATGGAAGACTTAAAAATAATTAAAGTAGCAATTATACTTACTACACTGAACCATAATCTTGAAATATAAAGACAAAATCTAATAAAGTACTAATATTATATATATATATATATATATATATATATATATATATATATGCTACATTAAAATATTTAAGCATATTTATATAATTAAATCACGTAACCAATTTGTATAAAATGTATTAAGAACAGTTTCATTCAGCTTAATGACCTAGTTCTCATGTTAGGTTACTTTTAAAACATAATCTAACTAACAAACGTTAATATAGCCATATTTTGTACAAAGTTTATATCAAGTCACTCTGTCTGTCTTTCTGTCTGTTAAAAAGTTTGTACACTTTATTTCTCCCACACCCATCTCAGATCAAGCTGAAATTTTGCACAATTATTTTTTTTACTTGACTACACAAGAATCAATTAAAAAAAACTCAACCAATTAGTTAATTAACTATTAATTATTTCGTTTGATATCTTGAACAAGGCGAAGAAATTGAGCATGGCTGACTTGGTGGTATAAGTTGAAATAGTCCGCTTTATACCTTTATATAGAAAAAATAATGGATAACTATGAATCTTGTATTTTCAAAAGCACTTCCCTGGTAGTGGTACGATGGTTAATGTGTTTCTTGAGGAGGCTTTAGCTCTCGATTTAAAATTCAGGTCGTTCACCTTTTTTTTTATATAAATGCATTTAAAAAGCGATCATAGTAACATTCACAAACGAACCCCATCTTTCTCTCTCCCCCCCCCCCCCCCCCCCCACCCCTTTCCAACTGGTCCAGACAAGTGATAGGATCATAGCGTATTGAGAAATCAAAAGCATAAAATTCTGTCTGTGGCATTTTACTTCTCGAGAGACGATCTTTTTGCTTTGCCATTGCTGGAGGAAATTTGCGATAGCTGGGCTGCCCACTCGTCAACACTCGTCTCTCTTCCATACTGACCGGGTCCAAAGGGATGGGAAGCCATCGCAATTTGGGGTCAGTCGGCTGCAGGAGTTTGCCAGAGAGCAGTAGTCTTACTACTTTCCCCCCGGGGCTCCAAGACCGGATTTTCTGTTAGGGTTTACTCCCTTAGCCTTAGACCTTGCAGGGACACACACAAGGCAGTGCGGCTATTGGTCTAAAGCTAGGGGTTTGGTTTGTAGGCAGCAGGGCGTGTCCGCACGCCTACGGGCCATGCCTGACTCACATCTTGGGGCCAAGCCTCCTCCGAGATTCTTGCAGATTAGCATGAGATTTATTATCGTTAGTGGGTTGTTTTTTTTTTAGATCTATTACAAATTTAATAACATGACTGAACCAAACTAATTGATACAACTAAGGTTAATAAAAGTTTTTTTTTTAATAAATATTTTTTAAATGTTCTACTTGCTTTGTGTCTAATTTGAATCTAGTCCTTATCACCGGTTTAAGGGATTGTCAATCTGGTCAGGACTTTCCATTATTTCGCCATGTTTAATTCACCATTTTCTCTTAAAGAAACACTTTGTAACGATTTCTGCCATTATTCATATAACTTGTATGTATCATATATGCAGTTGAAACAGACGAAGCAGGATGTTTAGGCGTGGGGCATTCCTGCGCAAAATGTTTTTTAGTTGGTTAAATAACTATCCTTATTTCACTAACATTTTAATGCTAGTATATGGGATTTATCATTGTCCAAAAAAAAAACAATGATTTTTTTAATGCTCACGAAAAAGGCTTATTTAATTAATGGTAGGCTACATCCTTATAAAAAAAGGGAAAACTGATGGATGTCATTCTGTGCGTTCTGCACACGTAGCCTATATTTTATAGAGGTGTGTGTGTGTGTTGTGGTTGGGGGGGGGGGGGGAAGGGAAGCATATCAACATCATGGTCTCGACAGAAATCTGCTTTGTCTTAGTCCGTATGTTTTACATGTTTCGGTTGTTCCTTCAGAATAGAAAATTATTATATTATTTTATATTATATTATCACATTATAGCTCAAACCTTCCACCGTCCCACATGACGGAAGGGGATGGCGGGCCGGATTCGAACCCGGGACCACCGAGACGACAGTCTTAATCACAAACCACGTGACCAGGCAGCGATCCATATTTCACAATTCAAAATATCGCAATAGTAAAAAAAAATATTAGAACGGTTTCACGGGGGGGGGGGGGGGGGGGAGAATGTCTACTATAAATGCTATAGTATAGTTAGTGGAAAAAATGTTTATTTAAATTTTTATTGTAGTACGTTTTGTGTCTCATAAATTAGCAAAGAGATTTTTCGCGCTAAAAATGGCCCCGCGTCAAAATGGCCTGCGCAGAAACATCGCGTATCCGAATCAATAATGGGTGTATTTTTTTTCCAATGTTCCTTAAACCCTAAATAGTTGCTTAGATGTACATCTTTGTATTTTTTGTGTCTCTGTGTAGAAAGGGCCGGTCACTAAAACAATGAGCATCCTGACAGTATAAACTTGCCTCAGTCTAAGGCGGCACTGCGGCAGTCATTATTATTATAGCTTTTATATAGCGCTACTTTCATGCTTATAGCATGCTCAGAGCGCTTTGGTCCAATCTCATTTATGGACCGGTGGGGGGAGGGGGTATCTAGAAGTTGGTTTTCCGTGCTGCCTTTAGGCGCTCAGTAAACGCAACTCTGCCCGAGTCGGGTGTCGAACCTCGAGCCCCCTTCTAGGTAGCGGAGACAAGCCAAGTCATTCAATGAACTCATCTGTGCGTTCGGTCCATTCATTTTGTGGTTTTCTATGGAATGTTATTCTTGTTAATTGAAAAACAGTAAATGTAATCATAATACATTTCCAATTAAGATCAATAAAGCAGTCTACAAAATATCAAATGTACATGACCTGAGTTCAAACCTATGAAGATTTTTTTTCTTCAAGATTGTAGAAACAATGATATCTAATTGTCACATGACAACAGTTGGTGAAAGTCATTGTATTGACCACGCAACACTCTGGTATACAATTTGTCCTGCTATACTTTATGCCACCAGGGCACCATGGATGGGGAAGAGAAGTTATTTGGTTTCATTACCAAACACTATAGCTCTAATTCATGTTACCATAAGGATTCCTGGCATTAGTTTCAGCCAGCTCTCAATCCCCTTCGAAGTTCACAGCCTCACGCCTGGTTTGATCTCTTGGTCCAGTCTTAGATTGGGCTCCCTCTGATTGTATACTTGGGGCTTAATGGGTTACTGTGTGATGACCAGGGCGACTCATCCAGTCTGACCACTGACCTACTTTGTGAGTAGGGTAAAGCAAGTGACCATCCTAATTAAATTAACTTAAAAGTCGGTTTGCGTTGGGCTTTTTAGTCGTACCTATCTATCTATCTATCTATCTATCTATCTATCTATCTATCTATCTATCTATCTATCTATCTGTCTGTCTGTCTGTCTGTCTATCTTTCTTTCTCTCTCGCTTTCTTTCTCTCTCTCTCTCTCTCGCTCTCTTTTTTATGTTCTGTGAAATACTATATTAATCTACATGAAAACTTTACTCTAATGTCTGCATACAAAACTTCTATATGATGACACATCGTTGACATCAAACACATGTACCAAATGTGTCTGCTTACACCATACCATGTGAGTTACTAAGAGCTTATGTAGTATGTGTTGAATGTAATATCTCCGTCATAGGTACAAAATATCAACCCTATTGCTTTTCTTATCATCACAAGTATATCATGTTTCTCCTATTACCACACTTTTACTTTGTCTATTCCTGTCTCTATCCTTGTTCCTTTGTTCTTTAATCACAGGCTTGTATTACTGAAGTTTATCGAATATAAAGAAAGGGAAGGGAAAAAATACAATGTAGTAGAAACAAGTTCTTTTAAATCATGGTGTTTTCTTTTTATGGTGCAGAAATACGGACATTAATAATCAATATCCTCTCATTCATAGATTACATTCATATATATATAGCCTACTAGCCGGATATGGCCTGAGGCCCACAGGTCCTAGCGCCATGTTCCCTTACATAGCTAATATTAAATACTGTGAAAATGGGTTTACCAGATAACTGATTTATTAAAAGGTTTCACTCTTCAATAGAGATACATTTAGGTACTTTTTTATATAAAGCTTATATTAACTCACACTGTCTGTCTGGTAAAAATTTTGAACATATTTTTCTCCCATTTCCCATTATCGGATCAATTTAAAACTTTGCACAATTATTTATTGAGCCTGACAAGGCATGAAACAATTTTAAAAAATTAACCAATTTGTTAATTGATTATTGGTGATTAATTATACTATTTGATATCGAAAAAGGGGAATAAATGCTACATTCATACATACATACATATAGAAATACATACATACATACATACTCCTTGCAATGTGCTTTATATATTAAAATATATATGTGTAAATTATAAACTTGCCAACTCCCTTGGACCAGTGAAGGTGTAGTATAAGTTAACATTGTCAGTAATCTCTATCAGTTATATCCAACCTGGACCAACTTACATATTCTTCATATCCGGCTCGTTACTCGTTGCTAATCAACCCATTGAAGCTTTTGTCAATGTTGCAGTGTTGCATGATGAAACCACAGAGGACTCGGCCAGTTTTGGCGACATTCGACACGTGACACGCATGTCAAAAATTAATGATCTCAAGCCACAAACGGTTGTGCATCACTGATGAAATCAAAACAATCAAAAGATGGTATTGAAAACATTTATCCATGATTAATTTAAAACAAGCAAAATATATAAATAGTTAAAAAAAACAAAAAAACAACGGAGCTTATCTAATGGGAAGAACTCCACATTTACAGCTACACATCTCTCAATAAAGTAGAATTTATTTTTCCTCTTTCAAAATAATTAATTAAAAATAATTGATTGACTAATTGATTTGTTTTATTTTTTATTGATACGTGTATGTTATATGTCATTTAATGTAATGAATAATTATAAAAATTTCAACTTGATCCGAGAATTGGCGTGGGAGAAACGGCGTGATAAATTATCATTATCAAAGGGGACAAAACATCGTAATGCTGAACCATAATTTCCCTTTTTGGTAACAAAGAAAATAACGAATTACCATTTATTGATTGACCAATTGATTAGTTGTTTTATTTATTGATTCATGTTTTGTTAGGTAAAAAAAAGAACTGGGTAAAGTTTCAACTTGATTTGAGAATGTGTTTACATATATTTACGTGTTCAAAATTTGTAGTGGACAGACATAGTGAGTTGCTTTGCAAAAACTAAGTGGTGACCGTTGAAAGCCGGCACTAAATGTGCACTACTCGTGCATGTTGTTTTTTTAAAAAGCTTTTAAGAAAACAAACTAAAGGTGATGTTGAAAAAACTATCTAGTATCTAAAACTAATTAAAAATAGCCAAAGGTTGAAATTCTGTACTCTTGAAGAGTAATGGATACAAAATACTTGAAATGTCAAAGTGTCACTGTGTTGTGTTTGTGTATGAAATGAGAGTGTTTATGTGCTTGTGTGTGAAATGAGTGTTTATGTGTGAAATGAGAGTGTTTATGTGTTTGTGTGTGAAACGAGAGTGTTTATGTGTTTGTGTGTGAAATGAGAGTGTTTATTTGTTTGTGTGTGAAATGAGTGTTTATATGTTTATGTGTTGTGTGTGAAATGAGTGCTTATGTGTGAAATGAGTGTTTTTGTAGTATGTGTTGTGTGTGAAATGAGTGTTGATGTGTTGTGTGTAAAATGAGTGTTTATGTGTTGTGTGTGAAATGAGTGTTTATGTGTTGTGTGTGAAATAAGTGTTTATGTGTTGTGTGTGAAATGAGTGTTTATGTGTTGTGTGTGAAATGAGTGCTTATGTGTTTATGTGTTGTGTGTGAAATGAGTGTTTATGTGTGAAATGAATGTTTTTGTAGTATGTGTTGTGTGTGAAATGAGTGTTTATGTGTTGTGTGTGAAATGAGTGTTTATGTGTTGTGTGTGAAATGAGTGTTTATGTGTTGTGTGTGAAATGAGTGTTTATGTGTTGTGCGTGAAATGAGTGTTTATGTGTTGTGCGTGAAATGAGGGTTTATGTGTTGTGCGTGAAATGAGTGTTTATGTGTTGTGTGTGAAATGAGTGTTTATGTGTTGTGTGTGAAATGAGTGTTTATGTGTTGTGTGTTGTGAGGGAAATAAGTATTTATGTGTTTGTGTTGTCTTTGAACTAAACTAATGAAGAGTAAGGGTGTCCTCTCTTGTTCCTCATGACTCTTTGTGCCTGTAGAGAGAGCGGGGGGGGGGGGGAATGAGACCGTGCTGACGAATGTACTTTGACGGCAGCGACCAGGTGAAGTCGTCTGAACAGACGGAATTTATTGCGACCTGAAGCTTAATGCGTTCTTGTGATATAGAGAAAGAGTGAAAGAGAGTGGAAAAAAGAGAGAGAGAGAGAGGGAAGAGGAAAGAGAGAGGGAGAGAGTGTGTTAACGCAACATTTTGATGAGTTCCCGCAGTGTGACAGTTGATTTGTGCAGTGATGTTTGACACAGACTTCAATGAAGAATTTACAAGTGACATCTCTTTTTTTGTCTTTTTTTGTCTCGCTTTCTTAGCGCCCCGAAATGGGAATAGACGCTATTAGTTTTGTGTAGTCTGTCTTTCCCTCCGCCCTCCCCGTTTAGATCTCGTAAACTAAAAAAGATATTGAAAATCCGACATCATGATATTTTAGACCTTACAAAGTTCTGATTCAACTGCTACTTTTTTTTCTTTTCTGAAAGCGAAAAAAGTAATTTTTAAAATCAACTATGCAAGCAGTTTTTTCAAAAAAAATACACCATTTTCACAACTACTCAATACTAATAGTAACAAATACGGGAGGCTATTTAGTAAGGGAGATTACAATTTGCCATATTTTTGTATTGCTAAGTTAAGCAAGTTTTGTCATACCAACTACTATAATTACAAAAAAAAGGTTTACTTTTATTTTTCAAGAGAAAGAAATCTTTGTAGTATGCATATAAGTGGAACATAATTTAAAACAACAATTAATAAGTAGTTTTTCATATTATCGCGTGAACTGCAGGTCTATACCATTGCCATAGAAAACTTTACTAAAGGAATTTTTTATTCTGAAATGTTTATTTATTTATTTTTTTATTTTTTTTTACCCTCTTAAGACTTTGAATAAGAGATTGACCCTTTACAAAACAATTAGATCAATTAGATAATCATTATAAGACATCAGTTAGGCCAGGTTTACTTTTAACTTCACCTTCACTTTCACCTATCCGTTGGGGCACCACATAAGATCTGTCAACCTTCTTTCTCCATTCTTCTCTGTCATTTGCCTTTGATAGAATTTCACTCTGATATTCTTTCTGAAACCTGCCTTTTTACCTGCCTAGGCGGACCACTTCGGGGGCCGATTTTGAGTTTGTGTTTCACACAAACTGTCTTTGTAACCTTGTTCTCTTTATTTTTCTCTCTTTCATTTTTTTTTTTTTTTTTTTTTTTTTCTTTGCTTTTTTTTCCTCACACTTCTATTTGTTTCTCTCTTCTTTCTCGTCTCTTAAATCAGCTCTCCTAAAGTAAAATCCTAGCAATGTTCTTTAAGCAGATCTTACGAAATGTCCAAAAGTCATAGAGGCAAGAATTGTAAGAGACGTCATGACACTGCTCTATATAAATCATTGTTGTTTAATATCCCTCTCTTTAATTTAAATTATTTCATTCTTTACCGTTTGAATTACATGACTTTTATAAATGCACAGTCCAAGGAGTCCTGCGCGATAGGTCTACCTTCTATTAACAGTGTTCTAGACTTTGATCTAGATCTGAATGTTACAAAAGTCTCAGGCCTTTCATCCTGCAGGACAAATGGGGGGGGGCTTTGAACTCGGGATATTCCAGTTATTTCCAATGCGTTGCACACACACTGCCAAGTGGCTAATAGTAAGCCTATAAGTTGGGAAGCGTGGTCGAGAGGCCAAGTGCACTTGAACTTAGCTTGGCTTGGCTACCTAGAAGGGGGCTCGAGGTTCGACACCCGACTCGGGCAGAGTTGTGTTTACTGAGCGCCTAAAGCAGCACGGAATAGATACCCCCTCCCCCCCCCCCACTGGTCCACAATGAGATTGAGACCAAAAGCGCTCTGAGCATGCTATAAGCATGAAAGTAGCGCTATATAAAAGCTATAATAATTATAAAAAAAAAATAAGTTAGCTTTAACAAAGAAAACCACTAACAAATTTTAAAATGTCAATACGATTTATTATCTTTCTAGTATCTCGTTCTTCACATAAAATTTAATCCTATTCCATTGGAGCAGTGATGTATTGATTATATACTCCCCGGTACAAATCACTTACTACAACAGAATATGTAGTCGGCTAAAAACTACTTTGCAATATAACAAAACATAATGCATTATCATAATTATTTTATAGTCCTACATATTGGTAAATAAAAACATATTATTTAGTATATATATATAAAGAGAGAGAGAGAAATATTCCATGTGTTTAGATAGATAGATAGATGAGATAAAAATGTAGGTACATTGATCATCATTTAGTCCTATATATTCGTCACATAGCCCTCTCTAGTTCTAAATCACAACGTAGACCTTGAGTTTATAGTACAGACCTATACATTGTTAGATCGAAATGAATAGTTTATCATGTAGTCCTATATACTCAGTCTTATATATTGTTTATTTATCCTGTATCCCTATACAGTGTTAGATCACTGCTCTCTAGCCTCTAGAGCCAGTGGAAGTGAGTCCGTGCAACATGATCTGTGTTGAAACAACGGGGGTGAGAGATGTCTTTGTTTTATGCTGTCACTATAGCAACAGGTTGGGAGCGCGTTCTAACATATTTAGATGAATCATTACCGCGACCTATAGATCTAGATTTCATGTGTTATAACCTTAATGGAAATCGTACGCGTTTTGATTTCGAACTAATGGCGGCTTAACATAACATTTTTATATTATTATTGTTCGGTTATGTCGTTGTTGTGGTGGTTTTGCTGTTATACGACACCAAATAGAGCAGTGAGATTCATAACAAACGAATATTCACATTTGACTAGAGTAACACCATTAGTAAAATCACTAAATTTAGAAAGCCTTCAGGACAGAAGACTCAAAAGTAAAGTAGCAATTATACATACAACACTGAACCATAATCTTCAAATACAAAAACAAAGTCTAATAAAATACTCTGAAAGACACACAAATAAAGGCACATTCCTCGTTCAATATGCTAGAACAAATGTGTACAAATGATCCTTCTTCCCTAGTGCTATTAGAGCATGGAATGGGTTGCCTGAGCCAGCCAGGAAAACCATTGACTTGGCAAAATTTAAGTCATTGGTTAACATGCATGACTAGATGCATGACGCGTAGGGCGTAATCATCTTCTTTTATGAAGTAACGTCTGTATTTTATAAGATAAGATAAGATTATATCAAATGTGTTCACTGTGAAAAGGTTGCATTAGAAACACTTACTAATCCAAAATTCACTATTTCATAAAGCTGAATAAGTATTAGGTAATAAGTATTATGCAATGTTTTGTTGTAGGGATAATTAAACAGGATAAGATATGAGATAAGATATAAGATAAGATATAAGATAAGATATAAGATAAGATATAAGATAAGATATAAGATAAGATATAAGATAAGATATAAGATAAGATATAAGATAAGATATAAGATAAGATATAAGATAAGATATAAGATAAGATATAAGATAAGATATAAGATAAGATATAAGATAAGATATAAGATAAGATATAAGATAAGATATAAGATAAGATATAAGATAAGATATAAGATAAGATATAAGATAAGATATAAGATAAGATATAAGATAAGATATAAGATAAGATATAAGATAAGATATAAGATAAGATATAAGATAAGATATAAGATAAGATATAAGATAAGATATAAGATAAGATATAAGATAAGATATAAGATAAGATATAAGATAAGATATAAGATAAGATATAAGATAAGATATAAGATAAGATATAAGATAAGATATAAGATAAGATATAAGATAAGATATAAGATAAGATATAAGATAAGATATAAGATAAGATATAAGATAAGATATAAGATAAGATATAAGATAAGATATAAGATAAGATATAAGATAAGATATAAGATAAGATATAAGATAAGATATAAGATAAGATATAAGATAAGATATAAGATAAGATATAAGATAAGATATAAGATAAGATATAAGATAAGATATAAGATAAGATATAAGATAAGATATAAGATAAGATATAAGATAAGATATAAGATAAGATATAAGATAAGATATAAGATAAGATATAAGATAAGATATAAGATAAGATATAAGATAAGATATAAGATAAGATATAAGATAAGATATAAGATAAGATATAAGATAAGATATAAGATAAGATATAAGATAAGATATAAGATCCCAAATTGTGTGTGGGCGACATCGTTCCGACCATACCTATTGCCCAGGCATACATTTCATTTCTATGTGATGATCCATAGTCGCTTTACGATTGAAAGAGGCCATACACATTGCAGACTCTGCCATCTCAGAAATATCTTATTTTTAAGCAGAGTCTTGAATTTAGAAAGTAATTTTAAAATCTTGATTCTCGTTACTGCGTAGTTTTTTTTTTTGTTTTTGTTTTTTTTTTTCTTTAGCTTCCTTGGGCTTTGTTAGCTATTTTTAGCTCTTCTGCTTTCAGTGTGTTGTGCAAAAAAATTTTGACCAATCAACTTTTTTTTTTGTCAAAGGCGACCTTGACATTTCATATCACGTGACCCTTGTTTATTCCTAGAACAAAAGCTAAATTTTACTTGTGTATGTGGGTATAAGTCACAGCTAACAACACGTAACCACTTCCAAGAAGTCTACTTGTAGACATAGCTATGGATGGGGTTATATTTTACAAACTTATGTAGAATGTATAACCAAGTTTCATCAGTTGCTTGATTAACTGAGGAGGATCGAATTTGAAACCCTGAGTATAAATTATATATTTTTAATTTGAAATTAGCTTGAAATGAGTTGCGTTTGCTGAGCGCTTAGCCCAGCACGGAAACCTTTATCCCGATACCACACTTCTCCCAGATACCACACTTCTTCCCAGATATCACACCTCTCCCAGATACCACACCTCTCCCAGATACCCCTATTCCATTTGAATGTCAACACATGCCAGAAAATTTCCTCAGTGGACAGTTAAGTAAACTACGTCAAATTTAGTTTCTCTTGAAGGAAGTTCGGTTAACGCAGTTACAGAGAATGAAAATGAGTTTGTTAAAAACCGCTATCATTGTTGACATCGTCATACCACTGACTCATAAGTTAAGAACAACTGAAATGGAAAAACAAGAAAATTTGTGAACCTTGGCTTGGAGATTAATGGTTATGGAAGTTATCCAAAGTAACAATAAACCCCACTGTTGTATATCAACCGAGGGGATAATAACAACTGACCTCCCAGATACCTTCAAGGCCCTTAACATTCCTATGAACATTCAGAGGATGGTACTGCCACATCACAAGAAAATTTTTCAGTGGAAACGGATAAAAGGACTACAATGAATTTTGTATCTCTTTAACGAAACTCGACCCCGGCAGCGCCAGAGAATGAATAATCGTTCGTTTCTAGCATAATAATAATATGAATAATAATATCTCAAGTAATAAGATCAGAACCAAGGCAGGTAGCTCGTTTATGTAGCTTCTTCGATATTTATAATCTGTGGAATCCCAAGAATTATAACTCCGACGTGTCTCAATCTACAGTTATCTTTTCTTGTTTTTTAACCACTTTATAACAGGTTTGAATTATTTGTTTATTCCTATCCAAAAAAAAAAAGGTTCTTTCCAAGAAATGTCAAGCTCCGTCTGTCATCGCCATGACAGATATTGATGATACACGACGTGGGGAAGGGGGAGGGAGGTAGGCTACTCCCTGGGTGTCCAATATCTCCCCCATTTAGCGCCTCCTGGCCAGTTTCATTGTTGGCCTGTCTTTCGTCTTCCTGTAAATTGGTCGCTGCTTCTTGAATCGAGCCCAACAGGTTTAATATGTCTTGTCTCAGCACTTCCGGTCCCCTGAAGCCTCAGATTGTCTGCTTGACCTCCATTGATAAATAAAAAAAAAAAGGAAACGGATCTTTCCTCGGCTCAGCAGTGATGGCATAATTCGGCATCGATTCTATCGATTTCAGAAGCAAAAATTTTAAAAGCCAGTACTATTGGTTTAAAATATAATGATTATATAAGATGTTATCTCAGTTCTATTTTTTTCATTTAAATATTCTAATTGTATTGGTTAAAATTTTCGAAATAACTAATAATAAATTTTCAGATCGTTACTTCTTAATTGAAATCAATAACCAACTCGCATTGTAGAAATCGATTACAATAGTTTGGGCCTATATTTCAATAATATTAATCCAAGACTTATTATGAATAAAAAGGAAAGCGCTCTTATATCGGGGGCCGTCGGATTTATACACAAGATGGTTCCTACATGTAACTTAATTAGACTATGCGATACTAACGGATAAATTAAGGAATACTTTATACTAAATGGAGCGCCATGTCCGACAATAAATTTATCTGATTATATGGAGCTGCTTCTGGCTGGAGAGCCCCGAAAACGGAAAATTTATTCCTATTAAATTTTCATCCCTACTATAAAGCATACATTGTTAGGAGCTTACACGGTGGAGAACGTCCTGCATATTCAGTTTCTCTAAGAGCACATATAAACTATTTCAGTTGCTTTACAAGCTCTGTTTTATTCCATTGGATCAATATTCCATCCCTATAATTAGCAGTTTCATTGTCAAACATCCACACTACTTATGTCAAATCTAATGTCACGCAATAATAAGGGTCAGGTTAAAGGTTGTTTTGATTGTATAAACTATAAGCACTATGTTAACATTTCGAGAAAGAACAATAACTTGACAACAGAACTAAAAATAACCAATAGAGTTGAAAAAAAAAAGTGTTTACCTCTCCAATAGAATATTCATGTTCTTGCATGCACGTTTGAAAAGCTGATTATAGAGAGTGTGTGACTATGGGACAATAATAAGCTGTAAAGGTCTGCAAGTTTAAAGCTTCATGTTAAGTCTACTCTTGAGAATTTATTATTGAAAAATTATTCCGAGGATTGAGGATGAGTGCACTGTTTCACTTGATTACATCACAAACCCAGTTGCGACCCGCATATTTTCCGCATCTGATGATGACAAAGCCGTTGTCTGCCGGCGGTCTGTTGAAGTTTTCTTTCCGTCTTCTGCACCTGCCTTCAGTAAGAGTTTTCCTTTCAATCTCAAATGTGTATCCCAGGGACTTAATGAAATCTCTCCAATTGTCTCTTTCAGAGGCCATCTGCTGCCAGCTACGTTCCTCTTTGTCAGTGAGAGCGAAATGGCGCCTGAGTTGATCTTTATAGGGCTTACCTGGGGGGGGGGGGGGGGGGGAGGCCCTCTGTTACGCCGTTGGGGCACCACGCATGATCTGTCGACCGTGTTTCTCCATTCATCTCTGTCTTTTGCCTTAGACAGAACCTCTTTCAATGGCAGGCTCGTCCATTCTTTTATGTTGTCTTCCCGTCGCTTTCTCTGTCTGCCTCTTCTTTTTCCTGGTACTGTTCCCCGAGTGCCTTTGCGAGCCCCCGGAAATTAGTTAATATGGCCAAACCTTCTAGATCTTCTATAAAGTTTTTATTTCCAACAACTTATTTAAAGATTCGACGTATATATGTGTGTGTGTGTGTGTGTGTGGAGGGGTGTCATGCTGTACATCGTTCCATCTCATCACGAATATCTTCAGACGATGAAAAAAAAAGGGAGATTAGAAATCACAGTTACCTCCCCTTTTCTTATTTTAAACTCTCCAATTTCTTTTTTTATTGCTCGATTTTTTTTTCTTTCAATGTCAAGGTCAGTTCCGATGCCATAGTTATCCGTGCCTCGCGCTAGCACCTAGACATCGCTACAATTATCTAAATCTTACACTTCAGGGTGCATGCCAATTAGATCCCTTTTGGTGGACCAGTGCTCAGCGACCTAGATATTTGTACAGAGACTTTAGTTTTCGGTTGAGGAAATGTCAAATGTTTCCCTTTTTTATGACAATGAAATGCTCAATCTGGTAGCACTTTTCTCATGACTAACCATTCCTCATGTCTATATCATTAAGTTGTTATATCGTAACATTCTGAATTATTTGTATTATGGGAAAAACGAACTGCCAGGGTCGAGCTTCGTTAGAGAGAAACAAAATTCATTAAAGTCCCTTTAACAGTGTTCACTGGGAAATTTTCTGGTAATGTTTCAGGTCTGCAGCAGTACCGCCCTCTGGCAGGCAACTAGAATCTTCTTATGATGTTAAGGGCCTTGAAAGTGACTGTGAGGTTTATAAGATGGTATTTATTCCCTCAGTTGATATAACAACAGGGTATATTGTTAGTTTAGACAACTTCCATAACCGCTCAATCTCCAATATGTTCCCATAATTTCTTTGTTTTTTTTTTTCATTTTTTTTTAAATTACTATTATTATTATTATTATTATTATTTAAAAAGAGCGAGTATTCATTCTCTGGCTGAGGCCAGGGTCGAGTTTCGTTAAAGGAAAACAAAATTCATCTTAGTCCCTTTATCAGGTTATTATTGTAGAGATGAACTAATTTTCATTCTCTGGCACCGCCAGAGTCGAGCTTTGTTTTAATGGGAAACTAAATTCATTATAATCCCATTAATATCTCCAGTAAAGAATCTTCGGTGATGTGGCAGTTGTCATTATCCCATCGGTTAATATAACTAAAGGATATGTTGTTATTTTTTTATAACTTCAATAATCGGTTAATATAACAAAAGGATATGTTGTTATTTTTTTATAACTTCAATAATCGGTTAATATAACAAAAGGATATGTTGTTATTTTTTATAACTTCAATAGTCACTTAATCTCCAAACTTAGGTTCTCATTTTTTCTTCTTTTTCTATTATTATAGAGATTCATTTCTCGTCATTGGTCGATCCACATTCGATAGATTTTTTAAGCCGTGCTGGCCAACCTTTTTTCAGCTTGGGGGTTAGTTCAATTTCCGACATGCGTATCACAGGCCACAACGCATCCATGGAAAAAAAAAAGTTGTCCAAATCCGATGGATTCGAATATCTTCGGCTTCACAATGAACTGCTTCGACGGTCCGAGAGCACCGCGTCGCATATATTAAATAATGCATCTCTATTGCCACTACAATACCTGAACTAGTACTGTCATGGAACCTTGGTGGATCCTGGATACAGATCTCGAAAATGGATCCATCGATTTTCCTAGAAATTTGATAGTTGGTGTATATCGTTGGGGAAAGAATTACTAGCTCGTTGGCCACATTGGTAAAAACTCTAGTTTGACCATTATAATTTATAGACGTTTACAAAGAAATAAATTTAAATTTGGGTAGAGAACTAGAAAATTATCTTTAACGGACTATAAATCTTCGGGTATTTCCGCATTCATTAAAGAGTTTAAATAAATTAATGTTCAGGACAATTTTACGCATGGTCTTCTAAGCCTACGTCTAAAGGCCTATCATTGGAATATTAAAAAGTCTATGGTATACATTCGCCTAGCCAGAATTCTATCTTGGGGTAAAGGGAAGAGAAAATGGAGCGGGGTAAAAAAAATAGTTTAATTGTTTTTTAATCTATCATTCATTATTTTTAATAAGAAAAACAAATCGCTTTATAAGGTGTATAAAGGAGGTACTGTCTTTTTAAAAATATATATGTTTTTAAATGTTTTCTTGTTTTAAAGACAAGATGTATTAGGCAGTAGTTACCCTATTACCAAACTGTATCGATTGACTATTCAGGTTGCTAGATAAACAAGGCCCCATACAATGAATGTGAGCGATTACACATATGCACATGTTGTATTGAATGATATAAAGCTAAGGTCGTTGATACCTTATAGTTTCCATTATTCACACATAAAGGTTTTCTTTAATTTTTAACCCCTAGATATGCTTAGTTGTTTGTATTAATAATTATGACTATGATAGATCACTTTAGACATTCAACAGTCAAAAAAAATTCAAACCTTATTGCCATGCTCATGTTTGTCGTAATCAACATAAAAAAACGTGCCATTTTATCAGCATTGCTTACCTAACGACCATATTATTATCATGTTTCTTTTTTTTCAGTTTGGTAGCTATAGTAGCATAGGGGATACCCGCTCACTCACTATTCTGCATATGATCTAGCTTTAATCTTTTTAGTTTTTTGTATGTAAAACAGGTATACAAGATTCTGTATCAAAGGTTACTTTACAAAATCACTAAATATTATCTTCGAAATCGATAACTCTGCCATTATTATTATAAATCTTATCTAGATTTAATCATTGCAAGAGAATAATACGTTTATATTTTAAAACAAAAACGCTGCCTTTGCTTATTGTCACGTGGGATCATGGTCTCAAGAGATGTGCCAACACGAGGTTTAGTTACGCATTAGCTAAGCGAAAAATTCAAGTTTTAAATATAAGATTGGAGAATGAAAGGGGTTTATTTATGAAATGTTTTTACTATATTTCTTGTTTGATATCTTTCTACTTTGAAGAAGCTTCATGTTAAATACTTGTGTGAAACTATTATTTTAACTACGTTATATTGTGTGTTAATAGTAAAGTTCCAATTTTAGACTTTGCGATCTCTGTGACAGATTGTGAAAAGGTAATCTGTTTCTGTGTTCCATGGTTAACGAGGGTGTTAGTTTTGACTACTCATGTAACTCTAATAATGAGAAAACAATGTTGCGTGAAGTATAGAAATGAAATGTCGCAATATTGCTCCATTGGTTCATTTGCTAGTGAAAACTTTAAACTCTTACATTGTGAAGGACATTTTCTATGTTAATTATTATTTCAAAGCATGTAGCTGGCCGGATTAAACCTTTCCTAGGGCCAGAGTTAGCACGCGGGCCGTAGATTGTCTATCGTTGACTTAGAGCAATGTTTCCCAAACTTTTGACTTATGTGTCCCCTTCTAGAATTTTCGTAACGCTGCGTATCCCTCGCCCCCCTCCACACTAAAAAATGATTTATTTTCATAACAATCAAAGTTTATTTAATTTTTTTTTAGTAGGCCTACATACACAAAATAATAATTACTCTATCACATTAAGTATTCAATTAATGAGTTTATTTTTTTGTATGCTTCAGAGACACGCCATTCTAAAAAATGGAAACATAGTTTTTCTTTGAAAAAGTGGGCGTGTCGACGGAAATTGTAACACCCCTATCCATTTCCTGATCTTTGTAGAAAATAGTCTTAAAATGTAAAATAGTGCCGAATCTAAATTTTTAAAAACTTAAAATAAATAATGACTTGATTTTCTCCATCCGCCAACTTCAGGAAAAGTACAGAGAACAAAGGATGCCTCTGTATGTTGCGTTCATTAACCTGACAAAGGCCTTTGATCTAGTCAGCAGAGATGGCCTCTTTTAAAATTTTACAGATAATAGGCTACTAAATGTATTGTCTCTTAACACCAAAATATGATGGGTACAGTGCAATTCAACGGTGCCTGCTCCGAAAGTTTTTCAGTATAAACAGTGGAGTTAAACACGGATGTGGCCTGGTCCCAACCCTCTTTGGAATACTATTTTCATTGCTAATCCACAACGCGTTTGACAAATCCACAGAAGGCATCTATCTCCATTCCAGATTTGATGGCAACCTCCTAAATATTGCCAGACTACGGGCCAAAACTAAAATCAGAACCATCTTCGTAAGAGATATGCTATTCGCGGATGACGCAGCGGTAGTGGCACACTCACAAGAGGAACTTCAGTTACTAATGTCCCGCTTCTCTCAGGCCTGTAAAGAATATGGCTTGACTATTAGCACGAAGAAAACAAATGTTATGGGACCACCTGCTACAGCACCACCCTCCATCCTCATAGACGATAACAAGCTGGATGCCGTAAACGAATTCTGCTATCTGGGATCCACAATTCAAGATGACCTGTCTCTAGAAGAGGAGATAAAAAAAACGCATAGGGAAGGCTGCCTTGACCTTCACTAGACTCAGGTCAAGAGTTTGGGAACAGAAGCTCACTACAGTGACCAAAATGGAAGTCTACAAGGCATGCGTTATGAGTACACTACTGTATGGCAGTGAATCATGGACCACCTACGCAAAGCAAGAGAGAAAACTAAACTCATTCCATTTGCGATGTCTCCGTAGGATCTTGAAAGTCACATGGAAAGTGTGCAATACTGAGATCCTTGCGCGAACAGGTATTCCAAGCATCTTTACAGCCCTCAGACAACGCCGCTTGCGCTGGCTTGGACATGTTCGTCGGATAGAGGACAATCGCATCCCCAAAATTTATCCTCTACGGACAACTCGCGACTGGCTCAAGAAAACTGGTCACTCCCACCTCCGTTACATAGATGTAATAAAACGGGACCTCAAATCAGTGAACATCAATACTGACCATTGGGAAGACATAGCTCTTGACCGCACCAGATGGAGAGAGACAGTGACCAAGAAAGCTATGGACAGCGAAAGAACATGGGCTTCGGCTTCATTAAACTAAATGGATTTCTTGGATTTATAAACTTTAATTTGTGTTGAAAAAACTGGTTGCCCCCAATTCCGTTACATAGATGTAATAAAACGGGACCTAAAATCAGTGAACATCAATACTGGAAAATTGGGAAGACATAGCCCTAGACCGCACCAGATGGAGAGAGACAGTGACCAAGAAAGCTATGGACAGCGAAAGAACATGGGCTTCGGCTTCATTAAACTAAATGGATTTCTTGGATTTATAAACTTTAATTTGTGTTGAAAAAACTGGTCGCCCCCAATTCCGTTACATAGATGTAATAAAACGGGACCTAAAATCAGTGAACATCAATACTGGAAAATTGGGAAGACATAGCCCTAGACCGCACCAGATGGAGAGAGACAGTGACCAAGAAAGCTATGGACAATGAAAGTACATGGGTCTCAGCTTAGGAAGAAAAACGTACAATGTGAAAAATGGCCAGCTCCTCTATCACCGAAACGAGAGCCCCCTTAACCCGCGATATTTGTGGACGGGAGTGTCTCTCCGAAATAGGGCTCCCACAGCCACACACGAGGAAGTGTGCGAGACGGACCAGAGTCGTCCTACGGCTGAAGGAGGACAACTAGTAAAAAAAACTAAATGGATATTTAAAAAAAAAAAATCAGCATAGTTAACTGTGTGCCACGCGTACCCCCCCTTCAAATTCTTCCCGTACCCCTGGGGGTACGCGTACCCCACTTTGGGAAATACTGACCTAGAGCATACTGCTAGATGGCGGATCACGATATTAACGCATAATAATTTATTATTCAATGTGTTAAAAATAAACAAGGATGCAAATGCAGTTTGTGTGGAAAATAGGCAGGTTTCAATATTTTCAGAAAGAATATCAGAAACTATGAACTACAAACTATCAACAACTACAACCCTATCAACAACTACAACCTTATCTCCGTCGATACAAAAAGAGGAGACGTGCTCGTGTCCAAAGTGCTGCCGATACTGTTGTTTTGTCAATTCGACTAACGAATTGATACCACAAGATACGGAAATTTAATAAAATTATTAATATGAATTCCATGAACTGATGGCTATGAAGATATAGTTAAAATCCTAGATGTCACTTACAAAGACCGCATCACAAATGAAGAGATTAGAAGCAGGATTAATACAGCTATTGGACCCCTCGATGAATTGCTAATTACTGTCAAAAAACTTAGACTGAAACTCTATCAAAGACCTTCCTTCAGGGAAAAGTTTTAGTTTGCGTTTTTTTAAAATAATAGTTTACAGGTGATCGTGGGGTCCAATCGCTGTAGTAACCATGTCTCTAATCTTTTCGTTTGAAATGAGGTCTACCTTCTGTAGCATCTCAATTCCATTGCTAAGATCTTACTCTCACTAAGGCTCTGTTGTCAGCGTCCAAGACTGTATTGTGTAATATATCCCGTTTTCCTACAAGTGGCGCACTCTAAATAAAAGAAAATTGCGTTCAGCTAGTGGGTCTGGGTAAGCACTGCAAACTCTCACAGCAGGAAGAGGAGTGTGTTCCTGAATTCTGACCTTCAGAAGTCGTTTATTCTCTTTGCAAACACAATGCAGTATTTCTAGTAAAGACAGTGATGGTCGAAAAGTTGTGGCAATGAACTGGAAGAGGAGGCAGTAGAATATGTAAGCTTCAGAGATAGGCATATTTTCTCGCTCTCTTTATCTCTCGCTTTCTGTGTGTTTGTGTCTCTCTCTGTGTTTCTCTGTCTCTGTGTCTCTCTCTCACTGTAGAATATGTAAGCTTCAGATAGGCATATTCTCTCTCTGTGTATCGCTCTCTGTGTGTTTGTGTCTCTCTCTGTGTTTCTTTTTCTCTCTCTCTCTCTCTGTCTCTGTGTGCCTATCTCTCATTGTAGAATATGTATGCTTCGAATAAACATCTTATTTCTCTCTCTGTCTCTCTCTCTGTGTTTTTGTGTCTGTGTGTGTGAGTCTCTCTCTCTCTCTGTCACTGTCTCTCTCTCACTGTCTGTCTGTCTCTCTCTTTTGACACACCCTCTCACTTTCTTTCTTCTTCCATCACTTTTACTCTACATTTCTCTCTTTCATTTTCTTTTAACTCTTTTACACTCCCTCACACTTACTCTCTTTCTTTCACATTATAGTGTGTGTGTGTGTGTTTGAGGGGATGGGAATTCTTTACGATGGTTAGATTACGTCCAATTAGATGCTCATTAATGCTGTTGAAAATAATATAAATCTAACTTTAATTATCATTCGACCAACATTTCTGAATAATCGGCTTCCCCCCCCCCCCCCGCTAGCGTTTATTGACTGTTACCCATTCCCCACTCCCGTTAGCGTTTATTGACTGTTACCCATTCCCCCCAAACCACCTCCTTGTGACAGCACTGAACTAGATCGCCGTCAAAAGAAACGCGGGAAAACACTACTTTCACAGCACATGCTTTTACTTGTTTTCTTAAAATCTCAATTCTGTGTATAATTTAGAACACGCAGAAAACAAAAAATACCCAAAGTCTGTCCGTGTATGCGTGTGTGGAGTGTGTGTGTGTTATAGACGTGCCTTCAAAACAAAATTAATTACGTCCTCGCGTATCCTTGTATGAATCTAGTCGTCCGTGTCAATTAAAGAGTAAAACTCTGCTATGTTATTATTTTTCCTGCTGATTCAGACAACCCATGATCTAAATGGCACCAAGAAAGAAAGAACAGTGTACGTATTGGTTCTAAAAAAGGAAGAAGCATGTCTTATCTTTGTGTCTTTCTTGGTATTTTATTCGAATGTCCTTTTGGTTCCTTGTTATGCTTTTTATTGCTACTTTAATTTTTTCTTGTGACTGAGACCTGGAGTCTCTCTAACTGTAGTTATGTTACTAATGGTGCTACTCTTGTTAAATAAGAATGGGTTATGATTCTCACAGCTCTACTCTGCGTCTGTTCTAGTTTACTAATGTTTACTTGAGTTGAGGTATCCAAAACAGAGGGTATATGTTCTAATACTGGTTTGACCAATGTTAAATAGCACCTGTAATAGAAATGTCTGCATAGCGCTTTCCAGCTTTCACTCGCTCTGCACACAGCGATTTAATGGGGGGGAACTTTTAACTCGGTGTTACAGCAACTAACTTTATTGATAAACAACACACACACACACATAAGTCTACATGTTCCTAACACATTGCTCTTTCAAACATAAAAAGCGAGAAGCTGTAACAAAGCATGCTATCAACAGCTCTCTATAGGTCCAGCCTGTCGTTTTGTCATGATAAACTCCCCCCCCCCCCCATTTGTTCTGGTCACTAAGGTCATCAATATGTCTCTCACCAATAATGTAGCCTAACCCGGATACACCAAATAAAAATGTTTAAATGTTTTACATGTTTCGGATGTTCCTTCAGAGTTGAAGATAGTTTACTTCCTAGTCCAAACCTCCCGCAGGACGACGGGGGATGGGAGCGGGCAAAAGCTAGCTATTTATAGTTTTTAAGTAATGTATGAAAATACCTAATAGCTCAATATGCAAGTGTTTCTTATATCCGTTTTTTACAAAATGAATACAAATGACTTTAAAGTGTTATTAATATACTATATAGATAACAAAATAATATACATTACTTTTCATTATTAATTAAAAACATACTTTAGATACATATAAATAATACAGAATAGATGCTATCTTACCTTTGCCAGGGGGCAGCCATATGCAATAGGGATATTACTAATATCTAGTTTTAAAGGGGAAAAAAAGTCTCATAAATGGAGCCTGGGGCTTCAACGGTAGATTTTAAAAAATTAATACAATAGTAAATGAAGTGATATTTGGGCAGTTGTTTGAGACAAACATTTATTAAAAAAAAAGCTAACAAGATCCTCGAAATAAAGAATCACCCTTTGTGTCAGGATTTTGTGATTTTACCATCACAAAAGAGATACAAGACACCAATGGCAAAGACAAACAGACACAAACACTCTTTTGTTCCCCTGGCAATCAAATCATTAAATAAGAACAATCTGATATAAACCTTGTCACATGTAAATTATGAGTGCGTCTGGTGTAAATGTACACTTTGGTTTCTTATAGTTATAATGTTTTTGTTTGGTGTAATGCACAAACTGTAAGACAAATTTTCATATGGACAATAAAGAATATTATTATTATTATTATTATTTCTGAAATTATATACAAATTGTTGTCATGGGAAATTATTCCATTTTTTTTTACTAGGACGAAAGAGTGACTTAACAGTTGTTATTAAATATCCCAAATATGTGGCAGTGGATTTTATTATTTTATTCTTTGCATTACACTCAAAGAAAGAGTACATGCTTGAGGCATGAATTGTTCTAATTACCAATACAATAAAGCTTGCTTCCCAAAATCAATATTGCTTCTGGTATCCAATAACATAAAAATCTTGTAATTGTATCACGTTCTGTCTATGTTAAAGAGAGAGAAAGCAATGGAGACGAGCAGTCAAAACAGAAATCTTTTTTATCCCTTTATAATTATCTTTAATTTGGCATATTTCCCATAATTAGCAAATAGTGCAATCACTCTAACAGCACGATGAAACTAACTGACGCTGAATTCGTAATTACCCACCAATCACGACGAGCCTTGAGATTCTTATTTATCACAGGAACAACAATAAAATAGAGGAAGATGGTGTTCATGTAGGATCTAACCCTTGTTTATGTTTTAAAATGTGTTCGTCGTTATGCTCTCTTTATCTCTCAACATTCTCTTTATAGTTTCTCTAAGTCTGTTCAATTTATACATTTAACCACAATGCTCTGGATAAAATGTTGCTATTTATTTGGGGACAATATGCGCTTGGAAATAGAGTTTACAGCAGATTGAAACAAGGTTTAAATAATTATTTACCTGATTTCCCCATTCGTAGTTAGTAAACTTAGCTAACTCTAGTCTTATAAGTCATAAATCTGATCTTTCGATAACTGGTGCAGTTTTATGTCCTGTCAATAGGCATTCATTTGTTTTCATTTCTTTGAACTTTTGAATCTAATCGTGGAGCTACGACTTATCTTCAGTGTACAGCAACCTGGGCAAGTCTGTATTTGTGTTTTATACTGGTTTAATAACTGTTGTTTAGTTTTGTTTTGAAACCAAGGGGTAACCATGTAGAAATACAATAACAAGTTGTGTAGTGCGATGAATTATTGTTAGCTAATAACTGACCCACTTACAATATATGCCTTACGCGTTAGAATATGTTAATACTATGACTTTTTTTTTTTTGTTAAGACGGCCGCATTGAGCTTACCTGGACAGCTAAAAAGAAAACATTCTTGTTTATGTCATGTTGTTTCTTTATTTCACACACAACACATAACCTTTCGCGCGTCGGTTACTTGATTTACAATTTTAAGACCATATATTGCCCGGAATAGTTTATGTATAAAAGATAGCCCACAAACAGGACCGGATATAGACTTGATGAGGCCCTAAGCTATTTGATATATAGGGCCCCTTGTAATCAAGATAAAGGAATTTTTCCGTTGCTCGTTCTTAGAAATAATAGAAAATATCTCTGGAACGTTTTATTGGCGGGGTGGGGGGGGGGGGCCTCCCAAACAAGTGTGGGTCCTAAGCTTTAGCTTTTATTGCATATAGAAAAATCCCACTCTGCCCACAAAGAGTTTTAAGGGATATCACAGACAGACAGCAGGTAAGCTGTGATTATACACTTTGGTTTCTTATAGTTATAATGTTTTTGTTTGGTGTTATGCACAAATTGTAAGACAAAGTTCCATACGGACAATAAAGATTATTATTATTATTATTCTCTATAAAATACTCATACATGTCAAGCATCTTAAATAGCTTCTGATAAGAAAATCCAGCACTCTACCTTCTCGTTTGGCTTAGATGCTTAGCCCGACAAAACTGCTTCAACTGAAGGTTGAATGCGTGAGGTGCGTCTGAAACCGCGATTTCAGGAAGATTCTGCTCATCAGTGTGTTAAGATAAATCATCTTGGAGAAAGGAACTCTGATTTCAAACTTCCGTTTCCTTGTGCTGCTATCCGATATCACGTCGTTCAGACCCCTGACGTGGCAAAGAGATGTTGATCTAAACTGCCCACAGGTTGTGGCGTTGCTGGTCAGTGTTCAGGCCTTCTATAGCGATTGGTCTCGGGTCAGCTCGGTGTCCGACCGCGTGTAGCGATCGGGGTCCAGGAATGGGGGGCCACGTATGTGGCACCATCCAACCGTAGTGTTGGTCGCTGCTATTGTGGAACCTTCGACAGAACTTGGGGTGAAGAGCTTCCGGCCCTTGCCTATCAGTTGAGAGAAATCCTAACGGTCAATGGAATAACGGGACTGCCAAAAGTCCTCATATAACCAGTTATCATGCTTATCTTGCGGAATGCACATCGTATATATATATATATATATAAATGCATAGTAATATATTTATATCATGTGTAGATATTATTTATATTATTTTAGAAATGTACATGTATATATATATATATTATTATTATTTTAAGAGTAACATCTGTCAGTAGGATATTTTTCTAAAGCGGTCTTTAATTTTATTTTGTTTTATTAATTTTTTTTTATTTTCTTGTTTTTCATCACCAGGTAACATAGGTAAAAAAATGAATTAAGCGACTTTTCTGTTTTTCAAGTAATAGTCGTCTACACGGTTACCTACACACATTATCTCCCTTTCCAAGTCTTGACAGCCATTACATCAATATTAAGTGTTTTTTTTTCTGACAACGGACGAGCAAAGTTTACTTGGCCAGAATTTTTCGAGGCTTTCTTCTAAATAAAAATAACGCCCTATAGTAATGATTTCGGCAGCATTCTTTCAATAACTTTACAAGTGAATCAAGTCTGCATTGCGAAAGCTCAGAACTTTTGATATAAAGTAAATCTGATTGATAAAAGAGAATTAAAAAACAAAACAAACATAAGATATTGATACTTGTGTTGTTGAGTAATGAAAATTTGACTTTATATAAGATCATGTCTATAGTTTTATTCAATGCTCACGTCACCAAGACAAGGTTCTAATTACAAATGTCGCATACGATGAGTAGACTCTCTTTGGTCTGTCTACCCAACAAGCGGCAGACGAGCTATTGGCTCCTTCCTGTTTTTACGGTTTATTATTTTCTGCTGGTCTTGTGCTGCATTATCAACAATTTTCTCTACATCTGTATACACAAGTTTCGCCTTTTAATGGAAGCTGCCACCTACATGTCAATCCGCCATGTAAAACACGCACTCTCTGTCTTGACGTTGGTGGGTTGCGTATTCATTATTATCGCTTTCAGTGCCGGCGGAGCAATACATTCCAATGTAACCTTTACAGAAGCTCATGGATACCAAGTTACTTTTCTATTATACTTCTTACAGTTTTCAGTCGTAGTCCAACTTCCATTTTTTATTCTCAATTTTCTTGGGCTTGTTCTTCTGAACGTCTTTACGGAACAGCCGAAGCTTCAACGCTCGCCGTTGTTAGGGCCATTCTTGTGCTTCCGGGTTGTTACCAGGGGAATGTACCCTGACTTGGTCAAGAAAAACGTCCAGCATAATCTAGAGGTTTGCAAAAATGTCGGTCTTCATAACTTCATAATAGAGGTGGTCACTGATGTTTCGGTAAACATTCAAAATAACAAACTATGCAGGGAGATTGTGGTGCCAGAGGACTACAGAACAGGCAGCGGCTCCTTATTCAAAGCGCGGGCGCTGCAGTACGCTCTAGAACCGGAAATTAGTATTCTCGAGCCGGGTGACTGGATAGTTCATTTAGACGAGGAAACGCTTCTGACAGAAGGCGCTGTCATCGGGATCATTAACTTCACAGGAACGACAGAGCACGCGTTTGGGCAAGGAGTCATTACGTACGGCAACGGAGAGATAGTGAATTGGGTAACAACCTTAGCGGACTCTATTCGGGTCGGAATAGACTACGGTTGCCTCCGATTTTGCCTAGGAGTTCTCCACAAGCCTTTATTTAGTTGGAAAGGATCTTTTATCGTTGCTAAAGCGGAAGCGGAAATGACAGTCAGCTTCGATCATGGGCCCGAGGCTTCCATTGCTGAGGATTGTTTCTTTGCGTGTGTTGCTTTTAGCAAAGGCTTCAGCTTCGGGTTCGTGGACGGGACCATGTTTGAGCAAAGCACATTCACGATCAAAGACTTCGTCAGGCAGCGTCGCCGCTGGATGCAAGGTATTCTCCTCACGGCTTTGAGTAAGAAAATTCCTTTAAGGTATAAATTTGGCCCAGTCCTGATGAGCTTGTCCAGCTGCATACTGCCGCTGAACCTGCTTCTCTTTTTGGTCAGTCGTGTCTGGTCACTGCCATCTTCTGTATTCATCACCGTCACTTACAGCATAATATTGGGTACAATTATCTATCTATTCATCTTGGGAACTCTGCAGACTTTTGGAGTTCACCAGCACGGTGTCTGGAAATGCTTCCTTCTTGTGTGTGCAACACTGCTCTGTGGAATGGTAGCCTGTTGTCTAGAAAATCTAGTTGCGGTCCTCGTATTCTGGATGCCTAAGACTACAATCAATAACTTTTATATAGTAAATAAGGAGATAGTTTCAAAGGATTATGTCAAAATTGTTTAACATTAGCTTTAATTAGGATAAACAGTTGAACAATAGCTCTAGTTTCTAAAAAAAAAATTAATTCCAAATATTCACAATTGATTTCAATTATTTATGACAATTTTATTAATTTAAAATTTGAATTGGAATCCTTGCTCTAGATGTACATAATATTTATTATTTTTATTAAAAAATAAATAGATAAATCAAAAATATTCTGTAACTGTGATTTTGAGAGATTTGTTTTTTTAATTTGTATGTTTATATGACTAGTCAACATGGACAATAAATTATTAATGTTATTATTACTAGTAAAATAAAAGGTTTATCGCTCCATGCAAAAAAAAAATGATTAGCATTCTAATTACTTATAGACATTGTCTATGTATCTAGATCTAGATCTCTATCTCTACCTCTATCTCTATCTAGAAGTTCATTTTGACTAATGAAGGACACTGAGGATAAAAACTAGAGACACAAAATGTGGTTGGAATTTTCATTTCAAAATTTTATTATTAACTTCTTTTTTTTTTTTTAAACACACTTCTTGTGAGGTTTGATACAATTCTATCTATAATTTCTTTTCCATAATGTGCAAAAATATAAAATATATAGTTCAGCCCTCCAATGCCAAAAATCTGAATTCCATTCAATTAATTAATTTCAATATTTTATGAAGAATATATTTTTTTAGAAGTGTGAACTGTATTCAATTTCAATGTTAGAATTTGTAATTGACTATATTTTTACTCTAATTAATTTGTATTATAGCAATGATTTTGTAAATACTTGGTCATTTTTTTTATGATGATCTATGTTTATTTTATATATTTATAAAGGTAAAATCAATGTGTAATTATCATTTTATATATTTTTTTTTAAGAATTGCAAAATAAAACTATTAAATGCCTTTTCATATCTTTTATGGTCTTAATTTAAATTATAGTTGAGACAGCTGCAATTTCAAAGTACATTATAGTATAAAACACTTGGTACAAATCTTTACTTAGATGTATAAAAGGCATCATTTTCAATTATAAACATTAAGGATTAGTACAGTACTTCACATACCAGCAAACTAATTTGGAACATGCATATTTCACCACATCTAAATGCAGAAGTTATGAGGATCAACAACAGACAAGAAAACCCAATCATGCTACAGGGAGATAATATCCTTGATACGGACCACTTCACATATCTGGAAAGTAGAGTTGGTAAAGACGGCGGAGCTGATGATGATATACTAATTCGGATCAATAAAGCTAGGTTTGCCTTTTCAACTCTTCAAACTATCTGGCGCTCTAAGGCATTATCTCTACACAACAAGATACGAATATATAATACAAACATTAAGTCTGTCCTTCTATACGGTTCAGAAACTTGGAGTCACTAAAGCAAATATGAAAAAGCCCCAGACCTTTGTTAACAGATGCCTACACCGAATATTAGGAATAAGTTGGCCGGAAAAGATAACTACTATCGATTTGTGGGGGAGAACTAGACAAAAGCCCATAGCCCAAGACATCACAAAACGAAAATGGAGCTAGATAGGACACACCCTGCAAAAACCAGCTACCAATGTTGCAAGGCAGGCACTTGACTGGAACCCATAAGGAAAGAGGAAAGTGGGCAGACCCAAGCAAACCTGGAAGAGGTCAGTCATCAGTGAAGCTGAGGGTACTGGAATGACGGAGCAGATGAAGAAAGCTGCTCAGAACCGAGTTCGGTGGAGAGGGGTGGTTGCGGCCCTATGCTCCTCTGGAAGTGCACAGGATTAAGTAAGTAAATGCAGAGAAAGCTAGGGGGTCTATTTAAGTATTCCTTTTGTCATCTGTGCCTTGGACTTAAATCTTTCTAAAACAATTGAAACAATTAGAAGCAAAAACAGTCTGCTACCATATGATTTAATCCAACTGAGCTTATACAACAGACAAGAGTTTGGACAAGGATAACCCATAACCTATAAGAGAACAGAGATATGAAAGCAGAATGGCATGAAATGCTAGTGGGTTTTAAGGGTCGTGTAAGAGAACTTCAATAAGATGTCTACTAAATGCAATGTTTAGCCATAGAGATACATATAGCTCTATGGTTAAACTGGGCTTAGCTAACTTAATTTTATGTCTGGTTCACATAGTCGCCCTAATTTCGTGTTAGCATTCTTACTATTTATAAAGTTACTTATGTGTCCAGTCAAGATACAACTAAATTCTCCCTCTTAATTTTAATCATTGTTTTATCAAATATTTACACAAGTGGATTGCATTCAAAACAAAATTTTAATTTCAAATACCTCAAGTAAATATTCACTTTATTCATTTCCAAAGAAATTCACCACTACTGGTGATTCATATATTGCACATTTTCAGAAACATACCAGTTATAAAATAGACTTGGTCTATATAAAAACATGTAATATTAAAATAAAATACAATGAACATTCAGTTATTTATATATACTATATACGAAGAAACTATTGAAACCATGCCTCTAGTTTCCTACTGTTGAGATAAAAAGAAAAAAATCCTCTTTATTGGAGAACTGTTTACAAAGCTTCTATCAACTCTGTCTGGATAAAACCTTGTACAGGTTATTTCTTCAGATTCCTATTGTTAGATCAAGTTGAAACTTTGGACAATTATTCATTGTCAATGATAACACATGAATAATTAATTAATCAATTAGTCATAATTAATTAATTTTGTTTTATATTAAAATGTACTAAGGTAAGAGTATTAAGATGATAAGCCTTGTGTAGAGAATTAGGTTGTTCAATTAAAATTTTAACTTATGACTAAAATTAAAACTATTTTTACAAGCACGTCAGCCTTCTGAGACTCAAGTTTGAATTCAGACTTAAGCAAATTTTATTTTTTAATTGCTTTTGAAATTGCAGTACAGAAACTTTCTCCCAGATACCCCCCTTCCCCATTTAACCATTGGTCAACAAAAGTGATTGGACCATAGTACACTAAGCATAATAAGCATGAATGTTGTGTTAAAATTAGTAAAAATATTTACAATCAAACAAATTTATTTTTCTTAGAATAGATATTTAATTTTTTTTTGTGTTGATATTTTGGGTTTTCGACACATCGGCAAAATTTAGTCCATGTTATGACAATAATCCCTCAAGGGTTATTCCCATTTGATAGCTCAAGAGCTAAATGTTACACAGCCAAGTGATTAAAAACAAGGTCCATTCACAGCACTGATGGTAAAAATAGTAAAAACTTAGAATAGATCCATTAAAAATTAATTACATGATTGATTAAAAATAATTGATGCAATTTCAGTCAATTATAAGCTTCATTTTTTAAAAAGTATTTTTTATATTTACTTGTTTATTAAATGTTACTATTTCTTTGAGTCTATATTCTTTTAGTCCATAATTTTTTAAAATTTATTTCCTACATTTTTTTCATTTCCCATTTTTTTCTTTAAAACTTCTCAATCCATTAACAAAATTAAATTACATTTAACATCAATAATAGCACCATATAAGAAGTTAGCTTTGGGGGTCATTTTCCCTTTTTTGATTTTAAAATGATAATAGAGCTACATGATTAACAAATCATCAATATCACCACTAAAATAGATAGTATTTCAACAAATTCTCTAACAAGCTCAAAATAATACACATAAATCATTATGTTTTTTGTTTTTTTTGACTATTCATTCCAAAATTATGGAGGATGCAGCAAAGGTGGTCTGAAACAGACACGTGAAGCAATGGTGATAACTGCGAGGTAGACGTTGCATTCAGCACTAGTGCCTAGCAATTGAAGCAAATAGTGAACCTGTATGAGTTGAGATCTGTTAGACCTTAGAGGAAGAAATAACTTGAGAGCTGATGCTTTCATCTTTACATTATCATCTTTACATTATCATCTTTTCATTATAAATAAGCATCTCATTACTTGAAGGGGACATTGTAGATGTGACTACCATTCCTGTGATGTGTCAATAGCCCTATAGGTGGTCCGCAGTAGACATTTGATAACTGCGAGGCAGACATTGCATCCAGCACTAGTACCTAGCAAATGGAGTGAATCTGCATGACTTAAGATCTGTAAAAACTTGGAAAGAGCTTGAGAGCTTACAAATGCTGTTTTTATCTCTACATTGTTATCTTTTCATTATAAATAAACAGCTCCTCATTACTTGAAGCCCTTGAGTCTGTCTTGGGTTTACGACTAAACAAAATGGATCCAACTTAGTTTTTCACTCAGTGGGTTATTTCAGGTTCACATGTCAATCACAGAAATAATTGAGATCATATTAACAAAGGCAAGAAACGACAACTAGATAAAGGCAGCATCCAAATAACTTAGTTCACATTTTTTTAAACAGTGACTGTCAAATCTCTGACTTATGTTTCTGGAATGACGACTGTAAGCAAGCACTGGGACTTGTTAGGGTGAACTGAATACAAGTATGGAACTGTTCACGAACTGTGTTAAATTCCATGATGTCCTTAGGCTTGGCAGCAAACCAAAACTTGGCGAACTCATACAGCAAATGACCTGCACAATACAAACAGAGTTTAAGTTGTAAGTCTAGGAAAGAAAACTTTTCAAAGCAAATGTTACCAAATGTTTTACTATTGAACTAATCTAAAGTCTATAATTTCAGGCATTTTAAGAAATGAGTTTTTGCGATTTCCTACAAAACCTTTCTTTACTCTTCAAGTGGTTTTCTTGGTTGAATTTATTTATACCTTCTCATTAAACACAAAGTCTATTGTACTTGTTCATTCTTCTAGCCATGATTTAGGGAATAATTAAGGTTCAATTTGAAATTGTGTTCTGTGGTGTTTCATACTGGCCAGCATTGCATGAGCATGCAAGTCACAAGATCTAGAATCAATACGTGACCAGACCAAACAATATCATTGTGATAAATAACAAAATGGACTAAGCTAAATATAACAATTCCAAAACAAACAGGATGTGATATATCATTAGCAAAACAAATGATAGCTAATATACTCAATATAAAGCTGTTTTTTTTTTATAGCCACCTTCCTTTACCTAAAACTTGGACAGTAGAATTAACAAATACATGACCTTATAAAAATATGATGTCAATTTATGTCAAGTAGTTTTAAGGCTTTACCCATAAGCCTGAAGGATGAACATATACAAAGTAGTGTTCTCAATGAACTTAATTTCCCAGATGTGAAAACAATGCAATTTGTTCAATATTTTAAAATCTAAGTCTGCTTCTCAGAGATATTTTTAGGTCACACTTAACTATTTCTTTCCATAATTATTTTCCTTGTTCCAATAGTATTATTCATTTTGCTCATTTGTATTTCGCTATCCTGTTCTGATTAACCTTCAATAACTTTATTGTTTGTTTTCAGAAAATGTTGTATTTGGTGTCAAATTATAGGGGAATGCACGCTCTTTTTAAACAACACAAATTAAAGTTTGTAAATCTAAAAATCCATTAAGTTTAATGGGCTCAAATCAATGTTGGCATTGTAAATTAGGAGAGAAAGAGTTAAAAATAAGATCATCTCCACCAGAGAAGATGTGTCTTAAATAAAAAGATTTCTCTTAAAACAGAGTTTAAAGCTCCCCAAGGAAACTTATTTTAAAAATGATACAATAAAACTTTTTGTTTGCATAGTTAAGCTACTTCTATGGCCAGCACACTTACAGTAAACCTGATGGAAGTCAACCATTGTGGGCTCTTTATTGTCAAGACTGTAGAAATGAGACCTCAACTTTCTCCTTACCAACAAACTGTAACCCATTTCCGTAATGTTGATGCCAACTATGGCAAAAGAAAATCTGCAGTTAAATAGAATATTAGGTTAATACCCAACATTTCAAGCAGAAAATTTATATTTAAAAATAGAGCGAGTTAATACAATATATTTCAAATGGAAAACATGTAAGCCTTAAAAAAAAAAAAAAAAAATTCTGCGTGAGAGCAGATAGGGAGTAGTAACATAACATATGCTAAAAGGTACAGACTCAGTCTGCTTGATCAAACCCAATTAAAACTAAAACATCATAAGTTTATTAATCAATTAACTGTACCCAAACTGCGGATGGTGAGATTGATTCAGAACTTGTCTTGCTTGCTCTGGATACTTGCTGGCAAAAAATCTGTAGATATAGGATAATGTCAGTGTGACCTAATTTTTTTTCTCCAAATAAAAGAGTTCAAAAGTGAACTGCAGTGTGAAATAAGTTGTTTTCAGGCTTTGAGATATTAAATGCTTTCAATTAGGGACACTTATAAAATGAAGCCTAGCCTATATATATATATATATATACAAGGACACAAAAATGAGCTCGAAAGGTATTTTACCGTACCATTTTTTAAAATTTAGTATCCAACTAAATTGAGTGAACAATATATAGTTGAAAGCTAGCTTGACATTTTAAAACAGTAATGTTAAGATTCATAGAATGTTTTTTTTTAAAAGAATATCAGTGGAGTCCAAGCTGCTAGCAAATGAAACAATATCACATTTTATGAGTTGGACCCCAAAGCTAGAAAATGATGAAACAATATCATATTTTATGAGTTGGACCCCAAAGCTAGATAACAAAAAACAATATAACAGTTGGATAAATTGAATGCAAATATACTTACAAAAGCTGTTCCAGGCCCAAGATACCCATTCCTCTAAAGTCTGTGCTGGGGTCATGACCTTGAAATCCCAAATCTGTCCAATGAGCACCAATTCTTTCAGGAAGAGGTTGTCCCTCACTGTAAGCTTCCCAGAGCTTAATTAAAAAGGAGTACATAATTTAGTAATTAAATAGACACACATTCTGCAAAGTAGAGTTGAAATAATATGATATTGCATCACAATGAGGGTTATGAAGAAAGAAAAGGAACATATATGATTTATTTTAAAAAAAATATTTTTTAATTTTTTTTTTACTCAGCATATCACAACGTGATTAAAAATGTTTCCAAACGTGGTAGTTCACGACTTTTATTTCAGCATTAAACAAGAATAGAAAAATGAATTTTTATTTTCATTTACATGTTAGACACATATCAAACACATTAAATTATAAATAAAATAATTTTAATACCTGTATTAACTTAGCCTCATGGGAAGGGTCATCTGATGAATATTTAATTTTTCTCAAGTCTTCTGCATCACTCACCAATTTGTTGTAGGACTTGATTCGAAACAGAAAGTTTTGTAAAGAAATTTCAAACCTAATTGGAATTAATATACAAACAAAGAAAAAAATTAGTTTAATCAATCCAAACATATCCCCATACAATAAGAACAATGCTTTATACTAAAACTAAAAAGTAAAGATGTTTTTCTGGCCGTGCGATCTATGGGGCAGATAATGTAAAAGTCATCTGTTTTAGTGTCCTAATGTTAACTAGGGTGTCATGTGGCCCGCACAATGTGAATTGACTAATTGCCTTTACTTTTCCGCTACTGATGTCAGATACCCATTAGAGTTGGGTTGTCTTGAAATTCAAAATCTTTGCCTTCACCAAAATATGAGACCAAGACCCCACAGTTTTGAAGCTAATCAATTTACCACTTAGTAGTCTTGACTAGAATACTGGATCTAGATATATGGTACAGAAGATACTATAGATCCATACTATAGATGGTGCACAAAATGTTCCTATTTATTTATTTAACCCTTTAATGAAGAGTGTGGGAATACCTTCTGAATGGGATTTTTGGCACATCAGCACAATTTAGGCCATGTTGTTGTTCATTGAATACCCTCTGATGAATAAGTGTTCAAGAATGAAGATAAAGAGTGTCTAGACCTCCAGATCAAATTTAATTATAAAATTTATTATACTTCTTTAAAATTTCTAGGAGAATTGTAGGAGCTGTTTAAATTAAATAAATAAATTATGGCTTTTATATAGAACTACTTTCATGCTTGTAGCATGCTCAGAGTGCTATGTTCCAATCTCATTTTGTGGACCAGTTGGGGGGGAGGGTATTTGGGAGAAGGTTTTTCCGTGCTGCCTTTAGGCACTCAGTAAACACAACTCTCAGGTGTCAAACAAACCTCAAGCCCCCTTCATAGGTAGCCAAGCCAAGTTGAAGCGTACTTGGCCTTTTGACTACCCTTCATACACAATTCTGTTTTCAATAACTGTGTCCACCCACCATGGTTTTGTTATGTTTTTTTTTTTTAAATTTTTACTTTTTTTTAACAGATAAAGAAGTTTGAAGCTTATAGGGTATAATGTAAAATGTATAATGTAAAAAAAAAAAAAAAAAAAGCTTTATACACCAAAGAAAAAAAAAAAAAAATTTTTTTAACAAAAACATGATACACAAATTTTTTTTTCTGAATAAGATATGAAGAGTTATATGAAAGTTTAGTTATTGGGTTAAGCTGCAAACTAATAATTAAAATACACAACCAATCAATAATGAATATTTTGTCTCACTAATCCTTTTTTTATTAGCCTTATATAGATCTAAATATAATTAGATAGATCTAGAATCTACATATTTAATATTATTATTGTATCCTTAGATTTTAGATCTACTCAGTCTAGTGTTAGACTTAGACTTTAATTAAGGCTTTAGATCTACTAATCATCTACTAATACTACTAATATAATAACTAATAGTAATATTCTATATAGTTAGTTATACACGTAAATATATTGATCTAGAATTAGATCTAGTCTAGGTCCATATTTTGAATTTAATAAACCATTTGATTTGATTTAATTGCAATTGTAAATTAGCTTTCACTTTAGACTTAGACTTAACTTAGGCATTGTAAACCTTAAACTAGATTTAGACTAGACCTTTAAAAACTAAAATCAACAAGTCATCATGAAATTGCTCTGTCTATTTATCCTAATAATTACTAAATACACACTAGCTGAACATAGAACTAGATCTACCTTAGTCAACACTAAACTTAAAAAGGAAACAACAGTCATAATCAATCATCACACTCTAGATCAATGCAACTTCAAAAATAACCTAACATACACTTCCATAACATTAAAGAAGATCACCCATCACAAATGGAAGTTCTCAATCAGACACAGCAGAAATAAATACTTATCAGTGTTAATATTAATAGCAGGAGATGTAGAGTCAAATCCAGGGCCTAGATCTAAAGATAGATGCAACATCTGCAAAAAAGTATGCACCATGAAACAGATAGCCATTCAATGTGACACCTGCGATGAATGGTACCATGCATCATGTCTCCATATGAATACACCTGTGTATTATGCCTTAGGCAACAAAGACGCATCATGGCACTGTGTACCGTGTGGGTTACCTCAGTTTACATCAGGACTGTTTGATTCCTTTGATGCAGACACTTCTAACCCATACAATATCCTAAACACCATCCCAAACCAAACTCACCAACCACTAGCCAGATCCACTCCTGTTAAACCTAAATCTACTAAAATTAATACAACAGCCTCACTAAACAAACCTACTAAAGAAGTTATACCAAAATACCTTAAAACCTTAGTAATAAATTTTCAAAGCATTAGGAACAAAACAGCAGACTTAGAAATTTTATTAGAATGTGAGAAACCAGACATAATTGCAGGAACAGAAACTTGGCTACATCCTGAAATTTATAATGCAGAAATTTTCAATAGTAATTATGAAATTTTTAGAAAAGATAGGGCTGATAATCATGGAGGAGTTCTTCTAGCAATAAAAAACACTCTTATAGCTGAAGAAATTATCTTACCTAACTCAAAAAATATAGAATCAACATTTTGTAAAATTAATACCACCTCAACATCCCTAATAATAGGCAGCATTTACAGACCACCAAATTCTAGTTTAGAATACATGCAGGAACTATGTAATCAGATTACTACACTTAAAGAGACAAATAAAAATGCAGTTTTTTTGGATTATGGGTGATTTCAACCTACCTGATATAAATTGGAAAACACTAACCATAGATAAACACCCAAACCTTAAGGACATAAATGAGCTTTTCATAGAAACTTTACACAACCTAAGTTTAGATCAAATCATTAAAAAGCCAACTAGATTAAACAACACATTAGATCTCTTCTTAACCAACAGACCTGGATTAGTAGTTGATTATGATATTATCCCTGGTCTATCAGACCATGAGATCATAAAAATACACAGTCAGATAAAAGCAGTAGCCAATTCAAAACCCAAAAGAAAAATCTTACTCTGGAATAAATGTAACCTAACACAACTACACCAAGCTGCATTAAACTTTCAGCAAACATTCTTATTAGAAAAAGACATTAACCAACCAGTCGATGACCTCTGGAAGTTCATTAAAAACCATCTTAAAAGCATTATAGAAAATCATATACCAACTAAATACACATCAAACAAAATTATTAAATGCTGTTTTAATAATAGACTAAAGAAGCTTTGTAAACAGAAGGAAAACCTATATAGAAAATTTAAAGAAACTAAGGCAGAAAGAGTTTACAAAAAGTATATAAAAATTAAACACTTAACCCAAAAAGTAAGCAGACAGCTGCAGAGTGAATACATAAACAATGTAATATCTAAAGATAACAATAAAAACCTATGGTCACACATTAAGTCTAAGAAAATGGAAACAACAGGCATAGCGCCATTAAAAGATGAACATAACATAATACATAATGATAATGAAACTAAAGCAAACATCCAAAACAAATACTTTGCATCAGCATTCTCAGCCCCAGGAGACAAAGACATATTACTGAATTTGAACCAAGTAGACAACATAGAAGATATAGTAGTACAAGAAAATGGAATTCAAAAACTATTAGCCAACACCAAACCAAATAAAGCGTCTGGACCTGATGGTATTTCAGCTAGATTACTCAAAGAACTAAGCAATGAGCTAGCCCCAGTGTTCAAAATACTCTTTCAGGCTTCACTTAACCAGGGCAGAGTACCAAAGGACTGGAAAGAAGCTAATGTCACCCCCCATTTAAAAAAGGAGAAAAATCTGACCCAGGAAACTACAGACCAGTATCACTTACCAGCATCACACGTAAAATCCTAGAACACATAATATGTAGCAACATCATAAACCACTTAGACAAACAACATGTCCTCACACCATACCAACATGGCTTTAGGAAATATAGATCATGTGAAACACAACTAATAGGACTAATTGATGATTTTTCAAAAGGTTTAGATAATAGTGAACAAATAGATGCTATCTTACTAGATTTTTCTAAGGCTTTTGACAAAGTTCACCACCATAGTTTGCTTAAAAAATTAAAATATTTCGGCATTAATGGTCCACTGCATCGGTGGATTAAAGATTTTCTGATTGGGAGAGAACAAACTAATAATAAATGGCTCTAAATTAACACCGATAACAGTAAACTCAGGTGTACCTTAAGGAACAGTCTTGGGTCCACTACTATTTTTAATTTACATAAATGATTTACCAAATTGCATTACTTCAGGAACAAAAGTCAGATTATTTGCAGACGATTGCATAATATATAGAACAATAAAAACAACACAAGACACAGATATTTTACAAAGAGAATTAGATGAATTACAGAAATGGGAATCAAATTGGAGCATGTCTTTCCACCCAGAAAAATGTCAGTTGTTAAAAGTAACAAAAAAACTAAAACAAATTAATTTTACTTATCTTATTCATGGCAAACCAGTAACACAGACTAAAAACGCAAAATACCTAGGTGTTATAATAAATGAAAAACTGTCATGGAATCCACATATTGATGAAACTATAAAAAAATCAAACAAAGCATTAGGATTTATTAAAAGAAATTTCTATAAATCAAATAAGAACATAAAACTAAAATGTTATTTAACCTTGGTTAGGCCAATAATAGAATATGCATCCTCCATTTGGGACCCCTCAACTCAAGAAAACATTAAGAAACTGGAACAGACACAAAATAGAGCAGTGAGATTCATAACAAATGAATATTCACATTTGACTAGAGTAACACCTATAGTAAAATCACTAAATTTAGAAAGCCTTCAGGACAGAAGACTCAAAAGTAAAGTAGCAATTATACATAAAACACTGAACCATAATCTTCAAATACAAAAACAAAATTTAATAAAATACTCTGAAAGACACAAAGATAAAGGCACATTCCTCATCCCATATGCTAGGACAAATTTGTACAAATACTCCTTCTTCCCTAGTGCTATTAGAGCATGGAATGGGTTGCCTGAGCTAGCCAGGAAAACCAGTGACTTGGCAGAATTTAAGTCATTGGTTAATATGCATGACTAAATGCATAACGCGTAGGACGTAATCATCTTCTTTTTTGAAGTAACGTCTGTATTATATAAGATAAGATAAGGTATAATTCTCTGTTAATCAAAACGAATTAGTTTACAGTTGTTAAGAAAAGCAAATCTCCAACTCTTCATAATCATATGCTACTCAAACAATTTGTTTTATATTTCTGTTCTTCCTCTTTTTTTCATTGTTTGCTACATTGTATACACCTAAAGCTTTTGAATTAAAATTTCACTGACCTGGTCATTTTCATACAATATTTCTATCATAGACTCCCATTTTTAATGATGAAATTCATGTATTAAAGGGCAATAATTATAATATCAATAGCTTAAAACTATATTTTAAAATTAATTGCTTCCCTTGAGGAAAAAAACAACATAACTGATGCTTTAGGTCAGCGGTTCTCAACCTTTTAAGCTCGACGACCCCCTTTTTACAATGTCACTATTCGGCGACCCCCACCCACACAGCAATAGAAGAATAGACAAAAACAATCCATATTTTCGATGGTCTTAGGCGAGCCTGGCAAACCGTCAATCAACCCCTAAGGGGGTCGTGACCCACAGGTTGAGAACCCCTGCTTTAGGTGGTGGTTTGCATTCATTACAATTGTAAACCTTAGTTGTTTGTTTTACAACTAAAGTGAGCTCCAATATAAATTTTCTTTTCAATACAGAAATAGGAAAAGAGTATTTAAAACACAGCACTTACCTAGGGTATTTTTCTGGCACAATATTTTTTATCTCTATTATTTTTTTCACTGATTCACTGACATCGACGGAGATGCTAGTGGCACAGTCTCTGAGGTCAGGAAAGCTGGAATGCCTCAACGAACTTTCTAAAAGATTTTTTTAAATAGCTTTTAGACATGTGTGATCATTGATATGCGTTAGTTAAAAAAATGTTTTTGAAAGTCTTATGAAGGAGGAAAGAGGTTTGAAAATAGGCTACTAAAAATTTGTTTCGATAAGTTAAAACCTGTTAATATTAATTATATTAAAAATTATTCCAAGTCAACTGTTTTTAACAAATTTTTCTGGGTCTAATAACAAAGATGAGAGTATAGCAGTCAAATACACAAAAAATCCTACCAATTTTCTGTACTTTCACAGCTGTGTCTGATTCTTCATTGGTTATTCGTAACAGTTCACACTGACCAGTAATGTTTCTCAAAACCCATTTGAACAGCGGTCTGAGAAACACGAAGTACAATTTAGTCCACCACTCATTGAACCAACTAGGCATCACTAAAGAAAAGAACACAAGGAAGCATAAGTTTCTTTAGTTGGCGGCAGACATTCAAGTTAAAATATTTATCATTTAAACAATTATTGTGCATAACAGTTTCACAACAAATAGATCTATATCTCAGATAAATAATAATTAAAACACGATGTTCATAGCTTATGATGAATGATGAACAAGACAAAACTTTGGTTTATAATATAATATATTGTTCCCAAAATAAATGGTGAATTATTATCTTTGATTAGAGTATTAGACTAGACCTAGAAAAAAACATTGTACATCTGTACGAAAGTGTGTGTAGGTGTAGAACAATTTTAAAATGACTAAGAATGACTAGATTATTCTAAATCAAAAATTAAAGTCCTAATATTGTCACAGTGAATATAAGGGCCTATCACAGCGGTTCTCAACCTTTTAAGCTCGACGACCCCTTTTTACAATGCCCCACTCTGCCGCGACCCTCCCCTTTCCTCACATACACAGCAATAGAAGAATTGACAAAAACAATCCATTTTTTCGATGGTCATTGGCGACCCCTGGCAAATCGTCAATCGACCCCCAAGGGGATCGCGACCCACAGGTTGAGAACCCCTGGCCTATCAGAAATGTTACTGTGTGAACGTAAATTTTTTTTTGGGGGGGGGGGGGGGGGGGTTTAAATATGGTTAGTAAAGACAGGTTATTCTAAAAAGGTGCCTCTCTACACCTAGATCTGATTAAAAAAAAAAATTGCAAATAGGGATATTATTGTAATACCGGCTCTTCCACTTAATATAGGAAGACCAAAAAATGTATTGTAGAGGGAGTGGCGTTTCATTAAAAATAGTGTTTGTGTGTTTATCTGGGAGCATAATAATACAGGTAAATAAGAACAACTGATGGGCTTAAGAAGTGTTAATGCATACTCCATAATAAGGGTTTGCAGGCCGTTCGATTGAAGGATGTGGGCCGTAATAATGATGGATTTAAAAGTGTTCAAGACGATATACACATATACTGACTATTTCAACAGTAGCATAACACAAGGTATTAGGTATAGACATGCGTTTTTAGAATTCAATGACAGCGTTTCATTAGAATATATATTATATATAATGGCCAAACTCAAGGGCCTAAGAAGAGGAGCATGAAGTGACCCAATTTATTTTAAAATAAAATCTTGACTATGGGTGGTAATACAAAGGAACACATCTATTTTTATAGTCCTTTAGTTGCAGAATAAGAATCTGCTTTCAGTTTTTTTTGTAAGTTAAACCTTCACCAAATAAAAAAATAAAAAAAAAATTGACCTAGATCTAGATATAGTTCCCAAAAGTCGGTGTTCAGTTAAATAAGAATCTACCATATATATAACCCCCCAAAATTGTATTTTAAATTTTAGTGTGTAACTGGTATGCTGATGTTTTTTCTCCAGTTAGAGAGGCTATAGATCTAGATACCTACTCTACGGTGAAGATTCTACGGTATGATTCTACTCTCTCGATACTCTTACTGGAAGCAGTTTCTTGTCAACACAGCGGATATTAGATAGATCAGAAAGTTGAAAAGGAAGTGACCCCGTCGTTGTAACCAAGAGAACGTCCAATCGCGTGCGGAATAGTGCTCTTGCTTTACCAGAGCTAAACATTATTAACGCCTCTAGTTTCGTATAATTTATACAAAATAAACATACCTAAATCCCACTATTTATTGTCTTGTAATCATTGCGGAAATTGATGTTGTTGGATATTGTTTGTGTATAAGATCTAAAGAGTTTTTAGGATGAAATATTTCTTATTGTGTTGGTGAAAGTGACTGAATTATTTCATTTAGCTTGACCTTACAGCATGGGAAGATGGCGCGACTGGATATTTACACGACCCGCAGAGTGCTAGATTTTCTTCAGTTTATCTTTATTTTACTGACAGTGCAACATTTTACTTCTTATGTTATTGCAGTAGAAAGCCATAATCAAGGTAATAATTTAAAGAATTTTGGTGGGTTAGAAAATGTTATCATCCATTCCCGACAATCTGAAATCACTTGAAGTTGATCCAATCTGTTACTAGTCAGACTAGTGTTGGTGTTACTGACTGAGTAGTGAGTTTTTCAGTTACTAGATCTATCTGTTATTAGTGTTATAGATCTAGACCTAGTAACGTAGTGATAGCCTACTACTACTACTAGCCTAACTAGGGCCTAGTGTTAATCATAATGATAATGTTGTCTGTGTGTTGAGTGTTGTTGACTGTTTAGAAATTTATTATTTTTATATAGACATAGTACTAGATCTAGACGTAATCATCTTTTTTTTTTTAAGTAACGTCTGTATTATTTATATAAAATAAGACGTTAAGACTAATATAAGATAAGATGTCTAGATCTAGAGTCTAGATAGATTTAGTCAATTTAGATAGACTATATTATAGATTCTATAGATCTAGATTTATCATTTTTAGACTAGTGATGAATACTAATAGTCTAGAATTTAATAAGACTAGATCTAGACTTCACTTAGAGTCTTGTATTGATAATTAAGTTTATTAAGTCAGTCTGAGTAAGTGTGTTCTGTAGATAGTGTAGACATGTAGAGTAGGTAAACTCACTGTATTTCTGTATTCTAATTCTATGTCTGTGTGATATACTGTATTTTAATTCTATGTCTGTGTGATATACTGTATTTATTATAAATAGAATCCTAGATTAGATCTACTACGCTCCCAGACTCTATTTTTGTCTTTCAAGAATTAGATTAGATTTAAATAAGATTTTAGATCTAGATATAATTATATCTATGTAAATGTACTATGTAGACTATCTTATATCTACTAGATGTATGACTTAACTCATTCTTATTCTAATAAAGATGTACTGCCTTCTACTTAGTATTAATTGTTATTAATCAAAAGAAGTTTCTAATTAACAAATTCTGGATATTTAATATATATATATATATATATATATATATATATATATATTCTAATAGTAATAGATCTATATGAAGTTTGTTTGGGTTCAGGTTGCCTTTATTTGTGGCTCAAGAGATGCTGGCAGAGCCATGGAGAAAATAAAATAAAAAATAGTCTTGAGATCCCAAAATTTGTTATATAATCTAAAATCTAAATCTGTGTTGTTTATATATTATATAGATCTATATATAATAATATAAAATCATCTAAGCTTAGGTGACAGACTCAGCACTAATTCTCTCACAGTGGATGAAAAAACATGAACATTTTACATGTTATTAGTTAACTTACATAGAAAAACTTAAGAAGCCATTTTTATGATTGAATTTCCTAAAAAAAATATTTTTTTTCTCAGTTTTGCCCCATATGTTTTTATATATATATAAATATATATATATATATATAGCAGACATGCTAATGTTTACTAGTAATAATTATCAAATACTGTCTTCAAGTGTTTTTAAGAACTTTTTAAACTCATTGGTTTTTTACTTTTAATAATAAACCTTGGTCTTGGTGTGTAACTTGCTATTGTAGACATTGTAAGTATAAAAACAATCCTTTTTTTTTTTTCTTTCTAAAATATGAAATAGTTTCATAAGTGCATGTTGTATGAACATCCATTTTAGTGTACAGTGTTTTATGTAAAAACAAAATATGAATGTATGGTGAGAATTTACTTGCAGGCTTTTGTTTCTTATTATTATAATTTAAAAAAAAATGGAATGTGTACATGACAATTAGAACATAATAGGAACAAATCAATGAGCATAGCAGGTGGGTAATGCTAGTATGTATAACATACAAACAAATAATGGCAAACTTGTAGACAATGCCTGCACAGCTGCATCAATCAAATATATGTTTTACATATATTGAGACTGAGGCATCAGTACATGGATAACTAGCCACTGGTACTGTTGTGATCTGAGTTTGCTTATTTGGTTAATACTAAAGTGTCTCTGTCTATATCTACTATGCTTCCTTTTCAAAATTTTTATAGAAACAATATATCATCATTTTTATTTAACATGAATTTTTTTATACACATGACATAATGATTTGGTCTTTCTATGTCATACTGTGATATATATATATATATATGTGTGTAATTTATATGCCCTATAGATTATTATTGTTGTTTGGTGGACATCTTTTTGTTTAAAATGAAACTTTTTTCTTTCTTCTTCAAGATAGAATAAGTACTCAGAGTGATCAATATAAACTCTATATCTTAAATGAAGTTTGGTTTTAAATTTTTTATTTTTTAGTTTCAACTTTTTCAGTGATTTTATCTTTAATATTTGTTCATTGTTTCAGCCTTTGTACAAACAGACAAGCATTTAACATTTATTGTGGCTGATAGGTATATTGGCTCTGGTGTACCAGTAGAGGTAGGTTCTCTTGTTTATCACAATATATCATGAATGTATGTTTGTAAGTTAGGTGAAAGAAAGTGTTACTTTAACCCCTCCCCACTCCCAAAAATGATATATAATATATTTTCCTTTAAAGTTGATTCATTGTTATTTCTGAAAAGGTTGAGACTTGCTTAATTTTTCATTTAGCAGATTGTTACTTTAAAAGCATTGGGTTTCTGTATACAGTTAAACTCATGATAGAATGCAACTTGTTAGCAGGTCTTAATAAGTTTGTACAAAATCCAGTCATTGGTTCTGAGATCTGGAAACATATTAATTTATTGTGTGTACGTGTGAGTGTAGGGGGTGCGCAGTCTCTGCTGTCACTATTTAAGAGTTTAGGACATAAACATAGAGCTGCTATCATTATGTTTGCAGCTATTGCTTGACAAAGAAAACAAACTTGTCAATGAATAACGGCCATTGCAAAAAAAAAGTAATAAAAAAATTACAGTTCCCATCTCAGACCTTCATGGTTATTATATTGAATGTCTCTTGTGGCCAGAACAATGACCAACCACCTTTAGCATTACCGACTGATATAAAAGGTATTTATCAGTTTATTGTCTGGAAAAAAAAAAGGTTCAAAATATTTGTTCACCAGGATTTACATACTTCACTTCTACTGTTTGCTTTACTACTTAACTATACCCTTAGCGAACTATATTCAGGTCTATAAAATGGGTTTTGAATCAATGCATAAATTATGTAAAAATGCTGAATGTATCTAGAACAGAACAGGCTGGCACATATATCAAATAAAAGTAGTGTAAATGTTTCTGTTTGTAAAACTTCTTTCTTCATTTGAAGCAACATAATTAGACAAAGCACAGGAGAGAAAACAAAATGTAAGGGGAGGAGGCAGTGATTAAAGTCTACAGGTAATAGGGCTGATATTAAAATATGATTAGTTGGGAATCTACATTGAAGATGGTATCAATGTTCATGTCAACTTTAAATTAAACAGAAAGACCTTGTACAGCATATATTATAGTCACTGGACCATGACTGTGCCTTTAAATGTCTAGTGTTTCAGTGTGCTAGGAGACACAGGACAGCTAAATGTAGTTCAGGTCATATAGAACAAAAAAAATCTTTTTTAATTTTTTTTTTTTTTGAAACCATTGTACAGCTTACATTGTATGTGTATCAAAATACCAATAGTAAAAGAATATATACATGATTATATTCAGCTTCTGACACTATGATTATTTAGGATAACAGTAAAGCAAAAGTGTAATCCTTTGAGATGTTAAAGGACTGTTGAAACAATCATCTGTTTATAATAATTACACTGTAATTTGTTAACATTTGTTTGCTCAACTTTCACACTTACACCTTAGCAATGAGACAATGATGATTTCATATAAGGGTCGACCTTAGGCATAGGCAAACATGGCAGCTGGCTTGGGCCTCCGATTGGTGAGGGTCTCCCATAGTACTAATGACAATTATTTTTGAAAATTTTGTTACTTGTCCATTAAGAACTTATCCATTAAGAGAAGAAATAGAAGCGCGATTTGTGCCCAATGTTTTTGGAATACACTAGGTTTTAATATGCCTTTACCTATATGACAAAGTCACAAGTCTTAGGTGTTTAAAGGTCTATTTACTAGAGGTATTAAAGAACAGCATAGAAATGTATGTAGTTGCTGTTTGCTTTTCCTCGTTATTGCTACCCTTGAAACACGCGTTTCCTTCCCTTGGAGAGCCTCACGCGGCGCTCAGTCACAGCCTCAATAATTGGTCGAGAGCCGTTCGGCATAGTATATCTTTATTTGTGACCTGATCTCTACGAGTGACTACTAAAAATCCGTCTTAGCCATTTCATCTGAATACTTTAAGCATTCACTCGGTTTTAGCAGTTGACTTCAATGTCTTGCATGCATACGTTGCTGTTGGGATGACGATTTAAGTAGATTTTTTTGGGTCTCAAGACCAATAGCTGAGCTTGTTCAAATAGGCCGTGAGATTAAAACAAGAAAAACTAAAAATTAAATAGAAATTAAAAATTATTTTTAAAAAAAGGCTACAATTTTTACAGAGCGATTATTTTGCTTCTAATAATTAATGAATATGAGATTTTAAAAAATGGACAAAATGTTCTTAACCCCCTACCTCCTGAGAAGAAATCCCGGTTAAGTAAATGTATAAATCTACTAGATTTGATAATATTCTAGTGTTAGGCCTCAAGATCTAGACTTAGAAGACGGTGCGCAAAAAATGTTCCTGTTATTAAATCCTTGAGTGAATAGGGCCTAAACCAAATTAACATTATTTTCTTTTTATACTTTGAAACAATATAACGGTCAAACTAGAGTTTTAACAGTGTGGCCAACGAGCTAGTAATAGTTTTCCCAAAGATATACATCCACTGTCAAATTTCTAGGAAAGTCGTTAGAGCCGTTTTCGAGATTCGCGTCCACTCACCCCTTTGCTCACACAGAATGTTTCGCCCACTCCGAAAGTGTGACTTGAATAGAGATATTGTTTAAAGAAAACATTACATCTGATCTTTTATACAAACATCTTTTTACAAAGTCATCTCACTTGCGAGCACACTGTGTTTGAGAGAATCCCCACATATATAAACCTCTATAACACTTCGACCTAAAAGAAATCGAACGTTATTGCGTCACTGGGCTTCATAACTGTCCTGCTTGACTGAATACATTTTACAGTCAATCCTTATTGATTAGTTTCTTTTTTTTTTTTTTTTTCCTCTCTTGAAATTAAGAAGCTAATTGATCCCCAGGTCAGAGTGGTTATCCTGCAATACGCAATTAGGCCTACACATAGTGAATAACGTATGCCAAGTGGAAGCATTCCTGCACTGTGACTGACAATATTTTTTTTTTTTAAATATAAATTCCCTCATTTTCCACTTAAGTTGAGAAGCAATAGAAGCTCCTTTGTAAAAAAAAAAAGTAGTAGTACTTCAAGTTGGACTATTACTTAATGCCTAAACTCTTATTGTTCAAATGCTCTAGACGTCAGAATTTATTCCAGAGATAAACATTATCTAAAGATTTTCTTTATATTATTTTGATAGTTGCCAAATGTAGTAGCATAGATTTGAAACAAGCTGTTGTTTTAGTCCTCAATTAGTTAGTACAAAGACTAGATGACATTTAAACCAATCCGATGATTCACTGCCAGAAAGTGTTGCGTCGTGGCAAAGTCATTCATTGGCTAACAGCTAGTCAGTAATAAAAGCTGACTTTGCAGAAATTTGTCTAAAGGGATTCTCAAGTAGTCCAATGTTCATATCCTTTATGGCTCTTTCAAACAATGAACTTAACTTGCCTGGTCGTGTGCTATGCGCTTGTGGCTGTCGTCTCTCATAGTCCCAAGTTTGAACCCCGGCTGTCGTCCGGCATGCGGTCTGGGATTGGACGTAATGCTTTTCATTTTTGAAGTGACGTCTGAAAGTTATAAAACAAAGAAAACAATATGAACCGAGATCTATTCTTGGTCGACTTCCAGATCCATTCTAGGTCGACTTCCAGATCCATTCTAGGTTGACTTCCAGATCCATTCTAGGTCGACTTCCAGATCTATTCTAAATTGACTTCTAGATCTATTCTAGGTTGACTTCCAGGTCTATTCTAGATCGACTTTCTTTCATTAAACTGGAAAGTCAATGCTATACAGAGATCGTCACTTGTGTATTTTCTTCTTACTCTGAGGTTACCCTTTCAATTAAATAATAAACGGTTATAACAATAACTGCTTTATAAAGTAACTCCTGTGCCTAGTAGTGAGACTAGGTGGATAATTGGGGGCCCTGGCCCTAGTGAATTTGGTGGTCCCAAAATGAAATTTTAAAAAAGGAAAAAAAGAAACAGCGAAGAAATAGAATTACGCAATTTATTAATAAGTTTCCCGTGTATACCAAAAATCTGCAAATAACTGAAATTCATAAGTTGCAATTTCCTTAGTAGAGACAGAGTTAGACCAATAAACATAGAGTCATAGCTCTCTGCTATTTTTGAGATGTCATCCACGCTTCGCAGTTTTTTTTAGTCCTGTGCGATGCCCTCTCCAATTGGAGATTTAAGATAGTTTGCCTATGCCTAAGGCCGGCCCTATGGAAAGAAGCAATTCAAATTAATGAAATGGGATCTTCAATAACTATTTCGCCTTTGTCCTGCATACCGTACATAACAGAAGTGTGCATTTAAAGTTTTATCACTCAAGTGAACTGTCTTGATTGAAGTGAAAAGCTATAGAGGGAAGGGGTTCATCTGAATGCAGTTATGTATACCTGGTCTCTGGTTTCTACACAGTGGTGTCTATGGGATAATGCATTGCAACACTCTGTGATGTTCCTCGCCCCTTCTGTTATCCGATGTTGTTTTATTAACTGCATTAAAATGTCGATTGTGTGTTTGGGTCTAGTATTATGTCTAATACGAATAAAAAAAATCGTTTCTAGTGGTCGAAATGTAGACATTTGTAGAGTGCAAACCGCCACTACCAACTTCTAGACCAATCATAACAGACCAGTCTACGATACAGTCTAGAATAACCGTGTGAGAATGTGTTTTTGTGTGTTTGTATCTAAACGAAACAGATCGTATCTGACTGTGTGTTTGTATCTAAACTAAACAGATCGTATCTGAGTGTGTTTGTATCTAAACTAAACAGATCGTATCTGAGTGTGTTTGTATCTAAACTAAACAGATCGTATCTGAGTGTGTTTGTATCTAAACTAAACAGATCGTATCTGAGTGTGTTTGTATCTAAACTAAACAGATCGTATCTGAGTGTGTTTGTATCTAAACTAAACAGATCGTATCTGAGTGTGTGTTTGTATCTAAACTAAACAGATCGTATCTGAGTGTGTGTTTGTATCTAAACTAAACAGATCGTATCTGAGTGTGTGTTTGTATCTAAACTAAACAGATCGTATCTGAGTGTGTGTGTTTGTATCTAAACTAAACAGATCGTATCTGAGTGTGTGTGTTTGTATCTAAACTAAACAGATCGTATCTGAGTGTGTGTGTTTGTATCTAAACTAAACAGATCGTATCTGAGTGTGTGTGTTTGTATCTAAACGAAACAGATCGTATCTGAGTGTGTGTGTTTGTATCTAAACGAAACAGATCGTATCTGAGTGTGTGTGTTTGTATCTAAACTAAACAGATCGTATCTGAGTGTGTGTGTGTGTGTTTGGAAAGATCGCGAGCTGGGAACAAATGTGTGTGTTGTTGTTTAACGTCTCGATCTCTCTCACGTGGTCATTGGATTAGGTTTTGATTTTGTCAACAAACTGACACAACTTTGAGAGTGTACACACGTTGATGTTGTTGTTGTAATGACACTCGAACAACGACATGTTTTGGTTAGTGCTTTCTTTGACCTACACATAGTGAATAACGTGTGCCAAGTGGAAACATGCACGCACTGTGACTGAAAAATATTTTGTACACATTTTGTGTATTATGCATATATAGACAATATATGTAGACAAGTCTTATCACACTAATGGTTGTGCTTGCCCTGGATGTGACAAAATATGTAGGTCACAGTTGGGACTGCGTAGCCACGGGAATTACTGCTTTCCTCATTAGTCTTTGTTCTCGAAGACAAGCCTTATTATTATTATCACACTAAGTGCATTGAGGGTCACATTGTTAGACGTCTAGAACGAGTAAAGAGAACTAATCACTTAAAATATCGGGGTCTCTTCTCGCTATTACAACAACGAAACATGCCAAAAGTTTTAGATCTATATCCTTAACATCTTTTTTTAAACTGAGGGAATCTTTTCAGTGACAGCTCACATTCAATTGACCCCTCCCCCTCTCTCTTTATTTAGCACGCACAGACTTTTGCCTTGGACGATCTATTCATATGCACTGGCAATCACTTCTGTGCTTTTGTTAATGGGCGTGTCAAGTGCTGAAAAACAAATTGTGTTGTGGAGCTGTATAATATATTTTCCTCACGTGGGCTTTTAGCGAACCAACAAGCCAGAGGAGGTTCTGCTTCTATCATGCCAAAGTGGCTATACCATGTCAATGTATGGATTTCTACATTGAAATCATAAGTGTCTTTGCGTATTTTGCTGAGAGTGGTCCCGTAGCGATAAAATTCCGAATTTAAAGTAGTAGCTTTTACTAAACGTAGGCCGTCATAGTCCCTTAAAGCTTGAAGGGGGGGGGGGGCAAAGAGAGGCTAAATGTAAAACAAGTAAGAGAGGCCCTGCTAAAATGGAATATTGAAATACATTTGAAGGATTAACTGTTGTCTAGGGTGTTGAACAAATCTCTCTGTAATAACAATGACGTCTTAGTATATTTTAATCGCCATATGCAGGTCTCCATTGGCTTCACTTCATTTCAAGACATACTGTTAGGATTGTCAGTACGCTTTTAGAAAAGGAGGGGCGATGCTTTGCATGATGTATGAAGTTGTGTCTTCTGTCTGGCTGTCTTGTCATCTGACGTCTTCTGTCGGACTGTCGTTGTTATCTGGCGTCTTCTGCCAGACTGTCGGTGTTGTCTTCCGTCAGACTGTGTCGTCTGGCGTCTTCCGTTAGTTTGTCTGTATCCGTTAAAGCGTTGCGATAAAGAAGTACTGTTATTAAAACTAATAACCCACATGGACAAAACATGTTCAAACTAATAACCCACATGGACAAAACATGTTCAAACTAATAGCCCACATGGACAAAATATGTTCAAACTAATAGCCCACATAGACAAAATATGTTCAAACTAATAGCCCACATGGACAAAATATGTTCAAACTAATAGCCCACATGGACAAAACATGTTCAAACTAATAGCCCACATGGACAAAACATGGTTCAAACTAATAGCCCACATGGACAAAACATGTTCAAACTAATAGCCCACATGGACAAAACATGTTCAAACTAATAACCCACATGGACAAAACATGTTCAAACTAATAGCCCACATGGACAAAACATGTTCAAACTAATAACCCACATGGATAAAACAAAAAAAAAACATTGTTTCGAGATTTTTTAAATTTTTGTTTGTCAGCCTGAAAGTGACATAAGGTGACAAGGTAGATCTAGTTGTTCTCCGGAAACTCTTAATGGGTTTATTCGCCTTTGTTTAGACCGAGTATTTTGTTTGCATAGCTTTGTACTTGAAACTTGTGTCTCTTGACTGACTGACATCCCCGACAACAATTGTTTTCTTGATTTGAATTGCCAAATGTAGGGGACGTCAATTCTTTTTATTTATTGATTGATTGAGTCTGTAAACAACAACCTATGGTCTTATGAAAGCTTGTACCTTACGAAGTATGCATTATGTAGGACCATGGGTAGGACTTTGGTTCAACACGTGATTTTCAAGACAGTTCGCGGTAGTATCGAATTATTCGTGTTCAGAAGTTGTGTGTTTATGTCATTACAGCTGAATGTTTAGAAGTAAATGTCACATGACGTGCATTGTAACGGCCTGAGTCAGTATTGCACCAGCTTCGAACACGTTTTATTACACTTCAGCTATAAATGCAAATCACACAATTGTAAAAACGGTGCATGCGCTTATTTCGTTAAGAAGCCTTTTTTTTTCTCTCAAAAAGTCATAGTTTAAACATTCGACAGTTTTTGTTTTCTATTTCCACTGTCTTGTATCTTTCAATATACCAATTTTATTTCAAATTTGTTTCTCTTAAAATCGTTTCCCCGTCCCGCTCCGAACTATTCCATACCTGAAGAGGTGGGGAGGGATTTGGTTACGCGAACTGTCACAGCACCCCTACGACGAAAGTCAAGGGACAGATGGTGATGATGAAATCGTTCCCCATCAGATAATGGCTTTGTCTGTGTTGAGTGTAGTAAAATACATAGGTCACATCTGGGTCTGCCCAGCCATGCCAACTAGTGCACACTTCCATCGAACCAGAAGTCAAGCCTTTATTATTTTATTTCTTGATTTAATTGCCCTTTAAATGGTTAACGTGAAGCCAGAAGTGGGTCGTTTATTAGTTTGAATAAAATATATATTTGATATTGTTAGTTAAATGTAGACATCAAACTTGTATAACTTGTAATGCAACTTTTTTTTTTCCACAGATAAAACCTGCCTCTACGCTAACGTAAGTGATTAGAGTCATTAATGTGTGTGTGTGTGCATAAGTGCGTATATAGGTTAGGGGGCTGTTTATCGTTTGCCCATGACCTCGATTTTGTCGCTATGCAAAATGATTAAAACCATCTCATGGTTGAATGATTTTCTCTTTGACTCCTTTTTAACGCTGGTCCTAAGTGTGGCATCATAATATCATAATCGTAACCATATAAATAGTCCCACTATCTAGTTCGATTACTGGACACCGCAGAACTCCATCAGAAACACTAGAAGAGTGGTCTGAAGGATTGGAAATGTATCGTGTTTAGAGATTTGATCGTAGTTTGACTGAAGGTCTGTATATAGCTACCGGGGGGGGTTGCAACTAGTCAACCCATTCAAAAAGTTGATTTTTTTTTTTTTGCCTTCTTGGGTTCTGGAGAAAATGTGTGGTAAATGGTATTATGATTTCATTTCTTTTATATAATTTTTGGGGGACATGTTTTCATTATTTAGCTTTTTTTTTTTAAGTAACACTTTTTTTTAAAGCAAATTTTACATTCTAATTAGGGAAATTCTTATCTCAAAGCCTTCCATTTATTATCTTGAAGTAACAGTAAACACGTCTCGTTGTTATTCCAAACTTAGATGTGATCCTAGCTAGAACATTTGTATACTTTACAGTTTAAGAGCGTCAATTACTGTGTCAATGAAAAGTCTATCATTGAAACAAAGACAAATATATAACAGCAACTTTTCTAATGGCCCAGCAACAACATTGTTTTGATAACATCAAGAAATTATATGAATCAACAGCATTGTAAAATAACTTCACATTCTCCTTTCGGTCTATGTGGTTTATTGATAAAATGTTGGAAAGAGTTTGCGGCTGGAGCTTCTCTGTTAAAATAAAAAATAAAAATACAGCGACTGCAAACAATTGTGGATGTTTTTCGATACTATTTAGGGATGCCCTCCTGCCAAAGTGTGGAGGCTGCACTTGTTAACTCTCACTAGAACTTTATCTGAGAGAATAATTGGGCGCATAAGTTTTATGGACAAATAAGCTTTAAACTGAACTACCATGCGTGGTCAATACTGTCTTATCTCATAGTGACACTATTTCCTACAGGCGCCCCCCCCCCCCCTTTTTTTTTTCTCCCTTGGTAACACTTTAATTTTTATACCGAATGTTGCCTCATAAAACTTGATGCCTGACAATGGACAAGTAGTCGACACGTGAAAGCAATTACCTTCTAATTTAACAAGAGATGAAGATTATCAACTAATTTTTGTTTAGACTAAGGAGAATTAGGGAACTGTGAAATCTGCTTATGAATGATGTAATGGTTTTCCGTTCTCTAGTAGGGTTGTGAAAGTTGGACGCTAAAGGCTGAGTTAACCCATTTCAACGAGCTCTTAAGAGAGTACGTGCTAGTCTATTACCACATTGAGTCTCGCAACAAGAGGTTATAGCAGTATAATTCGAATGGATTGGGGATCGACCTTTTTCAAGTGTTTTTGGACACAGCGGGGGCATGGTTTCTTATGGATGCTAATATCTTTCAAATTACTTCCGATTCGATAATAATCGTCAGTAGAAAGACTAAAGAAAAAACATAATTTCGACTGATACGTTAATGCATACGTCTTCTGTCCGGGGGTGGAGGGTGGGAGAGAGCCTTGGTTTCACGAACCTCTCTCTCATTCAAATCTAAGCATCATCTCTGTGATCAAAGGTTTTATCGAAAGGCTATAGCTCTATACTGTGACATGTGCCTTTCTATTCAACTTATTGTCGTTGTTAACAGTTTAAAGAGTGAGTAGATGTTGGGGGTCGACCTTCAAGAGGCATTGCACTCTTTTTTTTTCTTTCTCTGTAGCTAGGGAGACGGAGAGTGATCCTAGCCGTGTCTTTCCCTGCAACTATCGGGTGGAAAAAAAAAGTCCCTACTTAAGTGGTCGTCACTCTTGCTTGGGTTTTCTGGGGTGGTGGGGGGACGGGATGACTAAGTCATCTCTACAACAATGTTGTTATGTCAGCGTGACACGAGGGCTCAATGTGTTAGCTTCCAATATTACAATGGATGCATTGACCGCATTGCAATATTTTCTTCCTGTTTTAAATTGAGCGACTATGCGTAGGATTGTATGTTTGTAAAACTAAGCAGGATGATATAGATCTAATACACTTCACACGAAAGCGCGTTCAAAGTACAAGAAAATAATTATAACATCAAGATTATTTTATTTCATTATCTCTATCTATCTATCTATATGTATGTATGTATATAACAATATCTATATCCATATATACACATACATACCCACACAGAGAGAGAGAGAGAGAGAGTGTGGCCTAAACTATCAAAGGCCATGGATCGAAGAAACAAGACAAACACGAAAACACCATCAGTTAAATGTTGACATGTGACCCCGAAAATCGATTTCAAATCATTTCAAATTGACAAAAGTTACTTGATCAAATTTGATCTTGCAAATAGACTTATATTTATTTTAATGTGACTAGCTCGAAATGTTGTCACACAGAGCGGTGTGTGTGTGTGATGTTCAGACAAACGTAGATGTAAGAAAACCAAATGTTCATGGCCTATATTGTAAAAAGATCTCTAGCTTTACTTTGTTTGGTAAGTTCTCCGTGACTACAGAAATTAAACGCCAGTAAATGAACAGTTTGTTCCATACTGAAAGTAACATTTACAGGATTATCTGTGTGCATTTGAAGCAATTGTTTTGTGTGTGTGTGTGTTTGTTGTTGTTTTTGTTTGTTTTCTCCAATTAGAAAATGTCTTCTTTTCCCTATTAACGAATGCATTTTACAAACCAGATATAAAAATTTTTTAGTCTGTGAAACTGTCCAAGTGAGATCTTTCGTTGTAGTAGGCCTCAACACTGACGCCGTAGTCGTACAGATGTGACGTGGCAACGTGCTATTGGTCACCACTGCCCACAGGTTGCGACGTTGCTGGTTAGCGTTCAGGCATTCTATGACGATTGGTCTCGGTTCAACACCTCACCCCCCCCCCCCAACTAGTTTACAGTTTATCCGCTATCTATCCAACGTGTTTTCATAAAGTGTTTGTCAGCGTACGTCCCCCACCAGAGAAACGTTTTTGAAACAACAGAGAGGCCATTTCTAAAAGTGCTTTTAGTGTATCGCTACCATTACATAAGCATGTAGTGCTCTTCTTTTAAAGTCCGTTAGAGATAGGGCTTTCTGTTTGCATCAATCTGGAAGACTGTAATACTTAAGGCGGACTGAAAGTGTCAAATAATTTCCATGCTTTTCATCAATTTGATTATCATCTGCTTTGCGCTATTTAATTGCTCGTTGCTAATAATAATAATACTAATAATCTTTATTATCCATAAGGAAATTTGTCTCACAATTTGAGCATTACACCAAACAAAAACATTATAATTATAGAAAACCAAAATATACATTCACACCGGACCCACTCATAATTTACATGCGAAAAGTTTATATCATATTGTTTCTTTTTAATGATTTGATTGCCAGGGGAACAAAAGAGTGTTTGTGTCTGTTTGTCTTTTGCTATCGGTGTCTTGTATCTCTTTTGTGATGGTAAAATTACAAAATCCTGACTCAAATGGTGATTTTTTTTTATTTCCAGAATCTTTTTAGCTTTTTGTATGAATGCTTGTCTCAAACAGCTGCCCACATGGATTTTGTTTGTGTTTTGTGTGTGCCAATGATTTGTCTAAGGATTCTATGAAATGTATTTGTATTTATACTGTTTAGCTGATGAGTTTCAAAAGTCTGGCCACAAGTGGTCGCTTGAGCATTGAACATATAGAGTGAGATGAAAGAAACGGGGGTAGCAGCAGACTGCTCAAGCCCTTCCCAGAGTTCCCCATTTTCAAACTCACACCCTAGCTGTACACACTCATACTCTACCAGAATGAAATTATATTTTAGAAAGGCGTTAATCCGTTGTTTTGTTTTTTCTATAAAGCTTTATATCAACTCAGTCTGTCTGGTCAAATGTTTGTGCACGTTATTTCTCCCACGCGCACTCTCGGATCAAGCTGGAGAAACTTTGCACATATTCATTGGCGTAGCCGTAGACAATACATGAATCATTAAAAAAATATTAACCAATTGGTCAATTAATTACTGGTGATTAATTATTTTGATACCAACAATGGAAATTAATCCTTCACAGATATCGATGCATATGTAGGATTTTGTCCCCTTAGATAATTGTACACGTTATTTCTCTCACACACATTCTCGTATCAAGTTGAAACTTCAAACACTTATTTATTGTATCGAACAAAACATGAATCAATGGAAAAAAAATTAAACACTTAGTCAATTAAATATTGGTAATTAATTATTTTGTTTGATATCGAATAAAGAAAATAACCTCTGCATTATAGAGAGATATAGTTGTATGTTCGGACTTCTTCCATGTTTGTTTTTATATTTTGCTTGTTTTTTGGTTACTATGGGAGGTCATGTAAATGTGATTATAGCTGTTCATATGAAAGTTAGATATAATGGCGTGTGGAGAATGTTTGGCTTCTGCAAGTGTTTCTCGTTGTCTTTCTCTGTCATCAATGTATCTATTATTTACCAGACTTTTGTTCGTCTCAAAACACTCATGTTACACTGACACTGAGTACAAAGGAACCAGATGAAACCAGATATCGATTCTGAAGTGTTTTTCGACTAGTAGGTTTCTGTCATTTCAATCGCCTTGCAACATTTGGCGTTAACCTGATCTAGGCCCCACGCCGACGACGATGAAAGAAACGCGACCGAAAGCTAAGCTTTGAGTGTAAGTGACGGGAGAGGAGGAGGAGGGAGGGGGGGTGTCTAACAATAAGGTGATTTGTCCTAGCTATATTATTTTGTACTCACTTTTCGCCACAGAGCGTTCTTAATTATTTAGGACAGAACATCGAATATTACCACACATTTGCTTTATTTCTGCCGAGTTTTGTAACGAAAGCGGAATTCTTGGAGGAGAGAGGTGAGGGCCTTACTGTGTATAGATCAGAGGTTCCTTTTTTAAAAAAAAAAAAAACTTGTTACGTCTGTTAATGAAAAGGAATTTTCTCTAACAGATACATTGGGGTAAGGGAAGAGGGCTGCAAACACACTATTTTTTCCCCATTGTATTTTCCTTATACCACATGTTGATAATATATTATAATATATATAATATGTTAATAATATTTTTTTTTTATTTTTTTTTTCGAATGCTTTGAGACTTCTTCAAAACAAGGTGATCAGTGAGTTTTTGGGTTACCTACACTTCTAGGTGGCTTCTTGGGTTCAAGTCGAGCTCACACACTCTTGACCTCGAATGAACCAAAACGAAACCCTCCCAATCTTTAGCAGATTTTGTGAGGGAAACTTGAGCGGTTCATACACACGTTAAACTAAGTATTTTTTTTTTACCTTTGCCTATCCCTTAGTCTATTGGACCGTTGGGGCACCATGCAAGACTCGTCGAACGTCTTTTTCCATTCCTCCCTGTCTTTTGCCTTGTTTAGAACCTCTTTCAATGGCAGGCCCGTCCATTCTTTCATGTTGTCCTCCCATCGCTTTCTCTGTCTGCCTCTTCTTCTTTTTCCTTGTACTGTTCCCTGAAGAAAGGTCTTTGCGAGCCCCAAAGATCTTGTTATATGGCCATAGATTTTAAGCTTGGGTTGTTGTTTTTTTTACGATAGTAAAAAAAAAAAAGTCAAGGCGATAGTCCATTGTAGTTGTTATTCGTATAGAGCCTTATATAAAGTGAGTCCAATCGATCATAATGAAAGATATAGAGCGACGTTTTACTTAGGGGTTCTTAGAGTAGTTACCAAGTCAGTGATTGTGGCCCTTGAGCCACTTTTTTTTTGTACATATACGTAATATAACTGAATAGACCTTGTTGTTTTTAATGATCTAACTGTATAGAATTTAGCCCTTGTTATATAAAGGGAGAGTGATCCTTAAAGGATTACGGGCAAGACATGGCCTAAATTGTGCCGATGTGCCTAAACTCAAAACTCAAACTCACTTTGTACATGTACGTTATATCACATAATTAATACACACATACTCTTTCTCTCTCTCTCTCTCTCTCTCTCTCTCCCTCTCTCTAATGCTACTCAGTTGTTTTATTTGAAGAAGATATGATATGTATCTCTAGACTCTCTAAAAGTATTTGGAAATGAGCAAAGAAATGGTCAGTTCCATGTTTCTTTAAATTCTTGCTTTTCAACTACGACCACGAATAAGAATAGTTGCGTGTCTCGAGAGTCTTTTGCAAGTTTCGGAATTTCAAATATTCAGACCCAGCATAAACCTTTTGTAGGGCGACATGGAATCGGGGTGGGCAGGGTTCGAACCATCGAGACAATAGCATACCACGCGACCAGTCTGTCCAAAGCAACTATTGTGACGGGTAGTTTGTTCTATTGTTGGAGCGTGTTGGATCTATTAAGCCACACTCCCTTAACGTGCTTTGGCCACAAGCCTTCACCCACTGTTCTTTGCTGAGCTGACATTTGTTGTTACAGTTGTATAATCCAGCCCCCCCCCCCCCCATGGCTACGAGATCTACATGCTTTAATATCAAAGAGTTTTGTAAGCTCCTTTTTATAGGCCCTCCACTTAAGATTTTGTTCTTGAAGATTTCCTTGTACGAGTAGTCTAAAGAATGATCCCCGAACCCTACATGTACAGTTATGCTTATGGTACACTTTGACGTTAAGGCTCACTTATCAGGCATTGGACATAATGTTTCCCTATTTAAAATTATAAACATTGTAAGCCTTTGAGAATATCTGTATTGTTTTAAAATCTGTTTGGTTGGCTACAGAATTCTGTTAACACGGACATAGAAGACACACAAGATTTCACCCATTCGGTAGACACACTCTATTTGTCTTGAGTTGTTAGTTATTTAATTTATTGGTCCAAACTATTTAGGTCACAGATGGGCCTTTCTTTCGAACGTTCATGACGTGTAAGAAGTTCTAAGTTCTTTTGTGAACACGATTTCTAAGGAGATAATCTTTAAACGTAATTGTGTAACTTGTCATCAGATTCCTTTTATTGATTTCTGTAATTATGTATGTATTCATTTGGATTATTTGCAACAGAGCAAGGCATTCAGCAATCGCTTAGTGTTTTCACGTTGAAATTAAATTGCGCAGACCAATACCACTCTTTTAAACTAGATGACGACCATCGTGGCTCAGTTGTCAATGTGGCAAAATATGTAAGTCAAAGCTGCGTCTGCGTCGTCTCGCGAAATACTCCACTCATCCTTAATCTTAGGTATTGAAGACAGTGATCTGTGTATTAGGTATCGAAGACATGCCTTATCTGTGTATTATTATCGAAGACATGCCTTATCTGTGTATTAGGTATCGAAACGACGAACACAATGCCTTATCTATGTGATAGGTATCGAAGGCAATGCCTTATCTATGTATTAGATATCGAAGACAATGCTTTACCTTTGTATTAGGTATTGAAGACAATGCTTTATCTATGTACTCAAATATTTCTTTAGCGTGTCTGCTGTCCATTTTAAGGTATCTCTGAAACCTTTCAGCTTCACAGAATCAAATATCAATATTTTGAGGTGCTTCAGTGAAATGTTAGTAAATATCACCTGAAATCTCTCTTATACAGCAACCGGGAAAAGGTTTGAAATAAATAAATACAAAAGTCGCTATATAAGATTGTTGCATTATTTTATGGGCAACTGCAGCAGTCTTCTTTTAAAGAAAAAACAACTTAATTGTTCACTTGTTTCAGTTGAACAGATATCTGGAAGAAATAAAGTTTTTACGGATGTCAGGAAGGTTTTACTGAAATGTTAAGGGATTGTCATTTCGGCCACGCTTTTTAAATTGAAGAAGGAAGCTCAGCATGATCTGTTTCAGAGTTTAGTCATGATGCAAAACATCGTAGAATCCTAGTGCATTAACAAGTAACGAGTTGACTGAGTCTTCTATATCTCAGAGTCTTCTATATCTCAGAGTCTTCTATATCTCAGAGTCTTCTATATCTCAGAGTCTTCTATATCTCAGAGTCTTCTATATCTCAGAGTCTTCTATATCTCAGAGTCTTCTATATCTCAGAGTCTTCTATATCTCAGAGTCTTCTATATCTCAGAGTCTTCTATATCTCAGAGTCTTCTATATCTCAGAGTCTTCTATATCTCAGAGTCTTCTATATCTCAGTCCCACTCAGTTATTTCCAAGTGTTTTCAAACGACGGCTCATGCTCGAAGTCTGTGGTCTAGTATTCAGCTCATTTCGGGATACCAAACAGGATAATTAATTACCAATAGTTAATTAATTAATTGGTTATTTCTTTTAAAACCGATTCTTGTTTTGTTAGGTAAAAGAAATAATTGTGAAAAATTTCAGCTTGATCCGGGCAGGGCCTGCTTTAGGCCACTGCAACCCATGCTGCCGAATTGGGCTCCGCACATTCATAGCCCCCACGCTAATTCTAGGTGTAAATTATTAAATTAAATCATTATAACTTAAAGTGTTCCCGCGGCCTTCTGATTTTTCATGAGTTCCTGGAAATCTCCTGAAATTGCAAAATATACGAAAAAGTCTAGGAAATCTTCTCAAATTAAAATTACGAAGATAGATTGAACAATTTGGCGATTGAGCTTGATCTATGTAGGAAACAGAATTTTGATCCGATGGTAACGTGTTATAGCTTTTTACCAGACAGACAGAGTGGGTGGATGTATGCTTTGTAAACAAAAAATACCTAAACAAATCCTATTAAAACAGTCGAATTTGGAAAATCGGAACAGCCGGTTATTAGGAACAAAAGGATCGCGTTCCTTAGTGTTCTGAATAGACGGATTCTGATTTACAAAACGTACTTTATGGGTGACCTCACGATTAGTCTACAAGTGCATAACCATCATGATAGTGTTTTGTCTTCTGTCCAATCAAACGTTTTAGATCTAGATTTAGTAGAGACGAGAAACTTTCACAGTACCGGTACTTTAGTCAGACCTTCTTGGTACAGTTATTATATAAACTGGTGCAATGTCTCGGTTTAGACTAGAATCCCATATATTTCATTTTTCATTGATGACATATCTGCATTTCTTACAGTTTTCCCTGCTGCATTATTATTTCTTTATGGCTAATTATTAAGTTAAAAAAAAATCCTCTACTAACCGCGAAGCAGCGGTTGATAAAACAAAACGTTGGTCGATTCCACATTACTTATCGGTGGCCTCTCTAACAGTCTTGGCGTTTTTATGTTTACTTTATCTGTAACCTTAGTAAAGTGTTGGCTGTTTAAATCAGTTGCACCTGTTCAAAATGTGGGGGCCAATGATCCGAGTCATTTATTTTATTATTACAAGAACTAGTGTCTATAGTATTGATTTCGACAGATTGGGCTTGGTGAAACAAAGCACATTTTTTTTTTTTACGGCAGATGTTACCTAGCCCGGTTACAGTTAACAGCAAGTAGTCTAGGATGGACGGACGTTGCTGTGACGATGGTGTGACCAGCACAACGACCAACTTAATATCGATTCTATTTTGACATTCATGGTATACTCAAAATGTATATATGAATCCACTGTACGAAAAAGTTACCGCCACTACTGAGAAATGAAATCAAGGAATTCCTTCCCCACGTCCCACTAGTACCGTTACCGATATTGATACTTCACTTAGAGTCTGCTAAGGGGAGACCAAGCGATGGTAAAAAAAAAAAATTGAAGTGTGTTGTGTGTTGCCGTGTGCTCCAATCACGTCGACACACTAAGTGCTGTATATTTGTGCAATTCCAGAGATAGCCTCGCTTCCTCTACATGAGCCAAACTCTTGCTGTAGCGGATATCCTCTTTCAGAATCGGCATATGTAGTGTCTTTGTCAAGTATTGGCTGAAAGACTGCAAGTGAGCTCACGTGTCAGGACATAGCTCCTTCAGTGGCGAAATAGTAACTAAATTTTCTTTTTTTTTAGTACCATCCAGTATTGAGAGTACTCGTTAACAGTAACAGTTTCTTGTCTGAAGGCTTCGGGTTTAAGCCGAGACCATTCGTTATGGTAGGCCTCTCACACTGACCTGTGACGTCGCAACCTGTAGGCAGTGGAGACTAATCGCTCTTTGCCACGTCGTGCAGACCTGTGACGAGACAACGTGCTATTTGTCTTTATTGCCCGCAGGTTGCGATGTTGCAGGTCAGTGTTCAGGCCTTCTATGGCGATTGGTCTCGGTTGAGACCCCCCACCCCTAAATCGACAGGTTAAAATGATTAAGCTCTACCACGGATCCTAGAACAATTATAGTGAAACTGCACATAGTCAAGAACTGTGCGCACGGGCGCTGGTGAGTCGCGCACTAAATCATGTTGGACAACACGCCGGAAGTCGAGATCGTTGCCCCATTAATTGGTGTCCTCTTTAGAAGAGTTGCCAGCAGGTCTGCACGAGGAAGCCGGGGAACAATGATGCCCGCCTTCAGGTGAGACCTCGCTGACGTCGGTCAAATTTGTCAAAAGGTTAACAGTTGGTAGCGAAGGCGGAGTGTAAAGTCGCTGTTTCGTTAATCGTATTAAATGGACGCCACGCTGACTGAACGAGAAGTGATTAGTACAAATTACTAACACAACTAATAAATAATTGTATGCGAGGAAAACTGTAGGTCTACATAGGCAAATAAACTTTTTCCTTCCCCCCCCCCCCCCTATAAAAAAAAGAAAGAAGAGAAAGAGTGTAAAACTAAATAAAAAAATTATTAATAGGAAAAAAATGGTCTTGACCAATTCATCTAGTGTATTGTAGATTGTTTGAATTGAGATAAAAGTGACAAGTGTTGATTGGGTCGTTAGTGATGTTGATAAATCCATGGAACCTATTGAGTTCCGAGACCCTATGTTTGTAAACACACAGATACTCAGACTAGTAGATTTCACGAAAAACACACACACACACACAGGTATCTAAGCGTACAACTGTTGTTTCCGTTATAAAGTTGTTCGTGCCTGCGTGCAGCACGATTGAACGGTTAAGTCAATGCTTTGTTGATAAAAACGACAACAAAACAACTGATACGCTTGACTGTAGCACTCGCAGTGGCACTGGTGACAGCAAGTTAATGTGCCTAGTGCTTTTATACGCTCGGCTGCCTTATACAAGACAGTAGTGAAGAATGGTGTAAACTCACTGTAAAGCTATCCTCCCATGCCCCCCCCTCTCTCCTTGCATATTTTCTTTCTAGTTTATAGTGGGTGTAAAGACTAGGAGGTACAAAGCAAGTAGAAAGTACTATAGAATGGGGACTTGGATAGCAGTCAATTTGCTTTGAGGGTGGTTACATGCCCTTTTCGTTGTCGCTCTGCGTAACAAGGTGCAACATTTAGAGACAGTTTAGTGTAGCTTTTTTTTTGGTAACACGTAGATCCATCATTGGAATTAAGAGGGGGAAAATGTTAGACCAGGTTGAGATTATCAAATGATGAATTGAGGTAGCCGTTATCTAGCTGTCGGGTACCCTTCCTCTCTAGCTCGTAAGCACTGTACTAAGCACAGAAATCTATGTGCGTCAATCTAAAGTCAATAATGTACTATTGGCTACTCAAGAAACAAAAGTTTTCCTTATGAATTGTTTTTACATAAACTTAAGGCCGGATTTTTATTCGAATCATTTAGTGATGATTTTCTGAGAACGCCAATGCCACTTCACTTATACCTGCTTGTAAGAATATCCGTATCACGAAGCCCTGACAAAATAAAACCCTCTAACGATGTATAAATCTAGACGCTAATGTCATTTTCTGACACTTTGTCTACCTTTCACTATAGACGCCTGTGTGTTAGCGTGACTTATCGGAGAGTCGTGGGCGAGATCTTCCATGGTATTTAAACTCCCAGACCTCTCTTAACCAAGCCAAGTGGAGGATTAACAGCCCATATTGAGAGTATCGGATGTAGCGCTGGGTTCGCGCGAGACAGTGTTTGATTTAAAGTATCGATCACACGATCATTGATATGTGGTGCCTTGTGTCTCGCCAGCGGTGCTCAGACACTCGCGCGAGCTGTATTCATTTTATGTAAATTGCTTTCACTTCTCAACCCCCACCCTCCCCCGTTACTACGTTGTCCACAGTGCTGTCAGCGTCCACATCAATTAGTCTATCACTACATATGCGCAATAAACAAATCGTTTAGCTGGTAGTGGAAGATTTGTATAATATAAATCTGTTCATGCTAACCAAACTTATGTTGCTTGATTCTAAGTTAAACCGTAATGCTTTTATAAATATCATGTACCAAACACATACATATTATGTACCTATCAACAAATGAATGTCAGATATCCAACAAGTGAATGTCCAGTAATCATTCAACAAATGGCAGGTATCCACCGACAAATGAATGCCAGGTATCTAACAAGTGAATGTCAAGTACCCATTCAACAAATGTGAGTTCCCACCAATAAATGAATGTCAGGTAGCCAACAAGTCAACTATTCATTTGTATAACTTACTTCATTGGTACATTTTTATTTGTAATGTATGTACACAATGTCGACTGTTTATTCCCTTGATCTAATGCACCTGCTCAAAATATGGGACCAAGCGTTGAAGATGTCAGTCAAGTATTTTATTACAATAATAACATAAGTATTGATTTCCACAGTTTTAGTTTGATGAAACAAAGTTAAAAATCACAAGCTTCCAACAATCGAGGTGTTTGGCTGCAGTGGACTAAACATCGATTAGTTGAACATCAAAAACTATCCATTGGATAGTTATGTGTCATAGTCGCAATGGGAAGAGTTCCACAGAAGAACTTGCCATCTGGGACAAAGCTACACTTAGTAGAGGCCCTTTCTTCTCCCATAGTTTGATGTTCTCTGACCCCTAACTGCTATTCCCTTCTTATTTGTCATACAGTTAGGAAGTATTCGGCCTCTGTAAAGCTACAAAGTTGGTTTGGAGAGTACTTCACAACAGAGATTGAAGCACACCTTGCTGTGTTCACTACGCGACAAAACATCACAGTTATTGTATTGGAAAGTTAATTTGTACATTATTACATGCATGCGCACCCTGACTAGCTCAGTGTGGAGTCGTCACAGTAGCCCGACAGTAGCCCGGTTGAAGTAGACTGCGTCTCTTTGCACAGGTGTGCAAATAATTAGATTTATTAGCACCTTTGTCGTTCGGCGTAACCTACGAATCGTAGTTTCCCCGGCTTGTGCTGTGAATGTGTTGGATGATTAACTTATAGGGGGAGGGGTGGGAGTATATTAATTATTAGAGTCTTTGTTTCTAGATTTAATCTACGCATTTTTACTTCCGCGACATGTAGTGTATAGATTCGAGATTAAAAATAGACCATTTAATTTCTAGCATCATTGTTGGTCTTTGTCTGAAGCTCATTGTCCATGCACAGATGGGATTAATTGATTCATTTATGAGGCTTACAAATGTTGGGGGTACCGAAAGGTTAGGTCTGTGTCAACCTGTTTTGTGATTGTAGCGAGGTCAACTAAACCTTTTTGTTCCATGGATATGTCCCTTCCTCTCCTTTCTCTGTGTTCCATTTCACTGTGTGATGTTTTTGAGTGAGTAGCAGATCAAATAACTTGTGTAAATAAATTAAACTTATTGGACCACTTACAGAATGAATTTTCATTGCTTGGCATTGACTAAAGAATTGTTGTACACATACATTATAGACATTATCTTCTGCCCTGAGTTTATGCTGCCCATTTCACTTTTTTAACTTATTCACTGGCTGCTGCCCATTTAACTTTTTAACTTGTTCATTACTGTAGAAAAGGTTAAAAATTCAGATTCACACAAATTCCAGAGCAAGAATGAATGCCTCCAATTTTCAAACTTAATTGCATTTAGTTTAAGGCTCATCTGCTAATGATTTATGTGAAGTAAGTTTAACATGAATACAGAATAATTTGTTCCTTGCTACTATGCATGCTACACTTCAACAATCATCTTGTTTCAAGTGGTCCTTGATATTTAGTTTGATACACATTCACATACACTGCTTATTGACAGACTATATTAATTTACAAAGTTGAAAGTTTTGGAGAGAGAAATGTTTATTTCTTTGTTGTCTTTGCCTTTCCCTAGGGCCAACTTCCTCCAAATGATTAGAATCACAAATAAAACCATTCTGTATTTATGTAGCTGTAATGTGTTGACATGTTTCACTTTGGTCAGACCAGCACTCATTAATCATTCAGAGTTTTCAAAACAAGAAGCATCTCATTGTTGGTGTTGGCCTGACCTCATTTCTAGTTTGAATTGATGGTGAACATGTGAGAAGTTGAACACATTTTAAAACAGCATATAAGTATAATTAGTGATTTCTTCTTCATACAACTTTATGCTAATTGATTTCTTCTTGAAATAATTTTATAATAATTTATTTCTTCTTAATGGGCACTTCATTAATAAACAAAATAAACTGTTCTAATGTTATAGCTTGTCTATTTTGTCTAACGTTTGAGAGCTAATGTATTTATTTCATTCTTATAGTCTTTCAGTCACAACAGTCTTTCATTGGTTTAGTTATTCACTGAAGTACACTACCACCACCACCATATAGAAGGTTTATAAATGCTGACCAGTCTGAAGTTTCTCTAGAAAATTTTCTTTGTTCTATGTGCTGTGGAGCATTATGTGAGAATGAATATGTCTTGTATAATGTGGTGATCCTGTGGCTTTTTTCTGTCTGGAGAGATAATCTTTTCCCTTTGCAACTGCTTGTGTGACATGTTAAAGCACAAATCGTTGTCAAATACCCTTCAGTATTTCTATCATTTAACAAGGCATCTGTAATGGACCTACTAACCTTTATTGCCCTCACAAGTGAAATTAGGAAAACAATTAGACATTATGAATTTCTTTTTAAAAAAATCACCAGTTTTTTTCTTTCATCAAAAACTGCTTTATGCCTTCATAAAATTGATTTGTCTTATCAGATAAATTACTATACACTCAGTACTGTATTCAATCCTATTTTTCTCTTTCATTTGGTAGTAGGCCTGTCCATTCTTTAATGTTGTCTAACCATCGTTTTCTCTGCCTCACTTTGACCTCATCCTGGTGCTTCTCTTTGTATCAAGGTCTTTGCCAGCTTTTTGCACTCTGCTATTTGTAGTCAATTCTAGCCTGGCAGTTTGGCAATCTTTATTGGTATCGTATAGCCCTTCATTTAATATGTAACTACTACAGTAGTTTTAACCCAAGTATTATTTCTAAATGCACTGATCAGTGTTGGCTGTGTATAATTGGATTGGTTTAGAACTGTGATTGAAATTGCCATGGATACATTTCATGTTGCTGACTGTGCTTTGAAAGCATTATGTAGGTCAACTCTGTTACTTGCTGGGTCTTGCTCAGTTCAAAATTAGAATTTAATTTGAGATGCTTATTTTTTTTTTAATTTTTAAAAAAATTCATTCGATTTTTGGCTTAATCAAAGCAGTAATTTTCAATATTTGTAAATACTCCACTTGATGAATTAATGACAATGACTCAGAGGTCAAATTTTTACTTCCAACTTGGCTTCAGCATTTATAGAATCATTGCTATATTGTATAAAGGTTAAAAATGTGTTGACATGTGTTACTGTAGCCTCAGTAAACATGAGATATTGATACAGTTGCTCATGTAGCTTGAAAGTCAATATTTTTAAAGCCATGACCTGTATAAATGTTTACAATAAAGACATTAATATATTACTAAAGTTCAACATAGCCAAATGAAAAATCCATTTTTAACCTAAAAATCCACTGGTTGCTATGTATTTGGCATTTATAATTCATATTCTTACATTTTTGTGTAAAAAAAATCTTAAAACCCACACAGTAATTGTGATGATTCAGGTTAGGTAGATTGTCTCACTCATTGACTCCATATAAAACCCATTTAACCATGTTTTAAGTGTTCCATTTTGTGTAAGCTTTCATGCACAGTTTGTATGTTTTGGAAGAATGAGCTGCATTTTCATGTAACCATATGCACCTTGAATGTCTGTCTGTCTGTCCAATAAAGTGTGTAATATTTATTTATTCATTGACCACATATATATTTATGTATATTTCGTTTACCTTTATATATTTCTCAGATTACAAGATGATAGTTTTTATTCCAATAACATTAGCCTGGATCCTCCCATGCTTGATTTTCATGAACAGTAAGTCAAGCATTTTGAATAGTCCTTGAACAATATACAAACATAACTACTATTATGTAGTCGTCTGACAGATCAAGTAATTCCAAACAATGAAATAGAAGAAACTCAGTTAGGTCTGTTTCCTTTTTGTCTCATCTCTTACAAAAGCCTAATGGAATCAAAAGTTTCTTGTATTCTTCCCCCCCCCCCCTCCCAGGAAAGCCTTTTATCAACTCATTCTGTCTGTCTGATACAAATCTGGTATACATTATTTCTCCCTTTTCAATTCTCAGATTCAGTTTTAACTATGCACCATAGCACATTAGTTAATTTTGTTTTGTTCAATTAATTTATGGTTACTAGTATTAACTATTTAGTGGTATAATAGAAATAAAATTGCATTGATTCAGGAGGATTGTTCTATTTTTAATGATTGCACATTTTTAAAAGCATTTGTTATTAATGGCATAGAGATATGTCAATGTCTACAATAGTATAAGAAAGCCTACCTTCTTTCTAGGCCTGTTGGGATGCCAAGAATGGAAAAAGTTTTTATTCAAAACAATGATCCAAGGCACAGCTTGCATCTTTTGTCTATTTCGGGCAGTACTGTTCATTTTCATTGCTCATTTTTCCAGGACAAAGTAAGTCATTTTCTTCTTTGTACAAAGCTAACTCACTCAGCCTGTCTTTTAGGGTTTTGTACTCTCCCACTTTCCATTCTCTGATGAAGTTGAAACTTGCATGGTCAAATGCATTACATCAATAGATTTTAAAAATTAAACGATTAGTTTAAAATATCATTTAGTTGAAATTAATAAATTTTGTTTTATATAGAAAAGGGGAGATAAATGTTTTAGTATTGAGACAAATGGCAGTGATTGTGCATGCTTTTCCTTATATAAGCTTTTAAAAAAGTATTTTTTGTTATTGTAGTAATTTGTTTTTTAAATGACTTCCTAGATTCTACCATTAATTGAAAAAAAAAAATCATATTTCTATATGGAGTGAATGTGCACATTGTGCTGAAAGAGGCTTGTTAAAAATATGTGACCTTTAATCATTGCTTGAAAGTAAGAGAAAACAAGTTGGACAAAATGTCACAGTACATCTTTATTTCAATCAGTTGAATAGTGATGACATTAAAAAGACAGCATGAACAAATGATTGAATATAATAATCCTGTGGTATTAAGGAAAAGAATCAATAACCCAATTTTAAAAAGATGTTTTGGATTAGATCAATCCCCCCCCCCCCCCCCCCTTCCCACTTTTTTTTTCAGTTGGTGATGGTTATGTAATAACTTTAATTTTGTAATTCTATTCCAAAACATGCTGCTCTTAGTATAAAAAAAAATGTTTAGCTTACTTGATGATATTCCTGAGCAGTTCCTAACACTCCACTGTTTCTCTTGACAGATTGTCCCACCTGGGGGAAACACAAGTTTTGATATTGTTTTTCTTGCCCGCCAGGTGGGCAATGTTGAAAACACATTATTTATTCATACCTCCATAGGTATAAGAAGGTATCAGGTAAATACTTGATTCTTTTTTTTTTTAAGAGTATTGTGTTTTTTTTTAAATTGTTACTCTCACCAGTTTGGTGTTATGTTATCTATACATTTTTCTAATATTTATTTATGTGTGTATTCTAACACATGAATGTTAACAAATTTTAAGTTTTGAGGGGAAAAAAAAGATAATTCTTCCAACTGTTTTTTTTAAAAGTATATTCCTTTTAAAAAAGTCAAAAACATTGTTTTTCTGTTAAAAGCTTGTAGTTCTGATCTATTTCTCAATGTCTTGCTGTTTATATATGGAGACATTGTCAACTTCTGTTATAAACTTTTTAAAAAATCCACTTCAACACTTCAGCAAGAATTTATTCACATTTTTTTAAAAATTCCTTATGTAACATTGTCATAATTTCTTTTAGAAAACAATAATTTATCTATGAGGAAAATCTGTGTCAGCAATAAATACATATTAATCTCATAATTAGTCATACATAGTCTCTAATAGATCACAGTTCTTATGTCTGCATACATTTGTCTGCAACAAGTATGTTAATGACATTTTTTATTAGCTTTATAACATGTAATTCAGTGGCTAAATATACATTTTACTAATATTTATTTATGTGTGTATTGAGTTTGGTCATTTTGTTTTCAGGTATTTGGTGTAGGTGTTCCAAATCCTTATCGCCTACGTCCATACTTGGGAGCAAGGGTTCCCATCAACAGTAGTTTTACACCTGTTATTCAGATGCATAATCCATATAGTACCAGACTCCAGGTAACTAAATTTTCTTAGCATGTGTATGTGTTAGACTGAGTGTTAAAACAAAAGATTCATGTTGTTTTTTTTCTTATGCCAATTTTTTTTTATAACTATTTGGCTTATTCATAGACCTGAATCAGTAGTAGTTGCATACCAGTATTGCTATTCCTTTTTTTGTTAGACTTTTTAGATGTACAGTACTACTGTAAAGAGTATTTAATCTTTGTTCTGTTTTTTTTTTTTTGTTTTTTTTTTTTTAATTTTTTATTTAAATCAAATTTAAGCATATTTTTTTTAACACTGAAGGAAAAAAAAATTATTTAAAAAAGAAAAATCCCAAGCCTTAAAATTCCAAGGCATATTCTTTTGTATAAAGATGATGAACCTGAAGAAGAAACTTGTCAGGACTAGTGTACTCAATGATGGCTCTTTTATCACACTGAAGGAGAAGACACATTTTGTGAATGTTTTTCATCACATATCTTTTATTGTTTCTAAACACTTCTGTCATTCTCAGGTGCTGGAAATGTTTTCTAGTGAAGGAGATTTACATTTAGAGTTACCATCAGGGGAAAGAGAAGCATCACAAGAATTATGGGTAAGAGGTTTATAACTTAAACATTTATAGATCAGTACATTCCACTGGTGCATATGTATTAGTAATATGATTTCATATTGTATATTTGCTATTTTTCTTTTATATTTAAAACCTAATGGTCAAATGTGTATTCGTAATACCCCTTCATCTATAAGTGGCGTTGGGAAAGTTTACAAATGTGAAAGAAAAAATTTGTTTTTATTTGTAGATTATCACAAATTTGTCAGTATTGAATGAGGAAAAAAATACAGTTTTTGCATCTCAGAATTTAAGCATGCTCACTCTAAGAGTTTAAATTATTGAATACATTTTTATAGTTTACTTTGTAATTAAAGTACTGTACCCAGCACTTTCAATCAGATGTTAAAAAAATGTAATGTGAAAATATTGAAACAAATGTTTTTTCTTATGATTTTGTCCAGGAACATTATTTCCTGAATGTGTGATAGACCTTTTTTTTTGTACTAATCACGTACATATTGGTAAACATTTATTTAAATAAAACCATTTCCAACTGATTCCCTTCTTAAGTAATCTTATGAGTACTTTGAGGAGCAAGGACAGAAGCACATTATTAGAGAAAAACTGATGATGTCTATTTTTATTTATTCTGATTGTAATATGTATGCATATATTTATTGAGCTATTCATGGATTGGCTTGAATTCTACAGGAGTTAAAACCTTTTGAAACAAAAGAAGTAATGCGAGCTAGCTTTGTAGGTAGAATAGAAAGTAATCATTCAGCATTCATACGCATCAAAACCAATAAAGAAGATGAACATAGGAGTTCTCCACAATTGTTAATATTACCATTAGAGATTGAAGTTTCATCAGGTAGGCTTCTCTTTGAATTCATCTTGCTTTGTTATACTAGGTATTTTTAATGAATACTTCTAGGTATTTTTAAATGTATACTTTACCCAACAAATAAACTCAGGGTTTTATCAGTCATGCATTTAATTTTTAGACCAATTTCATTTTTTTTTTTTAATTTTTTTAAAGCTTTTAGCACTAAGTTAATAAGTAAAACCTGTAAAATTATAGAAATGTATGAAAGAAATAAAACCACTTGCATAAATTAAATGCTTATCATGTTGAACCCATAGTTTGTTTAAAAGTAACAAATTGTGCTATTCACTAGATGCCATTAATTAAGAAAAATACTTTCATTCTAAGATGTTGATGATGATCATAAAATCAGATTGATATACTGGCGTAATTAATGAAGCAGTTACAAATTTCAATATATATATATATATATATACTGCATCTTTCAAGCTATACCCTACTTGTTGCACTAAGTTCCAATCTATTTAGTGGACATATGTGCTGGCTAGATGACACTGTGGGCCACAGAAACACCTGATCTTTACATCATCTGCCCTATAGACCAAAAGGTCTAAAAGGGAACTTTTTTTTTTTTGCTGTAGGCCCTCAGCAAAAAAACAACTAAGGTCAAGTCAGGATTCAAACTCAAGCCCCCATGATAAGTAGCTAAGCAGTTTAAACCACTTAGTTACTCATTTCAATATGGTTGTGTAACCCACATTTGTCCACCATTTCCTGCTATATAAATAGCTGTCAGTCTATTCTTTCTCTAGTTTACTTATTTTATTAAGAAAATTGTTGACATATGAAAAAAAAACACTTTTCTTTTTCAATTGAGATAAAGCAAAAATATTGTATGTCATAAAGAATTGATAAACCATTTCATATATTTTTCAGATCCTGGTATTTATTCTCCTGTGGAGTTGTTAGATTTTGGTATATTAAGGACTTTAGATGAGCCAAAACATTTACGCCTTAATCTTATCAACACAGGGCCAAAAGCTGTTCACATTACAGTAAGTAGGCCTCAACACTATGCTTTTTATTTTTTTGCATACGTTTGCTTACATTTTACTGTAATAACTATTTGAATATATTCTGAGAAGATTTATTTACAAATGTTCACTATTGCAGAGTGTGACTGTTTCCCCTCCTAATGATGCTGTGAGTGTGGATTTCCGTCCTTTTAAATTACAGCCTGATGGGAGTAGGCCAACAGCAGTAGCCCAGATCACTTTTAGAGGTACTTTTTTTTGTTAACTGTGCTCTTCCACCTCTGTTTTTAGTTGTGAATATTACTGCAAGACAAAGCATCTAATTAGTTCATAATGTCCAGAAATTAAAATATTTTAGTTCTTACATTTAAGGGGAGCTTATCCAGTTGAAATTTTTTAAACTTCAATGTATAATAAGTGGAACTGTGCAAAAAAGATTTAAATCGTCTTCTTTCTTTGAGTCATCGTTATCTATTGATGTAGACTGTCGTGAGGTCTGCTTTTTTTTTTTCTTCAGTTCTTATGCATCATATAAAGCCTCTGATAAGACAAATGTGTATCTGATATTTTTGGGCTGTTCATCTCTAACACATTCGCTATGGAGACTGTCTAGCTATTGAATGACCTTCATGCTTACCTTTACACCATTGCTTTGAAGAAAGACATTTATTGTCACTTTCTATTCATGTCTATTTTATCCATGTATATCTTTGCCTTTGATATGTTAATCTTTATAGTTAAATTACCTATAACACGGCATAACCTATTGACATTTATGTTTATATAGCAAGAAACTTAGTCAGTTTAAATATTTGTCTTTTCTTCTTTGCAGTATGGTTTTTTGAAGGCTTTTGAAAGTAATTTAACTTTTTTGTCAGCAAGCTTTTGGTCAGTTTCTTGAATAAATTTGTTTTGGTCATAGCACATGGTTTTTTAATGTGACATTTCTTTTTTCTCAGCTGTTAAAGCTTTACAATCAAAGCAATGGGCTGGAAAAATTGTGATCAAAACAAAAAATAATATTCAAAGATTGGCCATTCCATATCAGGCCAATGTCTTACATGGGTAAGTACCTTAGCTGGACTGTATTGATTTGAGTAGAACTTTATCTAGTGTGTTTTAGATTATATTTATGACAGCTACTTACATGATTTTGTTTTCTTTTGATTGGTGTTACAATGATAACTTTTGTCACTTTTGAAACATTTGTCTTTATGTCTAGTAACATAGGCTCTTAAGTTTGAGTTGGAAGGGAGGTCAATAGAGAAAAAAATGATATAATTACGTTAATTTTATTGCCTTTGTTTTTAATTGCTTTTGTATAGTGTATCTTTCATGCTATTGCTTGCTCAGTGCGCTATGGTCCAATCTCTTTTGTGGACTTGTAAAGGGGTTTGAAGAATTTTTTCAGTGCTGCTTTTAAGCACTCGAGAAAAACACAACTCTGCTGAGTTGGAAATGGCCCCTTTGATAGGTAGCCAAGCAATTTTCGCCACTTAGTGTAACACATATTGATAGCAGTTGAGTGTCCAATAATTGTTTTCATTATCCAAATATATGACAGTTGTTGGCTTATTTTTTGTTTAACACCAAAAGTCTCTTAAAGACTGGAGTCATTCTTATTTTTTTTTTTTTTGAATATTTTACAATAATATGTAATATTGATCTTCTCCATATTTGGATGTCTATGTTTATTTTATTTTCCTTACAGGTCTCTAGTATATAATGTGAATACAACACATTTTTTTAGTGCAAAAGCTTTATGGAATGTTAGCAGGCCTGTCACCTTCACTAACACATTTCATTTCTCTATAGTCATCTATAATGTCAGCTTGCCTCCAGAGGTGTCACAATATTTTACAGTGAGTTCCCCCCATCTGTTGTAGTTCATTGATTACATTTTTTTTTACTTTCTTGCTTATGTTGCTCATCCTACCCTAGCTATTTGTATGTGGGACTGCCTCCTTTTTTAACTGTTCTGTTCTGTTTTTCTTAGATTGTAAATTTCACAAGGCCTGTGATAATTCAGCCCCAGCAAAGTCTGACAAGTTTCGTGCTCAAGTTCCACCCAAATCAAACGCAGGTTCATTTCAACACAGTGTTGACTCTCAGCACAAATGCCTCCACCTTTACCATTCCTATTATAGTTTATAATGGCCTAATGAAGGTAGGCAGGATATGATATTCATCTAGCTATTTTTTATACTGTAGAACAAAAGTGTCATTATTATTTTTTTCAAAAATTCTATTTAAACAAATTTTGAGGCGTTGTCATAGTTAACATTTCATATATTGTATATATACCATACAAACAACAAAATATTGATTAAAATAACAAAAAAAAGTTAAGTATTTTGATTGAATGCTTTTCATTTTCAACATCATTTACATGTACCAATATGCTATAATGGTTATATTTTACTTTGATACAATTTCTGGTCTTCAGGTACCCATTAGAGCTGGGTAGAGTCAGGGGTGCCTAAAAATCCAGAAATTCAAAATTCCTGTCTTCACCAGGATTTGAACCCAGGACCCCAGGTCTTTATAAGGGAGGCTGGAAATGCATAGTTGTTTAAAAAAAATTGTTATGGTTTTGTGGAAGAATCACAATTAAGTTAGATCTACGTGTGACAAAAAAAAAATATCCTGGAGTAGTAATTAGAGATTCTTTTTTTTTTTTTTTAACATTATCCATTTCTATTGCTACTTGATTGAAAATTTCAGAAAGTGTATTATTTAGAAATTAAAAACAGATAAAGATTATTAAATGGCTAAGGTTTCTGCATTTATAAAATACAAATTGCAATATCTAAATGAATTACTTTAAGTCTTGTGTTAAATTTTCTACATAACAACAAGCCAGGCAATTAGGGAAAGATTCCAATTTGATTAGAGTAACACCATTAGTAAAATCACTAAACTTAGAGACACTTCAGGACAAGAATAAATAGTAAAGTAGCAATAATACCTCAAACATTGAAATATAATTTACAAATACAAAAACAAAACCTAATAAAATACTCAGACACTAGGATAGAGGCACATTTCTTATTCAATATACTAGAACAAATTTGTACAAGTGCTTCTTCTTCCATAATGACATTAGAGAATGGAAAACCAACGATTTACTAGAGTTTAAGTCATTAATTAACCTGCATGATTAGATTGACACATGAAATGTAGGACGTAATTATCTCCTTTTTTGAAGTAATGACTGCTATAAGAATAAGAAGATTGCCTGAACCCTGACAGTTAGTTTTATGAGGGGTTTTTTTTTTTTAGTTTTAGGGCCCCCTCCCACTTTTGCTTCTTTTATTGTTTATAAAAGTACAAGGAAACATTGATAATAACCTTTTTTTTTCTGCTGTATTTTCCTAGGTGATACATCATAGGCCAGAAAAATTTGAAGGGCAGTTAGATTTTGGCACTCTAGGTGTTGGAGAGTGTCGTAGTATGATTTTCACTATCCGCAACGACAACCCAGTCGATGTAAGGAGATTATTTTTTTGTCATTCATCTGTCATGACATACTTGAGCTAGCTAAAATTTATAGCAGGAAAACAGACATTTTGATTTTTTTTTTTTTCAATTTTTATGTCATATTATTTATAAATGCTTCAAATTTTTTATATTAGTTGTAGTACCTTATAATTTATCTATTATGCTGAAAATTGTATTGATTTCATTACTTTCCAGCTTGTTATTTTTTTAGTTGACATAATGTAATAAACTTTTATTTTTACTTTTCCAGATAGTGGTAGCCCGATTTCAAACAAATATGTCTTGGGCGTCTGTAGAAATTTTAGGAATAGAAAAGGGTAATGGAACAACCCTTACACACAAGCATAATCAATCTGAGATAAACATAGACCCAGTGAGTTTAACCTGAAATCTCAAAATTAGCATTTTGGACTCAATTCAATAAGCTATTGGGACATAGACCTTGTGATTTATAGAGTGAAATATAACATTAGGACATAGACCCAGAATGTACTTGTTGAACTGTTTGGACCATAGACTGAAATGTAAAAGTAGATTCGTCTAATGCTCTATGTCAAATTCCATTATCATTACAAGAGTACATATATTTACATTCAAATATTAAAGAAAAAAAGAAATTTAATATTTGTCAATGTTTTAACTTCTTTGTTATGGTTTATTAAGGTTTTGACTCCTGTGACTCTAAAAGATCCAAGTCTCTTTTTTTTTTTTTGGTCTGAATGGACAGAATTTCAGCATCGTCTTATGTCTATCATTATCTCCAGTGTTTAATATCAGCTGGAAAACATTTAGGCTTAAAACCATTGTTTGAATCTTTGTTTTAAAAATGTATCCATTTCATTTTTAATTTGACCCACTAGAATTAAGTTATTCTTTTAGGGATTTTGTTTTAATATTAACCAAACAATGATAATTTGATTTGTTGAGTTTTCAAAACATGGACAGTACTCAATGTGTAGTTCTAAAAGCTTGGAAAATAATAGAAAAAAGATTTAAATTGTACATTATAAATAAATTGAATATAAGTACCATATTTAAATGTTTGCATAAAATTTAAAAAAAAAATGTTAATATAATTTAGTAATGTTTATACTGTATTATTTATAATGACAAAAACTTCAACATCAGACCAAAATTTTGTTAACATAGATACTTTTCAATATGTGTTTTATTCTATTCTTGTTTCAGTTATATATAAAGCCTTATCACTATGCAGTGTTCAATGTTAGCATTGTTGCCCCTGAAGAAGAAGGGGCCTATGTAGCAGACATTTGGATGTTCACACAGTTCCAGGATCTTTTTACGCCAATCATTTTCCGCGCTGCCAGAGGCAGCTTACATGCCATTCCAGATAAATTTATCTTTGAAAAAGTTTATCCAGTAAGTTAAGCTTTAAATTTGTTTCCACTAAAAATTTGTTTCCACTAAAAATTTGTTCCCAGTAATTTAAGTTTCAAGTTTGTATCCTAATAGATTAGTATTAAAATTGTCATCAATAGTACATTGTTTACATTACCATAGTTAACAAACTCTGGAATTTTTCTGGAATTATACTGATTAATATTTGTTTCCTTTAAATTTTTGCAGGGTCGAGTACCTTATAAAGTGTTACAGATACACAGCACTTTTGATGATTATATGGAGGTCACACAGGTGACCTTCCAACCAGCAGATAACAGATTTTATTTTATTCCACAAAACAGCAACACTGTGCTGCTTCAGCCTCACGAGCACAGTATTGTAAGTCTCAAAACAAAATAGTTATTAAAATTTTTCTAAGAAATTTTCGTTCACATTTTTAATAGTTTTGTTGAATTAAAAGTTTGTGTTTAATACAAAGTCTTTATTAAATTCTTTCAATACTTTTTAATTTGATAGAAAAATGGATTTTTTTGTACTTTAAGAAATAGAGACATTTTATTTCTTCCGTTAATCTATCTCCAGGTAGGAAAAATTTTCTTTGATGCAAAAAAAGATTGCAGAGATGATTGTTATGTGGGGCTACCAACATTATCTCCAGGTAAGGTTTTTAGAATCAACTATAATCTATATTGGCTTTTTTAATGCAAATATTTAATATTTGTTGTTCGTTAAGAGTAAAAATCACTAACTTGAAAGATGTTCCAAGAGATAAATTATTATTCTGGAGATATTTTTTCTTCTCTAGCTGGACATCAGTGGCTCCTGGGGATGGTGTTGGATAAAGATGTGGCTGATACTGACCAATATTTATATACAAAATTACAGCAGAAGTGGGAAAAATTAGAACATTTACAACAAAGCATGTGAGTTGTCTATAAAATTTAAATATATTTTTCTCTTAATCTTGGATGGCTGGCCATGGGGTATGTACTTTCGGTGTCATGAGTTTGAACCTCACCAGCTGCCATCCTTCAGGAGGTCAGGCCTAAGACACATTCATCTTTTATTTCTGAAAGAAACTGAATGACTATCTCATCAAATTTATGTTATTGTGGGGTTTTTTTTGCTTCATCTTTAGCCAACTTGTCAGTTGAAATATTCATTGTATACTTTTTATTTTCAATAATTCACATAGAACTGTTGTAAACAATTACTTGCAACAGTAGTACTGCATCACTGTGTACTATTTAGTGTAATCCTAAAGTATTTCTAACTTAACTCTATGCTCAGTATACTGTTGTTATATTGTATTTATTGATAGTAGCATGTTGATTGTTTCTTTTTTTTCTGTGTTTCAGAGCTAATGTCACCATAGAACTAGATACCAATCAAGTTCGAGGGTTTTTATTTTCTGCCCAGGCCCACCTCCAGTGGCCTTCACTCATAAGAAAATCTAAAATTAAATATCCTCTTACGCAGATAGGAAATATGTCTGTAAGTCTAACCAGTTACAAAGTGAAACAAATATCTTGACTTACATATTATATAATGATGGTTTTTCTATTTATTAGCTCTTAGCATTTGAAATGCAGTAAATGTTTCTCTAAAGTCTTGCCCTGTGGTTAATTAAGCATGCTAAAATTAATTTACTAATATGGTCAGAACTCATGAAATCAAAACTTACAAGATATATATATATGTATATATTTATATATATATATATATATATATATATACACATACAAATTTGATTGATATATATATTTGATTCTTTGATCAATATCTGTGTGCAAGAAACTGAAGATCACTTTGAATTTTTAAAAACATGTCAGTTATTCTTATAAAGGTTAAAGACTATCTGAAGATTTTCTGTTGTAAATTTTTAGATTCATGGATAATCTGCCGTCTTTCAATTACTTATTCTCCCCTCCCTTGATATGTTTTCACAGATATCAGATTTTATTGTAGAAAATATTGGCGATGAAGCCGTGGTTGTGCAAGTACTTCCACTATCATTCTATCCCAATCCACATACCATACTAGAACTTTTGGCAGCAAGGTTAGTATCACTATATATAATTTTATTTAAACTGAATTTTTTCTTTTTATAGATGAAGTATTTCTAATCTTCACTATTTAAGATACACATGTTAAAAATGCTTGCTAAGAAACATCAGACCTAACTGTCCCCGTTGCCTGAGTTCCTGAGGGCCATGCCTTTCTCTCTTATTAATATCTGGATACTTATGTGGTAAAATTAAGAAATAGTTGTATTTGTGATTAGAAATCATGAAAGAGTAGCCAGAATTAGACAGGAAATGGCAAGTTTAGTGTTATGTGACCCATAGAGTAATGGAGTAATAAAATTAGTGTAATCACTCACACAAGTTTGCAGTTGCATTTCTCTGCTACAGTTCTTCTTCCCTTCAATCTAAATTTTTTATTTTTTTTTGCTGTAACAGAATTGAAATGTGCCCACTCACTTTTTCATTTGATTTGCTTATGCTTATTTATTGTACTCCAACCTGATTAGATTCTCCCAAGACTTAACAGATTATATAGAGAGTGACGACACTAACACTTTTGTTCTATATGATCTGGAACCAGTCGGAGTAAGTGCATAGTTCCTTAAGTTGTAGAGAGACCATTAAACACTTGTGTTAACTTGCAACTGATACCCAACATTCTTTAAAAAAAACACTTTTTTTTTTAAATCTATTTAGAAATAATATAATTGGTTTTACATTTTGTAAAATGTCTTTTAAAAAATATGATATAATTTTCAAAAGTTTGATACACTTGCTGGTCTTATGCTGTTATAATTCTTTATTTTAGCATATTTTTACAAAGCTTATACCAACTCACTCTTTTTTTCAATATGTCTGTTTAGTAAAGTTTGTACATGTAATCAATACAAAAATTAACTAATTAACTGGTAATTAATTATTTTGTTTGATAGCAAGGGAAATTAATCCTTCAGTATTCACAGTTACTGCTAAATATGTAGGTTTTCATCCCCTTAGATAATTGAACACATTTTTTCTCCCACACAATTTCTCAAATCATGTATTCAAAAAAAAAATATTTATTGTTCCTATAAAATCAATTAAAAAATTAATCAATAAGTTTTTGATAATTTATTATTTTGTTTCATATTGAATATGGGAAATAACTTCTACATTTTTAGAAATATACCTGTTAGTGCAGAGTTTTTTCCTTTAGATAAGCTTTGTTTTTCATAAATGGATTTTTTTTTAAATTTTATTTTTGTTTATTTTTTCCTCTCTACAGAAAAGCAGCACCACTGCTTCTTATCTAGCACAACATCGAAAAACTGTGGAAAGTACTTTAGGGGTTATACCCCATAAACATACTTTGGCAGCAATTTTACAGCCGGGTACAAAAATAAAGGTCAAAGTTGGGTTTCAACCAAAAGATGACCTTGCTAGATCTTCGCTCATTATTATTAGGTATTAACTATTTGTATTTACTATAATGAGCACTCAATTGAACCACTTTAAAAGTCACATCAGCTGTTGTTGATAAATATGGATTATTTTGAATAAATGCATGTTGTATATAGAAAGTTGTCCTACTTCAGTATCATTTGTTCTGGTTTGTACTTGTATTGACTTAGCTTGTTTTGTTTGTTTCAGAAATAACTTGACTATTATTGATGCCGTTGTGGTTCAAGGTCAAGGACGTAAGGGGGAGATGAGGTTTAATAATAAAAAGCCTGGTTCACACTCAGCTTTGACCTTTGAACTAACAGAAAAGCACTTGAAAAACTGTGATAGTAAGTGTCCTATCATGATACACCATTCTTAAGTTGTTTGAATCTTTCGCTAATGATTCTCAAACTTGAATGGCATCTTTTATCAAAATGATTCCAGTGTTCTCCAACCGCTTACTGTTATTTTGTCATTTCTGCTAGAAACAGTTTTATTGTCTTTTGAAAGCCACTAATGTTTTTGTTTCTAAAGAAGTTAAATATAGCCTTAGAATAAATATTAAAAAAAAAAAAAAAAAAAAGAACTTTATTGATGCATTAACCCAAACTACAACTGAAATATATCTGGATGCCACCAAAACAGTCTGAAACATTCAACATCACTTTTAAATTCCCACCCTGTCCAGATTATGACTCAGATGCGCCAGAAGATCCCAAAATAAAAATCCCAGTCTTCACCAGGATCGGACCCCGGTTCAGAAGTGAAGCGCTTTACTGCTCAGCCACAGTGCCTCCCTGTGCTAACTTACTGCCATTAAAATGGTTAGCATAGTTGTAACCATGGATTCAATATTTGTGTTGGTGTTTTTTTCTCTGTGAGATAAATCTATGCATTTATTTACTTCATTAATTTTTTTTTCTCTGTGAAATAAATCTGTTCATTTCTTTATTTCATTAATTTTTTTTGTTTTCAGCTTCAGAAAAAAAGAATAAAAATGTTATGCCCAACTTTACAGTACGGAGACCTTTTACACTGAGAAACACTGGAGAGTTACCTTTTTACATTCATGGCTTCAGTATCAATGAGTTACCTTGTGAAGGATATGGTTTCAAAGTCTTTGACTGTTCAGGGTTTGAGATGCCCCCCAATTCAAGCCGCAAAATAAATATAGCGTAAGTATCACCTCACTCTATTTCTTGAATGCGTCAGTTCTCAACATTTGGGTGGAAAGAAGGCATTAAATTGTTTGTATCTGTTTTAATATTTTGTCATAAGCTCTCCTATTAAAAGAAATACATATTTAGGATTTTTTTTTTTCTTTAGGAAGGATGTTTTTTTGTTATTTTTATTAATATTTTTCTTAATGAAACAACTTAAATTCACTTTTTTTTTTCAGATTTACTCCAGATTTTACCATGTCACAGATACAGAGAATGTTGACAATACATACCAGCCTTGGCTCTCCGGCCAATGAGGCCAACTACTCTCTCCAAGCCATGGTGCCATATGATCTCTTGTCCCAGTGTTCTGCAGCCTTGCCGCGCCCTAACTGGGAGCCACTCTTGTACTACTTTGTGGTGGTGATGATGGGCTTCTTCATCTGTTGTATCATAGTGCTAGCCTACTTTGAATCAGACAGGGTCATGGCAGAATATATTCGCAAAAAAATTAAGGTTACTAATGGGACACCTACTTATGAAAAATCTAAAGTATTTGACTTGAAAAATATCACCGGCTTGCCCGTGTCACCTACTCAGAACTCGTCAAATACTTCAAATTCATCCATTGTAAAAGCAGCACAGACTATACCTAATGGAAATTATGGTGGCAGCAGAAATATATTAAACAGTTACACAGATACAGATAAAGATAGGGGACACCTAAATAATCTCCAGGATCATGTAAATCATATTTTAAATTCCTCCAGTTCTGTGAAAGCTAATTCTTCAAATAGTAGCAGACAAACGAAGCTTTCTTTTTTAGGAAGCCTCAAGCATATTTTTACTTATTTTTATAATTTTAGCAGTTCATCTAGGAAATCCACATCTTTACAAGATAAGCCCTTGATGAGGGACTCTGGGACCTCGCCTCCGAGCCCAGTACAAAAACCTACCGCCACAGTGTCAGCCTTGAGGCAGGAGCCTGTGGCACCTGTGACTAGTAGCAACAACCAAGAACACCTAGTGCTTTCAGAGAAAGCCAATCCTAACAACAGTAGTAACTATAACAACCGCTCCCGAAAGGGACGACTGAACAACCGCAGGCAGATTGTAGTTGATGCCTCGGGCGACACAAACGATCAGGGTTTCAAAAAGTTAAAAGACAGCAAGGAACCCACATCCTCTCTAGAGACCACGTCAATCAAAAGAAACTCTAATTCAATAATAGATGATTTTGATGAGTGGCCTGTGAAATACACAGATGAAATGGACAACATTGAAGAGTTGGACTTCAAACCAGAACTAACCAACTCCAAGATAGGTAAGACTTTCTCATTGAACAGTTTGTGTTTTAACTGTTATCATTACAGCAGATACTGAATATGCAAGAATTAAGTAGTTCATTAACAGAACAATGAAAGCATTATCATTTCTATTCTTTGCTTTTTTTATTTTTTAGACTGATTTATCCAAAAATTATCCTTCCTCCAACTTTCATTTTATCCTTTACCAAATGTTTCTCAAAATCATTTCATTTTAACTTCATTATAAAATTTAAATTAAAATGGTTGTTGGCTTTGTTGCAACTTCTTGATAGATTATATTATCAAAGCCAATAATTGGTTTTTACTTTTATTGCATCTCAATCTTATGTATAATTTCATTTTCTTTTCAGCCAACAAGAGATTAACCAAATCACAGAAATCTAAGTCAAGAGCAGATCACAATAAAGAGAATATTTTACTTCATCGAGAAAATGCTTTAGCAGATGATGGAGATGATGTCTCTTCTACGACTACTGAGTCCTCTGGTGGAGATGTGGAGGACAAGGTATAAAACAGGGTCACGGAAATCTCTATCCCAGAATTTTATTTACTCATCATTTCCCCTTTTTGCTACATTAAAATATTTTTTAAATTAATTTTTGTGTATACTTAAGTTATTTCTTATTTAATCAAAGACAACAAAAGTAATAATTAGGATTATTCATTGCTGCCTTTTCATCTGGACGACTTCATACTTTGTCAAATACAGATTCTGACTTTCAAAATTTAAGTGATACAGATAATCGTATTCTGCTAGTAAATGTGTTACCTTGATGAATCAAATTTCAAGAGGTTGTTGACTCTGATTGATTCCCAGCTAACATTTCAAAATCTGGAAACTTATTAACAAGCTGCTATTTAAATTAACTAAGACATCTGCAGATGGTTGGTTTAAGTCATTAGAATTCATGTCTTTGCAGATATATAAAATTTTTAATTAATAATAATATCAATCTTTATTATCCATAAGAAAATTTGTCTTGCAAATTTTAAAATGCAACTGTTTTATATTATCTTTTTTTGTAAAGATTTTAACCCCAAGATTTTTTTTTTAAATTCTATTTTATTACTTTTAATTTTCTTCATCCACATTTTCTAAGCTATCAGCTTCAAATGCTCAACACACAATGTTTTTTTGTTATCAGTGATTTCTGTTTGCTAGAAAAGAATAAAATGCTTGGATGTTGTTGTTTTTTTGTCAATGTGAGCAGTGTCTGGCTATTAATAGCAATGTCTTATTGAAACCAGTTGTCTATGTGAAACTGGAAGACCTAGCTGGTGGTACATGTTTTGTACACATTGTTTACCAAGAGTTTTACTCAAACCTTTTCCAAAGACACTGTCATTCTTTTTAGTCATTACCATTTTGTCATAGACCAACCAATCTATTTTAATTACCCTAGAAATTACCATTTTGTCATAGAATAACCAAGCTTTTATAATTAAGTACCCCTTTCAAACCTAGAGATCTATGTAAACATCTGTTTCTATGGCCGACGATTAACAAGGATGTCGTGATTTTTAGGAGGCCCCTGAGTTTACCCAACTCTAATAGGTATCTTACTTTAGTTGGGGAAAGTAAAGGCGGTCATGACACCCTTTTATAATTACACTTGATTTTTTCCCCTTTCAAACTTTCAGTTAAATTTTATAAATAATATTAAATAACCATGGATTTCATCATTTATTTAGGAAAAGTAAATACTTTTTGTATTTTTTTCCCTAGCACTCACTAGGACCTGACAATACATCAGAAGTGACCACTGCACCAGTAGGTAGCAACGGCAGTGCTGGCAGACGGTGGAAGAAGGGAGGCAACAAACAGACAGAACGACTGGTAGTGGTCACCAATGGAGGGGAGATGATTGATGATGACTCCAATTTTGAGGTGACTTCAAAATCCAAAGCTCACAGAAAGATCAGAGTCAACAAAGAAACATTTGGTGGGGACGTTATGATTCCAAGGTACAATTGAGTTTTGGTAGTGATGAGGTTGTTCAGTAGTGGGGTTACTTTTTAGAAATACAAGTACTTATTGAACTTTGGATTAAAAGGACCACACAACTTTAATAATGTAATCCAAAAAAAGTCGTTGTTCTTGCCACACTATCACCTTATAATGTCGCAACAGAAGCTTTACTTCTGACTAAGAAAACAGGTTGTTTAGAACAGGAAAGGTTAAGAAAGAACTATTTAGATGTCATTAATTCTTCTGTTAAGTACTGCATGTTAGGTGAAAGAATGTTGAAGTCCTGGTTTTACTAACCAGCATGATGTTTTTTTTATTCAGTACTCTTGAGCTTCCGTACAGTCTTCCTAAAGAAAAAGAACGAGCTGAGAGCAACTCTAACAAAAGATCCAAGAAGCCTAAAAAAAATGCCAAAGAAAAAGGTTGGGTTTTCTTTTATTGTGTTTCTTAATTGTTTTTTTTACTTTGTTTTGTTAAAATTTTTCTTGGTGTATTTCTTGTTCAAGTCAGTGTTAATGATTCCCACAGATCAACTAGAGACAACACTTTTTTTCTTAAGTTAGACAAAATTGTGTAAATATTTGTATGATGTGTGATTTTTTTTTCTTGTTAATCCTTTTTTTTATACTGATGTCCACACAATATTAGTATTTTTTTTTAAAAATGTTTCATGTTATAAAGTAAATTCAGCATTATAGTCTTCTGTACACTTTTGTTTGGTCCATCATGTATAGCCTTGTTGTTAGTAGTTTTATATCCATATTTGTGCAGTTAAAAAGTAAAATTAGAAAAGCAACTGAAATAGAGTTCATATGACTAAACAAATTTGACACACACACACACACAAAAGGCTACTTGCAACAGTTAGTACTTTGAACATGTCTTTTGAATATTAGCTCTTTCTGGTCATGGCTGGTATATAGATGAACCTTGATCAGGATTCTTTAAGTGTGTGTGTTTGCATGACCTTCTTGTTCCTAGGGATAAGTACAGTTAGTGACATCTTATAGCTGTGTAACAATGTGCATGTTGTTTTCCAATCATGTAGTACTAAGTAATAGGTAAGTATCAGAAGTTTAGTGTCAGAATGAAAAGACAAGAGTTAAATAAGCATAACAATGCATCTGTTTTTCTTATAGAAATCTATTTATAAACAGCAAACATTTGAAACATGCTTTCAGAGTGTATCAGTATTTCCTTCCTCTTATATTTTTTAGTTAACAATTCACAAATATCTTAACCTCATGCACATCTTTCTCAAGTGTATTGAAAAACATGTTCAAATTATTTTTTTCAAGAGATATAAGTTTTGATATTGTTCCAAAACATTTCTAGTACATTTCTTATTTTATGGTCAATACAAATTGCAATACATTCTTAATATTTAATCTGAAATATTATTGTGCATCTACAAATATTTTTCTTATTAACAAAACAAATGTGTTAATAATTTTTAACCTTTCTTCTAAAATGTTTTTTTTTTAACATGTTTTGTGTGTGCAGTCTTAATGTATTCCTATCTATATGGAGTGAGTGTGTAGTTAATTAGTGCATAACTAAAAAGGTTATAACTTCCAGTTCTCTATATTGGTGTTGTCCATTTCACAATTCTTGTATCAGGTTCGTCATCTCCAAATCTTTATCCTGTGGATGGAGCAGACGGCTCTTCTGACACTGGCAGAGAATCCCCTCTGCCTATCTGGAACGAATCTTACCTAACTGAGCATGACCTAGTTCCTGGTAGTTAGATTTATTCAGCTTTTTATGCCTACTTTTGCGCACTTAATCTTTTCCCTCCATTTTTAACCAATACAATCCCATCTTTTTTTTTTTTTTTTTATTCAATTCTCTTTTGCTATCATTCCAATGTGTTTTTAACCCAGTTAGCTTAATCTAATTTCTCTTTTTTCTAATCAGGCTACTTATGGTAAAGATATAGTCTGCAGATCCTTTGCTGATCATACATTTAATTAAAACGACTTTTTAAAAAAAAACTTTAGTTCATAATTTTACTAATAAACAGTTGAAAAAAAAGCATGCTTTTGTGAAAGTGAACTTGCTTTGGAGTCTCTATCGCTCTTTAGTTTAATTATTTAGTTTATGCTCGCTAGTGACACTTTGTGTCTAATTGTAATGCAACTTGAACTCAATTGGTCGTACTCAATTTCTTACTTGCATCTTGCAGTTTAGTCGCTTTTATTCCTATTAATTGCAATGATGGCCACAAAACTTGCCAAAGCTGAGGTCTAGATAGAAACAAATTGATATTAAGCTGGAGTTGATTTCTTATGTGCATTTTTATATTTATGAAAAATATATTGATTTCTTAGATGTTAGAAATTACACAAATATATCTTCATATTTATATTCATTCAGACTTGCTATTTAAAATCATTATCTACTTATAACCTATTTATATAACATTTTGACTACTTACTAGATTTAAGAAATCATTTTACTGTTTTAAAGGTAATGGAAATATCTACAGAATAGAATTGTATAGTTCATTTTTTTTTTACTTTGGTATTCTTTGGGCCATGGTTACAAATCGGAATTTCGCTTAACCTTTCTTCTCTTCAGATTTCATTTTATCTTCTAACATTGATTGGATGATACAAGTATTAGACAGCTAACTTGTAATAGTGACATAATAATGTTTATTAGATGTCACTTTAAATAATGCTTTTTTAAGATTAGATTATGGACTTTAAAGTTTTTAACAAAGTAATTTGAAATAGGTTTGATTTGTAACTTGGCACTTAATGTTTTTGAGATTAAAAGAAAGTTTTGTTATTGTTATATTTTGCAGGAGATCTCACAGAACTGTCACTCCAGACAGAATCCTTTGTTCACAAACACTCCAGAAATTTTGCTTCTGCTCCCAGCAACTCACTGATACCTGGCAGTTTGATGTCCAGTGCTGCTCAGTCAAATTCACTGTCTTCATCCTCCTCTACTGGACCTTTCTCTGCCGAGCGTCTGTCCACTGGCAACCGGTCTGGGAGCTACAGCAGTATTGTCAGCAATTCCAACAGTCCAAGCATTCCTGAGCCACTTGGCCGCAATGCTGTGGGCATGGGAGGTCGCATTGGCAACCTAGTCCAGTCATCTGACAACTCCATGTTTGCCTCTCCTAGCTTTAATTTGTTCACAGAGAATGGTCTTGCTGGAATAATGCCAGGAAGTGAGTTGAAATTGAGTTGATAAGAAATGTAAACAGCTGAACAAAATTAAGATAAGATAAGATCAGATCATTTTTATTGGTCCAATCACATGGAAATTCAGTTTGACTACAAGTTAGATTTCTCTCATCTGATTAATCAATTTTATTGTGAAAACAAATATTTAGACATCAAAATTGTTATCACAATGTTCTGTAAATGACATTTAACACAATTGAATTAAGCTTATTTATTGTTTGTTTAGTTAGTAGTCACCATTTATGAATTATGTTATATGCTTTAATACTTTCTCAAGTGGGGGGTGCTGCGGCTGAGTACAATTTTAGTTTTAAAAAAAACAACTCTGCTCTCTGTTCATCACTCCTTGTCATGAGTCATTATTTTGACATACCTAACAACAAATACTGTCCAGGACTTGTAATAGATGATTTCCAGCTATAGAATTTAAAGATGGCCAAACAAAATAAAGTTTCAGAATAAGTCAGTAGCAGTCAGACCTAAACAATAAGTATGTTAATGACACCTTTTCTATGCTCAAAAATAAAGAATCTTGGCTCTTTTATACTCCTGCCCTTTGCATTTAGTGTAGACCTATACTCCTGCCCCTAAAGCACAGTTGTTGACTACAATTAGGAATTCATAGCTCCCTATATATGTTCAAATGAACTATAAAGGCTTTCTAATAAACACACAAACCATTTATCACTATTATTATGATTTTGTGTCACCTAACTCATTACTGTAGAACTAAAAAAAACAACAACTTAAAAAACAACAATAACTTAAAATCACGTTATCAGTGTTAAGTGAAGCTGAGCAAATTTAATGGACTGCGGAATGTTGAGCTTGTTTGCAATTATAATATCAGTTTATCTTTTTTTTTCTCTTGCCTATTTTTAAAACCCAAGCTTGTACACTCTGTCTCTAGACTTGGTCTCCAACAAAAACAGTCATGGCGTTTGGACTTCTGGACCAGCTCCTGGCAACTACTCTGACACTAAGTGAGTAATAGTGGAGTTGAACTGTTTGTTCTGGTTAGCAATAAGACTCATTCACTCAGGAAGGAATATCTGTTGGTGTCGTCACTCTTTGATGAGAGCAGTAATGTCTTAGCAGGAATAGTTTCTTGAAAACAATTTCATGTATTCTCCTTTCAAAGATAAAATAGAAGGTTTCTAACTATAAAATTTAAAAGAAAAAGCGAGAGAGGGGTTGATTTAAAAGAAAAAGCGAGAGAGGGGTTGAATTAGAAGGATAAAATATCTTCAAAAATTATTGCCCTTACTATCATTCTAAGGATTTTTGGAAATGCATTTTAAGCTTTTGTAAAAAATTTTACAACCTTATTTATAATTTAGATCATGTATGCACATGCTTAGAAATAACCCATTTAGGCTATTATATAATTATTTCATCGAAAGTTTCACTCACTTTTTGGTACATATTTGAGCAGCTTTTTTTTAGCATTTGCTTAGACATAAACTTAATGCTTTTGCAAATGAAACAAAATTTGAGAAATAGTTTTGAAACCAGAACAGGAACTCTTTTGTTTTTCTACTTTTTCTAGAACATTTCTGTCAATGAAATATGACCTTCCTTCACCTCCCCAAACTTCTTATTGTTAGGGACTTAATAGCAATGTGGGCGCAGTGGTAAGCACTTGGGTTCCGAACCTGGGTTCTGGGTTCTCTCTGTGAAGACTGGGATTTTGCATTTCATGAGTTTTAGGGCTCCCCTGAGTCCCCCCAGCTCTAATGGGTACCTGACTTTAGTTAGGAAAAGTAAAGGCTGTTGGTCATTGTACTGACCACACCCTGCTCATCAACCATTGGCCAAAGAAAGAGATGACTTTGACATTTGCCCTATAGATCACAAGATCTGAAAGGGGTACTTTTTTTTTCTTACTTTTAAATAGCAATTGACTTAGTGCAAGAAGACAATGTGATGGACACTTTAAAATTATAGAAAAGAATAAAAGACTTTTTATTTTGCAACTTTATTTTATAACTCTTTTGTTTCAACTTTCCACAATGTCCAGCTGGTTTCTCCACAGTGGTGTCTATGGCCTACATCCTATTCCAGAAACTAATAATTTACCAGGGTTTGCTCCACCTGCAGTTAGAGGTCTTGATGGTTATCGTTATGGTACTAATGGTAAGTTCTAAATGCACTCTCTAAAGAATAAGTTCATTTGAAAGGGAGGTAAGGTGCATTCTTTTTAAAGTACATTCTCTTTTTTTTTTTTTTTTTTTTTTTCTAGATCCTGCTGCATTGTATGTACATCCTATGTATCAAGGTGGTATCCATGACAACCTGAACCAGCCACAAATGACCATGATGCAGCAGCTCCAGGCTGAGCGACGGAGACGCTTATGGGAGCACCACCAGAAGCTAAGCAAAGGTAAAGTATAGTAATATAAATGTATACTTGTCCTGCAAACCTAGGCACAAAACTTGGGTTGTTAAGAATCTATTTTGTTAAACACAGTTAACCTTTGTTTTGTTTCATTTATACTATGTAAAAGTCAATGTTCAAAACTTGTCCAACACCCAAATTCTACACTACAACTGTAAAGCAATCACACAATGTTTATAATCTTTTTCTGTCTACTTTTTAAAAATTTCCTTTTACCTCATTTCATTTAATAAGCATCCACATCATTACACATTTACACCATCCACACCAATCTGTACCACTAAAAGTTGAGAAAAAATTTAAGCAATACACTTCTTTGTCCTGACTTATTATATATATTTAATTTCAATGATGATTATTTGTCAACATTTAAAAAGTAAGATCAAGTCCCGTCACTTTATAGACTGTTAACCAAAGCAGATGTTTTTGATAGGTGAAGATTGGCCTGGATTCAGTACCCCCCCAGCTGTAAGAACTGAAAGTTTCTGGGATGACTTCAATACATCACCAGTTGAACCTAACAGTTGGTCTCAAGTTGACACCAATGCCCCAGCCAATGTAAGTTTTCAATTGTTATTTTCTAAACTAGTTTTATTTTCTTGAAACTTTGTTAGAGCATGATTTGAGGCATAGATGAGGAGACCCTATGACTCATTCATCTCTCTGGGAGTGGAAATCTCTCAGTAGAGAATCATGAACCTAGTACATGCAACATTAAAAAACCAGCAGTCACAACAGGGTCTTTCCTCATTAGTGAAGAGAAAAAGATAGTAAAAGTGACTGACATTACTTATGTTTTTGTTTTTAGTGGGACAGATAATGTGATTTCTCATCTTAACCTGTTCAACAACATATGGCTTTCCAGCCTAATGTTGGTGTCAGAAGAGCATTAATTGTTTTACTAAGCTTAGTTATAATGTATTCCTTGACTGACTCTTGTAATGGCTCTTACTGTTTGCAATATATACATTTTAGGATGTGATTTGATTTTATTACTGAATACTAATATTTAGATTTTTCTGCGGTGTAAGTTAAGAAGTAAAGTACCCCTTTTCAGATCTTGGGGTCTATAGGTCAGATGATGTAAAGGTCATCTGTTTCTTTGGCTGACAGTTAAAGAGAGTGTCATGTGGCCAGCACAAAGACCAACTGCCTTTACTTTCCCTAATGTCTAGTGTTGGGTGAACTCAGGGGCATCTAAAAATCCTGATATTCAAAATCGCAGTCTTTACCAAGATCCAAACCCACAATATCTTGGATCAGAAGCCAAGCACTTTACCACTCCAGGACCATGTCCTTTCTTTGATGTAGTTATTTTTAAGCCATTGCAATTGAAAGCTTTGAGTTGTTTTGTGGCAAGTGATTATTATTTCTAAACTTTCATTAATGCATGTTTTGAGCCATAGAAGAGGAGACCCTATGGCTCCTTAAGCTCTCTGTGAGTTGAAACCTCTCAGTAGAGGATCATGATGTTCCATCTCATGCAACATTAAAAGCCACAGTCACAACAGGGTTTTTCCTCATTAGTGAAGAGGAGTAGATAGTAAGAGTGACTGACAGTTATTAGTACAGTGTTGTTTTTTAGTTCTTGAAGTCCTTGTCTCCTCTAGCACATAGAGTTTACTATATACATAAATATATTCTTTTACGAGATGTTTAATACTGTTCTCATTGATCTGTTCATTATTATTACTTGAGAAATCAATTGACATTAATGTTACTCACAGTAATTTTAGACGCCCCTGAAGAAAGGAAAGGTAATGAAGGTGTCTAGAATAAAATAAAATACAATATTAAAGAAGGCGCTGAAGAGTTCAAACCTATACCATTGATGCAAATTTTCACTGCACAAAATAATACCAGTATGTCAAAACTTAGGGGTCAGAAAGTGCACTAGAAAACTAATTCTTTCTCCAAGGTTTCAAATAACAATTGAATGAACAATTATAGATTGTAATATTGCACTATGTAACATGTGTTTTACTCCACTGATTGTCACAATTAAAACTCCAGACTGGATTTTAATCAAGTTTTATCATTTGACATGTAGAAACTTTTCTTGTGTTTTACAACAGCACAGTTTGTATATAATTCCCTCAGTGCTTAGCTAGATTCTATTTTTACAATGATGAGTTATAATTTTTGTCAAAGGGGTTCTGGAGTACATTGACCACTTCTGGGTGGTCCTCACTCCAGTCACTTGCTACCATCTGGGGCAGCACTCCTGAACACAGTGGTAGTGGATACAACACAACACCCTCCTCACTGTCTTCTACACCAGCTGTTCAGCAGGTTGGTCAGTAAATTATAGACTTAGTCTTAACTCTTTCTCTCTGTAATTATTTTTCAACGTTTCAGCTGTTTGCTAAATACAATTTCACTACCTGTTATGATTAAGCTTTAATAACTTTTTTGTTTGTTATCAGAAAGTGTTGTATTTGATATAGAAATGAAGTGAAATGTGTGCTCTTTTTATTGAACACAAAGCCAAGTTTATAAAATTAAAAAATCAATTTAATTTAAGTGAAATCAACGATGGTATCGTCCATTAGGAGAGAAAGAGTTAAATAGGAATTGTGTTCATTTAAAACATGCATGTATAGATAGATGAAAGCAATTAGCTTCTTTCCTCTTATTGACTTTATCCTTTCATACAGTCTATGAAGTAGACTTGTTTCAGTCTTGGCAACTGTAGTCTTGTATATTGTTAGGGTGGGGCTTCTTTTTTGTTTTATTTAACATTAAATCTAATATTCAACATTCTTTCATCATAAATGTAAATTGAAAACTGCTACCTTGGCAGCAGATGATGTAATTATACCCTGGTACCCTTGATTTTTGGATACATGTGCAGGAAACACAGGCAGAGCCATGTACAAAGAAGTGAACATGCCTAACAAACTGGACAGTATTAACTTCCTCCCCTGTAAAGAGCAATCTACAATCTTCCAACTAAGAACAGGACACACACCTCTGTTAAATTATCATCTCAATAAAATAAACCCCACACAACTCCCCCTTTGTAGACACTGCGCCCACCCTTATGAAACAGTAAACCATATACTTTTTGAATGCCCCTTCCTAATCCACTTTAGGCAGACCCTACTACCACTCCAGCCCAACATAACCAACACTCTGTATGGCAGTGCTGAACAACTGAAGAAAACTATACACTATTTTTCCTTGGCAGTCTGCAAAAGAGCTGACAGCTCAGCAGCAAAAAGCTGGCTAGAAGAAGATACATGTGCACTTCTTGAGTGATTCTTTTTTTATCATTATTATTATTGCTAATATACATTCAGTCCATATCATAGGATCCATGACTATTCTGCTGGTAATTTTTCAAATAAATTTCACTTCAGTCTTGTCACATCAGTGCTGTCATTACTCCGTAGGTTTGTAAGCTATGAAAGTGTGAAAAACTAACAATAATTTTTTACAAATATTTTTTTTTAAACTGTCTTTAGTGATGTAAATATTTTTCAGTGATTTTGTTTTATATATAAAGTCTTTTTGGTGAAATCAGCTTAAGCCTGAAGAAGTAAATATACATTTAGGAGATTGCCATGTGACATCATCTGAGTTCTACCATTTCATAATTTATGACTCCAGGAGTTGCCGGCAATCAACGATTTTTGGTTGTTTTGTTAACGTACGCACTGCTAGTTTTCAAATAACCTAAGAGAATTATTTATTAGGTGTTTATTTGGTATAGGTAGCATAGTGGAATGAATTTTTAAGATTTTTTTAATGTTTTTTTTTTTTTAAAAGACTACAAAAATGGAACATATTTAGCCAATATTTTAGGCTTTAATTGAATATGATTTTAATGGGAATATTAATGTTTCAGTTGTAGAATAAGCAAATAATGGTTTGGGTGATTTAGTGATTTAAAGCCACTTTAGACTGATTGTTGTCTAGAAGTGAAAATGATAAACATATTCATTCAAGATCCAGTATTGATTATGTTAGATTTAGTCAAACCAAATATGATGTGACATTTTAATGTCTTTAAGCTCTGTAGACCTAGATCTTTTTTTCTCTTCTATATTCTCAATTATTTCATTCTGTTAATTTATTTTAAGAATTATTTTTTTTAAATGATTGATAAGGAGTTCTATACTTTCTCTGACAATTGGTTAGTGGCTAAATGGTTCAAAGTAAATTGATCAAATGTCTGGATAAGGAAATCCTTTTTATTGAGTTTAATAAATGTCTGAAAAAGTTAATTCTTATCCCTGAGTTTAAGTAAACTCTTTAATTGTTGTTGTTGTTTTCTCTTTTAATAGGGAAGAAAAAGATTTTTTTTTTTTTAATTCTTTAATTATTTTTTTTTAAATGTCTTTTTTTCCAGTTGACCACCAACAGCCCACCTTTCAACCCTTTTACTTCAATGGCTGATATTTGGGGCCCAAGTTCACAGTCCAGTACCCTCAATTCAGCAGGGGGAATACAAGGTTCCACCAGTCAGCCTCAATGGACCCCTTTAGGGCCCTCTGTGTCTCCTGCTCCAACCACACCCCCAGTACACAAAGACGAGTAAAGCTAGACTCAGTGGATATGACAATGTGTGAAACAATACAGTATACATGTGTAGCCTGAACACATCACCCAGCTTTTAAAGCAATTCAGTTCTTAAATTTGTGTCATAGAGAATCTATAGTTTTATTGTTTGTAACTTAGTTTTAAAAAAAAAATACTTGGGTAAGAAATAACATGACATTGTTTAACTTAGGGACAACATTTCAAGCCTCTTGTTTGTCTGCTGTTTCTCTAGAACCTTTTCTTCTTTTCTTTGTTGTTGTCTAGTGTTTACCCGAAGCATGCTTGAGAATGTCTAAATCTTGTGAGATGTAAATAGACTCCTATTGGAGATTGACTCATACCAGTGAATTTATAGCAAGCCAGATCTTTTTTTGTTTGGTTTCAGCTTGTTCATACTGAAATTTATATGTGGTACAAATAATTCAAAGATTAGGACATCTTTTTTGTGTGTGTGTGTTTGACCTCGAAAAGTACAAAAATCATCAAATATATTACTAAGACAAAATCTTAACTTTCAACTTCTACAACGGAATAAAGACAATGACTATTTGACTTTGAACAATGGCACACAGACTTAAATTTTTTGTTTGCTATTAGGGCCCTTGGTTGAATTCTAAGTTAAATTGATGATGGTGGTTGATCTATAAATATTTTAACTCGATAAAGAATGCATTTAATTTTAGTTGAATGTGTGCTTAAAGGTGTGTAATTTTTTCTTCTTACCAAGCTTGTATATTTACCTAACCCACCGCAGCAACCATTGGTTTCAGTGTTTTCTTTGTGTGTCAGTCGGCATGGCCATTTAATTTTTTGTAGAGTATACAAAATGTAATTTGCTTATTGCTATGACATGGGTGTATGTATGTATTGTTATGAAATGTCAAAATATTCTTTTTGCTTACCTTTTCCTGAGCTGAGTAGCGTGTGACAGTACTTTTATGGATTTAGGGTATGATCTGTTTTGATACTCAGCAATTGTATGGTAGGACAGAGCTCTCCATGGACATCTGGAGAAAAACTGTTTAATAAAATCTCTGTTTAAATTTCCTCAAAGGGATGGGATGGGATGGGATATTAGCAATGTTATTGATATTAATTTACTTTTCAAGGAGTTTGAAAAAGATTATACTCTTGCCTGTATGTTTGTATGATATTTGCACTTGTGTACACTAATGGGCAATTGTTGTAGAATTACAAAATGTTTTTCCCTGTGACAGTATGAACTGATAAGAAGTATTTTTTTTTTTTACATAGTAAATTTTTATCTCTGTGAAGATGCAAGGATGGAATAATTGTCCTTATGTAAATTGTGTGTTGTCTTCTAAACTCTTGTGTCAATGGGTAGATTCAAGCTGAAATTGTTTCACACATTGACATGGCTGGCTTGCCTCCTCTGATACTAGAACTAAATTGACAAATCTGTAGTTAGATGGTTTCATTTAAATTCCTCTGAAAAACAAAGAAGACCTCAATGTGTGTGGTCAAAATTTGGAGCAGCAAATGGTGCACTTTGTTGCATTTCCAAAAGAGAGAAGTTAAATATTAGCTGCCTCTCGCTTGTTGATAAAGTGACATTGATGGAAGGATAGAAACTGTCACTACTGCTAGCACTGATTATTTCCTTTAACCTCGGCTTTGATCAAATATTACCAATTAGTGACTTAAAGGTTTTGTGTACTGTATAACAAAATATTTCAAATTAAATGAAGTCTCAGGGCAATTTAAAAAAAAACAAATGAGACTTGACTTTGTCTATCACAATGTTTGATACTTCAATTCTTTCCTTTACCTGGAAAGTGACTGTACACCAATTCCTAAGCCTTACCAGTTATACATATTAATAATACTGAAACGAACCATAGATGGCAAAACTCTTTTATATTGTCATACATTATACAAAAGTGTATAGTGTGTAGGATGTATTAAAGATCTGTCGGGGGAAATTATTCATGGGGTTAATGAAACATACATAGTCTCTTCAGGGATTTAGTTTTAATTGAATACAAATGCTGGTGGCATTACTGATGTCTTTATCCATACATGATTGTATTTTTTGAATGAGCTTGAAACCAGGGTTTTCATTTTATGTTGACGTTTTCACTGATTTCAAGTTGAGAATCATGTGCATTGCTTGTAGTTCTAGTTGCAAGAGTTTGAAAAACAGTTAATACAGCATTGGACTTTCATTATTGCCCTTCACATGGGCATTTCTAAATACATAATTTAACTACCATTATCTCCCTTAGAGTGTAATTCCTTTTTTTTTTTATTAGATACCGGGAAAAAAAAATTTAAGATTTTTTTTTTTTAAGGAAACTTTGATTATCAATTTAAATTTTTTTGACTGTAACGAGGCTTCTTCTAATGTATATTTAAAATGAAATTAAAAAAAATAAATTTTGTGTATAAATATATGAAGAAATCCTGGCAGCACCTGTTGAATTCATTTCTTGACAGACTTTAATCAATCCTAGTTTACTGTATGTCCCAATCTAAGACCACAACTTAGCTGATTAGAAATGCATTTTCTTATTTTATTTTAGCTAAATCCAAATGTGAGATCTGATAAATTCTTCCAACAGTTAGTCCTCTTGATGTTTTGAGCTATTGGTTTTTTATCAAATACTGTGTTAAAAGTAAAACACCAAGTGACCAATATATATTTTTGTTAATTTTAATTACAAAGTCTGTAAACTTTTGTAATGGCATTTTGTTTCAATAATGGCAGAAAATAATTATCTGCTTCACATAGACTGTGTCCATTTTATTTTTAGTTCATTTCATTTCTAATTTAGTTGATTACTTAGGTTTCAACATTTGTTTTCCTTATAGATCTCATATAGGTTAGTGCTGTTTGACAATTTCAAAACCTGATTGGTTAAATCTGAAACATTCAAATCTACTACTTGATTGGCTCATATTAAGCTAATGAGCTTGATAGAAAGTGTGACTATCCAAATATCTGCTGCTACTATATGACAAACAAATAAATGAACTGTTTTTAATGCATTTTTTTGTTTTGTAATTTTTATGTTTGTTGGATAGACATTCACTCACATTAAAAATCAATAGTAAAAAAAAAAAAAAGCCTAACCTAATATCACATTAATAATTTCAACCTTCTATTTAATAAGGGTTGCACTGCTGGTGTTGATACAAATGAAGTATTGATTAATAATTCACTTCGATTTAATAGGAAGAAGGAATACTATGCAAAGTGTTATGTGAACTTTTCATTTGACAATACAAACTTCAGAAATACAATTTTTTTAACAATAATTTTTAATTACTGGTGACCATTTACCAAATTAAGACACGTATCTTTACAAAAAGTACATATCCATAACTCTGTCCACTGTTTCATACGCCCCTTCTGACCAGCCAACATGGTAACCCCTGGAGTGGTCAGCCCCAACACAAAATATCTGGTCTGTCAATGATGGTCGCTGGACAGTAGAGATGACGTCATCGTAGCGGTACCCGGCCTTCCACACGACCCACCCCCCACCGAAAGGATAGCTTCCCCAGAACTGGGCCATGGCAGAGATTGGTTCAGGGATGTATCTGCGGTCAGTTCCGTACGCCTTGGTGATGTCATCTAGCAGACTATCAACCAGATCTTTGGTGACTCTGTGAGGTCCTCCGGCCGATCCACTTGCCAGGTTCCCTTTGGCGTTCAGGGAAGCCAGTAACTTGGCCCTCGTCTCGTCCGCGTAGCTGGCCAACATGATGTAATGCCCAGTGACGTTGGACCGACCCCAGTCGTAGAACTGGCTGAAGGAGAGATCAGAATAGGTCACACGCGCTGGGTAAGTGGAGCTGTCCATCCACCATCGTGTTGGGAATGTTAAAAACACTTTGACGACTTCAACGTCACGAACAGCGTTGATCGCTTCATTAACTCTGTCATCTCTGTTGGAAACATTGTAGAGAAGCATGTCAGAAAAAAATAAAATACTTATAAAAGTTTATTGTAAATTTATTCTTGGCGCAGATAAGTTTATATACAACATATTTACAAAGCATGTCTGTTTGTTAATAAGCCTTTGTACCTGAGTGGATTCCATTCGATTTGACTAAGAGCGAGCCTTGGTAACGCCAGAATTATCTTTTTAGCACACACAACATCAAATGAGTCCTGTAGTTAGAAACAGACAAACGCAACTAGATCTAATTGCAGAGTCACCAGTTCAAAGAGTAAAGAAAAAAAAAATAGCCGAAGTGAATTTGGTGTCCTCCCCAAAAAATAGAGAAAGTAAACGGTGGAAAACTAAAATTACGCAATTTATTAAAACCCTAAAAAACCTAGAGTGTACTCCAAATAATAGGTATGGGCACGAGCTTCACAATTTCTTCTCTAAAAAATTTTTTCAGTCCTATGCAAGGCCCCCAGCAATCGGAGGCCCTAGACGGCTGTTTAGTTTTGCCTATGCCTAACGCCTGTCCTGTAATACTATGACAGATGAACTTTCTAAGTGGTAGGCCTAATGTTTATACATGAAGGCCTAAATGAATGTTTTAAAAATCGTGTATTCGTAACATTATAAGTAACAAAGATGGGCTTCTTAATTTTATATTCCTTCCCACAAATCTATTTAAAGTAGATCTAGATTTATAGTTTATTTGGAAAATTATATCTATTGGAGGCGCAGTTTTTCTTTTTTAGCAGACAAAATCATACCAGCAGTGTTGTCACTCCATCTTGGGTCTGAGTTTTTTGAAAGACCAGGCGATATCCAACGGCATCATTCCGTACTATAGAGAGAAGCTTTCTGTTCAATGTCACTTGATGTCTTTGGAGTATAAACCATTAAAAGAAAATGGGTTGATGAGTCGTAACTATTTTGTCTGGTCAAAATTCGAAATATATGTTTTCCTCATTTGAATAAACAATTATAGATATATTCATAAAAATACAATTTAATAATGAAGGCCTATTCATAAATATAGATGATTGCTGAATTTGAAACAACAATGCGATGCAATGCGTCAACAAGACTACATTAAAATCGAGAATCCAAAGATGTATTTTACACAAGAATATAGACCAGCGTTTCTCAAAGCTTGACTCCTGACGCATCACCAACCTCATATAAAATGCGTCATCAACACTCCCCAATTAGCCAGGTAGTGGGTCTGGAGAAATGTTGCAATCCGTGCCGAAGTCCCTGCATCATATAGTTCCTACGTTTTAAACATCACGAAAACCCTCTCCTTCAATCTACAGGGTAATTTCATTATTGTAAAAAGAATGTACATCCTATAAAACTTAGGAAGAGTGCGATAATGAAGCGTAACAGACGCTGGTGTTTTAGAAGCATGTAGCACAAGAACATCTTTAATTGGCCTGATCCTTTTAAAATCAACTTCCTGTTTTTGGCCACATTAGAACGATGGAAAAAAAATTATCCTTTTCTGACACGAGAAAGACCGGAAGAATCGCGTTGCAGAAACGTCTTCTACACAAAAACGTTTGAAAGTCAATCGTTGCAGACGTCTTCTTTGAAAACGGTCTAAAAGTCTTGCTATAAAGACGTCTTTAAATTCAGTCATTTATATTTAAAATAATTGTTAGGCTATTAGGCTCTTAAAAAAAAAAGACAACCTGCGCACGTCCACGCCCTACTATATAGGCAATCGCCACCCACCGATTGAGAAACTCTGATCTAGACATTGTGAAAGCAGTATTTGAAAAACGGTATAACTTGGATTTAATTTTCTATTGTCTAGAATTAATTTGTTAGAAACATCTGATACAAACCTGGAACTAGCATCAAGAAATGCTCGGAGAAGTCCTTTGGGTATAGCACTCATTCCTTCAGTTAAAGTTAAAACTGGGTAATCTCCACTAGAAGTAGAATTTAATTAATTCACTTATGTACACTAAATGATATCAATACAACTATCGTAAATTGTTGAATGGAAACCATTAATTTCTTTGGTTATTTAATCTAATTTTACATCAGATATTGATTATATCACAGGAATGGTACAAACAAAGATTAAGACTAATAGGGAAAACTAATTTCTAAAGTTTTTTAAGTTTAAAAATCTCCGCCTGGTAGGGCAATGTCAACATTAAAAATAGAAATAGACTAAAATAAACAAGTAAATTATAGGATAACAGCCACGTAAAATCCACGTGCAGTGTTTGAGTGATACAGAGACTTATTAAGATTATTACTAAATTAATTTGTGAATCCCATCCTGAAGTCTGGATTTCAACCAAATAGTTCCGGATCAATTGAACTGCTCTGCATAATTAATGTATTCTTTGTTAAAAAAATTTATATGTTTCAGTTCAGATTTTCCGTCAGAGTTGAAGATTATTTACTTTCCAGTTCAAACCTCCCCGCAGGACGCCGGGAGATGGCTGCGGGTAGGGCAAGATCCCGGAACCATGAAGACGACCGAACAACAGTTCAACTCACACACTGCAAAACCTGGTAGCCATCCATAAGTAATGTCAAGGGAGGTGTGTATTTTCGGAAGACTAATAGACATCAGAGACTAAGTCGAAAGTCAACGAATAGACTGCATTTTTAAAAACTTCTTTCAAGTTTACTCATTTTTTTAGTACAGAGAAAAAGCAGAAAAAAGCTGTTGACGCCACTGACTTATTCCTTTTTACTATCACTTGCATGCAACTTTTGCTCTTGACTACTCGAAGGATACTCAAAATCATTTTAAATTGACTCTTTCTATGCTATTTTTAGCCAACTTTCAGCAAACTTTAGTTGAAGCACTCTCTACCGTATCAGCACAAGATCTACTTCACTGGAAAACAAGATTACAAAGAGAGTTTGTGTTGCCACACAAACTCAGAGGCGGCCCCCGTGGGAGACGGATCACTGTCGGATCCGCATATTCGCTGGTCGACTGAGGATGGCATCGAGCAGGGTATGAAACCGAGACCGTAGAGATAATCAGTTCTGCGCGACCAGGCATTGCTCTTAATCTAATGACAAACTGGTTACAAACTAATAGCCCACTATTGATAATATACCTACACATTATGGAATGACAACCACCGGTTGTGTCAGAAGAGCGATTTTAGATAATCTTTTGGTATTGAGCATTTTCATTTAAAGGGAACTAGAATGAGGATGTAGATCTACCTAAATTAAAGTACTAATTTAGCACTCTCAATATCTATATCTACTAGATCTAGATCTAAAATATATATTTGGGATTATGTAGATGTAATTTAGATAAGATTTATATAAAAAAAACACTAGATAATCAATTAATAGACTAATTGCAAAATCTAAATATTAAAATAGTAGATTAGTTTTAGTATTTTATAACATTGCAATATTGACATATTGACAATCTAGACTTTAGAAAAAAAATCTACACTTTAAGCCTAGAAATTAAAATGATAGATATTGATCTAGTCTAAATCATGGCTGTCTGGTAGTGCGGTTTGCGCGCTGGACTGTCGTTTGGATTCATCGATGGTCCCAGGTTCAAACCCTGCCCGCTCCCATCCCCCGTCGTCCTATGGGAGGTTTGGACTACAACTCTGAAGGAACATCCGAAACATGTAAAGCAACAAACATTCTAAACTAGACCAAGAAATTCTAGATTTAGATTCTATAATGATTTTAATTAGAACTTAAATCTAAATCTAGTTTTAAAAATCTAGCTCGTGTAAGAAAAAAAATCTAGATCTAGTGTAAAAAATCTAGCTCTAGTGTAAAAAATCTAGATCTAGTGTAAAAAATCTAGATTAGTTCTAAATCTATTATGTCTTTTTTAAAATGCGAGTCACATTACGAGGTTTAATAAGCATTACTATACCGAGTTGTTTTAGCATTTAAAGAATTTATTCCATATGACGTCAAAGGAAAAAAATCCACTACGTCACACGGTCTAGTTAGACTAAAACATATCATCTAAACGAGCAGGTTGTTGAGTGTTCATAGACATTGGTGCACCGAGTGATTTCTTTTAGCATTTTATTTAAAGAATATCTCCATTAGACGTCAAAGGAAAAAAAATCCAATACGTCACACGGCCTAGTTAGACTAAAAATGTCATCTATACGAGCAGCTTCACGTGGAATCATAGACATTGGTGCACCAAGTTTGTTCTTTTCGCATTTCATTTGATGGGCGTTAGACTTAATATATATATATATATATTAATATATATATAAAAGGATTAAAGACGCTTTTTTTTGGTTTTGTCTGTCAGTTTGTCTGTCCGTTATGTTAATAGCGAGAAAAAAAAAAGACTAAAAGCTATTGAAAATCTGATTAAAATTAAATTCCCTTCCGAAACATCGCATTAGTTTTAAGTTTCCTTTATAGATTGTTCCGGATGTTTATATATTTATAGTGAGAAAAAAATAAGAATTCCAGATTAATCAAATGCCGTTAATTAAATTTCTGGGATGGTCTGTTATGAAAATTAGATGTACCATACCCTTATGATGATTTTATCAAATCATACTTTGGTGTTAGGAAGTTGTTTTCCTTAAAAATCAGAGCATAATATTAACGATAATTAGATTTTTTAACGTTTTAGATAGAAAGTTAAATGTAGTGTAAGAGAGAAGTGCGATCTTACATAAATAGAGTTAAACTATTTTCATAAAAAATCCGGAACAACCAATTTTCGTAAATGAGAATATTTGTTTTATTTATTAGAAGAGGGATTTCAAACATTTATTAGCGTTATTAGATTTTTCATATAAAATTCGGATCATTTTTGGCGACGATTTGTAAGAAAATTAAAGTAATGTAGGTCGATTTCTTTTTCAAAACAAAATCCGGAACATTCTTTACCCATTAATCAACTTTTATTATGTTTCAGCAAGAAAATTAATTGTAAAATAAGTCTAAAAATTGATTTTCAATAATCGTTTCTAGTAAATTACTTTCTTATTTTAAAATCCTGAATAACCTATTATCAATATTTTTGAAAAAAATAAAATTATTTGACAAATTTGTTTTTTATAAAACAATATCCGGAACAACTTAATAGTTAATGAAATATAAATCAGTATAGATATTTTTATTTTGCATTTATATGCTATTTACATTAAAAAACCGGATCAATATATTAAAGATCATGTGTTTCTTGCAACCTTTAAGCATGGAAATAAAATCTTCTATATTCATTGGCATTGATTTGTTTTTCACAAAACATCCGGAACAATATTTATAGATACTTTAAACTATTGCAATATTTCTGAATGAAAAATTAAAGGTTAAATCAGATTTACACTAGCCTCTAGTGTTATTTAAATCTAATCGTGATGGACAGACCGACCAACAGACAAAACTCACAAAAATAAGCTTCTTTTATTCGGATGGAGGCACTAAACAAAACAATAAATAAAATCTGATTTTTTTTTAAAGTTTAAGGAATTGGTTTAGCACCTGGTCATGTTGCAACGTTACGCTACTGCACGAAAGTCGCTGCTTAAAAAGTCCATTTTAAAAAATGTGCATGATATTTACATACAAAGTGCATTATTAGCCTTTATAAACAAATAGAAATGTTTTCTTTTAATTTTAGCAGCTAGTTAATCAGAAAAAACATCTTTAAGTATTATTTATATTTGTTGTAAACATTTCCAGTACGATTTATAAATATATTTGACTTAGTGATAGTAAAAATACAAAAGAATTGTCCATCTTTGTTAGCATATTGTAACATTGCCTCCCTTACATTTCAGTAATTGTTTTAGAATTGGTGTATTTTTATGAAAAAATCGCTTGCATAATTAATTTTATAAATTAAACGGTTTGCTTTTAGAAAACCAAAAGTAGCCGTTGCACCTAAACTTTTCAAGCCGAATTTAATGATGAAATAAAAATTTTCATATCTCTTCTAGTTTTGGAGATCTGAGTGTGACAGACGGACATTTTGCACAAACCTAATAGCGGCTTTTTCCCCTTACGGGAGCCGCTAAAAATCGAGCAAGCAAAATACAACTTATAACACACACCTGTAAGGTCCAATATTATTCTCTAAAAAAGAAAGAGATGTGTCCGAGGCAAAGTCTGATTCAAATTGATCCAAGGCCAACATAAACTGTCGGCCTTCTTCCGTGGCTACCATGCCAAGAGCTTCATCGGTTCTGTTGGAGTGGAAAATATTAAAATCAATTAAATATTATAGTGAAAATTTTATTTTGAATTTTTACTTAATATATTTTATTTTTACATTACAGATTATCACAAAGATTATCTATAAAATATACTGATGTGTTGTGACTGAGTGTTTAAGCGCTTTACTTCGTACTGAGGGGTCTCGGATTTTGATTTCTGGATTTTTAGGGCGACCCTGAATTCTAATGGGTATCAAACAGTTGGGGAAAAGTAAAAGGCCGTTGTGCTAGCTACAAGGCACCCTGTTAACCGTGGGGCACAGAGGTGGCATTTGAAACATCTGCCCTATACATCATAGGGATAAGTTACTTTTTTTTTTTTTCTATAGTGATGCATATTGGCCACAATTCTTTTTTCATTTCGGAGACATAATTTGATTACTTTCAAATTGACAACATTCTCATGTTGTTGTTTTCGACGCGCCTCCACATATCACCGGACAGACTAAGCTATTTAACATTTATAATTATATTGATAGCTGCACATTGTAGTATTGATTGTATAATTTAACTAATATGCTAGAAAAATCAAAGATCTTACGGTACTGCGTAAAGATATCTTCCATCTTTGACTTTGAGCTGCTGCAGCATTATTTCATCAACATCGGTGCCATTGTATCCTGTCAACTTCTCCAGATAATACCTTGTTTAAACAAAGAACAAACATTGGCTTCGAAAAGATTGAAACATGTCATCATAATAATAATAATAGCATGGGCCGTCTCATCAGGCGCGGACATTCGACTGTTGGGGTCTAGTGCAAACTGGCAATGACCCACCTTTATTATGAAGAGAGAGACTTCTGTTTATTGAATCTAGACAAGCTGTGAGTTTCCCGAGAATGCAGTGAATAAATGCATAAAGGCAGAAGAACAGTGAGAAGCATGTATGAACATAAAATAAAAATTAAAAACCTTTAAATAAGCAACAGATAAGAAAAAGCTTATCTAAGGGAAAGAACCGCTAATTACTGCCATTTATCTCAAAATGATTGATTAGCTGATTGGATAATTTTTTTGATTGATTCGTGTATTGTCGTTGACTTTGAACAATGATGCAGAATTTCAACTTTATCCGAGGATGGGAAGTAGGAGGAAAACGTGCCAAAACGTAATAAGGGGATTAAATCCATGTTTTTTTAAAGTAAAGGGAGATGACCGTCCAATTGCTGGCATATCTCTCAAGGTTTAACCCGTCTTTTCTATAAGAAACAAAATTAATTAATTACCACTATTGGATACCTTTTTTTTTATAATCAATAATTGTCTACAATTTCAACTTGTCCAGATTGGGAAGTGGGTATAACAAAACGTGTGAAAAAGAAATAATGGCTTTTCAAATGCCACACCTTTAAATGTGATTAGGCTATAATTTATTCTGAACAATATTATGAGCGAGATTGACTCCTGATCCCATTCCACCCCTGCGTGGTGTGAGCCAAATATAACCAGTGACTAACAGTGTCACTGTACTAAGAACGTATACCATTCTATGCTTTTATTGTTTATTCAAAGACCCCCTTCCGAGGAAACATGGTAAGAAAAAGAAAAGAAACCCTAAGCACTGTTTTATATTTGTAGCGTTTGACTAACGTATGTCTGCATGTCTGCGTGTCTGCCTGCGTGCGTGCGTGCCTGCGTGCCTGACTGCGTGCGTGCCTGCCTGCGTGCGTGCGTGCGTGCGTGCGTGTGTGCGTGCGTGCATGCATGCATGCATGTATGTGTGTGTGTATATATATATATATATATGTATATATATATATGTGTGTGTGTGTGTGTGTGTGTGTGTGTGTGTGCGTGCGTGTGTGTGTGTGTGCGTGCGTGTGTGCGTGTGTGTGTATCTAGGCCCTGTGAACGTACATTTGCACACTCCAAACATCCCTAACCCTAACAGTACGCGACGTTTTTAAGAACGCCGTTTTGGGGCCTTGGTAGTTTTGGCGCCAAGAGCTAGGTCATTTAGAAGTTTTAGAAAACGCTTAGTAAAACATAAAAGTAATACATGTAGGCTAGAATAACTAGAGTAACACCTTTAGTAAAATCACTAAATTTAGAAAGCCTTCAGGACATAAGACTCAAAAGTAAAGTAGCAATTATACATAAAACACTGAACCAAAATCTTGTAATACAAAAACAAAATTTAATAAAATACTCAGAAAGACACAAAGATATAACCACAAGCCACACCCCATATGCTAGGACAAATGTGTACAAATACTCCTTCTTCCCTAGTGCTATTAGAGCATGGAATGGATTGCCTGAGCTAGCCAGGAAAACCAGTGACTTGGCAGAATTTAAGTCATTGGTTAACATGCATGATTACATGCATGACGCGTAGGACGTAATCTTCTTTTTTGAAGTAACGTCTGTATTATATAAGATAAGATTACAAATGTCTTAATTTACAAGTTTAATCTTAAAATTACTTGACAAATATGATCAGGATTACTAGATCTAATCATGTCTAGTTCCACCAGTAATAAGTTACACTATGCTGTTCATGTCCGATCCGCTACTTAATGTGATAATATCGTATATGTAATAAATAAATCTGCACCCCTAAGCTGTCAGAAGATAAGCTATTGCCTTAATAATTAAAAGATGTAAATTTTGTTGAAATTAATAATACATCTAGGCCTATTGATCTCTATTTAGTCTTATTTAGATTGTTGTCAGAACAGTAGTAGGCCTATATTGTATTTGCTTTTTTTCATAAAAACTCACAGCTAAATCGAAGTTTGTATCAAAATGATTTTTTAAACAACACTTTAATTTAATTCAATGAGTTATTTATAAATGAAAAATATGTTTTATGATGAGCCTTTGATACTTTTTCCATTGTGACTTTAGATACAATTTTTGTGTACCAAACCAATGCGCGAATCTATGAATGAAGCTAGAATTGCTAGTGAAGAAGTCTGTGACCTTTTAAAAATACTAATGTCCCCTGAATTTTTTCATTTAAAGGGGTGTATTTTATTTAAAAAAATTACTTTCATAATTGATTTTAAAAATTACATTTTTTCGCTTTCAGAAAATAAAAAAGTAGCCATTGCATAAGAACTTTGAAAGAATTAAATGTAAATTTTCAAAATATTTTCCAGTTTACGAGATCTAAACGCTAAGGAGAGTCGGACAGAGAGACCACACAAAACTAAAAACACTATTCCCCTTTCGGGAGCCGCTAATAATGGTGAACTTTTTTTTTATGAATTCCAAACTACAGCTCATTAACTTGTGTACCTGAATATTCTCCCTTGATTAGCTTTCTCCTCTGCGCTGAGTTTGTAAGGGATGTCTCCTTCTGCAAGCTCCTGTGGCAGATAACTTTTACCTCTAAGAAAGAAGCGAGAATCTGCAGTGTTCTCGTAGTTCTGGGAAAACAAACGTGACGTCAGACCTGAATTTAATGAAGACTTAAACTCAATAGCTTTACAAGATAATTGTGTTGGTTTGTAGAATCAATGGGAGAAAAAGTGTTATTTCTAAGAGAAAATAAATTATTCTAAGAAGGAATGACATTTTTTTTATATTTTCAAGCCAAATAAATATACAGATATATTCAAGGATAAACATTGCTTAAAATAGGCCTACATTTAATTAAAAAATGTTTATGTTGCTGTAAACGGCAAACGCTTCCTTATTCTTTATTTATATAAGTCGGTGTGGTAGGATAATATGAGCAAAAACCTTTTGATTCGTGCTGTTTAATTAGCAGAAGACGCCAAAAGAAGGATGGTAGGGTGCTACGCTCTGGAGCAATTTGTCCATTTTCGACAGAAAAGCCTGGTAAAATCGCGTTGGCATCTGTAGGCCTACATTTTTTAAATGGCCTTCAAAAGTAGTTTGTTTATTTTTTTACTTGATGTTGTGGCAAGTCCTATATATATTTGCACAAATTGCGTAATTATCCACAAATCGGGCCGCCTCCTCTACAAGATTAGAATCGGGCAAAGGGGTATATGCGACCCGCTATATACCATCTTCCTTCTCACCGGATTCGCCACCTGTGTTACTACTCTTGTTTCTTCACCGCTGGGCGGTCAAATAATTGGAAACGCTTAAGATGTGAGCCTGTGTCCCTCTCTCCATTTTAGAATTTGAAATTGAGAATGGAAATGAGACGGCACGAAATAAAATGTGTTTACATTAAAAAAAAATTAGAATGTATAATTTAGATTAGTCATTAATTTATCTGAGACAAATTGTGTAATTTTTCAAAAAAACAAACAAAAAACAACAAAAAAAAAAAACATGACTGCCCCTATATTCGGGGATTCACTCTGATTCACCAGTGTGAATGTGTACAAGATCGCTTTTAGTCGCGGTGGCTGAGTGGGAAAGTGCTTACTAACCGAGTTAAGGGGTTCCGGGTTTGAATCTTTGTGAAGACTGGGATTTTTAATTTCGAGATCTTTAGGGAGTCTCTGAGTCCACCTAGCTCTAATGGGTTCCTGACATTAGTTGGGGAAAAGTAAAGTCGGTTGATCGTTGTGCTGGCTACATGACATCCTCGTTACCGGTCGGCCACAGAAATAGACGACCTTTACATCATCTACCCCATAGATCGCAAGGTCTGAAATGGGAACTATACTTTTTACTTTATTTACGATTTTTCTATACGTAAACATTTAGCACAACAAACATGTAGCCTACGGGATTAGCACGCTCCTATTAGGCCACGAGAAGATGTCTTACCACTGAGCTATTTCTCCTCCAGAAATAAGTGGCGCACAAGATCGGATAGTCTGGTTATTACTGTTCTACTCGATTGGATTTAGAATAGATCTATGTCAGACATGGAGAATTGGTCCCTTCACATTTGCCACGAAAAAAAAAAGGTAGAGTGTGAAAAGTGTGAAAACCCGTTTAGACGACATATTCAAAAGAAATATAAAATACTATGAAAACGTGTTTATCTGATTTTTTAACAAAGCTTCGTTCTTTAGAGATACAATTAGGTACTTTTGGTCTACATTTAGGGACTTTCTCCGGTTGTGGGAGGGACATTAAACATAGACTACGGTCTCCGCCATGATCTAAGGAACCTTTATGCCAAGTTTTATCAAGATTGGTCAAACGGTTTAGATTTTTATTCGGGACATACACACACAGGCCCTACATACGTACATTACTTTCTGCTTTTTATTATAGATGACTAGCCTTGTGTAGAGAATGAGGTCGACATCTACAAAAAAAAAAAAATTACAATAGATTAAAACCTTCTAGCTCAGGGGCTAGCGTGTCGGCCTTCCATCGAGAAAACTTGAATATCTGTTTTAAAAAATTGAATTGCTTTTGACACAGCAGCGCCTTTTCTCCCTTTTTTCAAGCAGCTGATCAATCCGATGGAGTGGCAAGGCCTTCGTGGCTACCAGGATGTAGCACTGTGCTGCAAGTTGCCTGCTTTTTTCCTCGGGATTGAGTCCGGAAGGGTGCACATACTGGTGCACATACTGATGTTTCTTCTTTCAAACAGAAAAGCAAAGCGTTAAATGAATGTTTATACCATTGCTTCAATAATTCGCAGACAAAAATGTGTGTAGTGAGGGGGTATTATTTTATGCTGGCTGTCCTAGGATGCAAGGAATGATCCAAAGAAGGTTATGGCGGTAAAACTTCCCATCGCGCTGTCTATCGCTAAGGTCATCAGGGCACAAGGTTCCTACCGTCGTAGCGGTGTCGGTAGTATCATGTAAAAGTTCGTGATAGATCTAGTCATTCTAATGGCATGAATGGGAAGTTTTTACCTATGCTTTGTTTAAAAGTGTTTTTTTTTCTTTGCGGTATAATGCGGTTTGTGGAAATGGGTTATTTATTATTATTACATGCTAGGATGCAACGGCTGGTTCAAAGCTTTGTTTAAAACTGTGCATTTTAATGGTCAGAAAGTGCGTTGTTGAGGGAGAAGCGTTTTATTTATTAAAAAAAAGGGGGGGGGGGGGCTTTGAAATGCAGGAAGACGAGAACTTTACAAACTGATGGGCCTAAGACGTTTTTTGTGCATATTCTATTTTAGGGGTTGCGGGCCGTACGATGTAAGGATGAGAAACTTTTTTAAAAAATGGTCATATACAATTTGAGGACCATAAAAATTGCGTAAGGGGTGAGGGAGCGTTGTAATGCAGGCTGTTTTACTGAAGGATTAAAAAAAAAAGCGTCCCGAGCAAAAAAAATATGTAGGCCTACACCAACTATTAGAACCATAACGCAGCACATGTATCAGCTAGTTTCGTATAAAATTTCAAATATCAATGAAAGATATTTGAACATCTCCAATCTATTATTGAATGCATTTATTCATGTATAAATTATGACAGTTATTTAAACAAAAATTGTTTTCACTTTCATCGCAATGCTCGTCGCTGAACACACTTTTTCTTTTTCCTATCTTAGACTTCTCTGAGCGTGGGAATTGTAGGGCCTAGAGTAGCGTCTATAACAGAAGCCAGCTCTCATAAATCCGAAAAACTAATTTTTCGTTAGATCTTAGGTCTATAAAATGACTTCCAATTCTGATAAAATTATTGAAGGCTTCAGTAAGAATATGCTCATGGTATTGATTCCATTTAATGTATTATGTTAATGTCAAATGAACAAACAAATAGAAATTAGTTCAGTGCCGAGACCATTCATCACGACTCAAGTATTCATGTTTTTTGTAATGTCTTCCCTTATCTTCACCAATGAAATATAGTTTTCATCAATTTAAATCTTAAGAGGCATTACTGTCGCCTTTACCTCGGTGTTTTTGGATAAAGTGAATTTTCATCGTCATCAACTTTCCTTTGCGATCCTCAATGAAGACAGAGCCTCATAAAAACACGCCACTCTCCAAGGTCTCTTGCTAGTTTTTTAATTAATTATCAATAATTAATTGACTATTGTGTATTGCCTTCGCCAGTGTATAATTGTGCAAAGCTACAACTGTCTTTCCCGTCCTCTCGGTTTCATCTAGTTACTAGTGGGGGCCTACACAGCGTTGCCACGTTCTTTTTGGTCTTCCTCTATGTATTGCCCTGGGGGGTTCCAATCTAAGACCTGTCTAGCTCTGTTATAAGAGTGGCCTTTCGATCTCCACTTTCTCTCTAAGAATTTTGATGTTTTCCAAGCTCCACCTGTAATTGTATCTCTTGAACAATGTTTCAAAAAAAAAATGTTTAGAAGTCTATTCGCATTGTTATCGTCAGCTCGCTCTATCAGATCTTTTATTACAAAGCTTAGAAAACTCACTCTTTGTGTCTGTCGGCCTGGTAAAAACATTTCCCACACTCATTCTCGGATCTAGTTGTAGCTTTGCACAATTATACACCGGCGAAGACAATACACAATAGTCAGTTATTGATAATTACTTATTTTATTAATATCGAAAAAGAAAATAACTTCTACATTTTGAGAGTTATAGTTGTAAGTGTGGAGTTCTTTAACTTAAATAGGATTTGTTTAATTTTCTAGTATTTTTTCCAGTTTTAAATGTTTCAATTTTAAGTCTTTACTCTAGATACATTTATTAGGCATTTTTTTTTGTTTTTAAACTCATGTTTTTTTAGAAGGTAAAACTAAAAAAAACAACATGCTGGCCTCCTACATGCAAAGCACACGTTGCACATTAGGTCGCGGCTTCCCTGTAGCTATTGATCAGTTTGTCGCAATTCACATTGGCAATGCTGTCGCAATGCTGTGTGTGGAAACATACTAACAGTTAACACAGGGGTGGCTACTTTTGATTCAGGTGCGCCACTTTAAATTTTACAAGTGTCTTCTTTTAAAGTATGGTAATTTGTACATATTTGGTTTGTTGTACACATTTGTACATAGTAGAGGAGGGGATTTAAGAAAAAAAACAACTCTTACTTATTAAGTCTGTCTTTGTTAACATTTTTAGTTTGCATTTATAATTTTAATTATTATGTCTGTATGACCTATAGACTAATTATAATTTATGAACACTTGTTCCTAATTGTATTCAAACATTTCACAACTTGTATCCATAACATGCAAGTTCAGAAGAGTTCTTTACACAGCCTCTTAGTGTATAAATAAAGCAATAATATATCGGAAGAGTACAATCTAAAATTCTTTTAAGCAAGATTACAGTTCCAGTAGCTCTACCAGTTATTTGCAGTTTAGTTTACTTTATTTAATTAATGATTTCCTAGACATAACTTTGCTTCCTCAAATATGTCTGACCATTTGGTTTTTCCTAAGAGTGACTACAAAGTTCTTAAAAAATGTTGAAATTATTCTCATTATTTTTTCTAATAACGAAAAGCTTGAACAGGTAACATACAAATGTCCAAAACTAATGAAAAGATAGTGTATACATTTTCACATACAAATTCAATGCTAACAATTACATAAAACTAACGTGTTCTGTGTTTTTGGTCTGATTAGTTCTATAAACATTTCGGTTAATTTGGCCTCGTAATAGCTAGAAAATTTCATTCATGTGTTTTTTTTTCCTCTAGAAATAGGTCGTCCACCCATGAGTTAACACATACTAGTTAATGGTTAAATAATCTTAGATGACTGACTTCAGCCTGCCCTACGGGTGTGCTTCTGATCGTAATATTGTAAATGTGACAATCGCACAGTATTGCTAAATAAACAATTCCGATATAAGTTTTATAAAGAGATTGGAATAGGCTGTATTTACCCAGCTCTTGAACAAGGTGCATAACTCTAGTGTGCACTTGAGGGATAAATCTCATCCCTCCTAGCTCCACTGGCACATCGGGTGCGTTTGGCAGCCTGCTTGTGTAGAGCCGTCCACCCACACGGTTGGAGTATTCGAAGACTTCCACTCGAAGGTTCTGTTCCCGCAGCCTGTAGGCGGAGTAAGTGCCTGCAGGTCCGGCTCCAACAATGGCAACATCCATATATCTCTGACAAGCATCTGTTTAATTAATTGAGGCATTTAATAAAGTAATGATGTATTTTTAATTAGTTTTGATTTAATGCGAAATGTAGCTTCTCCCACTTGCGATTGAAAATGAAATAGATTTAGTTACTCTCTTTCTCTCTCTCTCTCTCTCTTCTTGTCTGTCTGTCTCTCTTTACATATTTTTTGTAAAAAAAAAAATAGGTTCTGTTACTCAGTGATGGGTCGCCTAGCCTTTAACTACTAATAAATTAATAGGCCCTAATAAACGTTAAAATACAAGAAAAGTAATATTTTTCTCCACTTTGAAAAAGGTGCCGGTACCGGTGAGTACCGTCACAAAAAAAAATTAATAAAATAAATAAATATATGTATATAAATAAATTTCACAAACATTTTAAGCACTAGCTACATCAAACATTTAAAAAGAGTTCATAGATTTTTGGACCATTCTAAATTTCTTCTGAAGGTAGAACTTTTAATACTCAGTAACCCGGTAAACTAATTTTTGTTAAATCGACAAGTTGGTAACAAGGACAATTAGAAATGAACTTGCAATGGTTTAAATTGTATACACCTTATCAAAGAATGCAAATTAAGCCGACCTTTAGAAAGGTTACTGTTTGATTGAAGAAGTGAAAGTAATGAAAAATGAATAGGGCCTGCATGTAGTAAATATAACTAGGTCTTTGCAGGTTACACCAGTTCAAGAGGGAATCAAGAGTTTACATATGGAAGTCAGATTTTAAGTTCGTCAGATCTTCTCATTCACATTCATTCTATCAAGTTCCTGGTTGTTTTTGTCGCTTAAAGTAAATTTACATTTAGTTTTCTTGAGATGATCACTTTTTGCTTTCATCCATCTCTTCATGATCTGATTTTCATCAAATGGATTTTTTTTCACTAACCGTGACTAGAGTATTATTTCCCTTTTTCACAATACCTCTATTCAGGTTGTACATTCGTGGAAACTGGATATACACGGTTTTCAATCAGGGGTTCTAACAATTTTCCTATAAGTTTGAAAGTTGATGTATATCATTGGAAAATGAAATTAGGCCTACTAGCTCGTTGGCCACACTGGGAAAACCCTAGTTTGACAATATAATTTTTCAAAGCATAAAAAGAAATTAATTTAAGTTTGACTAGAGGGCGATAAAATATCGAGGTAAAAAAAAATATTCATTAATTATCTAGAGCAAAATAATCACTCTATAAGTGGTATAAAAGAACCATTGTCTTTTAAAAAAAAAAAAAAAAAAAAAAAAAAAAAAAAAAAAAAAAAATATTATATAGTCGACTCGGTGGTTGTGTGAACCTGGGTCCTGGGTTCGGATCTCGGAAGACCGGAATTTTTAATTCCGGGATTTTTTGGGGGCGCCCTTGAGTCCACCCAACTCTAATGGTTACATGACTTTAGTAGGTTGGTCATTGTGCTGGCCACATAACACCCTGATGATGTAAAGGTCACCTGTTTCTGTGACCTACGGTTAACGAGGGTGTCATGTGGCCAGTACTACGACCAACCGCCTTTACTTTATTATTATAACATTGAAAGGTATACTTCTTTGATAAACAAATAAAAGTATGCTTGCCTTCATTCTCTTCTGAGTCTTCCTTATGACGAATCTTCCCACCTTCAATCACTGAGAGTACTGCACAGAACAGAAGTAGGGTCGTGAGAATGCCTGACGCCATACTGTTGGCTTGGTCAACTCACGCATACGTTACTTGAAAGAAATATCATTAAATTTATGAAAGTGTTTGTGTGTGCAAGTGTATTGTGATTTAATCAGCAACACTAAAAAAAAATATTTATAATGGACGGTTATTAGATCCCTCAACTCAAGAAAACATAAAGAAACTGGAACAGACACAAAATAGAGCAGTGAGATTCATTGCAAACGAAATTCACATTTGATAATAGTTTGAGTAACACCATTAATAAAATCATTAAATTTAGAGATACTTCAGGATAGAAGACTTAAGAGTGTGGTAGCAATTATACACAAACCACTGAGCCATTATCTTTAAATACAAAACCAAAACCTAATAAAATACTCCTTGTTCCATATGCTAAGGCAACTTTGTACAAATGCTCATTCTTCAATGGTTCCATTAGAGCATCGAATGGGTTGCCTGATTCAGTCAGGAAAAACCAATGACTTGGCAGAGTTTAAGTTATTGATTAACATGCATGGCTAGATTGACCTAGAGATACTCATAGGAAGTAATCATCTTTTTTTTTTATGAAGTATCGTCTGTATTTTATAAGAAGATAAAGTTCAAAGGTCACGGTGGATGTACGAGGATGCTAATTCTTAGTCTGAAGTCTAGGACTAAAGTCTTTCAGTACAAACAGTTTGGCATGGGTACAGGACCTCAAATAGAGAAAGTGTAAATGCGCTAGATAGTCGTGCTGGCTGGCCATTTGACACCCTCGTTGACAGTTGGCCCAGAACGTATCTTTCACCAGCTCACGGACCTCAGCAGATATTCCATTAGGTACAGGAACCACTTTCAGACCTAGCTATCTTTGGGGTGCAGATGATGTAAAACTCACCTGATTTTATGGCTGACGTTGAACGAGAGTGTCATGTAGCCTACGCAACGACCAACCGCCTTTACCTGGTCACACTGGTGTCAGGTACCCAGTAGAGTAGAGTGGACTCAAGGGGTTCAAAAAATCATGATTGCCAAAAAACCCAGGATTGGAAATCGAGACCGCGCTTTACCCACTCGACCACCATGACCCAGAGATGTTGAATTGAAAGAGACAAAAAGAACAAGAATGCAAGAAAGCGATGAACGTGGGAAGTAAAAAAAAAAATGAAATAGAAAAGCGATGTCCAAATTACGGCCTGCGGGCCAAATCCGGAAGTAAAAAAAAAGGGTAAACAGATCTTCTAATTATGCTGAACTAACACTGGGCAAAAGTTCGTGCAGCCACTGTTTACCAAGTCCATTGCTATGCTATTAAATCAATAGAGCGAAGTTATTTTTGTCCACTTCCTGGTAAATGGAAATTTGTCACCTATAGCTGAATACGTATCCGAAGATACGACCTGCCTTTCCTTTTACCGAAGAGCATTTTATAAAAAACATAAACTCTGCCCCTTTTTTTTTTTTCGTTTTTTTTTTCAAAGGAATTGTCTCCTTCAATAATTTTAAAAAATGGGTCTACATCAGGGGCAGACAGGTTGTCGATATTGTCCCTGGCATTTACCATATAACCCGTCCCGCAAATAGCATGTGATATTATACATGTAAACCTATTTCTGTTCAAATTATATAAAGTTTGTTAATGCATCGGAAACTAAATGTATACTTGTTTAGGACTACGTAATGTATTTTATTTTATGTAGTCTGAAAACGATTAACAGTGTGATAGTAGTCTTAATGTGTTTGAAATGAATATATTTCTTTGGTGCCAGCCCAGCGGGCATTTGTCTGTTTTCCCAAATAGCCAGTCCGCCCCTGGTCAACATACCAACTCGAAATAATGCGCTATTTCTTAATCTACGTCCTCGAAAAAAGTGTAATTAGTACAAATGGTTTTTTGGTCGATGTTATTTTTCTGCTCTAGTGTAAATATTATTGAACGCGAGTAATAGTAAGATTTAATCTTTTTTAATGTTTTTTTGTTTTTAAAATTTTAGCGCCCCAATAGACATTTTTTAGTGTTATCCGTCTGTCTGTCCACCTGTCAAGTTTACATTTCAAAAACTAAGATTACTGCTGAAAATTATATTCCCTCATCGCCTTTATCTTGTTCCAATCGGCAACTTTTGGTCATCGCAAATGGTGACCTTTTTTCTTTAAAATTCAAATTCATCATGCATATTTTATTCCCATACCTAATAACCATTTTTAAAACTAAGAAATTGAAGACCGTGGCACGGGATAAGCACGATTTATCGTAATAGCCATTTATGGTCCTCCAAAAACAGATTAGGGTCTTGATGGCCGACTGGTAAAGCGTTTGACTTCCAAAACGAAAGGTTTCGAGTTCCAAATCCAATGAAGACTTAATTCCGAATTTTTAGGACGCCCCTGCGTTTACCCTACTCTAATGATTCATTAAGAAGTCGACACTGATCATTAAAGTTAGTTAGTAAAAAAAAACAAAATAGTGTCTCATTGGTTAACTTTCTGAAAGCGATTGAAACGTTACTTTGTGTTTTGAGTAATGTGTGTATAGACCTACAACTGACGCAAAAGGGAGGCCTTCGAGTTTAGGTGTAAAACAAACTCCTTTTATCCTCCTCTTTGTTAGTGTATTAGAAAAGTAAACCTGTTTAGCAAGCTTTAAAAGAAAATAAACAATCTTGTTTACCATTTGTATAGGCAAGTTACACGTTTAGGAGCAAAGTCAAGGGATTTCTACATAACAAATCGACAGTTTAGCGACACAGAACAGCGGAGAAAAAGACACACAGACACACAAGTGCAGATCTGTATATATAAGTTTACAAAGAGGGGTAAACGAATAGTAGGCATTGTCAGGTTTAGAAATTATTTGTGTTGTTAACTAGCTGTCCACAATTAAGGTCCCGTGGTTCACCCTGACAAGAACATCACTCACACACAGTCGTACATGGAGTAATCAACTATGTGAATAGTTTTACAAAAAACAAGATTACAAAGACAGTTTGTGTGGAAACACAAACTCAAAATCGGCCCCCGAAGTGGTCCACCCAAGCAGGCTTCAATATTTTCAGAAAGAACATCCAAATGAAATTATATCAAAGACAAATGAGAGATAAGAATGGAGAAAGAAGGTTGACAGATCTTGTGTAGTGCCCCAACGGTACAGCAGATCAAAGGATAGGTGCAAGTGAATGCAAAGTTAGAAGTGAATATGGCCTAACTAGTTCCCCTTTCAGACCTTGTGGTCTATAGGGCGGATGATGTAAAGTTCATCTGTTGTTTTTGTGGCCTACTGTTAACGAGTGTTAACATGTAGCCAGCACAACGACCAACCGCCATTACTTTTCCCCACCTAATATCAGGTACCCATTGGAGCTGGGTGGATTCAGGGGCGCCTAAGGATTTCGAAGTTGAAAATCCCAGTCTTCGAACCCGGGCCACTAGTTCGGAAGCCAAGCGCTTTACCGCTCAGCTACCGCGCCTCTCCTGGCCTAACTGAAGTCTTATAATTGATGTAATTCTTTTGAAAAGGCTCAATCTCTTAATCGAATGCTTATAAAAAAGACTACGGAGTTCTTCCCTTTTAATTAATATCACGAAAATGACGTTTATAAGATTACTATTTGTTTTATTTTAGGTCTAACTTATAATGTATACTGATTAGCTTTTTCTCTTTAAAAAACTGCTTGAATAACTGATTTTAAAAATTAGATTTTTCGCTTTCAGAAAAAAAAAAGTAGCCGTTGCATCAGAACTTTGAATGGTCTAAAATATTGTGATGTCGGATTTTCAATATCTTTTCTAGTTTACGAGATCTAAACGGGACGGACGGACAGACGGACACACATTTCGCACAAAACTAATAGCGTCTTTTCCCCTTTCGGGGGCCGCTAAAAAGGAATTTACTTGTATGAAACATATGTGTTTGTACAACGAGGATGATAAATAGACAATATATATTAGATATACATATAATATATATATAAAGATATTATTCAATAATTAATTTAAGCACCTTTGCTACTGCTATCAACTTGTCACCCTGGTTTCATAGTCCACCAGATTCTGACCGACTGGCGTCACAAAGCTGCCAACCTCGTTAGACCTCAGATATCGCCAATTTGACAATGACACTGAAAACTGTAATATATATTTCTGAGACGGCAAGCGACGCCAACACTAGCATAGACTCGAGCTCAGTATATACAACTCCAACACTTACACCCCTAAACAGGGGTCCAAAAATCCTACTGAATAATAAGTTCAAGAAAACTAGTACAGACTATAGATATAATAACCTTTTACGGACCAACACACCGTCCGTTTCAACCAAACTCAGAGGGTGAACTGCCGCATGACAAAGAGTGACCAAATAGATGTCACCGGACTTAGTGACGTAGCAAAACAATTCAAAAAACAAATACAAGGCACTCTCGCCCCGCACAAGTACTACGAGTAGAGGAAATAAAAAACAGAGTTAGGATAACTACGCGACAGGCCTACATCGCTATTGTTCCGAGCCGATGGGTCTCCGATTCAAATCCCAGTAAAGAATGGGAATTAGAGCCTTTAGATTTTTTGGGCGCCCCTGAGTCGAACCCATAGAGCTCTAATGGGCACTTGACATTAGTTCAAGAAGTAAAGGCGGTTGGTCTTTGTGCTGGCCACATGACACGCTCGTTAGCAGCCGATCAAAGAAACGAGCTTTACATTTACATGACCTGCCACCTACAGGGAGCGTTGACCTTTGAAAATCGAAATTTTGACCTAAATTTTGTTTTTTTAAAGATTTAAACTTATTTGATAGTTTATCCATTTATTCACTAGAATAGAATTTTCCCTTTTATCTTCTTATCTTATATAATACAGACGTTACTTCAAAAAAGAAGATGATTACGTCCTACGCGTCATGCATTCAGTCATGCATATTAACCAATGACTTAAATTCTGCCAAGTCACTGGTTTTCCTGGCTAGCTCAGGCAACCCATTCCATGCTCTAATTGCACTTAGGAAGAAGGAGTATTTGTACAAATTTGTCCTAGCAAATAGGGCGAGGAATTTGCCTTTATCTTTGTGTATTTCTGAGTATTTTTATTAAATTTTGTTTTTGTATTTGAAGATTATGGTTCAGTGTTTTATGTATAATTGCTACTTTACTTTTGAGTCTTCTTTCCTGAAAACTTTCTAAATTTAGTGATTTTACTATAGGTGTTACTCTAGTCAAATGTGAATATTCGTTTGTTATGAATCTCACTGCTCTATTTTGTGTCTGTTCCAGTTTCTTAATGTTTTCTTGAGTTGAAGGGTCCCAAACAGAGGATGCATATTCTATTATTGGCCTAACCAAAGTTAAATAACATTTTAGTTTTATGTTCTTATTTGATTTCTAGAAATTTCTTTTAATAAACCCTAATGCTTTGTTTGATTTTTTTATAGCTTCATCAATATGGGGATTCCGTGACAGTTTTTCATGTATTATAACACCTAGGTATTTTGGGTTTTTAGTCTGTGTTACTGGTTTACCATGAATAAGATAAGTGGAATTAATTTGTTTTAGTTTTTGAGAAATAATGGTCTAAAATATATTTTAAAACATTTTTCGGCTGAATATTAATCAAGATTTGATTGAAAGAACGTAGAAAGGTAATTACAAGTCAGCCAGTATCAGCGCTACTAGTTGGCTAGGAAACGTGAAAAACATAATCGCGTCTGTGTGTGATGTCACTCAAAAACTTCTCTGTGTTCGTGTCTGTTCTCTTTTGTTTGTTGTGCTTTTTAGTTAACAAAAAAAAAAAAAGCGTCATTGTAATTACAACAAATTTCCAATAAGGATCAATTTAGCAGATTTTGACCTAGTTTTAAATACTTACACGTGTTTTATTTGTAAGATGCACACGTCTCTTATATGTAATTAATCCTTAATTAATTAACGCTATTGAACGTTTGTTCTTGCCATAATTTGATTTTTTTAAAATAATCATTAGCCAATTACTTTTAATGCACAGACTATGTTTTAATGATTCCTTTTTTCTACCAGGAGCCACTTTTCTGTTATTACATCAACTAGGTTAACAAAAAAACAACAACAACAACCTATTCATTATTTGGAGTTTTGCCTTTTGTAAGAACAAGCATATATATATCTAGATTTCTTTCAGCAGCATCTTGGGACTCAAAAGAAAGTCTATCACTTAAAAACTTGCAGCGAAAAAGTTAATCCCCTACATTAAGTCCAAAGGTTAAGATGAAAATTAGACCCATATAAATTATAATAAAGGCCTATCAACGCCAATGAACACATATACCATATAATTAATAGATTCTTAGCATATAATAATAAATATAATAAATAGATTCCTAGAAACTTAGGCCTACACTAAAAATAGTTAATAAGCCTACTTAATAGAGACATGTCTACAGTAAGCTATTTTACTTTGTTGTTCACATCCACTAAACTAGATCTAGTTCTATTTGATCGTTAGATAGTTCAACTGAGGGAAAACTAAAACGCCCTTACCTAGTCAGAAGCCCTGGACCGCAAGTGTTGAGGGTTGTCACCTCAAGACTATCCCAGTTGGTCTTTTAGTGGGCCCTATAGATCCCAACTGTGTTTGGCTTGCATAAGGGCAGGTCATTGAAGTGCATCAACTCAATTGACATACTTTTTTTTTGGTCTTAACTTTAGTGCGTCTCGATCGCTCTATGCTGGAAGTATGTCGCTCTGTGGCTTTTATTCATTTCACATTTTTCTTTTGTAATCTATTTATACAGAATCGTTTTGACGAAGAAATATTAGAGAGAGAAAGAGGTTAGATTCTTTTAGACTAAAAACTCGCCGTTTACGTCAAAACGAGTTTAACTAGTAGCAGTATATGTTGCTTAGACGTTTTATCCCAGTGTCTCTCAAGCTTTCACCGTTCGCGAACCCCACCCTTTTTTCCCCCAATTAGCTGGGGTCTTAATGGAGCGTTGTAAGCTTCAGAAGTGGGAAAGCCTATAGACATTAATATAATGCTTTTAAAGTTTTATAAATTTAGAATTAAAATAGTGCTTCAAATGCTAACTACTTCATACAGATATTCTGCTTTCCTAAAAAAAAAAGTAAAAAAAAAATATTAAAAAATTGGTTTTATTAATTGCTTTTATTCATTTCGCCTATGCCTGAATGGTATTAAAAATAGGAAGAGGCAATGTGACTGTGTAAAGTCCATTAGGACTAACATTAGGAGTTGAAGCAAGAAAATTACGCACCAGTATCAATGAAATGCTTTTAAAAAAAGGAAGCGTAGAATTATTGGCCATTAAAAATTAGTATGTCGGTTTTATCCATATACTATATATATATATATATATATAAGTAGTCTATGGTTTTAACAAAACGTACTGTGATGAAACTGGGAATAAAAGATCGTTTTGGGGGGAAAATAATCGCTGCCGTCTCCATCGTGAAAGGTGCTTAGTTGTTCTAGGCAGGTTAAATTTTCATATTGTTTCATCCATAGTGATGAATGAATGAATAAGTCAGACAGCTAGGGCTTTTGCGTATATATTAATAGTTCAACACTTGAATATCCTGAATGTTTATCAGTAATTATCAAAAACAGGCAGCGACTTCAAATCTTCAACTCCGTAGTCTAGTCACTGTTTAGTCCTTAGTTCCAGAGGTACTTTATCCAGACCAACGACACCCTTCTTAGTGACGTTCCAGGTTCACAATCAAGTTCTTATGACGTTCCAGGTTCACAATCAAGTTCTTCTTATGACGTTCCAGGTTCACAATCAAGTTCTTCTTATGACGTTCCAGGTTCACAATCAAGTTCTTCTTATGACGTTCCAGGTTCACAATCAAGTTCTTCTTATGACGTTCCAGGTTCACAATCAAGTTCTTCTTATGACGTTCCAGGTTCACAATCAAGTTCTTATGACGTTCCAGGTTCACAATAAAGTTCTTATGATGTTCCGGGCTCACAATCAAGTTCTTATGACGTTCCAGTTTCACAATCAAGTTCTTATGACGTTCCAGGTTCACAATCAAGTTCTTATGACTCTCCAGGTTCACAATCAAGTTCTTATGATGTTCTAGGTTCACAATCAAGTTCTTATGACGTTCCAGGTTTACAATCAAGTTCTTATGACTTCCAGGTTCACTATCAAGCTCTTATGACGTTCCAGGTTCACAATCAAGTTCTTATGGCGTTCCAGGTTCACAATCAAGTTCTTTTTATGACGTTCCAGGTTCACAATAAAGTTCTTCTTATGACGTTCCAGGTTCACAATCAAGTTCTTCTTATGACGTTCCAGGTTCACAATCAAGTTCTTATGACGTTCCAGGTTCACAATCAAGTTCTTATGACTTCCAGGTTCACTATCAAGTTCTTATGACGTTCCAGGTTCACAATCAAGTTCTTCTTATGGCGTTCCAGGTTCACAATCAAGTTCTTCTTATGACGTTCCAGGTTCACAATCAAGTTCTTATGACGTTCCAGGTTCACAATAAAGTTCTTATGATGTTCCGGGCTCACAATCAAGTTCTTATGACGTTCCAGTTTCACAATCAAGTTCTTATGACGTTCCAGGTTCACAATCAAGTTCTTTTTATGATGTTCCAGGTTCACAATCAAGTTCTTATGATGTTCCAGGTTTACAATCAAGTTCTTATGACGTTCCAGGTTCACAATCAAGTTCTTCTTATGACGTTCCAGGTTCACAATCAAGTTCTTCTTATGACGTTCCAGGTTCACAATCAAGTTCTTATGACTTCCAGGTTCACTATCAAGTTCTTATGACGTTCCAGGTTCACAATCAAGTTCTTATGGCGTTCCAGATTCACAATCAAGTTCTTATGACGTTTCAGGGTCACAATCAAGTTCTTATGACGTTCCAGGCTCACAATCAAGTTCTTATGACGTTCCAGGTTCACAATCAAGTTCTTATGACTTCCAGGTTCACAATCAAGTTCTTATGACGTTCCAGGTTCACAATCAAGTTCTTCTTATGATGTTCCAGGTTCACAATCATTCTTTTTATAACGTTCCAGGTTCACAATCAAGTTCTTATGACGTTCCAGGTTTACAATCAGTTCTTATGACGTTCCAGGTTCACAATCAAGTTCTTATGACGTTCCAGGTTCACAATCAAGTTCTTATGACGTTCCAGGGTCACAATCAAGTTCTTCTTATGACGTTCCAGGTTCACAATCAAGTTCTTCTTATAACGTTCCAGGTTCACAATCAAGTTCTTTTTATGACGTTCCAGGTTCACAATCAAGTTCTTATGACGTTCCAGGTTCACAATCAGTTCTTATGATGTTCCAGGTTCACAATCAAGTTCTTATGATGTTCCAGGTTCACAATCAAGTTCTTATGACGTTCCAGGTTCACAGTCAAGTTCTTATGCAGCACGAAGGACAACTTTTTCTTTCATTTGTTCCAAAATGTTAGAGACGGTCAGACTCTCTTTTTTTTTTGTCCTTCAGGTCAAAGAAACCTTCTCTCTCTTTCAACAGTGTGTTCTTACCCAATGCTAAATTGTGCGATAGTGAGCTCCATAAGAGGCCTCGGACAGTTAAAACAATATTTACAATATTTTTGGAATTCACAAATATACACCAAATCAGACGAATGTATTTTTTTTTCGGGAAAAAAAAGTTACAGCTCCGGCACCGAGCGTTTTCCCGCGTTCTGGGCTTCAAAAATTAATTCTCCTGGCGGTAATAAAAAGAAGAGCGCAGAAGATTTGTTACCATAGACATAAATAAATATAGACTGGCCGAAGGAAGTAACTTCATGTAACTTGAAAACATGTACATCTATTGTATTCGGATTACCGAATTATGAAAAATTGCACGATCTTCATTCTTAGAGATTAAACAAAACACTAGTGAAAATATTGTAATACTTATATAGGTTATGGCTGAAATAGATATAAATACTTAACTTTTATACTGCTCATAAATGCTGTATAATAAAGTACACAAAATTGCAAGTCACAAATCTTCATTTCATAAAACTCTTTAATCGGCCAGTCTATATTTATTTATGTCTATGTTTGTTACATAATTGTTGCGTCGGGCTAATACACATACACATAATACATATGTTATATTACTAAGGCTAAAGAGGAAAGATATAGACTGCCCAATACCTTTATGCGAGGAACATTTAAGGTACATATAGGGCAGGTACGTCTGTGATCGGGGTGACCGTCGTATGATCTTCTGCATGTTACTGTTGTGTAAGATGTCTTGTCGATTTTGTTTTGTTATGCCAAAGTCGTTAACATAATTAAGCTTAATTAACACATTTGTCCAGTACAAACTATTTTTCCACTATTATATCTTTTAGGTGTATTAATTTTGTTATCTTTCGTGGCAGGAGTTGGCCACTGTTCGAATAATAAGTCGTGTCACTATATTTATGTTAAATATTAGACATAGGCCAATATGTAATCAGATCTCTATCTATCTATCTATCTATCTATCTATCTATCTATCTATCTATCTATCTATCTATCTAACTATAAGTCTGTCTGTCTGTCAGTGTAGCCTACAGATAAGTCTTATCTACAATTTAACTCTGAGTCTTTTATTTGTTTGAAAACAACCTCGTGTCTCTAATGCTTACTGTTTCAATGTTGGTCCAGCAGATTTCCTCAAAGGACGTTCCTTCAAAGAACTTTAGATCTGCGTCCTATGTTTATCCTGTGTCCAATTAGACGTGCATGTTAATTAGAAACTTAAACTCTACTAAGTCATTGGTTTTCCTGGCTGATTCAGATAACCAGTCGTATGCTCTAATGGCACTAATAAGATAGGGCCCTTACAGTAATTTGTTCTAGCATATGGAATAAGAATTTTGTCTTTATCTTTGTCTTTCTGAGTATTTTATTATTTTTTTTGTTGTTTTTTTTTTGTTGGCTAGTTGTAAGTTATGGTTGGCAGTTTTATGTATTAATGCCACTTTAATTTTTAGTCTGCTGCCCTGGAGTATCTCTAGGTTTAGTGATTTTACTAATGGTGTTACTCTAGTCAATTTTAAATAGGTGTGTGATCCCCAGCGTAGGCGTCCCATTTCTAGGTGGCTGCTCTATTTCCAGTTGAGAAGAAAAGAAAGGGTTAACAACAGTGGCGTAGCATATCTCCAAACTCACCGCAATCGTCAGAAATATGCATACAAAGGCAATATTCGGCCCGCACCACCTACACATGGCTAGCTTCGCCTCTGGTTAACAAAAATAAAATAAAACAGAAGACAAATTCAACTGGTAACGAGGAGTATTTGTAAAAGCAAAGGGAACTAACCAACATGACTTTGTGTAACTACGATCATCCAGGACTTATTTGAAAAATAACGAACAGGAATTATTGTAGAATTATGAATGTAAAAAAAATGATGGCTTGATACAAAATATTGACAACATTACTAAAAAAAAAAGTGCTAAAACTCTCTTTAAAAAACTAAACGTCAAAATCTTATTACTTTTTGCTTGTCCCAATGATACTGTAACGAATCTCACTATCCAGGCTCTCTGCATACTGCACCACACGACATTACCTGCCAATAGGATATGAAAACTCAGGTCTCCAAAATAACGTAACAGTTTAGTGTCAAATAAATCACAGCCAATACTGTACAATTGGCAACAACGTAACACTGACTGTACAAAAGCTTCACACTCCGACGTATCGACTCTGTAACGCTGTATCAACTCTCCGCCTCTTCCTAGACTAGTACTTGATTCTCTGTTCCGGAACCTAGTAGCCTTGGAGATTAAGCGTTTATGTAAGTTATCTAAAATAACAATATACCCAATTGTTATATCAACCGAGGGGATAATGACAACTGACCTGACAAATACCTTCAAGGCCCTTAACATTCCTAAGAAGATTCTCTTTGCCTGTCAGAGGGCGGTACTGCTGCAGACCTGCCACGTAACCAGAAAATTTCTCAATGGACACTGATAAAGGGACTACAATGAATTTTGTTTCTCTATAATGAAACTCGACCATGGCAGTGCCAGAGAATGAATACTCGTTCGTTTCTAACATAATAATAATAATATTTGGTTCCGCAAGGTTGTTTACACCGGAAGTGGTAGGCCTAATGGTTTAAAGCCCAACATTATCTATAAAATGCTTCAAATGACAAACGTCTCAAATAGCTTCTGACAACCAGTCCAACTCCTGACCTCGCGTGTGGTTCGGATACCGAGCCCGGCGGACCCGTTATCACCAACAGGAGAAGGGGCAAAGGTGAGCAACTGGCGACTAAACCAGTAAGCTTCGGGCAAGAGGGTCTCGTTAGCCTTGGTTGGCTACCCACCAAGGAGAAGGAAAACTCTGAATCCAAACCTCCGCTGCCTTGCTATACCCAAACACGGGAAAGGCTTCGGGAGACAACTCTGAGGAAAAATCAGTAGCTGGTGACCCTTGGGCAGATTGTGGCACACTGTGCTACAGTCTGACGGAGCCTGCGGCGCTCCTGATCCCAAACTGTATCGCATATTCCGTTCCTTTGGTCACATCAGCAGAGTGGAGAGGGGGGGGGGGAACTGCTGTGTGGGCGACATCGTTCCGACCATAAACAATGCCCAGGCTTTCATCTCGCTTGTTCGAGATGAACTATAGTCGTTTTTTACGACTGAAGGAAGCCAATTACTAATAATAATCTTTATTATCCATAAGGAAATTTATCTTATCTTATATAATTTAGACGTTACTTCAAAAAAAAGAAGATGATTACGTCCTACGAGTCATGCATCTAGTAATGCATGTTAACCAATAACTTAAATTCTGCCAAGTCACTGGTTTTCCTGGCTGGCCCAGGCAACCCATTATAATAGCACATTACTATTTATGAATTTTTCTCCATGTGTGATCTAATATGATCTAATAAGGTATGTTACAGAATTACAGTGGTAATGTGATTGTGCGTGTGTGAACGTCTGTGTTCTCTAGAGGTCTAATAAAATAATCAGAATACTGAAATACCTTTTACTATTTGAGGGGAGTGAAGCTATTCCAAAGCTACCAGGAATCCTCTATGTATATTAGAATAGCGTCCCTTGACTTCCTGTTTATTATTCGCAGAAGTAAAATAGAAAATGGCTGACTGTTTTTACTCACTCTATTATGATATAAAACATTCATACATTTCTTAAAAAGCACGGGGAAATACAATCCCTGATTCATACACATGATTTTTTATTTGTAACTGCTAGAGATAAATGTGCACAATAGTTACTTTACATAGATCTAGATAGGGTTAAATCTTATCTAGAAATGGCAACAGAAGCTGTGCAGTGTTTTCGTAGTCAAGTGGAATTGTTTCTGAAAGGAGATAATTTGTCAAGGAGATTCCATGATCTATTTAAGTTCAAAGATTTGGAATCAGTGAAGTAAGAATGCTAGATATAGATAGAGTAGGGCCTTGATTTTAGACATGAAATTATTAGATTCAAAATAGAATTATAATAATAAAGATCTTATCTTATACAGATCTAATACAGACATTACTTCAAAAAAGATGATTATGACGTCCTACGCATCATGCATTTAGTATTAATTTATTAGTACTACCTAGCCCTAGCTAGATAATAGTAGATTCTTCTTCTATAATTGTACCTGTGCCAAAGGTTTCCAAACCGAACTGTTTCTTCTGAATGATCTTTGTAATAAGTTAGACCCTTTACAATTTGCTTACCAAAAAGGTAAAGGTGTAGACGATGCCATCCTAAATATTTTAAATTGTGTCTACAAACATCTGGACTTACCGAACGCTTATGTAAGATTGTTCTTTATTGATTTCTCTTCAGCTTTTAACACTATACAACTTCATTTACTCATTGAAAAGATGAAAGTGTAGCAGATTAGTCCATACATAATACTATGGGCTAATGAATTTTTGACCCAGAGAGCTCAGAGGGTTAGGGTAAACAATGTTATATCTAATGAACGCATAGTTAACACAGGGGCTGTGACATCGCCATTGTGGTTCATTTTGTACAGAAAAGATTTTCAATCCAATAGTTCTTGTTGCTCCTTCACAAAATTCGCTGATGATGCAGCTCTTCTTGCCCTGCTCTCAGAGAGCTCAGACGTAAATGAGTATTTCAAAGAAATAGAACACATTGAAAAATACTGCAAAGATAATTTTTTATTATTAAATGTAAAAAAAAACAAAGAAATGATAATCGATTTTCGTAGGGACAAGAATGAAAATGATATTGTTTCTGTAGCTGGAGAGACTATTGAAATTGTGCAAACCTTTAAATACCTTGGTACTATCCTTGACAATAAACTAAATTTTACTGCAAATACTGATTATATCAGCAAAAAAGGGCAGCAAAGATTACGATTACTAAGAAAACTGTCCTCATTTAATGTTAGGGAAAAGGCCTTGGCTATGTTTTATCACGCTCATGCATTATTTTAAGTTTCAATATCACTGCCTGATATGGCTATCTGAGCATTAAAAATAAAAATAAACTTTATAGAATATTAAATGCTGCTGGTAAAATCATTGGCAAAGAAGAAACCCCATTTGGGCAGTTGTTTGAGACAAACATCTATAAAAAAGCTAACAAGATCCTCGAAATAAAGAATCCCCCTTTGTGTCAGGATTTTGTGATTTTACCATCACAAAAGAGATACAAGACACCGGTAGCAAAGACAAACAGACACAAACACTCTTTTGTTCCCCTGGCAATCAAATCATTAAATAAGAACAATCTGGTATAAACTTTGTCACATGTAAATTATGAGTGAGTCTGGTGTGAATGTACACTTTGGTTTCTTATAGTTATAATGTTTTTTTGTTTGGTGTAATGCACAAATTGTAAGACAAATTTCCATACGGATAATAAAGATTATTATTATTCTATACTAGATTTAGATCCTAATAAAAATTACTATTTTAATTTAAAACTTGTCTTTACTAATTAAAAGTTACTATGAGAGTCAATTAGTCTTGTCTTGTATATTATCATTATTATGTACTGTTCTGTTGTTCTGTTCTGTTTAAATTTATATAGATCTAGATCTCAATGTTTCCCATCCCCGCAGTCCACAAAATTAACAGATTCAGAATCTGTCTAGAACTAGATCTAGTTTTTTTTTAAAGAAATGTTGACATAGAAGCTATAGATAACTACTAACTTAGCTAACTTAAATAACTAGTTTTATATAATATTATATTAATATCAATTCTATAGATTTAGTCTTTTAGATATATATATTATAATTTTCTCTAGATTTCACCAGAACAGGATAATTATGTCTGAGATATATATATATATATCTAGATCTAGACTGAAAAGATGACCTTAGTCCAGTGTCAGAGTGTGGTAGAGCTATTCAAGGCTATTGGGCAGTTTATCAGTATAAACATCAGTTCATCCACTGGAGGCTAGCCATCCTAACATTTTTATCATTCATAAAAATTATTTACAGCAATCAGCTCTTCAAGTGACAAGGCAATGCATTCCTTCAAATATGAACCCACCATTGATTTCTTTTATAACTGATAAAACCTTATCTTAAATATCTTATCTTTTCTAAACTCTGTATTCCCACTCTATTTTAAAGTCTTTCCCCATGAACTCCTAAAATATATACATTATATATATGTCCAAACCATTCCTATTTTTTTTTTACTTTCTTTTAACAAAACTAGATCTACACAAAGATCTTTTTTGTTTGTTCATAAAAAGTCTAATTCATCTTTAAGTCTTCTGTTGTGTTCATTTGAATTAAACAAAAAAACTGCATAAGTTTGTTAGAAGCTTACTTCTGGCACTGTTAAATCTGTAATGATAACCACAATAAAAAATTAACACTTGTGTAAAGAAAACGTTTATACAGCTATCTTTTATTTTCATGACAGAATTCAATTCATTGATTAACATGCATAATTAGATTGACCTAGGAACATGCATCTTCTTTTTTGAAGTAACATCTCTGTATTTATAAAATTAGATTTCATCCTGTCCCCCACCTGCGCATGCTTGCCAAAATTCTTTGTGCCCCATCAATATTTAGAACTGACAAATAATGCATTTCTCGAACGAGCTACTCTACTAACAATAGTCAGTTGTTTATAAATGCAGGGTGTCCGCGGCCTCCTGAGATTCCAGGATGCCCTTGAATCTCCTGGAATTTCAGAAAAAATAAAAAAGTCCTGGAAATCTCCTTGAATGTCCTGGAATTTCGCCGATCGAAAAAAAAAAACCTGCATAAAAAAAATTTGGCACCGTTTCTGCGGATGGGCCGACGAGGTCGAAATAAGCGTTTCCGAGTTTGCGCAAAATGTGTTTACTGCTCCTTGACAATAGATAGATCTAATCTATTTATAGATCAGTTTCGTTATCGGATCGCTTTTTTTACTGAGCACGTTCTGGCTGTGTCAATAAGCTGACCAGTGACGCGTCTACACCGCATTTCACCCACTTGTAAAGCGTGTTCTCGTGATTGAAGATGGCCTTGGCTCAAGCGAGCATTTCACCTGGCATTATAATGATTACTTTCTGAAGGGCCCTCCCTCACCTAAAATCTTGTTGTAACAGAGTGTTTTTGCGTAAATCATCTAGCAATAGTATCTACATTTAGATCTACTGAAGATAATTCACATCTAACTTGAAAACTTCGTGCATTTTAGTAAATTTAATGATCTCGATACATCTAATGTCTAGATTATTCTAGAAATAGGCCTACGCTAGATTCTTTATTTACAGTTAATCACTAGAATATAGTGAAGATAAGCCTTAAAAAGTCCGCGAATTTTAGTGACTTTAATTAGGTCTAGAGTCTGGATTTACGGTATATTAGGTGAAGATAATTCTCACATAGCTGTGAAAAGTCCGCGAATTTTAGCGACTTAGATCTAGATTTACGGTAGATTAAGTGAAGATAATTGTCACACATCCGTGAAAACTCCGCGAATTTAGTGACTTAGCTCTAGAGTTCAGATTTACAGTAGATAGGTGAAGATAATTCTCACACAGCCGTGAAAAGTGCTCGAATTTTAGTGTCTTTAGATCTAGACTCTAAATTTTACACTAAATCATTAGAATCTAGTGAGGATAATTCTCTCACAGCCTTGAAAAGTCCGCGATTTTTTGTGACTTAGATCTAGACTCTAGATCTACTATAGATTTAATAAAAATATTTCGCACACAGCTGTGAAAGCCCGTAAAAGTTATTTCGGTCGTAAAAGACAGGGAAACTACAGAGTTGAACAAGAAATTGTGCTTGAAAAAAAAAACAACGCTAATAGGCCTATTCCCCCCCCCCCCCCCCCCCCAAAATCAAAATATAAAAAAATCCAAAAGCCATTATTTAGTAAGCAAATGTCATCTAAGCATACAAATAGGCCTGTACGTTACAGCCTCTGTTTATGAGGAGGATTTAAGCACAGTTAATAAAACATTACATACACATAGGAACTAAAAAATGTAGCCTACATTTCCACCACAGAGAAGGCAACTCTAAGAATATTTCTTTTTTTTTTTTTAAAATGGAATAGTAATCATTTGTAATGTTCTTTAATAAATCTTTGAAAAGAAAAATGGTTGTTTGAGGTTTTGGGATGACAGTCAAGTTGTTACTTGATTAAAAGATGACTTACATTACATTTTCTGTGGACATACCAAGCTGATGACATTACTGTATTTATTATTTCAAAATAGTTTTGTGTGTGTTTTACAATGTGGGACACACACACACACATTATATATATATATATATTTGTATATATATAATATAATAAGGCTTGTCTTCGAGTCCGAAGATTAGTAAGCAATAATAATAATCAACTTTGACTATTGTTATGTAATATTTAGGTGCGAATTTTATGTCCTGGAATTTTAAAGTTTCTCCTGGAAAACTCCTGGAATTTTATATTGACTTGGTGCAGAAACCCTGTAAATGGTGATAATGTACATTTTTTTTACAAAGCATTATTACATACATGTTCAAATAATGTAGTGTTCTGATTGATAAATATATTGCTTAGCAACAATATATCTTAGAATCTGGCTTTGATAATGATGATATCACTATCTACATTTAATTCATTTTTGGATTCACTTGATTATAAGTTGTGACTTTGTAAGAGTTGATAAACATATAAAAAAAACAACTCTACTTGAAACATTAAAATGATAAACCAAAAGGTTTTGCATTACACTCATACAGCAAAGTTATCTTTGTCCATAATATTAGTTATGTTTCAAACTAAGGTATCAATTTTATTTCCTCATTCAGAAAAAAGCTTGAAAAGAAGAAATCAAAGAAGAAAAAATCTAAAACTAAAGAAAAGAAACAAAAGATTCAGGTATTATATCTTTTAAGTGAGAAATTTTTTTTGCTTCAACAAGCAGTTAATTATTTTTTTTTTTTAAGAAATTAGATATCACTAATTTAATGCAACTTATTTTCATTGATATGAGTCTGTTTTAGAGTGTGTCTTTACTATGGCAATAAGATGCTTAGATATCTTAAAGTGTTATGGTGTGGATATTGTTTTCTATGGGGATGTAATTGCAGTTTTAAAGCACTTAATTGTCTGAAAGTCTAACATTTCATTTATAAATAGTCTTTTCACAAGCAGTATCACCATTTTGTTTTGGACATTTATTGGGGAAAACGTGGGCATTGGGTTTATGCTGTCTTCACCACATAATACCCTACTCACCCGAAATACTCTTGTTCAGCTGTCTAGTAGACTATCAGATCTCAAAGAAAAGTTTACTTATTGAATATTCACTTATGGTCGTAATATATAATATGCATTTCAATAATTTGTTTTCAGAGAGAGAAAAGCCCAGAGCTGGTAGAGTCAGCCCCTTCTATAATCACAACACATGGCAATGCTTCCATGTTCACTGTGTTTGCCACAGTGCGTCAAGCAGTGCTGGCGCAGGCCGTCCGGGACTCAACTCGCCTATATCATCTGGCAAACACTGGCACAGACTCAGAAAGTGACAGTGATGATGAAGGAGAAGAGAAAGGAAAAGATCAGCAGATAAAGATTCCAAAAGTAATTGACCTACTAATATATTTACCATTTTGTATATTAATAATAAAATTCACTTGTGACTTATGCAAAGGCTCGCTATTATAAAGGTTGATTTCATACTTTTTCTTGTTTTCTTTTAAATCAGATTGTTGGTTTGGGTCTGAATGGAGTCTTTGAGTTAGTACGGGAGTCCAGATCTCAGTATCCAGAATTGTGTATCAAGGCTCTGCGTGCTCTGTTGGATTTATTACAGGGCCAGCAGCCTGAAGGCATGAAAAGAGAACCTCCAGACATTGTTGGTATGTTTGAACATAATTACTAGATTGAAGTTAAAAGTATCATTGTAGTTTGCTAAACAGGGTTTAAGTACTTTCTTTAAACAACAGTTTTGAAATAAAAAATTTACTTGTATTTGAATGTAAGACTTTTGTTTCACAAAATGTACCAGTGTAAATATTTATAATATAAATATATTACACTACCTGAAACTGGTGATATGCTAATCTATATATGATGCTTTTTAATAAATCTGTTTGTGGAATCTCATATTGCCAATGTGTTTTCTCTTCTTCAAGAAAACCTGTTCTCATTGCTCATGGATCTAGCTATCAACACTGGGGAGGGAGATAATTCTAAAAGTGGTGCCTCTATGAGCTCTTTGGCTTGTTCTGCTCTCATCAGTTTAACCATTGCCTTGGGAGACACAGAAAAACTGCTTCGGGCCATAACTGTTATGTTGATGTCCAGACTGGGACTTGAGCATCAAGATATACAGGTTTCAAATACTATAGAATTAGTAGTAATATCTTTGTTTATGACTTGAACTATTAATATGAATAACTTTGGAAAATATTCTTTGTTTGACTGTAAAGTAGTGTTAAGGAGGGCTTCCTACTATAATCCATTCATGTGTGCTAGAGAAAGATTCATTCATTGAATTAAAAAAAAAAATTACCATGTACTATGCAAACACCAAAATTAAAAAAAAAAATTATAAATTTGTATGTACAGGTCCCAGGCATTCTAACTTCTTTGCAGAAGAGTGTCCAGGCAGTGCTTCTTGGTAAAGCACAGTTGCCTGATTGGTTTAATTATGGAATTAAAAGTAAATGTCAAGCACAAATCTTCAAATTAGCCAATGCAAAAGGTACATAGTTTAAATTGTTTTTTTGTTTTTTTAAATATGTTGTTCATCATAACATACTCTAAAGGTTGTCCTTCATGAGCCATCTAGCTTTTAAAATCAGCCATTGAATTGCTTGAAAATAAATACAGTGGCATTGGGTGGATCACACCGCCGGTTAATTGAACCAGCCTTTTATGGAGAATGTTATAATTATATATTTGCTGATCTCATGATGTCATTGTAAACGTTGCTGGAATAAAAATCATTTTTTTGTACATTACTTATGCAAGGGAAATTTTAAGATTTATTCATTTTGAGTTGATTAGTAACTTGATTTGCTTTTGTTTCCTTGCTCTATCAATAGTTGGGGAGTGTTTGGTTGAAAACTCAGCTATAGCAAGTGATGGCAGGTTCCTTTATATTCTCAACAAATATGGCCTGTATAAAATTGGTTCTGGATATGGAGGAACAATCATGGTTAGTAATTGTGAATGTTTCTAGAGAACACAAACATGAAGGGAAGTTGATGTTTATTATCTAAGTAGTAACAGAGTTTATCACTAACTTAAAATGTGAAATTTATTCATTCCAATGTGTTTTCATTCATCATTGTGTGTTTATCAATGTAAAACACACTCAACACTGCTTTTATTCCCAAAATTATGTGATTTTGTCTAAGTCATTGATTTATAACTTCCAGGGTAAGCTGGAGAGTCAAAAAAGAGATTTCCCTGTTCACAAAAACACATTCTTGGCATTTGCTGCTGTGAGTATGATTTGCATCAAATTTATTTAACTAATATTTTAGATCAGTTAATGAAAAACTAGAGGAATCCTCTGCTTTACACCAGAAGTAAACAAATGAAATATATCTTTTTTTATTTTGTATTTGACTGAGTCTAAATGAATATTGTTGGGAACCATCAGGGCAAGCTGCTTTGTAAATGGGACAGAGGTACCACTCCCAGTCTGTGTGTCATTAACAGGACTACATTGGCTCCAGAGAACACATTTGGCATTGATGGTAATAGTCACAACTTTCTCACATTCTTTAAACAGAAAATTTTGATCCCCCCCCCCCCTAGACAAACTACAATATGAGACACCATATCCTAATACACATTGTAATATTGGCTGTCCCTTTAATGTTAAAAAAAAATGTTTTGTTATTTTTGTATAAAAAAAAAATAATTATTGGAGCAATTACAAAGTGACTAGTCTTGTGTAAGTAACAGTTAATGGAGCTACTTCTATTTTCTCTCAAAAAATGTCAGCTACTGGGTACCTATTGCCACTTTGTTTTGTTTTTCTAGGTAATAGTTCCACTCACAGTCTTCTCTTCAGTGATGGGGAAAACATTGGCTACATAGCACCTGCTAAGGAGGTAATTTATAATGAATTATTATTATTAATTTGCTTTATCACTTCTGTCAACAAAATCTGTTTTTAGTAGCTTGTTATTGAACAATAATAGTATGAGAACCATTAGTAATAAAAAAAACTATTTTATTTACATAAATTACATAGATTCAAATTGTATGCAAACAGGAAGACAGCTTTGTCATTAGAACCTTCAGTCCTGTAAGCAGTCCCCCCATGTCTCAGATGAATGAAGTCCCACTGAAGCTGACAAGAAAGTGCATGGACTACATGGGATCAACACCTTTTGATTCTACTAATGATAAGAGGACTGGTGGTGTGGGTAAGTTCATGATGTCTGAAGTTTTGAAATTCAATCTGTTTTTGTTGTCTTGAGACATGGTTTTTATGTATGCAGACCATTGTAAGTCACTTTATTAAATGAATTCCTATTGAAATAGCATTTCAAATAATAAAGCCTTAATTCATTTGACAGAATCTTTAGCTTTTGAGAGTTAGCACACATACATATTCTTATGCATGAACTAGTCATATGCATCTTCAAAGTGTAATGATTTTACAATAGTATAGCAACAATCAACCTTTCGGTTTCATTTTAACATACTTTTCTATACTTTGAAAATGGATTTCCTGTCATATTTTTGCAGCAACTGGAGTAGATGAAGATGCTCTAGTGATGGTGTCTGGGAAGGAGTTCTCTCTAATTAGAACTATTGGTGGCAAGGTAAGAATATTTTCCATATCTTTGCTGCTCTCTTAAATATGACATGCTTCTAATACTGTTATCAAAATCACTCTTATTATGTGTCTGTACTAATGTAGTTCACACATTTCTTCAAAGATTAATCTTTACAGCGCCAAATATCCTTTGTATAGAAGCACAAAGGTTTAATAACTTTCTACTGGGTCATCTAAGATTTCTCTTGCGAGCTTCTTCATTATAGAAAATTCATTTAGTGTTAATACTACCCCAAAAAGAAAAAAAAGCTTGAATTAGTTTCCTTCATTGAAATGTTAGAAACATTTTTTTTTTTATTGTTGCAGGTTTTGTTTCAAGGCAAAGCTGCTTCTCTAGGTATTAAACAATCTAACCAACCTCAGGGCAAGTGGTCAGAACTACCTATCACCAAGTCTCCAAAAATTATTCACATTGCCCTTGGCCATGATGGCCTGCATGCATTGCTGGTTGCAGATGATGGGACAGTGTATTTTGTGGGCACAGCGAGACGTGGAGAGGATGGCGATATCACTGGGGGTAGGAAGATATTTAGATATAGATAAAACCAATGTTGATAATGTAAAAACTATTTAAAGTTTAGTTTAATGAATACGCTTTTTATTTTGCTACTTTTGAAAGTTTGACTTTAAAAAAAAAAGTCATTTTGTCCACTGATATACAAATCATTTTTAAAACATATTATAAGATCTAGCCTAGCCTATCCACAACTCCAACTAGATAACAAAAGATGTTACCAATGATGCTTCAAAATAAACTAAAGATTGCCTTTTTAAAATTTTTTTTTACAGGGAAAGTACGACGTCAACCTAAACCAACTAAGCCTAGGAAAATGAGTCGGCTTGAGTCCAAATTTGTGGTGACTGCCTCGTGTAACAGTGCCACTAGTGCTGTGGTTACCAAAGATGGGGAGCTGTATATGTTTGGCAAAGATAACAACCACTGTGATCACACTACAGGTAGGTTACTTTAATCTATGCAGAGGTCTTGTAAACAGTGCAATTGGAGGATACACACAAAATTGTTAGATGTAGTTGCTTAAACTGAGACATGTTGGAGGGAGATAATGACTATTATTTTATATTGTTAAGTGTAAGAAAAATCCAAGTTGTAAGCTTTAACATGTTTCTGTTGATACTAACAAGTTTTCAATCCTATCTTTTAGGTCTAGTCACAGACTTGAGAGATGTTCAGGTAGCTAATGTATGTCTTGGGAAAGCCCATGCTGTGGTCCTGACCTCCAAGGGTCAAGTGTATACATTTGGTGTCAACAACAAAGGACAGTGTGGACGGGACTTCAGTACACATGGAGCCTCACAGAGAGAGGGTAAGTCACAACTGCTTTCTAGCTGAATAGTATTCTTCATTTTCAGTTGATCTCTAAAAAAAAACAACTTTCTTCTTTTTTTAATGGTTAAACCTAGCTATTTAAATAATGTATCCTTTTTTATATAATAATTTTTTTAAAGTATATATAAGGATTTATAATAACTCATAATTTGGGGGGAATATTAGACTTAAAACTATAGTGCACAATACATGTGTAATGACACAAGATGCGTAGAAGTTGAGGTTAATCGGGTTTTTCCATAGTGACGTGACGAGTAATTAAAAAGTAGGAGAACGAACTAGAAGAGTAACGGACAATATGCCTTAGAGGACGACGCTAGGCTAGTGTCTTCTATGAACTCGCATGCACCATTAACATTTATAATCATCAACAAAATAGACCATCAACAGATGTGGCGACCCTGTGATAGTCTATTTTGTTGATGATTATATATGTTAATGGTGTATGCGAGTTCATAGAAGACACAACAACAGAATGAATAAAGAATATACTTGATAACGCAGTTTGATAACTTCAACCTTTTAATGAACAATAAAAAGGGCACAGTCGTCACTAGCCTAGCGTCGTCCTCTAAAGGCCTATTGTCCATTACTCTTCTAGTTCGTTCTCATACTTTTTAATTACTCGTCACATTACTATGGAAAAACCTGATTAATCTCAACTTCTACGCATCTTGTGTCATTACACATGCATGACTAGATTGACACATGAAATGTGTAGGATGTAATTATTCTCTCTTTTAAAGTAATGTCTGTAATCTATAAGATATTCATGTTAATTTACAGTTGTAGGCATATGTATTACCGTTTTCAGTTAGCTTTATTGACAAAATGAAGAAATGTTTTTGTAATTGAAATAATACTAGAAAAATTTTATTTTTAAAAATTATTCATCATAGACAGCTATATAATATCTATATTGCCATAGTTATAATGAAAATATTTCACCCTTTGTTTTTATCATTTCAATGGGGAATTGTGATATATTACTGTAAGTTATAGATAGTGACCATAAAAAATATTATGCTTTTATAATGTCATTGGGTTATAGTATATGTGCACAAACATTTGACTTTTCCCCAGCAGGTCATACAGTAACAATGGCAGAAGATGAGGAGGAAACTGAAGTAGATGATAACTTGTGCCCTCATGGTAAGTAACAATGAAGCTAATAGATATATAATAATAATATATTGTCAAAGTAACTGGTACAGATTACTGTGTGATGTGCTGTTTACAATGCCGATTGGTCTTTTAAAATCTTAAGAGCCATAGGTTACCCTAATTGTAATTAATTTGTCTCATTTAATAATTATAAAATTAGAATTTTGTTACTTCTGTCTAATTATTCCTTTTATCCTTATCTAACACAGAACCTTTGTGGTAACAGTAAAAAATATATTTACAGTTGTAAATGTTGGGAAAAGTTCTAATATTTCTGAAACCAATAATGAAATAGCTAACCCCAAAAAATTGGTTAATGAGTGTAGTGTTTTTCCATTAGAGATCATGGCTACCTAACTTCTAAACTAAAAGTTGAATGTTTAAATCATGAACTATCACTAACATTATTCAAATACCTTTCATCTTTTACCATTCAGGAAAGCACAAATGGGTTCAGGAAGTGTGTATGATTTGTTCTGTTTGTCGAGAGTGCACTGGTTATGGTGTAAGCTGTGTCAACAGTGGTCGCAAAGACAGAAATCCAGGAATGTGAGTATTTCATATGGAAATAATTTTCACAAAATGTTTTTTGTGACATTAGGAGACAAGATTTTTATTACTTTTTCTTTTTACTGAAATGGCAGATAAAACACAAAAAAAAAAAGCTGTAAAATTTATTGTAGAAATAGTTTAAGATTTGGTAATATTCTCTCACTTCTCATTTCAATGTTGCACTTTATTTAGGCCCTGTGGTTGTGGTGCTGGAGACTCTGGCTGCTCAGAATGTGGTGCTTGTAGAGTGTGTGCTGAAGAGAAACTTGGCATCAATGAGCTAGATGAGCGTGGACTCCTGGACGTCATGCGTAAGTTAGATCAAATTTTGTATATAGTGCATCTTTCTTTTGATCACTCTTCTACTTTTCTGATGTTGTAGGGTTCAGATGACTAGACCAGAATCTTGAGATGTGCAGTGCTTTCTAGATCAGGAGGCTTTCCTAATAGTTTTCTTCTATAGAGGTGTTTTGGGGCCAGTGTCTTGTTCAGGTCTGTTGATGGTGAATGCATTTTGAAGGACATGGTTGTTATTCCTACCACAAGGGCAAATTTCACTATTTTCAACTTCCAGAACATCAGAACATTCTGTTGTGCCCGGTTCTGAGGCAAAAAATTAAATGTTGGTCGTGTTAGGATAGCTTATAATAGGCGTTGTCGTTCATGTAATTTGGATGAGAGCTTGTCCATTTCTCATTTATTCTTCTACTCATTAAGTTTCTTTTCTTCCTAATAGAGTGGAATTTTTTATTTTATTGTGTATTTATTCTCCATACATGGCAAGTGTGTCAGCCTTCTCAATTCCTTCTATTTCAATATGTGCTGGGATCCATTGGAGAAAGGTTTTTTTGCTATTTCTGTTGAGCTGTACTAGGGCTGTCCTGGGTTGTTTTATATTAGAGGCATCAGAGTTTTTCAAGTTTTGAAGCACTGTTTTGACATCCTTCAGGAAGACAATGTGACTATTAGGTGTAGGGTAGTTGGCTAGCATTGTAACTGCTAGTTCTAATGCTCCCCTTTCAGTTCTGTGGCTGTCAGTGAGCTCTCCAGTTGCAATGGCCTTTTCTAGTTTTTCTCCGTTAGGGCCATTTGATGAGTATTCTGAAACCTCTGCTTGTGGTGGCTTCTTAAGAGCCATGTAAACTCTGATGCATTGGTTGTTGGAGAAATGAATTTCTTTTATTTAATAATTTGCTTTTTTTTTAGATTTTTAAATAATTTATTTTTCAATTACCAATTTATTTATGATAGTTTTTATTTTATTCTGGAGAAGAATTATAAATATATAAAAAAATAATTTGTGTATGTCGTAGAACTAGGACGTCGTGGAGAAGTTGGCAAGAAGAATGATAAGCTGCAGCCTAAACAAGCTCAGAAACTCTTAAGAGAGAGAAAAAATAGAGGTACTTAAAATGTTGTTTTACTTGTACATTTATTAAAGCATAAACATTCATGTTCATAGAAGAAGATATCTTAACAAATTTGAATTCAGTGTATGGGCTGTCTCCATATGAAATAAATGAAATTATTTTGTGTCTTGTGCTCCAGAAGGAGTCAATGAAGCAGAAGCTGAAATGACCAACCTGGTGCGTTTGCCACCAGCAGAGACTGTCATTGATGGCTCTGGGACTGTAGTCACACAGATAGCTGTTGGACTTCACCATACAGGTTAGTAGTAGATATTCTAATGACCAATTCTTATTATAATTAGAACGGCTATTGTATGAAACTAAGAATCTATTCTTACATACAAGTATCTTAAAGAATATTTTGCTTAAGATTCATAAACATGCAGTCTGATTGTTTAAAAGGGATTTTATTGGAGATAAAAAAACAACAAACTTTATTTCAGTTGTGTTGTTGTCTAATGGTGATGTCTATGCTTTTGGAAGCAACAATAATGGTCAACTTGGGCTTGGAGATACAAAAATAAGGCAAGATAGAAAAACTTCTTACAGGAAATTAAAAAATTTTAGCTCTTATTATATCATTGTTTTTTATACTACAAATCATTTCAATTTTGATTACTTGTTTTCAGGGGTAAACCTACTAAAGTACCTCTTCCCTTGGCAGCAACCATGGTTGCAGCTGGTAGTCACCATTCTGCTTTTCTTCTGACCAGTGGTCAAATCTACACTTGTGGAGATTACCAGGTTTGTTAATTAAAAACAAGTTAAATATAAAAAATACTTTCAAATTAGCATAGTAAATTTTCCATGTAAAACAAAATTAATTAATTATAACACTAATTGATTAACTAATTGGTTAATTTTTTTTTATTAATTCATGTGTCTGACTAATTGTGCAAAGTTTCAACTTGATCTAAGAATGGGAAGTGGGGAAACATGTAAATGATTTTGACCAGGTAACCAGAGAGACGGAGTGAGTCAATATAAGTTATTTAAGCTGGGTTAAAATAAACATAGAGTTGAAGCTAGGTGCTGAAACAAATGTGATACATACATATATTAAACATAAATGAATAGCAGCACCAGGGACCAAGTTTTTAAGAGAGAAAGTAGTGAATTAAAATGCTACAAAAATAAGGGACTGTGCCGACATTGGCCCGAACCAGTGACTCCGGAAACAACACCACCGCCTAGCGATAACACAATCGAACTAAACCTCTAGACCATCGGAATGTCCAAAAAAAAACCATTCTTCTGATCCAGAGTCATTGCCTGTATGCAAATTACCACCCCTGTGGTCAAAGGTCACATGACCTAGCTAGCCCCTCCCCCACCTCACAGCATCCGTTCACCAACAACTTCAATAGAGCCGACACAGACAGCCGTTAGGCATGTATTAGACAAACGATGGCTCTATCTAATTGTATATCTCTCATAATGACAAGTGGACAACATAAACACATTACATATAGAAGCTTCAGTGGGTGTGCGCAATTAAGCTGTGAACGTAAATATTGAGTTGAAGCTAGGTGCTGAAACAAATGTGATACATACATATATTAAACATAAATGAATAGCAACACCAGGGACCAAGTTTTTAAGAGAGAAAGTAGTGAATTAAAATGTTATGAAAATAAGGGACTGCGCTGACTGAGGCCTGAATTAGTGACTCCTGAAACGACACCACCGCCTAGCGATAATGCACTAAGCGAACTTAACCTCTAGAGTCTAGACCATCGGAACGTCAAAAAAAACCCATTCTTCTGATCCAGAGTCATTTCGCCCGTATGCAAATTACCACCCCAGTGGTCAAAGTCACATGACCTAGCTAGCCCCTATGCTAGATGCTAGAAAGTAGTGAATTAAAATGTTATGAAAATAAGGGACTGCGCTGACTGAGGCCTGAATTAGTGACTCCGGAAACGACACCACCGCCTAGCGATAATGCACTAAGTGAACTTAACCTCTAGAGTCTAGACCATCGGAACGTCAAAAAAAACATTCTTCTGATCCAGAGTCATTTCGCCCGTATGCAAATTACCACCCCAGTGGTCAAAGTCACATGACCTAGCTAGCCCCTATGCTAGATGCTAGAAAGTAGTGAATTAAAATGCTATGAAAATAAGGGACTGGGCCGACCAAAGCCCCGAAACATTGACTCCGTAAACAACACCACAGCCTAGCGATAATTCACTACTTTCTGCATACGGGCGAAATGACTCTGGATCAGAAGAATGTTTTTGTTTTTTTTGACATTTCGATGGTCTAGAGGTTAAGTTCGCTTAGTGCGTCCCTTATTTTCGTAGCATTTTAATTCACTACTTTCTCTTAAAAACTTGGTTCCTGGTGCTGCTATTTATTTATGTTTAATATATGTTGGTTAAAATAGTATTTATAATGAAATACTACAAAAAAATATATATATGTATAGTGGCATAGATCAATGGTGTTCTGATTATTAACATAGTATGTAGTTGTTTGAAAATTTAAAACCAAACAAGACCAATTCCTTGTTAACTTGTAGTTAAACATTTTTTCAATAGGGCCAAGAGATTTTTCATGTCATACTAGTAATGCTAAATAAAGTAATTAAAATGAGATTATTACCATGTCAGTCCTATCTTGTAGGAAAGGGAATGGAAATTTCTAATCACTACATGAAACTGGAATGGAATGATCACTTTTACTACAATGTAATTCTATTGTATTAATTTGTATTAATTGAAATCCTTATTTCTGTTTAGAAAGGAGCACTTGGCCGGGATGAGCCTCCAGTAAAAAGTAAAAATAATGGATGGAACAGTGTACCTGGTCCTATACCTGGTGTAGGTAGGTAGCATCATTATTCATTTGCTTAAGTGTATGAGGTTTGTTTTTCTCTCACCCATAACTTTTTTAAACTTATGACTATATAGCCTCTGAGTAATTTTGACTTGGTGACGCAGTGCAGAAAAAACAAAATAACAAAAAGCATGAGTGTAACATAATGGAACGCACCTCTGACTTTCCCTGGAAATCAAGCGTACTCACTTTACTTCACACAATCCTAACAGACCTACAATAACTGAGACCATTATTATCCCTAACAGATTGTGTATGGTGAAATAAAAGATCTTCGTTGACTTCTTTTGTCATCTTATTGGAATTAGGGATAAGTGCAATCCTATAGATCTAGGGAATAATAAGACAAACTGCCTTTTTCATTCTGTTGAAAATGGTTTCCATGTAAATCTTTGTGCAGACAGACTAATGCATACCTATCTTTTTTTCAAAAAAAAGGGGAAAGCTTTTCAAAATAAAAAAAAAGTATCTTGATACATTTGTATTATTAGTAGAGATAGTACATAAAATGCTACCTTTTTGAACTTAATTTAACATGCATTATGATTATACTTACTTAATTTTAAACATAGAATGGTGTGCTTTCAGAAAAACAAACAGACTGAGAGGTAAAATAGTAATTTTAGATTTTACATCGAGGGACTGGTAAAAACAGGTTATTTATCTGTTTAGTTGAGGTATATTTATGAAAGGGAGATAGTTATAGTCTGGTTGTAAAATCTTTCAGGTGTCAAGTTTGGTCGCAGAGCAACATGGGTTGGTGCCAGTGGAGACCATACAGTGATGAGAATAGATGAGTCTTTGATCAATGCTCACACTCTGAGTAGATCAAATATTTTTGCTAGCAAGACATGCATAGGTACATTTTTTTTTTTTTTACTGTCTTTAGGGTTATTGGCTATTGTTATTGTTAAATTAGACTGAAAATGTTAAGCCTTGCTCAATAATCAAACTCAGTACAAAATTAAAAATAAATGTGCAACTGTAAAAAATGTAAATGTAGCTTCTAGGCATTCTCAACAGCTAATAAAGAAGTGTTGTCTTCAATGTTGATCTGGAGCTAAGTTATCTCTACATCTATATCAAGCTTAGGTAATATTAAGACTATTCAGTCATCCTTCAAAACCTCGGTTTGGCTTTACTTGGAAATTGTATAAATAGATAAACATTTGACACAAAGCCCTTAAAGCCTTCACTAAGTTGTCCTTTTTTCTCTCACTGCAATGTGATGTAGTTCTTTTATTTGACAAAATCATTTTTATTGTATTAATTTTATATTGCAGTTTCAAGTATCCTAAAATTACATTATTAGATTTTGTTTAGGTTTATATATTTGTTATTTTGTAAATAAAAGTTATAGTTACCAATCTAAATTTTTTAATTGTAAGTTTATTTTTTAAATTGTTTTTTAAATCTCTCAATGCCATTTTTTTTTTTTCATTTCAGGTTTGATTCCCAGAGGGGAAGACAATGCAGGGCTGATTAAATGTCTTATGATTAGCAAAGTTGATGGAAACTGTAAAAGGTGATCAACTTTTTATAAAAATACTGTACATTTAGAATCTCAACCCATGAAGTAATCATTACGAAGCTGACTTACATTGAACACTATGCTTTTTCAAAATGTATTAATGACTCATTTCAGATGAGCCTAGGTCTATTGTTTATTATAATTACATTTTCCTAAAACCTGAATCTACTTACTGCTAGTAAAAATACCATCAACAAACTCTTCTCTTCTGTTAAGAGTAAAGTCATACCTGAAACTTTGATTGGCTGAAGCATGTTGGGTCATCAGAAAAAAATAATAGATCTAACTGCATTTCTGCATCTCTTGCTTAAGTACAAGCCAAGTGATGTGAGCAGACGTAGATAGGATTTCTTTCAGTAAATATGGTTAACTGTATTTTTAAAATGCCTTTAATTTACAAAAGACTTGAGTGCATCCCCAGTTACACATTTTAAGGCAAAGGTCTCCGACTAGATTGGCATGAGAAATAGGGGGAAGAGACCAATAGTTTTCTTTTCAGATGATTTTTAGTTGGTATGTGGACGATTGGTTTGGCACCCTTGTAGAGTCGGTTTTCTCACCCATGCACAGCTGTACCAACAGGGATGTCTCAAGTCTACAATAAATATGTTGTTCTAGAACTTTATTGTTCAAAAAATGCCATTAAAGGTTTTTTCTTCCCACTTCCCGCAGCTTCATTGGAGAAGAACAAGAAAACCTGAGCAACCAAGCTGTGTGCCTGGACCCAGTCTATGATGTACTGTGGGGGTAAGTAGCTGACAACTCTCTCTCTCAATACTGGGTTCCTCTTCTGTTTTTTTTTGTTTTATGATATGGTTACGAAGTGTTCTGTACATTTGTTACCTGTTCTGACATAAAGTGTTGTTAAGTGACACTGTCATCTCATGATAATCAGCTATAAATGCAGTCAAGGTTAAAAGGTAGAAAGTTCATTATTTATTTCATCAGAATTCACTATTTATCTAAACTACAGTTTTGGTTATCATGAAAAACATTTAATAGTAATTTTAAAGGCTGTAATTCAAATGATATGATGATTCAATATTTTCAGTAAAACTATACACATAACAGTTCAAATGCTTACTCTTTTATAAAGATAAATGAACATAAAAAAGATACAATTCATCAATTAATAATTTAGGGTATTAAAACATAACATTAAAAAAATACAAATCACCAGACAATGAAACATTTACTGTATTAAAACTTAAGGCATACGACTCTTTAATCCATAACAAGCCTATTTTGTTTTGTTTCCTTTTATTCTCTATTAGGCTAATCTTTTAAATGTAACTATTTGGTTAACTGTTTAATTGTTTTTATCATGAGTGATTTTTTTTGTGTTTATTTCTCTGACAAATCGCATATGTCATACAAAAGTCATTCTAAGTAAAGACTAACATTAAACTTGAAAGAAAAACATAGGCCTTCACCATTCTACAAAAAATACAACATGCAAAGATTTTTTAAGCTGATTAATTATCAGTTATTATTTTATACCAGATAACAAAATGTTCTCTGGTGAAATCCCAAGACTTGTAGACTCTACATTGTTGAAAAAAAAATTTGTACTTGTGTAACAACTCACCAAAACCTGTTGTTTATGCAGGTACAATCCTAAAACGCAAGAGATTCGGTGCTACAATGTAATGATATGTGAAGCCCAAGATCTGAGAAAAATTGACCCCGGCTACTGCGACATATTCAGCCCTGAGCTGGCCATGCCCACCAGGACCGGTTGCCAGGCGACCCGGTCACACTGTGCACTTCATATGTTGGGTAAGTCTAGACTTGACTTCTATGATTGTTACTCTTCAATACTCTTTTCTCTCAACATGTCATTTAAACATCAGATACTTCTAAGTGTACATCTAGCTACAAAAGTAAAACTACCTGTAAAGTATCTGTTGATAGATTTTTATTTGCTAAGTTTAATTTGCTGTCATACATTTTAGATAGAAAATGTGTTTTTAAAAATCGACCATCATTCAAACTCTGATTAGATCATTGCTGTATACATTTTTGTTTGCCCTTAAGGCTGCTTGGACACATTGACTGTCGCCCACCAGCTGAAGATGCAAGTGGCTGAGGAGTCTCGTGAGAAGACTTCAATCAACAAAGTTTACAGCAAGGAGGACTACACTGTAGTCAACAGATTTGAAAGTCAGTTTGCCTTTTCACTTGTTTCTAAACTCGAATTGTAGTTTTTGTCATGCTTCTTAAAAATTGTATTATGTTCTTGTGGATTTGTGGTCTGGATTTAGTTTGTACAGATACAACAGGCCACCAGGTTACTGTTAAAAAGAAGTTGGTTGTTGATAAATTACTGGTTACAATAAGAAGTGAACCAAGTATCCATGGACAAAATGTCTTCATTATGTCTTGTGAAGCAATGTTATGGTCTATCTTCACTATGTCTTGTAAAGCAATGTTTTGGTCTGTCTTTATTATGTCTTATGAAGTAATGTTATGGTCTCTTATCTTCATCATGTTTTGTGAAGCAATATTATGTATATCTTCATTATGTTTTAAAACCAAAATTACGGTCTCTATTATGTCTTATGAAGGAAAAATATGGTCTATCTTGTACTATGCCTAAAATAGTTGTTTTTTTGCAGGTCATGGAGGAGGCTGGGGTTACTCTGGTCACTCAGTGGAAGCTATTCGTTTTATGTGTGACACAGATGTTCTTCTGGGTGGCTTTGGTCTGTTTGGTGGCAGGGGAGGCTATATAGGAAGGATAAAAGTATGTTGCAAACAGTTTCTTCAAGCCTTTGTATTTTACTGAACTAGTCCTCAAAATCCTATTAGCATTGCTCTTCTTTTAAGCTGAAGATTAATTAACATTTTTTGGGCAATGTTTCTTTTTAATGTTACTAATGCATATCTTTGAATCACTAATTTAATGTCAATGTTTGAATCTTAAAACAAATGTTTAAGACTTGTGATTGGTGCTATTTCAGCTTTATGAGCTGGGTCCAGAAGGGGGAGACAATGAAGGAGACGGAGAGTTGTTGGTGGAAACAGAAGAGACTCAATTTGTGTGTGGTGCCCGGTAAGCTCACTTTATCTGCAAATAAAGATCTATTGCATAGTCCCTTTATATATATATCTATTTGTATTTGTAAATTATGTATTCATACAGATTAGCCTAGTCTGGTGAGAAAGATTTCATTGTGAATATATGAAGCTATAATAATGTTAAAATATTAAATTTGGAACTTATTCTGATACAACGGGGGCATGACATGGCCTAAATTGTGCCGATGTGCATCCCCCCCAAATAAAAAACAACTATCCAATACGACAGAATTAACTTGCGATCCAGTTTACTTTTCACTCACGTAAGACTTAATGTACAATCCACAAATTTACTTATGATTCAAAGGACTGGTGTATGAATATGGGCAACGTTGCAAGATAAACAAATAAAATCTAAAACCTTTATAGATTATATGCAGTTTAAATACATGCCTAAATGTAGTTATTCATGGGATGCAAGCTTACCACTCCCAAATAGAAATTTAGTTTTGAGATTTATGATGATTAAGTAAGATGCAAACTTGAAAATGTTTTTTATCTGACTTTGGTTTTGCTTCAGAGAGAAGTATGCCATGCTGTTTGATGAGCCAGTTCCCATTCAGGCCAATTGCTGGTATGTGGCTTGTGCCAGGATATCTGGTCCCAGCTCTGACTGTGGGGCCAATGGTCTATCGACTGTCCATACTGATGACTCGTAAGTAAATCAAAACTGCACCGAGCTTAATAAGAATAAGATTTTAAACACACAAAAGGTTGTTTTTTTTTAAACTTTGCCATATCTAGTTTCTCACATTTTCCTTTATAAATTGTACTTCTGTAATTTGTTAGGGTGACCTGTATGCATTGTGACACAAAACTTCTTGTTTTTTTTAAAATTCAAAACAAGTTAGCCATATGGTGCTTTTTTCAATATTTGTATTCTTTGTTTTTATGTATTGAGTAATAAACATAGAAACATGTGAGAATAAAAAATACATTTTTTTAATTATAGGGTTGTCTTCAAATTTAAAAGTTCTAGAAAGTCTAACAATGGCACTGATGTCAATGCTGGACAGATTCCACAGTTGCTTTACAAGTAAGTTTTACAAATACTTTGATTAAGTTTACAAGTAAATAGTAGATTATTTTTTATAGCAAATAAATATATTACTCAGCCATCTTAAGTATTTGATTATCTTGTGAAAACTTTGTACAATTTTTTCACTTTATTAACATATTTTGTTAGATAAATTTCATTTCATTTTAATTTCACTTTTTTAAAAAATATTGTAATAATTTCAGACTTCCACCAAGAGATAGTCCTACTGTGACCAGAAAAGCAGATCAGATGGACACCGCACACATTCTCAGCAATGACTTCTCCCATACAGTGACACCTGTAAACTTTAACTATTAAAAATAAAATTTTTATACATATCTTGATCTTTAAAGCAAAGTTAACTATCATCATTCTTTCCTAGTGAATGAATCTGAAAAACTATACAAGTCATTTGTTGTTTTTTTTCTCATGAAAGAGACAGTTGTTATTTTATTGCATGAACATATCAAATTAATGCATTTAAAAATTTAAACATTTCTACAGTAGATAATAAAGAATAATTGAGTACATTCATTTGGTAATCTAAATACATAAGAGACTTTTTTTGGTACTGTTGGTTATTTTTGTAAATGTGTTAATTGTCTCTCTCCCCTACAGCAAAGTCTTGTGGCTCTGTTGAAACTGCTTGAGTACAGCTGGACTGCACTCCATGCCACAGTGCCGTCATCCTCAGGGTTTAAAGGTGGACAGGATGAAGTTCTCTCAGATATACAGAGGATTGTTTACATATCCAGAGCTTGTCTTCGGCTGCTCCGGACCTATGTAGCCAACATTTATCCAGATGGGGGTAAGACAAATAGTACATAGTCTCAAAAAGTTTGATAGACATTCAGTGTGATAATAGTGGAAGTAGAGAGATTGTCTAGTAAATTTCTAATATTCCTGGGTCTGTATAAATATTTTTGCCCTTGGAGTTTACAGAATGTTGATCTTTTGAAAATGTTATTGGCATTTAGGTAATGTTTTTGTTTAGGCTATGCTGTTTTTTTAAAATCCCTGGGGAAAGTAATTGTGGATTGTGCAAGCTACAAAAAAAACGTGCGTTATTTGCATTTGAGTTGAGCCATAAACCTTTATATATTTGTCTTTAAAAAAGCTCTTTATCTCAATAACTCCACTAACTTTTCATTCAGCTGCACCTAATTTTTATTCATCTCAACAATGTTCATTTTCTATAAATTAGGAACGTTAGCTTATTTTCTTTTATGCTCCCTTAATTTTGATGAAACAGATGTTTGCCTATCAGATAGAATCAATAATTAGTAAACACTTGTTTTAGCTGAAATGCATTAATTCTTGTTTTTGTCTCACTAACAGTGTTGAAAAAGAAGACTGCCCCGGAGTCCAGCCAGCTTGCAGAGAGAGTTGGAGATGCTCGAGATCTCTTACGGCGAATCCTGGCTGAGGATCTTCATGTGGCCAAGTTTAGGGCTACCTTGAATGAACACCAGAGCCTGAAGCAATACAGGCAGATGAGAGAGGATGTGTTGAATGAGTGTCACACCACCTTCCGTGCCTGCTTCCATGCCTTCTACCCAACAGGACATTTAAAGTGGTGGTGCTTGTGTGACCTGCTCTGCCAGATGGAACCAGTAAGTTCCTTTTTCTATCCAGATATATTTCTGACAGTCATCTTCACATTCATTTATCTCAGTACTTTTTTTTTTCATGCATTCTCATGTACTCTCCTTATCATGGGCCCAGCCTTATTTAGTGAACTTTATCCTGAAGTCAGCCCATGCACAGCTTTTAGTAGTGTATTATTTAGTTTTGGCTTATTAAAAACTACTAAAACTTTTAATACCATTGTACACTTGTCAGCATTCCAACATGTCTTTGTTTTTATGAGAAACTTACAAAAATAAAAAGTTTCAACTTAAAAATAATATTTTAATCTTCCCTTCATTTCTTTTGCGCATACCAGCACAACTTTGTCTGAGAATAGTAAATTTTACCTTATCTCATGGCTTGATGATAACTTCATCTATTTTTAACGTTTACCTTTACTTTTATTTATTTTCATTTAAAACATGTTTTATTTTAAACCTTTTTTGGCAAATCTTTTTTTTTTAACAATTAGCAGACTTATAAAAATTTATTTGTGGCATGATTGCATGATTTGAAATTAATAGTTTTAAAAAGAAAGATCCCTTTTTAATTTTACACCATTGTTTTACCCCAAAATATTTCCTCTTATATTTGTCTGCTGACTTAATAGTTAAAAATCCTATAGATGGTTTGATAATGAAGAGATCAGTATAGAATGGAATAATTGTAAACAAATGATTTTTTAAAACTATTTAGAAGTAATTGTTTGAAATTTGATACAAAATAAGCTGACACCATTAGTGAACAATGTTTATCTACTTTTTATCTGTATATCAGATTCAGTATGACATAATAATATATAGTTGTTTCTCAACTTTGATTTTGGTGAATAATAATAACCAGGCATTCAGAAATGGAGAAAAAAAAAGTTTTTTTGTCCACTAGTAAATAAAAATACTTTGAGCTATCTAAAAATATTGAGCTCTGATAGTAAGTCTGGAACTAAATAGTTTAAAAAAAAATTTTTTAAATAATAGTTAAATAGTCATAAGATATCTGCGGTCACAAAGGTATATTTACTTAGAGGTTTTTAACATCCTCTTTCACACAAGGCTACCACACCTCCCAGCATTCACTTTAACAAGCATTATGTATGTTTGTTGATATTGATCACTTGCCTAATATGTGACATTTCCCATTGATACATTTCCTTTTTTTAGATACTAGAACGCAGAGGAGCCACACAGCAGGTTTGTACATGTTGGAACTCACATGTTATACATTACAAATTAGAACAGAATCACTTTTCTCTTTGTTCAAGCAGTCTAAACTCATTGAGGCCACCCCACTACTTTCATCCAAATATTTTCTTCTGGTCTCTCTTTGACAAATGTCTCAAATCAAATAGTTTACCTCAAGTATTGATCATTGAAAAACAAAAGAATATTGCAGTTGTGAGTAACGTGTTTTACAGTCAAAGAAGTCACCCAACAATTATTTAAACAAACGGATTAAATGGAAGTGATAGCTAACACTAGATCGTAATGACTTGATTTGCTAAAATTGTCTTATTAAACATACTTTAGGTAAACTTATTTTATAAGAGTATAATTTTAATTGGTAATTTGTTTCACACAGGACGTATTGTGGTACTCCTAAGAAAGTAAGAGACTTTTCTAAGAGAAGAAAAAGTCATTTTTATTGTGGTCCTTGTGGAGGATTTTGAATGTTGGGTCTAAGTAACAAAAATGAATTATAAACATTTGATTCATTGAGCTATATCAGCTGAGCCTGAAGCTGTTTTAGATCATGTAGTGGTCTGTCCAATGACTCTAGACTGCTAATAATAGGTCTTGCTAATCTAAGTGTGCTCTTGTATAGAATGATGGACATAGTTTCTCTCATCACTTTACAATCATAAACCCTTTTTATTTACATCACAAATGTTATATTGAAATCTCAAGACCACCACTACAGCCATAATGTAATGAAAGGCATGCACTGTAATGATCACCAAAACATGTTGGTTTGTAAAGACCCTTTAAGCCAATGTTTTGTACAAATCGTGACAACACTTCTGTTGTTGTTTTAAACACTTCTGGTTGTAGTAAATACCTCATATTGTCTGTCTAATGTTGTTTAGCCTCACAGATTTACTTGTTTAAATATTCAGTCACATTCTCTTTGCTTTAATGTCTCAGATGTTTTATTGTAGTACAATATCAGCGTTATCTGATGTGGAACAGTTTACAGCTGTAGACTTGTGATTTTAAATAAAAGCTTAAGAAAAAATTAATTTTTTTTTGGTTGGTGAAATATTTTCTGTAGAGTTTTTACGTTTTTACATTTTGTTGATTGACAAATTTTGATTGAGCTTAAAGTAAATTAAAGCTTAATACACTTTAGTGCTTGTGGAAATTGACTAAAACTACTAGATTTTCATTGGAAAGGATGGTAACAACTAACCTTGCAGACATCTTTTGAAACATTCCTAAGAAGTTTCTTGTTACCTGTCAGAGGGCATTACTTGCAACCACATCATTAGAAAAGTGCTCGTTGGACACTGTTAAGAATGAATTTTTTTTTCTATTAAATCTCAATACTTAGAGTGAAAATAGTTGTTTTCTTTTCATAATAATACAATTAATGCTTTAGGCCTATTTGAATATAAAGTGCAAGAATCTTGCTATTGTAATTTCACTGAAAAGCTGACATGAATATCGTTTGGGACCTGAAAATAGTCATTGGTGTCGTATTGCTACTGATCTGTTATCTCCTTTAAAAATTCATAAGTAGACACTTTCAACAGGAGTACCATATACTTGGTTTCTCTTTCACAACATTGATCCTGGCAGAGGCAGAGAAAGAGTATTAACTGTTAATTAGCTTTATTATCTTGAAGATGATAAGTCTTATGATATTCCTATTTTCAAAGCATAGACTTACAACTTGAATCAGTTAAAGGCTCTCTCTGAAGAAACATCTTTTCTCTTATGCCTTGAACTTCCAACATTTTTGTCCATGCTTTCTTGTCTATAACCTCAACTAGATGTGTAATATAAATGAAGAATCAATAGAACAATTATACCATCTGAAAGTCAAACCTTCAAGACAAATTAAAAGATTTAGATGAAAGATTCATTTGTCACTAGATTATCATTTTATTCTTCACATCAGTTGGTTTAGTGAGAAAGCAGGCTATGGAGTTGCAGTTTATATTTGAAATGTGTGCTGCTAGCTCTTAGTATCTGAAGTTTAAAAAAAATGAGATTTGTTTATTAAGTAAAGCATCACATTAGGTCTATGTTGTTTTCAGTGCTGTCTTTGTTCTGTGAGTACATTCTAGCCTCTCTCTTCTATCTATAGGTAGTCTGTATTTTATACGTTCACATTGTAGATTTGTTAACCAATATAAACTAACTTGAAGACTGTTTGAATTGAGGCAGACACATAACTATTCACATATAATACTATTGCTAATGTTTGATTCTTTTAGTTTCTTTCCATTTATTTTTATCAAGATTAACCAAAAATGTATAGTGTCTTCTTCTTTTTTTCATTATCATAACATTTTAAAGTCTTTAAATATGATTCATTCTCCATGAGTTAAATATCTTTCTTTAAATGTTTTTTTTTATCCAGTGCTAAGTGTAGTTTTATTTCCCCTTTTCTTTTGCCTGTGTTAGTGCATATTATACATAGTATATACTATAACATACCCATTGAGGCTTGAACACCTAATTTCTTTTAAATATGTAAATTGCATGATGCTGACACACTTTACCGAAGCATCATATGTTTAGTTTTATAGATTCTATAAGCAGAAATCACTGTCTAAGACATTAATCACACCTTCTACTTAGTAACTGTACATTCAGTAACAAACAATTGAAGAGAAAATGTAACCAATTTTAGCACAGTGCATCTTGAATTATCTCTGCGAAAATATTTTGTATGTTTTTGTGTCAGAGAAACTTGCAAATGATTTTTTTTTATTCAAAGCAACATGCACATGTGAGTAACTGGGTTGACATGGCTCACTTTCTGTAGTCCTCAATCACACGTGGCCTGATAGTTTTAGGGCTTTTTTTTTAACCATCATATTCATGCTTATTTCTCTGGCTTGTTTTGAAAAAGTGGCTACAAATATAGTCCCAAAGTATTAAACATTGATCATTTGAACATTTGTGTCCTTTGTCTTGCTGTTTTTACTACAGCCTAGATTGGTTCAGCTTGTACCAGCCCTCCATCTAATGAATGAAAGTGGAGATTAACAGCTTTGCCAAATATAGAGCTATATTTTTTTTTTGAAAGATGTTTGTTTAGAAAAAAATATATAAAAAGAGACATTTTTGAGTGCTTGAGCTTATGCAAAAGTTATTACTTTTGGTTTATTTTGGGGAATACAAAACAAATACTAATGAAGAAAATAGATTTGTTTTCACTTATTTAAAAACTCTGATTTTGTGTGATTTTTTTTTTTTTTCTAATTTAAAGCTGTATGGATGGCCAGTTCAAAAAGTGGTCAAAATTGAAAAAAATCTCTAAATACCTTCTTTGTTGATTAATCTACAATAATTTCATATTGTTTATGGACTGCCTTAGTCGAGGGTGTTCATTTTGGTTCCACATGAAGAAAGAACAGAAATTAAGAGTTGTTTTTTCAGGTCTCTTTGAATTTAGATCACAAATTCTCTGACTAAATGTGGTAAAAAAAAAATTGGGCTTAGCTGTTTAATATCAAATCTTACCCTTGTCTCTTCTCCATGTGCTGCCAGGGGGTAAATTGCATGGTGTTTTTTGTTCTTTTTTGGTACCAGGGCATTCTTTAATTAGTGGCAAGGTTAATGTCTCATATTTTAAATTTTAAATCATTCTAATTTTTTTTAGAATACTTAGATATCTCTACAACAACATGTGTTTATTCACATAGTTACATGATCAACAGTTTCTCTGTTTTCTTTTTAAGTATTTTACATATACTTGTAGGAGTAAATCTTCCAATCCAAAATTGGCATTCATGTAAATCCATTTTCTTGGCCACCTTTTGAAATATAGGGTAACAGCTGATTGTTCAAAATCATCAGATTAGTTGTTGAGCTTCGGTTTATACAGCCCTTAGAATTCTTTCATTCTGGCTATCTCCTGTAGTTAGTATGTTACTGTAGAAGAGAAATGTGTTTGTATATACAGCCCTTAGAATTCTTTCCTTCTATCTCCTGTAGTTAGTATGTTACTGTAGAAGAGAAATGTGTTTGTTTATACAGCCCTTAGAATTCTTTCCTTCTATCTCCTGTAGTTAGTATGTTACTGTTGAAGAGAAATGTGTTTGTTTATACAGCCCTAAGAATTCTTTCCTTCTATCTCCTGTAGTTAGTATGTTACTGTAGAAGAGATGTGTTTATCTATATAGCCCTTAGAATTCTTTCCTTCTATCTCCTGTAGTTAGTATGTTACTGTAGAAGAGAAATGTGTTTGTGTTTTCCTCTTCACCTTCACACTTTTGATAATGAATTATTTCATTCTATTTTCATTTACTAGTGTGCAAGTGTGTTTGTGTGTGTGGGCACTGTTTTAAAGAGTGAGCTTCTATTGTAGTGTCCCTTATGCATTTTTAATTTTACTTTACCCCATTTTCCCAAGGCTTATGCAAGTAAATTGCTTTTAAGAATTTCCAGGATTGCTTTTCAGAATTTGTATTTTAAGAGCTCTTAAGAACAATTAACTTAATTATTGCACATTTTGCATAAATTTGGGCATTTCAGTACCATTAGTGAAATAAAAGTATCAACAAAACAAAGTTATAGGCAGTATCAAAGCTCTAAGAATGACACAACACGGAGTTAATGGGTATCTAGATGTATTCATTAATAATGTTCGTACTTGTGTTTTAGTTAATATTCTGAACAAAATTTTTTTCCTTTGGGGATAGAAAACTGTTTGCTCTTTCTTGTCAATAATCATGTTAAACCAAATCTTAAACGAAACAAAAAAAAAATGGCATTAACAAAACTTAACAAGAGATGCTCACTAGATACTATGTAAGCTCAAAATATTTACTTTTTTAAAAAACACACTAACACTCTTCAGCCTTAAGACAATCAGATGACTAGGTTTAATTTTATATATTGGGATCAGTCTATCCTATTGTCAATATCTTCCAATTCTAATTTTGTCTAATGAATTGGTAAAGTAGAAGTAGATAGTTACAATTCTTTGCAACCCAACTCTGTTGTTAGACTTTCTTTGCTTGACTTTAGCTGGTCTCTATTTATTTAGATCTGGTAGTATAAAGGCTTCTTTTTTTTTTTTTTTAAATAGATAGTTTGGGAAGTAGCATAGCTTGAATTTCTTTTTTTTTTTTAAAACCATTTTATTTTAAAGTCTAATATGTAAATAATAGTTAGAAATATTTAAGCTTCATTTTTTTTCTTAAGACATTCAATTCTAATATATAAAATAAAAACACACAATCTGTGCAACATTTAATCAATATTAGCTTTAAAATCAAAATATTTAATATAGTTTTTAATAGGTCAGTGAAAAATTGATTCTCAACTAGTAATCAAGTTTATAAAAAAAAATTTTTTGTTTTAGATTTTTTACTTGTATGAACACACATTAAGGTCATGCCTCTTTAGAACTCACTTGATGGGAGCTTTTGAACACAATTGCATAAGGACCATCTTTTGGACTAAAAAGTGGCTGAAAGCTTCTCTCTGATTACTGTTTTAATTCAGCAACATAACTAAAGGAAGTCTCACTGAAGCAGTCCATTGGGCTTGCTAAAACATGAGTACCAATTTTTTAAACTATGTTTGATTTGAGGCCATGCCAAGGTTTGATCATTTTTTTAAAACCTCAAAGTTTAAATATTTTGTATTCTCTTCACCACAACTCAACCATCTTTGATTTTTTTTTGTCTGAATTCTTAATCTTCATTCTGACTTCTTTTAAATACTAGTACTTGTGTGACATAGTACTTGTGTGGAGAAATGAACAATTCCTCATGTGTATTCTATTTTGACATCTCTTTTTTTTGTCTCATCACAGAACAGTCCCAATGTTCTTGGCATCAGCAGGCTGCTGGCTGCAGTGATGGAAGCCATGTGTCACCCAGCTGTGAAACTGACTGCCATCATGCCCATCAATTGTGAGCCAGAGACAGAAGCCATCATAAGGAGGCATAGCATGAGCATTGATGACAATACCAATGCCATGGCTAGGTTGGGGGAAATGCAGAGATACCCTTTGCTGGCTTCACACATGACTTGTAGAATGGAGGTGGGCTCTTTAGCGACTGTATGATTTGTAGTAATAGTAATTTGATTAGAGCTTGAAAGGTTTCTACCTCTTCTGTCTCCAATTACTAAGTAGGTGCTAGTGAAATTATTATTATATTATTTTGTTAAGGCTACAAAACTTATTACAAATTGTATGTCATATTGCCACTCTTAAGGCTAGAAAATTTTTTACCAATTATATGTCGTATTGCCATTCTATCTTTAGTCTAATTTGTATTGACATTTGATCCTTTTTAAGTCATTGCAGTAGGTAAAGATCTTAGACTGATTTTTCAAGTTGTACCTACATTAATCTAATCCTTGGGCATATTTTGGGAGTCATTGGCACAGTAGAAGTGTTTCAGAAGTGGCCAGGTTACATGAGGTCAAACTGTGTAATCATAGCCATGATCAGAATATGGATAACAAAAAATCAGCATACAAAACAATATTTTTGCTTATTTGACCAAAAAAAAATACTCACTGTATTTTAATTATCATAATTCAAATTCTTTTTTCTGCATCATTAAATAATATAGAAACTAGATAAATAAATCTTAGTGTTTTAACCACTATTAGGCCTATTTAAACATTCATAAAAACTTTTGTCACAAAAAAATTTAATAACATTGCTTAAAGAGGGCAAGTACTGAAAGAGTTGATGAATCATCATGTCAATAAATCTAAGTAAACAAAAATTGTAAATATTTTTAAAGATGAAAACTAACTTCAACATCTACTTTTTTTTCTACAGGAGGACAGTTTACCAGCTGGCTCTCATGTTACCTTCAAGGAGGTGTTAGAACGACTTCTCATGATTGTGGCCATACCAGTCAGGCAACTGCTGAACAAAGAGCCCTCAACCTTCCCCAATGCCTTGATTGCCAACACCTGCGCCTTACTGACCACCATTATTGGAGAATTGGCAGCCACTGCCATGGGCTTAGAGGTTTGTATTGGGAAGTTTAAACTACAATGTAAAACATATGCTTTGAAAGCTCATAAAGGCTTTCTTGAAAGGGCTGCTAATCTAATTTAATGCTAATGACAGAAAAATGTAACAAAGTTTTGTTACTTGTTGGTAAAGTGTTTTTTTTGTTTCATACTAATGCTTATTTCTGAATAAATTCCCCAATGAGTTACTTGCATATTTTTTAAATTTTTCTCTCTAAAAAAACATCCAGTTATCAATTCTACATTCACCTATCACTAAGTCTGTTGGAACTTGGGGGCACCTAATATGATCTTTCCATTCCTCTAAGTGTTTTGCCAGGATTTTAGTTTCTTTCATTAAAACATGATCTTTCCATTCCTCCAAGTGTTTTGCCAGGATTTTAGTTTCTTTCATTAAAACATGATCTTTCCATTCCTCCAAGTGTTTTGCCAGGATTTTAGTTTCTTTCATTAAAACATGATCTTTCCATTCCTCCAACTGTGTTTTGCCAGAATTTTAGTTTCTTTCATTAAAACATGATCTTTCCATTCCTCCAAGTGTTTTGCCAGGATTTTAGTTTCTTTCATTGACAGGCCTGTCCATTCCTTGGTATCTTTCCATCTCATCCTTTTTCTTTTCCCTGCAGAAATGGTCTTTCAAATATAGCCAATTACTTTCTTTACCATCACCTAACCCTTAGTCTGTTGGAACTTGGAGGCACCTAACACTATCTATCAATCTGCTCTCTCCATTCCTCTGTTTTTGTCCATAATTAGAGTCTCTTGCATTCTTTTCCTTTATGTCTTCCTGATCCTTATAATGTTACATAGATGTTTTACAAATTACTTGATTTTTTTAAAAATAAATATCTTCTCTCCCCCATTGTAATCATCATTTCATGCTGTTTTCCAATGTATTCATTTGGGTAATTTAAAAGCCACTTAGCAAAAATAATTAAGTTTTTCTTTTATTTTTGTCATGACATGTTAATGATGTCAGTGTAGTTGAACCTTTTTGCTTGTTCCAGACAGACATCAACATTTCCTCCAGGCCTATGCTAGTCACTCCAAACAGGTTCACCCGATGCAGCAACTCCTGCCAGTGGAACACAGGGAAGGGCAGCCCTGATGGCATTGCTTTCTCTGTGGACAAGCCAGGCATTGTCATGGCAGGCATCTGTGTCTACGGAGGTTCTGGTACTTACGAGTATGAGGTGGATGTTATGAAAGAAGTAAGTCAAAGACACATTTTATCTTTTGTATAGGATGAATGAGTGACGTACTTCTAAATTGTAATTCCTTTTGGGGATGTAATGAAACTGATACTCTTTAACTTAGCATCAATATAGGCTAACTTAGACTGACTTAATTTTAAAAATATTACTTCAATTTAATGTGTACAATACTCTAACATGGGAATACAACTACATTTAGTTCTTTTGTTCTCTTAATTTCAATTTGTGTCACTCCTTAGGAGAGTGCTGACGGACAGAAACAGAGCAGTAAACCTGAGTCCTGGACCACTTTGGAAACAATGAAAGGAAGCTTCTCTCAAGAAGACTGTATGAATGACATTGCTGAGATCAAGTTTGACAGACCTATCCCAATAAAAGTAAATAGTTTTAAAACCTTTTTAAAAATTGGATTGTAAGTGTTATGTTTTGTTATTGGAGAAATGTTCATACTTTATTATACAATGTTTCATTACTAGTTATTTAGCAGAAAAAAAGCTTTATTTTATTGAAGATCCATTGAACTGTTTACTTAACGTACACCAATACATATTTAGAAAGCACTTGTATTGGTAAATATATATGTTTAGTTACTTGTTTCCTAATCTAGTTTTTCCTTAGATATCTTTTATTTTAGTTTAACCATTTTTACATGCTTATAGTTCTTGGCAGTATGTCTGAAGTGGATTAATAATGATGAAATAATGATGCCCACTACAGCTGTGGTGGGTATGGGAGATGACAAAATTAAATGATGATAAAATACTAAGGCCCTACAGCTGTGGTGGGTATGGGAGATGACAAAATGCCAAGGCCAAATGTTAAATGAGTTTCAAAGAGAGAGAACAGCATAATAAAGGACACTGGCTGTAACTGCAAAACATATTAAAACAACATAAAAACATTTAAAACCCAAAGATAAGCTACCACCAAAGTCAGATGCAGATGGGGAAAAAAGTTCCCCTTTCAGACATTGCGATCTATAAGGCAGGTCATCTGTTTCGTTGGCACACAGTTAACGAGGGTGTCATGAGGCCAGCATAATGACCAACCACCTTTACTTTTCCCCTACTAGTGTCTGTACCCATTAAAGCTATGTGTACTCAGAGTCACTTTACAGATCCCAAAATTAAAAAAACCCTGTTTTCATTAGGATTCGTACCCTGACCCCTCGGTTTGGAAGAAAAGCACTTCATCACTCATGGTTAAAAAAGAGCTTAAATAGTTCTTAATCAGCTTTGTGTTTGTCAGAAATTGCAAAATATCTAGATCTAGATCACAGCTGGGTCTGCATAGTCATTTAAAGTACTACACCTTACTTTAATCTTTAAACTCTGAGGACCGTAATTATTACTATATGCAGTAGCACTCCTTTGTTTTTGTTTTTTATAAATTCTGATGCAATTACAAGCCTTTTAAAAATTTTCTTCTTTTGTATTTGAAGGAGGGACAAAAGTATGCAGTGTTACTGAAGAACAATGGACAGAGAACTTTTCATGGAGATAGTGGCATTACCAAAGTTCGCTGTACAGAGGGTACAGTGTTTACCTTCAGCACCTGTAATCAAAGCACTAATGGAACCAACATTATCCGGGGACAGATACCTAGTATACTGTACTACAGGTAGTTCATTGGCGAAACTGTTCCCTATCATGTTGGCATATGTTTTATTTTGATTATTGGATGAAACTCATTTTTTAAAATTACTTTTCCCCCCATGGTTTTACTTTCACAAAGATTACATGCAGTTGTTTCATTTTTACATTGATGCTTCCCTTATCTAATATAAAACTATTTAATTTATCACTCTTCTAGAAACATCTTTGTTTATAATTTACATCTGAGCATTTGTTTCAGTGTATGGTAGAGATAGTCTAGATTATTTACATTTGTTTCTATTGTTAAATCACTATGTAATGGTTTTAGAAAGAAAAAAACCCATTCTGCAATCATTACATAAAATTTATCCATTGTCAGTATTTTGTAAATATTTTTTTATATAAAATTATGATCATAATATAGTACAGTTGATTTATTTACAACTTGTTGACTGTTGTCTAAATAAAAGCACAAAATGCAATCTTGAATCCATACAAATTGTGTAAATTAAGTGTTTACCTTGAAGCTTCCAACTTCAACATGGTATAACATGCTTGAAAGAAATCAAAGGAGAATTCAATGTCAAATCATTTCACATTTTCCCAGTACACCACAAGTGGGTGAAGCCCAGTCCCAAAGCAGTCGCAACTTGATGGAGTTACTGGCCAGGAGGAACTGTATAGACATTTGTGGAGCCATCAGTCACCTAGCAACAGACTTGTTACACAGAGCCCATTCTCATGCTAGTAAGATTCAATTTAATTTAATTATGCAATCTCATCTTGAATTTTTTTTTAATTTTAGGTGAGATGTATGTATTCAGCACAGTGAAATTAGAGGAATAAATTGCATTCTTTGCTTATCATGTATTTTTATTTTGCTCTGCAGGCAGTATTGGTGAAAGTCTAGGAAGCTCCCATCTCTTCTCATCCCTTCTTCCTCTGGCCTTAGCCTATGCTGGTCCAGTAGCTGTTCAGGATCCTAGGGTAAACATAAGTCTATCAACTCCACATAGATATTTGCACTTTAGTCTTGTAAATTACATGTCTTGTCAAGAAAAAAAATTAAGATTCCCTTTAAGCTATTTTTAGCCAAATGCAGCGACAGTTTCCATGACCTACTATTTTTTTAAAGCTCATTTACTACAAATTACTTCAAAATGGCAATTAAGAAAGTTCTTAAGTCTAAGCGATGTGCTAAAAAAATTTGGTATGTTGTTTTTATATTAAATTGAGCATACAGCGATCATGATTTTTTAGGTTATTACAAAATATAAATAATCTTAAACTTTTTTTTTTCTTTCAATATTTGCCTTTGTATTTACACAGGGAGCTGTGCAGATTCTTTATTTGGTGCAGGAGATTCTTCCAGCCGTCTCTGGCTTGACTCGCCTCATGGTTCCTGTCCCAGTGTCTAACAACTTGAGCACTAGCCAGAATGCTGGACAGCTCAGCAGAGTGAACAGCTCTCTGGACAACAGCATGAGCAGCACCAACAGTCTTTTGGCAGGCGTTGATGTCAGCTCATCCACCACCACCAGTCAGCACTATGCCATTGTTGAAAGTGACCACCCTTACAAGGCTGCTACTGTAGTCAATTACAGGGTAAGGCCTGAGATAAAAGATATCTACTTTCAGAGGGAAAGGGATGTCATTTAATTGGATTCCATAGAAAAAAAGTTGGACATTGTTTTTTTTTTTTTATGAAAGAGTAATTTAAAAGAAATAGAATCAAAAGAAAAATGTATATATTTATAAAGTTTATTTAACATTTTACTTACTATATTTATTTTCTATACTATTTTACTCTAGTAATTTATTGTTACAAATTTGTATTATTAAACTTTATTGTGTGTACATAACCATAAAGATGCTTATTTGAATATTCTTTTCACACTGTTTATACCTCATTAGGTTGAGTTTCCCTCCTGTGTCCGCTGGATGGTCCTAGAATTTGACCCACAGTGTGCTACTGGACAGCCTGAGGACTCTGTCCAGCTCTACATACCAGCCTATGACAGTCTTAGCAAGTCCACTCTTAGTCAGGCCTGTAAAATAACCACATCCAGTTCTGAGCTTGACCCAAACACAACACACTGGCCAGTGCTGAAAAAATTTTATGGCAACACAGAGTGGCCCAAATCAGCAGTCATACTTCCAGGTAAACAAATACAGATTGAACCTTCCTCTTCCTTTTCTATAAAGCAGATAGACAATCTTGTTGCCCATTTTTAAAAATTTTCCTGGGATCCTTATTCCCTAAACCATTTTCCAGGTCAACAATCTAAGACCCTAGACTTTTCTAACAGCCAAGACCTTTTTATCAACACAGATTTTTCTTAGGCTTAGGCCTAGGCACCAAAATCAGACTGATGTGCTCCCTGGTCATGGATACATTTTTATATGCTTGTGAGTCTTGGACGCTGACTGCAGAGCTAGAGAGGAGGATCCTAGCAATGGAATTGAGATGCTTCAGAAGGATCCTAGGTATCACATTTAAAGACCGCATCACAAACCAAGAGATTAGAGACAGGATTACTCCAGCAATTGGACCCAATGATGACCTGTTAACTATCGTAAAAAAACGCAAGCTAAAATTCTATGGCCATATTACAAGATCTTCAGGGCTCGCAAAGACATTCCTTCAGGGAACAGTACCAGGAAAAAGAAGAGGAGGCAGTCAGATGGATGGGCATGCCAATGAAAGAGGTTCTAACTAAGGCAAAAGACAGAGAGGAATGGACAAAGACGATCAACGAATCTTCCATGGTGCCCCAACGGTCCAACAGACTAAGGGATAGGTAACATTAAAGAAAAAATACTTTTCTAACAGTCTTAAATTTTCTTACAGCCAAGACTTTTCTTTACAGCTTTAAAGACAAATGAAGAGCTCTTAACTCATCACAAAGGGCATTCTTTCCCCGCAAATTTCATTTTTTTTTAAAATTCTGATTAAACAATTCAAGAGGATTGGGTTAAGCTGGAGGTTATTGAGTCTTGACTGAAACTAGGGCTTTCACTCATTATTTAGGAATTTTCCATAGATGAACCATCTTTCAAAGATGTCTGAAATGTATCTATATGCAGCCTTTTGTTGGCCTTTCAACTTTTGGTTCCCTTAATGGGGGAGTTACTGAATGTTCTCTTTGAAAAGCAAGACCATTCTAAAAGAATATATTCAGTATTTTACATTTGTGACCACCACTTAAAGCTCAATCTCATTGTATTTCCTGCTTCAGGTCATGAGGTGATCATATCTTTAGAAACAGCCTCTGACTATGTGAAAGATGAAAAAGCTTCCTTTTATGGCTTCAAGTGCTCTATTGTTGGCTATGAGTGGAGTGCCAAACCAGAAGAGGTGACTTTGTTTTATTGCACTCTAGTTGTTAACTTTGTTTTATAATGCATCATTTATGATTTCCTTTTAACTTAAATTTTAAGTTAAATATAAAAAAGTTAACAAAATTGCATACCTTCATTGCAATCTTTTATTTTTTTTTAATCAATACTTGTACTTATTGCTCAGTTGGTATTAAAGAACAATATAATTTACAGATATTAAGGAAACATTTCTGAAATAAACTGACTGTAACGTTTGTAGTAAAATTGTTTTAATTTCCTCTATTGTTCCCTATAGAGCATTCTAATGTTGGAAAGAGAGCTGGCATTCCTAGGTGGCATGTGCTGCTCTGCCTTGATGAAGAAAGACATACCTCTACCATCTGGTGAGTTTTAATGCATATATACAATTAAAAACTTAGGCATTTTTTATTTAGTTCACTTTTTATTATTAGTCTAACAATAAGCATTTGTTTGTTCAGAAATTACACAAGTTTGTATGCATTGAAAATGAATAAAACATGTTGGATACTTGTCTCTTAAATTAAATAAACTCATGAATAAATATTAAATTAAAATTGTGATTGATAAAAAAATATGTCAATAATTATTATTACATTTTAATATTAAATATTATTGCTACATGTTAATATTATTGCTACAAAACATTTTTAGCGGCCTCGAAAGGGGAAAAGACGCTATTAGTTTTGTATGGCATGTCTGTCCGTCCATCCGTCCGTTCCCATTTAGATCTCAGAAACTAGAAGAGGAAATGAAAATGTGACATCATGTTATATTAGATCATTCAAAGTTCTGATGCAACAGCTACTTTTTTCTTTTCTGAAAGCGAAGAATCTAATTTTTTAAATCAATTATGCAAGCCGTTTTTTTCATAAAAATACATTATTTTTACAACTATTCACTATTAATAGTAACAAACACTGGAGGCTTTTAGTAAGGGAGATCATGATTTACCATTTTGTTAACACATTTATGCAAACGATTTTAGATTTTTGGTCAAAAAATATTTTTTTTTACAATTGTATTGCTAAGTTATGTAAGTTCTGTCATACTAAATGCTACATTTACAAAAAAATTTAATTTTTTTTTTTTAAAAGAAAAACTATTTATTATGCAAATTTGTTGGACATAATTTAAAACAACAATTTATAAGTAGTTTTTCATATTATTGCGTAAACTCCAGAGCATAAACGAAATCATGGAACATGCAACTAAAGGATTTTTTTTTACGGAAATGTTTTTTTCTTGAGGCTTTGAATAAGAGACTGACCTTTTACAAAACAATTAAATCAATTAGATACTCATTATAAGACATCAGTTAGGCCAGGTTCACATCTAACTTCACATTCACTTTCACCTATCCTTTGGTCTGCTGGACCTTTGGGGCCCCACACAGAATCTGTCAACCTTCTTTCTCCATTCTTCTCGTCATTTGCTTTTGAAAGAATTTCATTTTGATTTTCTTTCTGAAAATATTGATACCTGCCTTATTACCTACCTGGGTGGACCACTTCTGATAGAATTTAATACCGATATTCTTCTTGTTGCTTTGTTCTTAAAATTTATTTACTGATATATATATATATATTTCAATAGTGACATTGGATGAAGTAGATGAAGATTTAGAAGTGATTGAGGAAGGTGCCAGGATTGTGTTTGAGAATCACTCAAGCCTGCTTGAAAAAGGCTTTGCCTTGTCTCAGCCCCCTACAATCTACCAAGCCTTGGAAGGGAACCTCCCCCTGTGTTGGCAGTCCAATGAACACAGTTTCCTCAAGGACTTTGTCCTCTGTACTCAGGGCACCAGCGGTGGAAGACTGGCTAGGTCAGAGTCACATTAGTTTCTATGCTGTTGCTCTTACTCTGTTGTGTACCAATAAAACTTGTCATGTATTCTCACCACACAAAGACAATATATTTCCTTCCTAATGTGCTTTCTTCAAACTTTATTTTCATTAATCTGGAAATCTTATGATAACAAGCTATAAATGATATAAACCAAAATTCTAAGCATTCCATGTTTCTGTGGCAAATGCCCCAGATGGCTAAGTCTTGTTGCATTTATTGAAATTCTTGTACTGTAGCCTCAGCTCTGTTTTGTACGCTACCTTGTAATTTTAGCCCATATGCCAATATTGTGGTCATCTGGACTTAGCAATTATCTTGCACTGATCACTCTGTGACTGTTACATAATAGTTTGCAAGTTGTATTAACTTTTTGTTTTAATGTTATTTTATGAAGTTGTAAATCAGTTTACAATGTATAGATAATATGAATAAATTTTACCTTTTTTTTTTATTCTTCCTCCTCTGTTGTGAATACCACCAAAATAGTGTCCCTAAAGTTAGATACCATCAGCTTAATGCTTATGAAACTACTTTATCATTTAGATGGCTGCAGCCAGACTCTTACCTTGACCCAAAACAGTGTGAGATTGAATGTAATAGAGATGAACTCAAGTGTAGTTGGCCAGCCTGTGTTACTGTCTACACCAAAGATCAGTATGGTCAGTTGGTCAATGTACCTAACCTTAAGGTAAGGATTGATCAACTGATGTCAACATCTACATGATAACAGTGATATGTTTATTAATAGTAGATGTTTGTATAGCAAAGTGGGTTACATTTATTTATTTTTTTTAATTACTTTTTGCTTGTGTTAAATACAAATTTTACCTCTTTTATTGTGAAGTTGTCAAGGGAAGATGTAGCGAAGGGTCTGTTGCTAGGTGTAGTGTGAAACCTTAAAAAAAGTGTGATTGAAATAACTTTTGTTTCTTTCACTGAACTACTGTGATGGATTAAAAAATGTGATGAACACTTGCAAAGATTATCTAACTTATTGACTGAAGAATAAATGCTGTAATTTAATAATTTTATTTTGAAAGGTGAAAGATGCAATTAGGTAGCATTTCTAGTATACCTAGTGTAACAAGTCTTTCAAGCTAAATTTGTAAGATGAAATAAATTTCATAGCATTTTGGAATCTGTAATAAAGAAATAAATTTCTCTTTAGCTTCTAATGCAGTCTGAACTTTTAATGTGTTGAACTAAACAGTCAAAAAATACTTAGTGATTCAAAGATTTCATAACTTTTATCATTTCTAGAAAACACTCATTAAAAAAAAAGCAATGTTAGTATTGGCTTGTAATCCAAACCTTTTTCTTGTAATTGTTTTTTTTCTCTTTGTTCTAGCTTGAAGTCAGGGCTATTCCCATTGACCAACAGGAAATGGGAGATGATCTAAAGAAGATGAGAAAAACCAGCAGTCATGCCAGTGAAGCCTTTGATTTGACCTTTGGTGGTCATCCTCCACCACTGCTGGACACTCCCTATGAGCCAGTTTTGAAGGACAAGAAAGATATGTTTCATGCCATCACTGTTATGAAGGTAAAGCTGTTAAACATAGATCAGATCTTTTGCCACTTTCTCTTTCCTGAGACCTTTTTCAAATTCAAATGTTACCTCCAGGAACTAATTATATTAATGTTTTTGGTCCACATATATTACATTGCATAGATTTCAAGCTATTTAGTGTAAAAAAAATTGTGTGATCCAATTTATTGTGTTTTTTTTTCTCTAATTTTTGCTTTAGTTCAGCATCTAGCTTAATCTCTGCTTCATTTTATCATCTAGCTTAATCTCTGCTTCATTTTATCATCTAGCTTAATCTCTGCTTCATTTTATCATCTAGCCTAATCTCTGCTTCATTTTATCATCTAGCCTAATCTCTGCTTCATTTTATCATCTAGCTTAATCTCTGCCTCACTTCAGCATCTTGTTTTACCAAGTATGTCAAAGTACCATATTTGTTCACTTTTTAAGATGCAACTAGAGCATTAAGGTTATTTTTAAAAAATAACTTCTAACCCTAATGGTGGACTCAAATAATAATTACTCTCAATGTCAATTCATTCAAAGCATATTTGATAACCTCCCCTTTCCAAGCACCTGTTTATGCTTGCATTTTCTTCTTTTACTTTGTCTAGGAATGTAAGAGAGACAGGTCTACTAGTACATTGAAGTGCAGCAGCTCCCTTTGTCTGGCTGATGATGATGAGTTTTCTTCTAATATCTTCCAATTAGCACATTCACATTAAGGATTTCCCCATCAACTTTGGCATAAAATTTTTTCATATAGTTTGATAAAAGATAAATCTCAACAATCTCTAATTCATTAAATTGTTTCAGGCTTTGTCTTCCCAATCCTCTCCTGCTAATAACATGTGTGTAGGCTTTGTTATAAGTTTATTTCTCTTCTTCAGGCTTATGAAAACTATTCATTTGAAGAGTTGAGACTGGCTTCCCCTGCCATCCCTCGACCCAGTGAGAATATGTTAGTCAGGGCCAACAAGGATGGGACTTACACTGCCAACTGGACCCCTGGCTCTGTTGGCTTCTACAACATAGTCATCATCATTGATGGTGTTCAGTCTGGTAAGTGGGTTAGGGTTACAATTTACTTTGTGCAGTGGTCTGATGAGGGATATAATACTATATGTTAAAGGATTTGAAGTAGCATTGTTTAATTCATCATAAAAAAAATCGGATTAACATATTGAGTTTTTTGTAATATATATATATATATATAGGAAAAGATTCCCGTGGGGACATGTCTAGTGTTTATGCACAAAAAAAACTTGTTAAAACTATGTTTCTTTAAAAATTCATTAAAATTTATAAATTACAAAAATGTGATAATTTGTGTATTCACTTCAGTGTTCTATAGCTTGATTATTTGTCTAACACATTTTATTCCAACATTGGTTTTCTTTTCTTTAGGTGATGGTTACAAAGTGGAAGTAAAAGAGCCTCCTCAAGGGGCACCACCACCACTCATTCTTAAAAAAATACAAACTCCAAGAGTAAGTAGCCATAAGTGACATGTTTTGTTTTTTTTTTTTTTCTGCTATAACAAAGTGTAGCATTTCCCATTTCAAATATTTCAGCTGCGAAGATTTATTGCCAAGTACAGTGCTGGACTTAGGATTAGAATCAGCCCTTCATTGCAGAGTGAACAAATTGGAGTTGTCCCTCCAGGCTGTATTATCTCCTTTGTGGATGAGGTATAGTTTTAATCTTTTTACTTATTGCTTTTTTTTTGTCAGGATCCTTGGGCTCCAGCCAGCTGTGGCAAAAGTAAAGTTGGTTGGTTGTGGTGATGCCCATTTGACACTCTCATTAAATATGGGCCACAGAAACACATGCCCTTTACATTGTCTGTTCTATAGATGTCAAGGTCTATAAAGGGGAACTTAACTTACTCTCTTATTGCTTTTTAATTTATTTTACAGACTAAACATTTGAAATCAATTTTTAGTTTGCATTTGGATATTTTCTAAAATTAATTGTTCCTTTATATCTTTTGCTTACCTCTTAAAATATTGTCATTAGAAATTTTTAAAAGTTTGTGTTAAATTTTGGTGTTCAGCAATCTGATTATTAAAAATTGTCTATAAAATATGAAGGTGTTTTTGCATTGAAATTTGTTACGTTCAGACCACAAATGATGATGGGATGTGGCTGCGTTTGTCCAGAGCCTCCTTATCAGAGTACTGCCTCCCTGAAGATGGGGGCAGTGGCAGGATGGAGGGCTGGTGCCTTCAGTACAATCAACACTTGGGCAAGACTCTTCTGGTGCCAGTGGAGACCCCCAAGACTTCCATGTCCAAGCACAGCAGCAGGAACTTCCCAGCTGGGGCCGCTGCAGCAGGAGCTGATATTGGAAGGAAAGAGAGACGTGGACATGGCCAGCCTGATGGTGCTGGGTTCTTTATGGGTTTAAGTACTCTGAATAAAGGCAAGCTATGCTTGGTTATTGTTATTTAAATTAACTAAAAATGTGTCTCAAATTGTAAAGCTGTGGCTTGCCACCTTTAGACAGTTACTTTTCTGGGGATGCAGACTACAATTCAAATACTTAACTGTTTTACTTGTAAATAATTTACCATCATATCAATGGTCTCTAACTGGTGTGGATGCACATTGTATTTAGACAAACACTGATTCTCTGATATAGTAGAGAATTTTCAGATATGTAAATAAATTCACTGTTGGCTTGAAATTGAAAGAAATGTTTGTTTGCTTGCTATCATCTTCTAAAAATATATGATAAAATTGAGAAATAATAATAATTTTATAATTGTTCGATTTTTAAAAAATCCATTTTCTGCTAAATTTTTGTTTTATTTAGGCCCTGGAACATATATGGTCATCAAATGTGGGTCATCAGGTCACAACATAAGAGCAAGACCTAGCCTGAAGGCACCACCCATTGGAATGATAACAAAGGGGAAAAAAATCAAAGCAGTTGAAGATGTAAGTAGTTCTCTATTTGTGACAGATTAATTTAAAGACAGTGTCCCAAGTTTTGCAAATATGTTTTGTCTTGTCTCTAGGTAAATAATGGCACTGTTGTCATGGCACTTCTCCTCTTGTTAGCTAATTAATAATGGGATGTGGGAATGATTAATACTAATTGGAGTTACTACTGAATGCATCATTTTGATTCATTTCTCATTAAAAAAAAATATTTTTTTTACAAATAAATAATGGTAATCTTGTTGATTAATTTTTTATTTAAACTACATAAAATCCAATTTGTGTACTATTACTCAGCAATTACTTTTATCAATCCAAGTGAAAAACACTATAATGTTAGTAATATTGTAATGAAATAAATGATCTTTGTGCACTTGGAAAAAGAACATTCATTTAATTTTGTTTAAATTTTAGTTTTTTTTATATACCAGTTGTTCATTTTTTTTTATTTAACTTCATGATTTAGACCTTGTAGTTTTTTTTGTCACATTCATTGAATTGTTAAATTTATTAAGGTTTTCATTTCATCAAAATCATTGTAGGCAGCTAAATGTTTCATTCACTCTTTTAATGAACTAGACAATAAACAGTGATGGGGTATGGATTCGTCTATCAGAGGATTCTGCTGCTAAATACTGTCATTCTGCCCTGGCCTCAGAGGCCTGGTCATTGGTGTCTGGTTTGGACAAGGTACAGTACATGCAGCATGAATCAGAATTCTCTTTCGGAACTAAGGGAAGTGACCCATTCGCTTTTAGGAGCCTGCCCCCTCAACAAGGATTTCAGTTTGGCATGAAGGCAGCTCAATATGCAAACACATTCCCAGGATTTTTTCCACCAGAGGAAGGTAAATTAGATAATATACTAAAACTTTATGTGAATATAATTTGTGTAAATCCATATTTATCTCTTTCTCAAAACTTGAAATCAATAAACCATCAATAAAATACATATTTGCTTCCCCCTATTTTAAAAATTATTTTCTTATTTCATTGCTTTTAAGGTCATAGGTGGTTGTACTAGTTTTTTTTTTCTTTTTTCTACATAATATGTGAGAAATTTGAAATCTTTCTTTCCTTCAATATAGATTAGTATTGAACTTACTTATCAATCTCTATTTATAAAATGACTTACATTTAGATTCTTATATACCATTGTATTTCAAGCCCTATACTTCATCAGCACTGTTTATCAAAAAAGTAAATAAATTGGCTTTAATTGTAGTTATTTCTTTGTGTCCAGCTTTTTCCAGAAGCAAAAGTATGCCATCATCTGCTTTTAATTTTGGTGGAATAACAGGTGAGAACCAGATTCTAGTGGAGATTATCTTTTAAGACATAGTTCTTACTTAAACAAGAGCTATTTTCAATCTTTGACTTCAAGTCCAATTCAAGAATATTAATTTCATCTGCTAAATTTTCAGAGGCTGTGGATCAAAAATAGCAGAATTTTTGTAATTGTTAAAAAAGTTTGTTTTTTTCTATTGCTATTAAAAAGTATCAAACTGTGATATTTCTGTTTGAAATAATGAGTGTGCTGCTCAATGAGATGATTTTTTTTGTGTGTTTTTTTTAAAATACCGATATAAAAAAGGAAGTAAACTTTATTTCTTCAGGGTTTCAACCTAAAGTACCCCTGCCCAGGTTTGGGGAGCCACCTCCCTCAGCAGATGAAGAAATTTCCATGCTGACGTTTCCTCCCCCTCCTCCACCTTCAACCTCCTTCAATAAAGAGTACATTGAGGAGGATGAAAGCCTTCGGAAGGCCATGATTGCTGACAAACTGCTACGAGCCAGTCAGAGGTAAGTGTGGCGAATGGGGAAAACATTTTTTTGTTGTTGATTAAGCTGATGAGTCTTAAGCAAAGCTCAAAATGATTGAACAAATAGCAAAATGATTGAATAGCAGCATTGGTCCCTGTGTAAATCTGTGGTCTCTGAGTCATGCCCTTGTCATAGATTTTCTTGTATTCATTCACTTTCTCTAAGTAACAGTATTCTATTGCTGCTATTATTTGGTTACATGTTTATTCCATCATCAATTTATATCATTTTTTTTATCATTCATGTACCTTCATCACAAAAGATTTCCAGTGTATCATATGTTAGCTGATTTTGTATTCAATATTTACTTTCTTTTTGTAAACAGAGAAAACATTCCAAGGTCAATTAGGGATAGTAGTTGCTTTGTTGTCTTGACTGTCCCAAGTTCATACCCTTGCCCACTTCTATCCCCTGCTGTCCTGGAAGGAACATTGGAAACTTATAAAACAAAACAAATGTTAAATGCTAAATTGTAATTGTTATACTTTTTTTCAGGTCTGGATCCTACCCCAATCCATTTATATCAGTTCCAGCTATGTCATCTAGGCCTCATGTTAAACAGCAACAACGAACTCTTTCCATGCGCAAAGTTTCGGATCCAAATGTGGCCAGACTGACTTTGCAAGACAACAAGGATATACCTCCTGAGCTGCGTGGAGTACCAGTCAATGAGTTGGTCAAGGCATTAGGTGAGCTGCTAACTCAAGCCTCTTCTCTCCTCACTTTCATCTACACACACTTGTATATTATTTATATATATATATACATTTTAAGTGTTAGTAGTTGATGACCATATTTGGTAGTTACCTACAACTGCTTCCATTGAATGGTGACTTCTCTTCACTCTAACTATATATGCCAGCTGTTTGCCAGTTGTGCACACCTTGTGTAGGACATAATTATTTATATGAATATTCTTTTTGGCTTTTTTTTTTTTTGTTTTTTTGCTTTGGTTATAGTGTGTGCTTAGTGACTTTTAAAAAGCTATTCAGAGGCTTCTAAATATTCTTTACTACTTGAAGACATAAACAACATAACCTAGATTTATGTTGATCTTAAAAGAAAAAAATAAATGTATATGTATAAATAAAAGGAATAATTTTAAAAGACTAAATTTGATTTATTTAATTTGTTTTCATACACTATCTGCGGGATTGGTGGGTATTGCTAACAACTAATTGCATGTACATTTTTATTGTTGTGTTTCATGTGGAAATACTTGGATATAACCTCCTGCTTTGTATATCACATTGTCTTTGCTCATCCTTATTTTTCTTTGTGCATACTTCCTGTAATGCCTTTTTCTTTTTTTTCCCCCCCACACAAATGGCTTTACAAACTATCGTTTTCACTACATTTTATGCGTTTGTTGCACTATTGTAAATGTTTTGAATCATTGGTATCATGGGGCTTTGTTGTAAACCATAGACCATGCTAAGACGGACAAAATGAAAAACCGTTCCACTTATATTTACTGTGATGACGATGTTGTCGCTTGTCCTACTTTCACTGCCTTGGGCCTTAAGTTGTGCTACCCTGCCATCAATCCTAAAAAGCTAGCCAGATTAGTTGGTGAGCTTAGTACAATTTTAAGACCTCTATTTTCGTTGCATGCTTATTGCTCTCTGTTGGGCGTAAAGTTCAAATAATGAATTTTAAATGCAAACGTAATTATTAGTTGTGTTGTGTAGTAACATGTTCCTAGTAAATGTTCTTGTTGAAGATAAATATCTTTCCACATAGCTCTGTGTTAACAAAAAAATATTATTCTGTTTGCTCAGTTTACAAATAAAATATAGAGGACAAGTAAATTGTATCACTTTCTAATTTATTTATTTTTGTGAAATAATTTCGAGATTGTCTTCAAGGATAGATAGTTATATATATATACTTGTGACATTGGTTTGAAGCAAATTTATTTCATGTAAAGAAAGGAACACAATATTTCTACTATATGGCCACTTAACATGGCTGACCTGTTAAAACTGAGAGGACTACTGTAGAAGATCTATAAAAGCAAATACATTAGTTACTGAGAAGTTACTGTAAGGTGCTCAAAATGTACTAAATGCCAAGTCTCCACAAGGTTTCAAATTCAAGTACACAAGTATTAATACATTTGACCAACCTCTCAACAATTGTATTTACTCTTTCTGATGCTTACACAAATTTGTGTACTATTATTGTATATTTTGTCTTAGAGCTTTAAATCCGTCTATATTTTTTTCTGTTGTGGCTTTTAAGTGTTGTATCTGTATTTCAAGTTTAAAAAACATTATTATTATTATGCTTAACCATAATTGGTTTCAAAAAAATTTCCATCATATTATCATCAATAATATTGATTTATATATACTTATTTATCTTTTAAATGTGATCATCCATTCTAACATGGGTTTATAATTGCTTATTGAAATTATTCATAAAACATTGCTGATGTCAACCATACAATAGAAAAATCTGGGACAGTGACATGTTCCAAATATAGCTGTTGATAACATGTCATTACCACTGAATAGTCATTAGGTTATCCCAAAACAATTTAACATAGGTTTCTTTGTTACAGATGAGGTTCAATAACATTTTTATTCATATTATATTTATTATAAAATCATGTAAACAAACATTTCTGAATGGTTACATTAAGAATTCATTTTTCTCAAGTCTCTCTGAATTGATTGTTGTATGTTTGAAATCATTTCAACTCTCTTTAGCATGATCTTGTTTAATTGAATTTCCTCATCATAATAGACTGGAATGATAATCATTATTTTCTTTTGTTTTAAATACATACATAGTGTGACTACAGATTATGTAAAATTTCTCTTTCAGAAAAGTTTTTTTTTTTAGCTAAGGCTAAGGGAGCGAGCAAACCCAACAACCAGTTACATTTTTGAGACTTGTACTAGCTAAAGCCTTTATGAGATGAGCTGCACATTATTTTCAATTTGTGGGCTAAAAGAAGGATTATAAAACAACAAAATCAACATTATATTGTACATAAAATTAATTTCTGTTAAAAGTTATTTTTTCTTGACTTAAATTGGGTGATTTAATAAAAAATTTGACAGTTTTATATTAAATAGGGTCATGGCAGTTGCTTCAGTTCAAATAATGACTGAATAAATATCAAATTATGTTCCCTTCTTACTACCTATGTTCATAAAAATTTTCAAGCGCATGAACATAGTTTAAATTTAAAATTATTTAAAGATGTAATAATCTTTTAGCTTAAAAAAACATTTTGTGGACCTGCCCACTGCTTACGAGCGATCATCACATGTATCTTGATGCATTTAAAATGTATAGCCTGTATTGAATAACATTTTTCTGCCAATACAAAAATCATATTTCAGTATTTCTCTTAATATGATCTAATAAAATACCTTTTTACTAATTTGTAATGTTTCTCTGTTTCTCAGGGGAATCTCGAGCCAATGGCAATGGGCCTACCCCACAGCCTTCACCTCCAAGCTCACCGAAAACAACTTCCAGGGAAGGAAGTCCCAAGTCTACTAGTGACAGAAGTAAGTTTCATAAATGCCTACTGTCCATCAAATTATGAAACTGAGAATCAAAATTTAGTTTCATGGTAGAATAAAGTTCTCTTTGATTCTGTGCCTAATAAGTTTATGTCAGTGGCCATTACTTTTCGTAAAAATTTTCCTATAGAAATGTGCGAAAATGAAATCATTTAACTAAGAGAGAAATATAGTTTTTGAGTCGCCTAAAAGAATAGCTTCAATTGTGTTTTTAAAAACATTGAGTACATGTCATTTAAATTGTTTTCATTTAAAAATTCACACAATTTAGTTTAATAAATGCTTAAGATGTCATTTAGCTTAGCAGACTGAGAAATGTGACAAATTATCTTACAAATATAATAGAAATGATTACAAATTATGATTTAAAATTACAAACTTTTTATTCTACAGTTTTAAAAAGTTTGATTTGTTACTACACATCTTGTAATGCAATGTTGTTTTTTCTTAAACTAAGAATTTTTAAAGAATCCTTAAACCAGAAAGATTTAAATGGGATTTCAATGTTTTCTTTAGAGTCTTCAGAATCACCAAGATTTGTTAGAGAGTCATCAACATCTAAGGACGATCTTTATAAAACTCCACCTTCCAGCCCAGTACCATCCAAAATGGGAAGAGCCCCTCTGCTAAAAGTTGATTCTTTTGAAAAATCTGCCACTCCTACCCCCCCTGCTACTCCGCAGGCTGTCAGGTCAGATAAGTTTACAGAATCACCAGCGTCATCCTCGCCAAAGCATAAAGACAGTAGCCTTCATGCTGAGACTTTGAAGTCAAGAATCATAAGTCTGCCTAATGATGGCTACCAGCCTGTTACAATGAAAACTGAACCAGAGAAAGTGGTGCACCATGTCACTTTTTCACCTGAGCTTGAGCAGATCTCCGGTGTGACCTCCTCTTCTAGTCTGCCTGCAGCTCCTCAGCACCCTAGTTCTGGGACTCTCGTCAAAGGGGAAACCCCAGGGAACAAAGAAAAGGGCAAGGTGGATAACAAGGGGAGCTTGAAAACAGATGTAGGCATTAAGAAAGAAAGCCCTGTAGCTGTGGTGTCTCCTACAGTTAAGTCCCCTGTGGCACCTGCAAAAGATGCTTCAGATACAGGTTTGACTGGAGGCTTGGCCAATGGTGGAGCAAGGTCGAGGCTGAAATCACCACCTTTCAGAAATGAAAAGTAAAAAATCTTTTTTTTTTTTCTTTTTTAATATTGGTGTTATTGTTAAGTAAAATAGACATTTTATTTTTTTTTTATATTTGAATTTTAAAGTTTTTATAAATACTTCAACCCCTATATAGTAGCTGTCATACTTCATTTTTAAATATCTTTAGCTGTTTTTTTTTTTTTCGATATGTATTTTCCAACACATATGTTAAAAAGAGTATCAAAAACATTTCAAACAAATATAGATGAAGAAGTCGCTCTGAAAAAAGATAATAAATTTTGTGATACTGAAAAAAAAAAAGTTTGTTAGGGGATTTGAAAATGGAATGTATGGCCACCTAGCAATGGTGCTCAAGTTTGAATCCTGATGTGGACTAGGAATTTTTAATAGAGCTTTGACTCAGAGTTGTGTTTGCTGAGCACTTAAAGACAGCATAGAAACCTCCCACAAACTCTCCTTTCCCCTACAAAATAGATTTTACCATAGCACACTAAGCATGCCATAACATGTGAAGATGAGTTATGTAATAGCAAATTTTTTGTTTAAAATTTTTTCTCAGAATATTATTTCCTGATTGAATCAATCTAAGTATTAATTTTTTACTTTATTCTTGTTTAGATTATCCCTTTCTTCTTGATGATTCTGTTTATTTCACCAACACAATAAACAGCTCTCTCTCTGTTTTAAAAAGAATTCTTATTCTTAGAAGCTCCTTATCACACTCTGTGTAAGTTTGAATGTCTACTTTTGTTTCTTCCTCAGTTCTCCTGGCTTGGATGTAGTGGACATTGGTGTGGCAGGAGCTAGTGGTGGAAGTGGTGGTAGTGGTGTGGTAGCTGCTGGGGCTGCCTCTGGTGCTAGTGGAAGCTCTGGGTCACGGAAATCCAATATGTTTACCATAGGAACAGCATCACCAAAAGAGGACGTCAGGTAGGCTTTAATATCATTCAGATCATTTACTACTTTAAGCAAGCTGAAACTTGAAGAATGAAATAAAATGAATATATAATGTTTTGTTTTTATTTGAAAAAAAAAAATTAAATATCTTCATTAATCTGCTAAAGGCTGTCTCCAAAATCAAACAGAAAAGACAGAAGCCGATTGAGTCGATCGAAACGTGAGCGTGCTGCTTCGCCAACACAAGACACTTTGCCGATACAGCGCAGTCGTTCCTCCTCAGCATCCAAGGTTCTTATTGTTAAAATCAATTTTTTTCTGGAGTTTGCTAGATAAAGATATGTAGAAAATATTTTTATCTTATTTCCATTGGTATTATTTGAATTCCTTTTTTAATTATTTTTTTTATCAAGATGAAAATAATTCTATTCTTGTATAAATTAAATATGGGAAGTTTATAAGCTGTAACCTTTTTTTTTTTTGGTTACTTTTGTATTAACATTTTAAATTAATTAGTTATATAATATATCAGTACTTGTTTAATTCAAGTGTAATCTAAAAGTATTTATTTATTTACGCCATAAAAAGAAATTATTACTAGTCCTTTCCATTTAAGCCACTAAATTCAGTGAGAAATATATCTGTATCTTCTTTGATTACTCTTTGCTACAACATTCCTAGTAATGGTGCTCTAAACTTTATATGTTCCACTCTTAGATACTGGAGAGTAACAGAGGTGTCTTAGTAAAGGAAGCTCTGTCCCCTGCTGCTGCAGAGTGTCTCCGTGCTGTCTTTGCTGCCTTCATGTGGCACGAAGGCATAGTCCATGATGCCATGGCATGTGCCTCATTTCTCAAATTCCACCCAGACCTGACCAAAGAAATGTCCAAATTTGTAAAGGTAAAATCTACTAATATTAGTGCCACAGATTGTTTATGCAATGATATCCTGATCCAAACTAGGTATATATTAAACTAAAATATATGGATATTTATATTAATTTTTACAATGATAATTGTTCTGACTAGTTCAGTTCAACAATTCTCTTGTCAAAATTTATTGAAGAGAATTTTTTTTTTCAAAATGGATTACTTATTCCTACAGTATTTCCTTTCTAATCTTAGGATACATAAGTAATAGAATTAAAAATAGTTTAATTTTGTGGGTAGTTATCTTGAAACCAAAAGAGTTGCTAGGGTTGGATAGGAAATTATGACAGGCTTAGGCTAGAGACAAATAGTGCTGAGAGTTTAAAGATAGAAGACACAATATTTTTACCTGTGATAAAGTTAAAGAATTCTTATCAAGTTGTTTTTTTAAGTGTCTAGAGTGCCAGAGTAGCTGTAAGAACTAAATCAAGCTTATAGTCTTCGGTGGAGCACAACACTAATTATTCTTTGAAAAATCAGCAACTCATACCCCCCCCTCTTCTCTCACCTTATTTCTTTACTGATATTTTGTTACACCCAAAATACTATTTCAGTATCCACTGGTTCATTCCAAAAGTTATTTGCATTTGATAAACATGTTAAAACCCAATTTATTTCAAAAACAACTTTTGCATATCCATAGGAGAAGAAAACCCAGACCAACATTGAACCTAAGAGACAGCGCCATGCAACAGAGTCAAGTAAGGACAAATCTCACAGAAGAAAAGATAACATCAATGAAAGCAGAGTGAGGTTCAACTTGGAGCCACAGTATTCTGATATTGAGAGGGATCCTAATGATGATGTTAGGCCAAGGTCAGTGAAGTTTTTATCGCATAATTCTACCAAGTTCACGATACCGCTGTTCAAAAAGCCTTAGTTTTGCAAATTTGATATTGGCAACATTTATGTTTGCTTAAAATACAAGAATATTGTTTTCATAGAATGATGTTTATAACTTTGTCATGTAAATGCACACATTCCTTTGTGATATTTTTTAGTACTGTTTAGTAACTAGGATCTAATGTTGCTACTTAGATCAGAACAAGGGGAAAAAAATCTTAAATGGGTGAAATTTTGGGTTAGTAAATTGAAGCATTAAAAAAACAACAACATGCAATCTTTTTCTTTTTATATTTTGAATAAGGTAAGTACATTATTCAAATAGTACTTTATTGTTTCTTCTTCTAGTATTGAATCACATACAGATTATTAATCTAGGATTGGAACATTAATATATATAATTAATCTTCTTACAGGTCAGCCTCTTCTAGAGCTACTTTGGTTTCCACTTATGATATCCCACCCACCAAGACACTGTTGTGTGAATCTAAATCTGATGCTGGTATGCACATTTTTGTACAAAATAAAAGAAAATAAATTGCATTATGATCACGTCATTTTTGTTTTGTATCATTTTATAATACAGAAAAAAAACAAAAATTGCATCATTATCATGTCATTTTTGTTTAGTAGCGTTTTACACTACAGAAAAAAAATCAACTGATTAGATAAAAATGTTAACAAAATTGAAATAAAGCAGCAAAAAATGTTTGTTCTTGTTGAAAATATGTTGAGAAAATATTTGTTAATGTCATATGTTTTATATGCTTGCTAGACGTAGACAAAACATCCAAATATGATGGAGCGCTGAAGAAACCTGTAGAGAGACACAAGTCTGAAGGTGGTACAGCTAAGTTTCAAGAACAGGTGGCTCTGGCAGCACAACACATAAAAGGAGAGAAGGTATGCAGCTAGAACAAGTTGGCTATGATAATCAAAATCTTAAATATTTTGGTAGCAAGACTTTTTTTTTTTTAAGTTTTATACATGAATGAATCAAGGAGTTCAGAAATGATTTTCTAAACTATTCAATCATCATACTATAAAGGTCTTAGTAATCATTCCTAACCCAGGAATCCCCTTTTATAACATATCTGATTTTGAGATCAGTAAGTCACATCCTGATCTATCAAATTTCTTGTTCTTTGTTTTTGTTGTTTAGGAGACCCAACTACCAAAGACACTGCAGCATCTTGTTCACTTCTGGGAAGAACTGTCTGAGTCAGTTATCCAGGTGATGACCCAGGACTCTGTGCGACCTAGTCCAGCTATGGCTGCCAGAATTAAGCAGCATGAGAGGAGAGAGAAAGACAAAGATAAGGAAAAGAGGATGAAGAAAAGAAAAGGAATTAAAGCCGCTCCCATGCCGATAATAGATCCTGCTGGCGGAGTTGGAGGTGAGATTTCATTGATTGTCTAGAATAATGACTATCAAACGGTAGAACATCATTAATATAACCTTAGAGATTACTTTATGCTTACAATGTGTTTATTTTTTTAAGCTAATAGTTTTTTAGGGAATTTAGTTTCAATTTTCAATTAAATGGCCATAAAAATACATTCAATAAATCGAAAATCATTCTTTTCATCTCCTCCTATTGATCTCAATATTGTTTTTTCATTTGGAGAATCAATATAAACAGGTGTAACTGATATTGTATTTGTTTATCAAGTCATTATTGAATTCAGCTTTGTATTTCATTCATTTAAAGGTGTTAAACAGATAAGTTTTTTTTTGGTTATCTTTTGAACCTAACGTTAACCAATTATCTCAAACTTTCAGGCTTGGGTAACATAGCTGTCCGTGCCCAGGGTCTATTTGGTGAAGCTATGGTCAGGATGTTCCGTCCACCTGGTGGGGCAGGTGGTGATCTCGGTGCTGCCGCAGCTTTGGCAGCTGCTGCTGTGGGAGAGGACACTTACTGTGAGCTTTGTCAGGTAAGAATTAATGTGATGAGTTAAGATTATGTTGCTTGTTGTCTAATCTCTTTGTAAGAGATTTCTTTGCTTTCTTTATGTAAAATATATTGAAAGACACATGATGGTTATAGGGAAAATCCTGTACCTTGTTTTCTTATTCATAGAGTTTTAAAAAATATTTCAAAATTTATTTTTAGTGACAATATGCGTATCTGCATTTAAATTGTCAGTTTATTTCTAAGCAGTGTGGAATGTGCAAAATACTCAATTGCAAAACTAATTTTCTGTGCTCTAATAAGGCTTATTATTATTTTTTTTGGAATTATGAGATTCTAGTCATTCTCTGGCATTGCCAAGATTGAGTTACAGATATTGGGGATGGCCTGTTCAATGAAACAGAAATCTATGACGAATAATGACATTATAGTGTGAAAAAATAAGATGTAGCTATTCAAGTTTTCTTGAAGCCACCTAAATGAGCATTCCATAAGCGAAAACATGGTGAAATTTCACTCAACTGAAACATTCAGTAATATGTATTAATACTGGCATTCACAATATTTTTTGGGGAAAAATCTTGATAAAAAAATTGTGCATCTAAACACACTTTGAAAATTCAACAATTACAACAAACATTGTACAGTAGAACTAGTTCCACCAATTATTTAATTTATTAGTAATCAATGTTGAATTCGATGCCTTTCTGGAAGTCATAATTAAAACTGTAAACACACTTGATTAATTATGTTGAAAATATTTAAGTAAAAGTGCTACAAATCTTCATCACAATGATTTACACTAAATGAAATAGTTTTTAATATTTGCTATTGTCTTTATGTTTTTAGTTTTGTGCCAAGCAGAATGAATAATAATTTTGTTTTACTGAATGCATTAAAAATCTTTTCATATTATTCCGTTGTGTTTCAGGGTATATTTCCCCATCCAGTTACCTACCACATGCGTCAGGCTCATCCTGGGTGTGGCAAGCATGCCAGTGGCAAGGGCTACAACTCCAGTGGGAACTTTGGAGGGGGCTGGGCTGGAAACTGCGGTGAAGGGGGCATAGGGGACTGCTCCTGGTACTTGATGTGTGAGAAGTGCCGGGAGAAGTACATGAAGGAGAAGAAGCCGTCCAAAGATAAGGTGCGAAGGGGCAAAAAGAAGAGCTCCAGTGCCGCCAGCAAACCATACAACTTTCTGACCCCTTTGGAGCCCCATCACATTCTCAAGAACAATGCCCAGTTCTTGCTTGAGCTGGCTAGTGCTTCCTGCCTGACACTCCCTGTTCACAACAAGACCAGACCTCTGTCACTTCCCCGCACGACTGACATGTACCTGCCTAGTGTCAGTGAGGCAGAACCAGATCCTTTCCCCCCTATTCCTTTCCAGTATTTAAACCTTCACAACGCTGGCAACTCAGACTCTGCCTTTGCTGAGGATTTCTTTGTAGATCAAGATAGATCATTTGTTAGGTCAGGCTCCATGAGCATAGCATCACAGCAGCGGTCTAACTTACAGTTGCAGCGACCTCGTTTGCCAACAGAGCCTCGCCATAGTCCTTTGGCAAGGTCAGGTTCCTTGGGCCAAGATACAAGACCATTTTCCCAGCTGTTACCTGCCCTCAAGGTAAGTCACTCAGCATCAGGTGTCTCATTATAGTAGTGTGTGTCATGTGGTATGAGGGGAGTTATTTAACAGCAAAACAAATTCTTTGCTAAACTTTCATTTCTGGAAACATTAAGCTTCTATAGAACTAAATAACCCAAGGTAAATAATAATTTAATTGAACTAGAACTATGCAATTACTATACTTGAGAAAATTCATATTTTTGTGTTCCTATTCACCACCCAAGTCCATTGTCACAGTGTGTTACATAGACCACAAGCAAACAAAGATTAGTCTGCATATAATATGGAAATTAAGTTTCCCCTTATCTTTGGAAATGCCTACTAATGTTTTAGTCTTGAATTATTTGATTGTATGTAGCTAAATTATTACAGTCAGTCTTTTTTAATCTAAATGTAGACTTATGATTACAGTCAATGTCTATCTCTTGTATAATAATCTTTTGGCTTGTTTGTTAGCATGAGAACACAAGAGCCATGCTAGAAAAGCAGCCAATGACCAAGAGTGCCAGCACCAGCCCTGAGAATGAACAGGACAGTCACAAGAAAGCTTTTCATCGTAGTGTTTCTGAGTACGTAACAGAGAATGAAGATGAGAATGATTTTGTCTTTTCTCGGGCCGTGTCAGTCTCCTCAAGACGCAGGAATAACAGTGGCAGTGTCACAGGTAAACATTTTCCAGAGGGAAGATTTTTGGTTAAGGAGTAAGAATATTGGTGTAGCAGAAAGTTTTTATCAGCAGTTTTCTCATCTTTACATTTTGACGGATACATTAGCAGAAAGGGACATCACTACCACCTAATAATTTAAATTGTTAGAATTCAGATGATTTTTTAGTATATTTTTAAATTTGTTCCTGCATGGGTGGATTAAAATACTGTCCAACAGTCTGCCCAGCCCATGTCTAATTAAATCTAAATTTAAAATAGAAACCTGTTTTGTTATTGTGATGGTTATACAATACCTGCCTTCTTGTCTTCGCCTTTCAATCTGACACATAAACCTAGACTTTAAAAAAAAAACATATTTACAATTTATCTGGGTGCATCCATTGTCTTCCAAAATAGAAGGAGCTTTAAATTTTTGTTTCACAAATCTGGCTGAATGCTTTTCTGTGCTGAATATTTCAAGTGATCAGCTCTTTGCTTATGCAACAGTCATCAGGTCTGAAGGGAAACGGATTATCATTCTATGCAACTATTTCTCATGCAGCAAATGTTGGCCTTTTGATAACTATTATGTGTCATGGCTTTATAGTGTTGATGGTCTGTTTTGTTGATGATTACATGCAACTTCGTTAAGACACAACAACAGAATAACAATGAAAAGGCAGGCTTATAACTTCAACAATTTAATGAACAATAAAAAGGGCACAGTCCTCTGTCGTCGTTAGCCTAGTGTCGTCCTCTAAGGTGTCTTGTCCGTTACTCTTCTAGTTCGTAATCCTACTTTTTTAATTACTCGTCTCATCACTACAGAAAAACCTGATTAAACTCAACTTCTATGCGTCTTGTGTCATTACAATAGTTAAAAGATTGTGAAACATTATTTAGTATGAGCCTAATAAATTGTTACATCAACAGATGGTGGTGCTTCTTTGCTGAAGCACCCATCAGTTGCTATGACAAGACTGATATCTGCTGTGGAAAAACGCAATGGTGGGAAGACTTTGGAAAGGCCAGTCATGGAATTCATAGTCCAACGCCATGATCTTGAAGGCTTGCAACTGGCCATGAAACAGGCTCTTCGCAAAGCTATGTGCAGAGTTTTTGCTCTCCAGGTAACAGCTACATCCTAACTTAAAGTTAAAAGTTTTTTTTATACAATTAAACATAACATCATTGTTTTTGCTCGTTGTTTAATGTGAAAGACATGTTTAATGCCGTAGTTAGTGAATATAAATTTAAAAACCTCCAGTTATTTAATACAGCATTTGTCTGGATATTGACTGATAATAGTTTTTATAACTTTTTTTTATATGAATACAGTTCCAATAAAAGTTATATGTTTCTATTTTTGTTTATTTTAATTGATTTTAGTGCATTCTATAACTATATTATATATGAATTGTATCTGCACTGTTACAATGAGTTTTCCTCTTCAATTGTCATGTCTCCTTCAATGCTTGGTGTAAGTCCCAACCTCCTCCCTCACCAAGTTTCAAACTTCATTTCATATCAGCTACCATATGCGTTACCTTGATATCAGCTGCCATGTGCGTTACCTTGATATCAGCTGCCATGTGCGTTACCTTGACATCAGCTGCCATGTGCATTACCTTGATATCAGCTGCCATGTGCATTACCTTGATATCAGCTGCCATGTGCATTACCTTGATATCAGCTGCCATGTGCATTTCCTTGATGTCAGCTGCCATGTGCATTACCTTGATGTCAGCTGCCATGTGCATTACCTTTATATCACTAAGTAACAAGTCCTCCCAATAGTCCAATATGTATGGGTACTTGTATCTTTATAGACATGTTAATCCTTGAGTTGTTGAATGTATTCCAATAGACAACGCTTGGTAGTCATTCTCACTATAGACTAAAAAATCAGAAATAATTATTTTCATCCAAGAAAATGTGATTTCTCCCCAGGCAATGAACTGGCTCATCAGGAGTGTGGTCCAGCAGGTCTGTCTGCATGATCTGTTGTGGTTCTTTGTTGACTCTCTGGTTCCCAACACAGATGAGGATGTTGAGGCTGGGGAGGAAGAGGGGGAGGAGAATAAGAAGAAAGATGTGAAGAAGGATGTAGAGGTAAATAGGAATTCACACCTCTTTGGCTTATGCTAATATATTTACATTTTAAAAGTACATCAAGTTAAACTCTTTTATAGATTTTAAGATAACTCTGCTTTGATGTAATCTCACGTAGTATAACTCACAAGGCTGCACCAGAATAACACTACACTTTAATATGTTCATTTAAAGCAAAAAGTTACATTATTTATATAGTGAACTAATGGCGGACATGTTCCCAAAATTTTTTTGTTTAAAATTTTTCTCCTTATTTTTAACACCCCAAAATTTTATACATTTTTTAGAATTTAAAAAATATTTATTACATTTTTTAATGGGATTAGATACTAATGATTTTAGGTACAGTATCCATGTTGATTTCAATTTTCTCTTACGTCATGATCAGTCATATTGTATGGTTGAATTGTACGCAGGACACTCCAATCTGTGACCATCCCATGTCTGATATCATTGTGGCTGGTAAAGCTGCTGCCCAGCTGCCGGAGACATTCCACAGCTTGCTGCAAACTATAAGTGATGTTATGATGCTATTGCCGATGGGTTCTGCACTACAGGTTGGTAATCATAAACATCACAATCATAAGCACCACAGGTTGGTAATCACAAGTGCAAGTTTTATCAAATAAAATTCCCTTAGAAGTTCACTTGTATAAAAAAGTACAGGAGAAGCTGATTTAGAGAACATTTTTCTATAATAACACTAGAGTTTATTGTTAATGAGACATTTTTAAAAATATTTCTAGGATTTTTTTATCTTATTTATTTCTTGCTTTTGATTGCAACTATAATTTTGTAATTTGTCTAATTTAAAGCAGCTTTGTTTCAATATGCTTCTGCATTTGTTGCTATTTGTTTGCAGCAAATGGCTGTCAGGTGTTACTGCCTGCAGTTTATGCAATCAGACCACCAGTTCCTCCATGAATCTCATGTGTTTAGTAACCTCAGTCGCATCCTTAGCAAGTCAGAGGAGGAGCCGGAAGAAGGACTGCTTGATTCATCCATGGTAAGAGCTTCTTTGACAATAAATTTACCTGAATGATGGTCTGATCATGTACAAAGTTTGTCTTTGAATAAAAACATGCACCTGTCTTTGAATAAAATTTGCTTTTCTCTTAAGCATGGTATGTTTAGTTGCGTGGCTATGTGAATTAAGTAGAAGACCCAACATCCTAAGTTTTTTAAAATTTTGTTCCACTTAATGCAAACTTGATCTATTTTATGTAACAGTTGAGATAAAATAACAAAGTTTTAAAGCTGTGATAAGCTTGATTTTTACCAGCAGCAAAAAGAATATGTAACTATAGGATCAGGCCTTTGAAGCCTGGAAAGAATTAAAAAAAAAAATTTTTATTTGGAAAAAGAGGAGGGGGAATACATGTAATATACAGTGATAATAAAGTTAAACTAATTTTTGTTTTGTTTTTAATATGAAATGCTATATGTTGTATAGCTCTATATACTTCAAAATTTATGATCAGTAGAAAATTGTGAGCAATAGATTTGAAGTCTGTCACTAAATTGTAGAGTTTTTGAAGATTTTTGTTTTGTTTGAACTTGTGTGCGAACTGTTTGACCAGTCCAGTAGTTACTGACCTGCATGTTTTGACTTTGTCCTGTAGATCAGAAGATCTATGTCTGTTTGTGACTCGGTGAGTCTGTTTTATTCCTTTCTCCGTCTTTTGTTGTTTATTTTTTTTAAAGTTAATAGTGTGCTTCAACTTTGTTTTTTTTTTGTTTTTTTTTTCTATTTTTTTTTTGTTCATCTGTCCCTGATTTTTTTCTTTTAATTGTGTCCTTACTAGCTTTACTAGAATAGTTTATAGAAAACATTTGTATACACTAGTAAAAAAGAGACAACTATCATCTTCTCTTTTTGTTTAGAGCTCATTAATACCTTTATATTCATATCTGTTGAAAGACTCTTTTCAAGTTTTAAATAATATCTTTAATACAAAATGGATATTTTATGAACAAACAGTTTTTTTTAACCTTTTTGTTTGATTGTAAAATATTTCAAACTCAATATCAAATTTCCCTGACATGTGACCTGGTATTTGACCTGCACACCTATTTTGATTGAAAAGTATATGGAGCATTTACAACTAATGAGGATCATGTAGCATTATTTATTAAGTTAGTAACACTTTTGACTAGACTAAAAAGTGAAAACAAAAAATAGTACACACTATGTAGCATTATTAATGTCACTATGTCAGTGCGGTGGCTGAGTGGTAAAGCACTTGGCTTTTGAACCAGGATCCGGGTTCAAATTCCAGTAAAGATTGGGATTTTTAATTTTGGGATCTTGGGTGCCTCTGAGTCCACCGTTAGTTGGGGAAAAGTAAAGGCGGTTGGACGTTGTGCTGGCCACATGACACCCTTGTTAACTGTGGGCCACAGAAACAGATGAACTTGACATCATCTGCCCAATAGAACGCAAGGTCTGAAAGGGAAACTTTACTTTTTTTTTATGTTACCAACACTGGTAATACAAAGATCGTCTTTTTAAACATACCAAGTAAATTATAAGATAAGGGAGAATATTTTCCTATTTCTTGACAGTAGCAATGTATTGAGTTTTTGTTTGTTTCAAAGTGGTTTTTGAAAATGATATTTGCAATAAACAGTGAAATTCTTGACTATATCATTAACAACTGGTTAGATGTTCACAGTTTGTAAAATCTTTAAAAGTTTTTGAAAAATAAGTTACAATTTGTCAAAACTTAGTCTGAATTTTCATTGTCTTTAGAAAAAAGGAAGAGAAAAAAAAAGCCTGTTGATGATTAGAACAGAAATGTAGTTGCTTCGTAAATATATGAAGAATCAATTAGAAGTGATAACGAATGAAATGAACTATAAATAATATAGCCCCCCTTTCATTTTATAGGGATTCACCTGATTGGATTTTTTTTTTTTCATCTTATAACTTATCCTGCATTTATCAAAATTGAAATGGATAGCAAATCTTCTTTTGTAACTAATAATCATTAGCATTTAAAATCATTAAAATATTCAGATTAGGCTATAGTCTGTTTCTGCACAGTCAGAGTTTGGTTGGGCTGTTCGAGTTTTCTTTTCCATAAATAATTCTTAGTGTTAGTACATTTTGTGTATGTTTGTATTTAATTTTTGCAGTGCCACTAATTCAACAATTTTATGCTTGATTTAATTTGCTGCATTTTTTTCCCCACATTTTTTTTTTAAGCCATTTTTTTATCAGAATGTATTGAGAAGTAACATATATTGTTTTGTAAGCATCACATTATTCTCTTTCCAGTTGTCATTAACTCCTCTTTTGAATAGTTAGTTGTGTTGCATAACAAATTTTCTAATACTGGTTTTCATGACTGACTGTTTCAGAGTTAAAAATTTGAACTATTTGTAATCCATTTTCCTTCCACAGTTTTTATGATTTTCTAGCAAAATTTTTGAATTTGTATTTTCTGTCCTTAGTCCTTTGGTGATTTTTTCGAAATCAATAATGATGGGATACATTGTCCTCAACTTGACAATATTTACCTTTTAATTTTGTTTTGTTCCATCTCTGTAAAGAAGTTATGTTTTTCTTAATGCATCAAGCTGCAAACGATTATTGTTTTTTGTTGTTTTTTTTGCTCTATAAATAAAATTATGTGCTTGTTTTTTTTATTTTTTTTTTGTATTTATTTATTTTTAATTCAGTCTAACAAAGTAGTTTATTTTCAGTGTAAGATGTTTTTACTCAACAAAGTAACAATGTTTTATCCTTCTTTTCATTTGTTTGTTTTTGTGTGTTTTTTATTTTCTTATTACATGTTTTAAGTTTTGAAATTTGTCTTGATTTTATTTGTTTGTGTTGAACTCAGTTTTATACTATTCATTAGTTCTTTAATTCTGTCTGTTCAATTTACAATATTAGACTTGGACAGATATTTCATATCTCAAGCTCAAATTGAAGAAAACAAAATTTAAGTTACTTTTTGATTTTGGTATTAAAAAAAAACATTAATAAACAGACATTTCTAAGAAATACAGAAATATAAAAAGTATCAATTTGTTAACTTTTGTTTCATTGGGGCTAGAGTGATGTGCTTTTTATAGTTGGCAATATTAACAATGTAGTGTGGATTGTTTGGCTCAATGTACTTTTAATGTTATAGTGTTATAAGTTTTGGTTGGACCTCAATGATCTGATATAATTATATAAACTTGTTTGTTGAACAGGTGTCTCACAAAGTGCATTGCTTAAAGGATCTCACAGGAATGACTGACTTCAAGGCTTCCAGTAGGCAAGCTATGATTGGCAGCTTAACAGGTCTGGAAAACAAATAAAAATTTGAACAGAATGTACAATTCATTTTTACAAAGTTGAGTTATCATTATATGTATAGACTTAGGCATTATGAGGAGAGAAAGATCTGTATGCCTATGAGAAGTTTAATGCTTCATGTAAAAATCATCTTAATCTTAAAAAATATTGGCTCAAAACTTATTCCTAATTAAAAAAAACAACCAGTATTTAAGCTGAATTTTCTAAGCATTTCAGACCATTCTGTCTCAGAACTCTGATTTGGTGGATACACATTTTTATACCATCCACCATCACAATTTATCTACCTTCAGTTCCTTTCTCTAAGCAAGGTTCAGGCTTCACTAGTAGACCCAAAGTTTAATAAGAAAGAGACTTATTTTGTTCTTAAAATATTAAGACTGTATCAAAGAGTTCTGATTTCATGTATTGATATATTGTGTAGAGTACTTTAGACTTCATGACTGTTATTTCTAAAACTAAATTTATATTAAATGATTTTTTACAGTGCCTGTGAATTGCTGTTCCAATGCCAACAAGCTATTTCCATTTATCAAATAACTCCACTGTGCCAATGTCTATTTTCATTCATCAGATAACTTCACTGTTCCAATTATTTCCATTCATTTAATAACTTCACTGTTCCAATTATTTCCATTCATTTAATAACTTCACTGTTCCAATTATTTCCATTCATCTAATAACTTCACTGTTTCAATTATTTCCATTCATCTAATAACTTCGCTGTTCCTATTTATTTCCATTCATCTTAAAACTTCACTGTTTCAATTATTTCCATTTATCAGATAACTCCACTGAAACCTTCTGGGAGAGTGGTGATGAAGATCGCAATAAAATGAAAGTTATTACCATCACCTGCTCCAGTAAAACTACACCTAGTGTAATATATGTGCACATTGATAACATAAGGGACATAGGGGTACGTGATGCTTGCTATTTAAACTTCCAGTTGACTTAGTACGTATTTACATATTCTTTAAATGTAAGGTATGAGCTACATATTAATAACATAAAACAAAGGATTTGGTTATACATTGAACTGATTCTGAGATCAGTAAGTAGTTATACATCTTTTCTAAGCTATGAATAACTAACAAGCTATTTTATTAGTACTTTTTTGTAAATAGGTGTTCGAAGTCAGACTTATCCCTAGCTTTCAAAATAAATTTCGTAAAAAAAAAAGTGGCTATCAGATAAGTATAGAAAGTTGTTGCATGCAATTTAAGACAAAAATTCAATTAGATGAAATGTAACAAATGTTAGATCCCCTTTTATTTGCTTTAAAAATGTTGTAATAACATAACTTTGTTGTTCTAATGATGGATTGATGTTTCTGTTAATATTTCTGAATTCAACGTCTATAAAGAAGTTGTCTATATTTCATCTGTCTCTAGAACAAAGTGTCCAACCTGACTTTCAGTGCTGGTACCTCAGCTGATGATTTAAAGAAAATTAAACAGGTATGCCACTTTAGTTGTGGACCTGACATTACAAATATGTTTAGTTTAATGTCAATATTGTTCTTTGATATTTTGGTTACCTTTGGATTTTAATTCCATTTTTTTTTTTTAAACTTAATATGAACATATTACTTATGTGTAGCCCTGGTCACAAACCTATCTTTTTAAAATTTGCGTTAAAACATCATCAGGTTGATATTGATGTACGACACTGTGGTTGGGTCAACTGTCAGCTCCCAGCTTCAACCAACGCTCCCACCAGACATCTGACTGTAGAACTCAAGGGTCCAGATCAGAGCTTGAGGCTACGACAACTTAAAGTAAATAGCTTGCTGATCACTCTGAAATCACTGTTTCTTTTAAAATGTGTAATCAATAATAATAAATATCCAAAGTTATAATTGACTTTACTGTTCAACTGTTGTAAAACAAAGTAAAAATAAACCTATTTGATTAATTCTCAAATATTAATCACCTTGTTTAACTGTTTAAACTTACATTTAGTTTTTTATTTTAACTGAACTCTGAATATGAAATGGAACTTTGAATTCAAATCTCATTATGCTCTCAGATCCTTGGCTCTATTGAGGGTGAAGACACAGAGCTGGAAGTGAAGAAAGGTGCAGCACAGATACAACAAGAGAACTGTGAGGCAGAGACACTGAAAGTCTTTAGGATTCTTACTTCACAGGTAAACTATCTTGTTAGCTGCCATGTTGAAGATAAAAGTATTATGTATGGTTAGATATCTTCCACTTCCCCACACATGCTTTATTTCTGAGTCAATTAGGAATTGTACTAGACATGAGTTAGTCAGTGTCTAACCTTCTACGTCTAGGGCGCCATATTAATTTTCATTAGATGCATTGCCACATAAAATTGACTCTTATGGAATTGATCTTCAGGGAATGACATTATGCTCGGCTACATCATTCACTGTTGTCATTAATGTTGAGGGGCTAGAGTGCACTGTGTCATGGGCTGGATGTGTTTAGGCATCATTGTACTAATTCCTGATTCTATGTTAAAAATCCCCCTCATGGAAATCGGCGTCTTTGTCTTACATCTTAACAACTCAATTTGTTAAGAAGAATTTAAATTACGTCACTGTACTATTTGTATGTGTGTCTAGGTGTTTGGTAAACTGGTGACCAGCCCAGAAGATAGTGAGACTGAAGAGGACAAGAAGGATAAAGTGGATGGGGACAATGACCTGAAGGAGCATATGGTCAGCATTTTGTTCAGCAGGAGTAAGTTGTCTCACATGCAGAAACAGGTCAGTCATTAAACATATAGATTTGTTTGTTTAGATAGAGGATACAAGTCAAATTAATCTAAGAATTATTGTAAAAGGATACAAGTCAATAAATATAAGAATTATTGTCTAAAGCCTAGGGCTGAAATAAGCAAGGAAATAGTCAAAAGATTAGATTTTTATGGTACAAATTTAAGAGAAATTGATTTCTCCGCTATGAATGAATGAATGGTAGTCTTCGATTACAAATTTAAGGATCTACACTCTAGTGCATTTAAAAATTTCTTAAAGAATATCTTGTCATTGTAAGCAATGTATTAAATGTTAATAGTTTACAGTCAAAAGATATTGATAAATTTTTGCAAAAATGTCAGAATTTGATCAATGTATCTTTTTAAAGTGTTATCCTTGTTGAGATTTGTGTGTTATCATTGTTGAGATTTGTGTGTTATCCTTGTTGAGTTTTTTAAAGTGTTATCCTTGTTGATATTTGTGTTATCCTTGTTGAGATTTTTAAAGTGTTATCCTTGTTGAGATTTTTTAACTCTTTCTCTCCTGATTGACGATACCATCGTTGATTTGACCACATTAAATTATTTTCTGGTTTTATGAACATTAATTTGTGTTACTTAAAAAGAACATGCATTCCCATTTAATTCTATACCAAAACCAATAATTTTCTGATTACAAAGTTAATGAAGTTTAATCATAACATGGAAGTGAACTACAAATGAGTTAAATAAATAATTCTGTCGGATCACGGAATATAATTACGGAGAGAAAGAGTTAAGTGTTATCCTTGTTGAGATTTTTTAAGTGGCAACCTTGTTGAGATTTTTAAGTGTTATCCTTGTTGAGATTTTTAAATGTTATCCTTGTTGAGATTTTTAAGTGTTATCCTTGTTGAGATTTTTTAAAGTGTTATCCTTGTTGAGATTTTTAAATGTTATCCTTGTTGAGATTTTTAAGTGTTATCCTTGTTGAGATTTTAAAGTGTTATCCTTGTTGAGATTTTTAAATGTTATCCTTGTTGAGATTTTTTAAAGTGTTATCCTTGTTGAGATTTTTTAAAGTGTTATCCTTGTTGAGATTTTTTAATGTGTTATCCTTGTTGAGATTTTTAAATGTTATCCTTGTTGAGATTTGTTAAAGTGTTATCTTTGTTAAGATTTTTTAAAGTGTTATCCTTGTTGAGATTTGTTAAAGTGTTATCCTTGTTGAGATTTGTTAAAGTGTTATCCTTGTTGAGATTTGTTAAAGTGTTATCCTTGTTGAGATTTGTTAAAGTGTTATCCTTGTTGAGATTTGTTAAAGTGTTATCCTTGTTGAGATTTGTTAAAGTGTTATCCTTGTTGAGATTTGTTAAAGTGTTATCCTTGTTGAGATTTGTTAAAGTGTTATCCTTGTTGAGATTTGTTAAAGTGTTATCCTTGTTGAGATTTGTTAAAGTGTTATCCTTGTTGAGATTTGTTAAAGTGTTATCCTTGTTGAGATTTGTTAAAGTGTTATCCTTGTTGAGATTTGTTAAAGTGTTATCCTTGTTGAGATTTTTTAAAGTGTTATCCTTGTTGAGATTTGTTAAAGTGTTATCCATGTTGAGACCAAAATGTGCATCATTTTCTACTTGTAATTCAAATACAAATAAAATACCAAAAAAGAAAAAAATATTTATTGGATTTTTTTATAAAAGCCTGTTGTATTTTATTTAGAGTAGGGCTACAATTTGAGCTTTGTTTTTATCACTGGGACAATTTGCAGTCTTACTCTCTCTTCTTGGTTATTAATGCTATATTTTCTACAGGATTGGTAGCCTGACTGTATCATGAATCTCTCTGTTTATTATTTTGTTGTAGGTGTGTAACCACATTGTTCAGGGCATAAGGAAGGAGGCTATCAAGATGAAGGAAGAATGGGCTCACTCTCTGCAGAACCCCAACACCATGGAAGATGTCCATGGCTCAGATGTTTACTGCTTTGAGCTGGTCTCCATGGTTGTGGCTCTCAGTGGGTCATCAGTGGGCAGGAAGTACCTGGCACAGCAGTTGGACCTGATTCATGACCTGTTCAGCCTTCTGCACACTTCCACTCCAAGGACACAAAGACAAGTATGTTTGTTGGGGGACCCTCTCCATGTGATAGTATATGTAGTAGTTATCAATAAAGTCTCATGTAATGTGATGGTGTCACACTACTCTAAAAAAGTGAATGGGATTTCTCATACAGCTATTATTAGTTTATAGAATTGTAAATAATGACATTAACAAAGTCCTCACTATTAGAGAACGAAGAAGAAGAAGAGTAACCCTAATATTCAGTGACAATACAGTATGACATATTTCTCACTCTCACTTTTTCTTTCACACTAAAATCTTTTTTTTCTCTCTTGTGTTTTCTATTGGTCACTGAAATACTTTTGGGGCAGATCCTACTTACTAGATCTGTTTATTTTATGATTTCTTGCAATCCATAAAGTAGCTAGTCTCTTACACTAGCTAGCTTTCTCCAAAGTGTGGTCTCATCCAATTGTCTCTGCATCATTTCAGCCATCACTAACCATTCCTTTCATGGTACTCTCCAGTTCATTAGTAGTATTTTCTTCTGTGTCCTAATTAAGCTTAATTATATCTATGAACGTTTTAGCTTAAAATAGATAATCATATAATTTTATGTTTTGGTTACAAAAGCAGAAAAGCCATTCAGGCTTTGAAAAGTTTCAGTTAGAAAAAGTCATTTCTTTTTGTAACATTCCTTCGTTTCTACTAGCTCTAACATTTCCCAAACTTTGTTGTATTCACAGATAACTATCATCTTTCGCCGAGTTCTTCCATGGGTGAAGCCTCAGGTTCTTGCACCTATACTAAACATTCCCAGTCTTCCTCCACCAGACTACAATATTGTTGGGGAGTCCCATGGGGAGTCCACTTTTGACCCAGATGTCCCAGGCATACTGGATGTGTTCCTGGCCTGCGTGGCCAAGTCTCTAAATGTTCAGATGAAGATCAAGAGCTCTGGACCCTCCAAAGTCTGCACCACACTGACCATGTCTCAGTGTTTGGAAGACTCGGCCAAGTGAGTGAAAATTTCAGTACTACAGAAAAGTAAAATAAAATACGAAGAATCTGTAGTATTGAACAGTTTGTTATACAACGATCAACAACAATAACAAAGTTAAACCTTCCTTCTACTTATTCACTATGTGTCAAATAACACTCCAAGGTTAGCTATCATTTCATACTTCTTAAGTGTTACATCATTGAGAGAACTAGACATCTCAAAAACATTTTAAATATTCTGAATTTAGCTGGAAAAGTTGGTGTGGCAAGAGGAGGTCATGTTTTGAACCTTAAATCTTTTTGTGCACCCATTTTTATTAGATAAAATGCAGTTGTGCTGATAAACTTCTCTTTATATAGGCCCATACAAGTGTACCCTTACATTTAGACATAGCGCTAAAAAGATTGAAAATCTGACCTTAATTTTCACTAAGTTTTTAAAAGCAGCTGATGGATTTTTTAAACAAGATTAATTCACCTTGGTAAAAAAAAAATTTATATATATCTTTGTCTTCCTAGGCAACATTTTATATATATATATATATATATATATATATATATATATATATATATATATAAATAAATATAAATATACAGTCAAAAGATATTTAGAGTGCGTTTGATATTTACTATAGGCTGTCATAGAGATTTTAAGAAACTTGTTAGTATTAGTCTTCCTGTTGTAATATTCAATAACAAAAATAATTGTACATAACTGTTTTCTATAGACTCCTTGCTTACTTTTATCTATCTTTCAGATCTGCCAGGTGGTGGATGAGAGGCAAGATGGACACTGCATTGGCTGTCAGTATTATGGAACTAGTCAAAGAGATGGCAGCAGTAAGTGCTGATTTTTTTTTATCCATGAGTCTCAACTGTCTACTATGTTGTTGTTTGCAACACTATATATCCATAAACATATGTTTTGATATTCTGTTATGTATCTATATGTTTACATTAGTTATGTACTGCCTACTGAAACATACAATATTGCATTCAAAATCTAAGTATGCAGTTCCAGCTGGAACCTACATATTCTGCCACATCCAGTGCAGGCCTGACTTACAAAACAAGTGTTTTCATATCATCTTATTAAATCTTGGAATGTTGCTGCTATGAAATTCTCAATAGTTAAAATAACCACCTATCATTTTTTATGTAGGCTTTTTACTAAATAATACTGTATATATGTCCATTTTAGGGTAGACTGTCAGAGTCCTGGGCTATCAACACCAAGGCTGCAATAGCTGAAGCCATTCTTAACATGACCAAATTGGATGAGAATCAAAGAGATCCACAGAACTGTGTCAAAACTCCTACTGTAATTACATCCTTACGTTTTCTGAACTTTCTTAATATTAATATTCTTTAATATGCTTTGTTGGTTATTTTTCTTTCTAAACTCACTTTCATATTTATTTTACCCAGCTTTGGCTTGCATTAGCCTCATTATGTGTGCTAGATAAAGACCATGTGGACAGGTTATCCTCAGGAGAATGGGTCTCAAGTCCTGATCACCAGCATGGTCAACCTAGGGTGAGTCTGTTTATAGTTAGATAATTTGAACATGTTTATAGCTAGATAATTTAAATATGTAAAATTTGACAATAACTCATCAGATTCTCAATTTAGGATTTCTAGAAAATTAAATATATAATTAATTGATAGATTTTGATTGCCAGGCAGAACTGCAATATGTTATCAGACTATCAATGTATTATAATAAAACAAAGTAGCACAATGAATGCAAGACAATTACTGAAAGCATTAAAATATAATATTTTGATAATTTTGATAACCTCTATAGAAATAAAAAAGACTGCAACCATTACTTTATTTTAGCATATAGCCATTTTAAATTGTTATTGTTGTGTGACTTTAAAATTATGGTTGCATAAGTCACTTTTGACAAAATATTATATCCATAACAGGCTAACCTGAATGAAATGAATAATGAATGTTTCTCTGTATCACAGCCTACATGTGATAACCATGATGACAGTGTCACACCAGCCATCATCTTGTGTACAGAGTGTGGAAACTTGTGTGCAGAATGTGATCGTTACCTTCACTTACCTCGTAAGATGAGGTCACATCAGAGACAGGTCAGACAAGCTTGATTCACACATGTAAACACTGTGTAGCATGTAGCATACTGAGATTATTTAGACATATTGTGCCCCCAATCTTGAGAATATCAGTACTAATGCATCGGCAATTTATCAATAGCATAGAATGGTTGAAAAATTAGGTTTAAATGTTGAAGAGCATAGAATAAGCTCCCTATATTTTCTGTTCATCCATTTAATTTCATTATTAGAAGCTGAGTAAAAAAATATATAATTTGTTAAACTGAGATTTCATTTACACTTTCTTTGTTAATTTAGATGGATTTTGATTAGAATCTTTAGCTGATTATTTTAAGAACCTATTTTGACTTTCCAAAAATGCATTAATAAATCTTTTGGTTTTTATAAACTCAGGTTTTTAAAGAAGAAGAAGAAGCCATTAAGGTTGACCTCCATGAAGGATGTGGGCGTATCAAACTATTCTGGGTCATGTCTTTGGTGGACTCCAGGACACTCAAAGCTTTAGTTGAGTTTAGAGAAGGTCAGCTTTAAAAAGTAGCTTCTTTATGAATACTATATGGTTACTCTGACCAGAAATGCTGCCGTAATGTAAAACTTTCATTCTGTTTGTTTAAAACAGGTGTTAATTTTATTATTTATAGGTAAAGTTTCCAGTGCAACAGTAGGACCAGGTACATGCAGGTTTTGTGGTCGCACAAGTAATACTGGACTCCTAGCTATTGGCAATGTTTGTTCTGATCCAGATTGCCAAGTAGGACTTCTTTTTTTTAATTTTTTTGTAGATGAATGAACTTTTGTTGAAAATAAATCAATGCAATGTTTTATTTAGTTTTCATTTTGAACAATGAATGTTTGTATCAAAGCTCAGGAGTGAAATAACAAATAATGAAAAAGTGTCCTTTTTAAAAACATTTTTTTTGCCATGTTTTTGTTTTTGGTTGAATAGTAATTTTCCCAAAAGGAAATAAAATTATTTCAAATGGCTTAGAACTATTAAAATATTCACTGATTTCCTTTGTTCAAAATGGATTCGAAATAATTGGGCCTTGCTTTAATCTTAATACTTGGCATGAAAATGAATAAAGTTTAATTATTTTCTCCTTTGAAGAAACATCCCTAACTTATAAGATAGCACATTGCCTAGCATACATTGTTAAAAGTGTAGCAATGTTTCTGATGATGATATATATTTGATTCATTTTAAGGAACATTCAAAGAATGCTTGCAATAAGATCTTACCATGTGGGCACCTGTGTGGGGGCATAGCTGGGGAGGACCCTTGCTTGCCTTGTCTTCATCGCTGCCGACCATTTGACCAGGGGCAGCTGAAGCAAGATGCTGATGACATGTGCATGATATGCTTCACAGAGGCTCTTTCTGCGGCACCAGCAATAAAGGTAGAGATGACCGTTGTCTCATGAAACACTTTTTTTTGGTGGTGGTGGGGGGGGGGGGGGGGGGAAATAATAATCTTTCAACCTATTAATGTACCTGCTAAATTTGAAAAGATTGTGAATCTTTTTACTAGAAAAGTGTAAAAGGGTGATACTTCTTATGGAGTCTGACGAAGCACCAAAATCCTGAATAAAAATCTCCACTGAAGCCTGAGACGTTCAGTTCAACAGCCATGCCTTTTCTATTCAGCTATATACCATTCAGATTTTGCCATGTGTCAATTTATTGTCTGATTATTTGACCACCCTTTAGGATGCACATATAAATTCTGAACTAATAAGCTTGGACTAAATGTATGTTTCCATGAGAATGAATATGTATATGCTATTCTGATTGGTCATGTTTATTTAGTCCTTTTTAGTAGATTAGTGAACATATGACTAGAATATATTGCTAATACACAAATCATTTTTCCTTTCTAGCTGACCTGTTCACATTTGTTCCACCTTCACTGCACTAAGCTGATTCTTCAAAAGAAATATGTTGGGGCTAGAATAACTTTTGGATTCTCTCTCTGTCCTATTTGTAAGGTAAATAGCGTACTTTCAAAAATTATCTTAGAATTATTTTTTTTTAATACTCAGATGACTTGAGAAAATTAGTGAATTTCGTTGAAGGTGTCTTAAGTTAGCTTGAGTTACTCATCATCAGTCAGGGAGGTATGAAACCAACATTGTATCAAAACAATTAATTTGTCCTCTTTTATATAGACCAGCGTTGACCATCCTGCCCTGAAATCTTTACTGGAGCCAATCAGAGCCCTGAAGGAGGATGTGAAGAGAAAAGCATTGATGAGGCTGGAGTACGAGGGCCTGGACAAAGCTGAAGCCATCGCAACACCAGGTGCCAGGTTTTACCAAGACCCAGTTGGTTATGCTATGGACAAGTATGCTTACTATGTGTGTTACAAGTGTAAAAAGGTTAGACTTACTGGTTTTCTTCTTTGGACATATTGTATGGTTACAGGGAAAGATAGGTTTTCATCATTGATAACTTTGTATGATTTACTTTGGCTTTAAAATGTAGATAACCTTTCAGCTTTCTCGGGCACCTGTTATTTTACTTGTTTTAAGATTTCAGATTACCAGTACTAAAAAGATTCTTAACTACTGTATCTCCTTTTCTATCTTGACTTGTAGCAGTCAGTAAGGCTCTAGAGATTCCCACTGGGCTATATTAAAGACTAGGTTGAATCTAAAAAACTATGATAAATAAATAATTTTTACATTATTCTCCAGGCTTACTATGGTGGTGAAGCGAGATGTGATGAAGCTATAGGAGGTGGGGATGACTTTGATCCATCGGAGCTTGTCTGTGGTGGTTGCTCTGATGTGTCTAGGGCTCAGATGTGTGCAAAGCATGGAGCTGACTTCCTCGAGTACAAGTGTCGCTACTGCTGCTCGGTGGCCGTCTTTTTCTGCTTCGGCACCACTCACTTCTGCAACCCATGCCATGAAGAGTTCCAGAGAGTGACAGCCATACCAAAGAAGGACTTGCCACGCTGTCCAGCAGGTATAGGTCTTTTTCTCTGTATTTATTTTATTCTTAGCTTGCATAAGTTATTAGTTTATATATCACTCCAATAATGGGATTTTTATTTAGCCTGTTAAGTTATGGGTAGTTCCATGTCTCCCTATTCTTAAACAATTTCAATTCAATCTTCACTCTCCACTACAAATGTTTTGTCTTTTACAGGACCTAAAGGTGTTCAGTTGGAAGGGGAAGAATGTCCTTTACATGTAAAACATCCTCCAACAGGGGAAGAGTTTGCTCTTGGTTGTGGAGTGTGTCGCAACGCCCACACATTCTAAGACATTAATGAACAAGGTTAATCTGACTACCATTTTTGTCACATCTACAATCAATGCTTAAATCTTCAGTATTTAGCCACCAAAACTTAATGTCTAACTTTTTTTTTTACTACAAACATAAAAATGTTTCTTTTTTATATAGCTGAAAAAGTTAAGACAGTTTACAGTTTTGTTGTACATTAAACATAGTGTTTTTTTTTTTTTACATGTATCTGTTCAATTATGATTTATTAATTTATAGTTCATTTAATTTTTTGCTCAGTTTTTATTTTCTGTAAATCGCACATGTGCAATCTTTGATTAGTTGCTCTATCCAAGCCAGTGTTCTATTTTTTGAATACATTATCTCATATCTTACTGAGTCGAGTAGACTTTCAAAGAATAAGAATTTTTTTTTTGGCTTGATATATTCTAAAGATTTTAATTTCCATTGCCGTGTAAAAAGTATTTGTGTATTTCACTTTTTTTTAATTTGTATATAAATTGTTGCCTGGTTGGGGTAAGGCATTCATGTCTTATTGTGATAATTACTTCTCAGATCCTATCAGCAAATTGTTATTTCAGTATGCTATATAAATATATATATCTATTTAACTATACAGTTCCCAAAAGGACAACTTTGTTGGCTTGTTGTTTCATAAACAACTTCAGTTTTTTAATTATTTTTTTTTTTATATTCTAATTTTTCAATCTTTGTGTTCTTTTTATATGTATGCCTTACCATTGGTCAAAGTTGAGTGATGTAGAAGAGTTCTGTTCGTCTGGTATTGTTGTGAACGTAGAGTTACTCCTCATGAATCACATGTCATGTCTCACGTCTGCTTGTCTTGTACAAGTGGTGAACTGTTGTTTGTTTATTTTGTTAAAATAGTGATAGGTTATCCTTTGATTTTTTATTTTTTTTACCTGTGTTGATTTTGTTCTCTTTTTTTCTTTCTTTTTTTGATGCGTTGAAAATTACAAATGGTTTTTGCTTAATATTTGAATTTGAATAATATTAAATATCATTGAGTTTAATAAATCACATAAACTTCACATTATAACGTTGTGCATTAATATATAATTTGGTCTTTCAATTTTGTTGTTACTTAACATCTTTTCTCATTTTAAAAGAGTGGCAATCCAGAGTTGATTATTTATGACTTACAGAATTGGAATTGCTTCATTTAGTTGTATGGATTTTTTTAATGGTACAAATATCTGTCTGCTGCCTACCATCTTTTTAGCACTTTTTATTCTTATTTTGTGTTTAAGGTTATTTTATTCCTAAACTTTTCTTCTGTTAGATCAGTTTGAGCTCTCTTCAAGCAAAAGACATGGAAAATATTTTGTTTGGTGGCTGAGTGGTTAAGGGCTTGGCTTCCAAACCTGGGGTCCTGGGTTAGAATCTCAGTGAAGACCTGTATTTTGAATTTTGGGATTTTTAGGGCGCCCCTGAATCTACCCAACTCTAAAAGGTACCTGACTTAAGTTGGGGAAAGTAAAAGTGGTAGGTTGTTGTGCTGACCACATGACACCCTACTAGTTAACCTTTGGCTATAGAAACAGATAACCTTTACATCATCTGCCCCATAGATCGCAAGATCTGAAAAGGAAACTTACTTTTTTACTTAATTCCAGAGATGAGCTCTCTGTGATAGTTGTAGGTCTCCTATTAGTGAGTTGTGAGTGGCCTTTTATTTAGAGTAATAGAATCCTAAATCCAGTCATTCCTACAGAAATATCCCTCACTTAAGTACAATTTGACCAACTCCCTTATTCTCTTTTATTGATATTAGGGACATCCGATGGCCATAAAATAAAGAATTGCAAATATATACTTTCAGGGTTGTTTGATTTGTAAATTCTTACATTCTAAACATTTGTTCTTCTGTCATAATGTAATCACTTGGTGTAATGTTATTTCAAAGCTAAAATGCCAGGTTTGTATGATAAAGGAGACTAGAATGTGCATGAAACTTATTCAAATGTTCTCTTTATTTCCTCATTTTACATTTGGATGTCATTGTTGAATTTTGCAGTTTTGACTTAGACAATGTTAGTATTTGTTTGCTTTTTTGTTTGTTGGTTTGTATTATTATTATTTAAAAATAGTGTTGTTTTTTTAAATAAATGTGCATAAATAACAGAGCCAAGATGGAAGCGATGTGTTCTTTTGTTGTTTTTTTCTAATTGCTTTAAGCAGTGGATATGCATGACATTACTTAATAAACTGTAACTTGAATTACTAGTGGTCTTCCCCTTGATGAGAACAGTTTTTATGCAAATGTTTGCTTTTTCTGTATAAAAAAGTAGCTCAATGGTAAGTTAACAAGAAATGCCTTTACCTGAAGAAATTTCTCAAAGGTTAGTTAACAAGATATGTACCGGTAATGCCCAAAAGCTAGGATTATACATTTGATTTTAAAAAAAAGGTGTTTTTATGTATCTTTTTGTGGTAAAATAAACTGCCTCCTATAACCAAGTTTTTTTTAGAGCATATAATTTGGAATCAATCTTCCTTTTCGTTTATTTTTTTCCAAAAGCTTGGTTGCCCATGATCTTCTCCAGAGTTATCAACCCCTGTTTTCTATTTAGGTCTCCCATTAGTACTGTAACATCTTTAGGTATGCACCAACCCGGGTTCGCTGTTCTGCCTCATCGTGGCACCCGGGTGGAAACGGCTATTTGAGGAGATAGCTAGGCAAAATGAATGGCAAAACATAACTCCCGTGGGGATGCCCATGGGTAGACGAGAGTCCACCCCTTGCACGGGCGGGGTTGTGAAAAAGTCCTCACAAAAACTGTCACACATCCATGCGCCGTTCCTCAAAGGACCGTTCCATAAATGGCGGTTCCCCCACGGTTAGCTTGGTACAAAGAAGGAAGATGACGGAGGCTCCCAGTGCTCCTAGGCCTTCGGCCATGTGTCGGAGGCTGTAGACATTGGATACAGCAATGCTTTATATAGGCATTGACTAGGGTCGCTCTCAAACAGAACTGTGTTCCACAGGTTTGTTTTTCTTTTTTTACTGTTACGGCTGGACGACCTAACAGGTTTTTTTCTTTTCAAACTTTGAGCTCGAAGAGCCTTCGGCTCAGCTCAGAAGACAATCAAACGGTATGCACCAAGGATCCTTTGCAACCTACTGTAGAATTGATCTTTATACTCCTCCTCGCCAACATTTGTGGGGACATTGCATTGGATGAGATTCTCTGCTAGTTAGTTCTAAAGGTTGATGTAATTATCCTGGCCTCCAATCCCCTTTGTGCTTGGGTTTAAAAAAAAAGCCCTACTCTTTGTGTGTGTGTTTGGGGGGGAGCGTCATTCTCATGCCTAGAGCAGAGGACAAAAAGAGTTCTGACAGACAAAGCTGTCCGCTTGGCTTCATCTTGCTTCACAAAGGCCCATTACTGAGAAGTTGTTCTTCTTCCAGCTACCACCTGCAATGATATCCACTTACATACATAGTTCTCAAAGTTCTCACCATTTTTTCCCCACATTTAAAAAAAAAGGGGCCGGTATGCCACATATTCCATGTTCCTATATCTCAAAAACAAAGATTTACTGCTGCAGGGGTAAACGACTGTATAGAAAATACGATAAACATGCATATATTTAACTCTGCTGGACCAAGTAAGACAAGGACGTTTGGACCACGAGACCTAGCTGTTGGTTGTTGATCCCGTGTGGTTGTAGGGTGCCTGACATGTAAATAAGTTTGTTTTCGATCTGCAGACGGGTGTTTTTGTCATTGCATTGTTGTATAGCAGTGACGAGGATCCCCCATGATGTATGTTATTAAAATGAATAGAGACAGGCGGGCTTAGTTGCAAAATTTCGAATGTCTCTAAGGTTTTCTTGAGTCGGGTCCTGCCTGTGTTTCCATAATATAGTCTTCCCTATTGCTATTAGAGCATGGAATGGGTTGCCTGAGCTAGCCAGGAAAACCAGTGACTTAGCAGAATTTAAGTCATTGGTTAATATGCATGACTAAATGCATGACGCGTAGGACGTAATTATTTTCTTTTTTGAAGTAACGTCTGTATTATATAAGATAAGAAGATATAGATCATTTGACACCTTGAGCATATAATAGCACATAGATCTATATCAAGTCCTAAAATGACCATCAAGATCAGTGATAAATTTAACTGCAATAGTAGAGGAGTCATATAAGGCTTTAATAGATCTAGATCTATAGTCTAGATCTAGTCGGGGCCGACGGGGGTAGACCCTGTAAAACGTTATATAATAGATCTAGATCTACTTCGCTAGAGCCCTAAGACTCTAGATCTATATAGGTCTGTGATTTAAAAGAGTTTATTATTGTTAGCAGTCTAGTTTGAAAGTAGGCGCCACAACAATGACTTTAGATCTCTAATATTAGATCTACTTAGGTCTGGATCTAGAGATAGAGTCTAGGTCTATAATAATATGTATAGATTTATTCTAAATCTAGAATCTCTATAATTAATTATTTAATAGATATCTATTCTAAATTCTAGACCTGGTATTTTGGTTTGAACACTTCCCCCCCCCCCCCCCCCTAGATTCTAGATCTACCGCCCGGATCATGTCTAATCTATCATATTATTCATAATTCATATCATAATAAATGATAATTGACATGATCTAGTCAATCTAGACCTAGATCTATTATCAGGGACTTGCTATTTCTCAGTTGCTGACAACTGTGCCCTAAATTTGTAAATCAAATGCTGCTCTGAAAATGATTATCTGCAGAGCATCACCAGTGTGACAGTGACTACTCAAGTCACTCAAGAGCATGGTCAGACTTTGGCCTTATCATTAACTTAATCATTAACACAAAAAAGACTGAAGTTTTATATTTGCCTGCTCCATGGAAAGCCTACTCGGATCCAAGCATCAAGATAAATGGACATGATTATAATGATGGTATAAAATATAAATCAAATAAATGCAGTGGACAGATTCACCAGCACACTCTCCAGAAACGGAAAGATCAATAATGAAATTGACCTGCGTATCGCCAAGGCCAGTGCATCCTATGACAGACTGTCTAAAAACGTCTGGAACAGACATGGTATCACCACAAATACAAAGCTAGGGATCTATCGAGCTGTCATTCTCCCTACATTGCTCTAAACCTCACAATCGTGGACAGTGTACAGAAAACATGCAAAGAAACTGAACCACTTACACATGACAAGAAAAATACTGAAGTCCTTGGAAGAGCGGGTCTGCAAAGCATCCACACAATCTTGATTCCGTCCCAGCTGTGATGGGTAGGACATGTTTTTGCAAAATGGAAGGTCGCTGCATCCCTAAACGACTCTTATATGGCCAACTAAGCAAAGGAAAGCGCTCGCAAGGTGGTCAAAGAAAACTTCAGGGACACCCTCAAAACATCCCTGTAGGCGTTCAGCATAGATCCAGCCACCTGGGAGACAGGCACATGACAGAATATCATGGCATTGCGCTGTGAAAATTGGCACACAGGTTGCTGAGTAAGTGAGTAAAAGAAAACAACGCTGACAGATAAAAAATGCCAGATAAGAAAAGCAAGGCCAATGACACTAGCTCCAGCTGGAATAACCTGGCCAGTGTGCAGCCAAACATTCCGGGCTCACATAGATCTCATCAGCCACATGAGGAGGCATAAAACCCCAGTGCAAAGCCCTCAGCCTCCTGGATGACTAAGTGGTTATCATCGAACTATGATGGACGAACTATATAATAAAAAATAATTCTATATATATCTAGTCTAGATTGATATAGAAATAGATCTAAATCTATATTAATTATCTCTATATTATATAATCTGGTCTGAATATAGGAGATTCTAGATCTAATACTCAACTCATAGAGAGTAGACTATAGTATAGATACACTAGTCACCAGAATGAGATCTAGACCGAGAATCTAGTCTAGTAATCTAGAGTTGTATTCACTATTCTAGAGTCTAGATCTAAATCTACTAGGCTTACAAAATGTTAGTCAAGATTCTAGATAAGATAATTTAATAATAATATACTATAATATTTAATAGGTGCAGTCTAGAAATACTGTGAATAGATTTGAATAGATCTATATTCTAGATTGACTCGATATTATATATTAATATATTTCTATATTATAGTAATAGATTCTATGATAGATCTAGATTTATATTATAATAAGATCTAAGACTGTATCATCTCCTGTATTAAATATTTCTATTAAATTCTATAATTAGATCTAGTCATCTAGATATAGATCTAGAATTAGGTACTTTGATTTTCTAGGTCTAGAATTTTTAGATCTAGCCAGATGAATATATTATAAATTATATTCTAGAATTCTATTCAATATTAATTTGTCTTAAATATCATTGTAAACGTTTTCACAAAGAACATATTTTATTTGTGGCTTTTAAAAAAATCAATAATAAATCCAACATGTGCCAATAAAAATACTACATTATTACCAGACAAGGTTGACTCAGCCAGCTGTATAGTATATGTCATTTGGAGAAATATGTTGTTTGCAAAAAATTACACAATATAAGAAGAAAGAAAACCTTGACTACAATCCTACAGAGCTCAAGAATTTAGTGAACTCTCTTCTACTAATTAAATTCATTTCCCTAACAACCATAGTGTCAGAGTTTATCTCAAGAAGCCACCACAAATGGAAGAGCTGGAATACTCAACGAATGGCCTAATGGAGAAAATTAATTAATAAATGTTATAAATCAAGTCCATTGCCAATGGTGAGCCTCTCTGGCAGCCACATAGCAGAAAGAGAAGCACCGGATCTGACAGCTATCACGCCAGCAAAACACCCAAGTACGCCAAACAAAATGTCTTCCTGACCGATGCAAAAACAGAACAAACTCAAATTCCTCCAATGTGAAATGACTCAGGATAGTACTTATAAAGCTCATCAGCAACAGCGAGAAAACTGTTCTCCATTGGATTCCAGCACAAATACAAATGAAGAAACTAATAGTGAATAAAAAATGGAGAAATGGACGAGCTCTCATCCAAATTACAAGAAGGACGCCACCTATTATAAATTATCCCAATACCACCAACGTCTAATTTTTCATATATACGAACCAGACACAACAGAAGGAGGCAACAATGTTCCGGAAGCTGAAATTTGCCCTTGTGAAATACCTTCAGAGATTGCCAAACATATTTTTCAAAACTGTATTCTTCAACAAATGGCCCAAATAATACACCGTCCCCAAAACACCACCATAGAAGACAAACTATATGGAGAGCTTCCTGATTTGGAAACCATTGCGCAGTTCATCTCAGATACTGGTCTAGTCATCTGAACCCTCCAACATTATAATAAGTACGATGAAGAAAAAGCTGTTACGTTAAAACTCATCTTACTATATGATGTCGATAACGATTTTTGTGGGTCTATTCTGAACTTTATATTTGAGTCCTCGGAAATTTTTCAAATCTTTATCTTTTTTTTAATCAGGGTGGCATTGTCTCAAATGATCCTCCAGCTTTATTGGTTTCATAGCGTCACAATAAGGCGCTTAAACAATCGCTCATTTGACAAGGAAGGAATGAAGTCCAATTTCAAATACTAAACGCTGTACAGTCCAAATTTCTTTTTGTTGAAGTTACAACTAGACAAAATTACACTATTTTGATAGAGTTGTCAAATTAAATACAACAATTTTTCATACGAGCATTTAGTAAGGTAGAAATCATAAATGTGTGTATAAAATAGTTCCATTATCTGATATCAGAATTCATGTCATGACCTGAGAAATGAGATTCATTATCGTAGACCCAGTGGACATCTCATAGACCCTCATTTTACTTTTTCGCTTTCCTAGACCCCTTGGAAGTCTTCGTAGACCCCTGGGGGGTTATATAGACCACTTTGGGAATCACTGATGTAGACAAAATAGACGTACGGTATGTCTTAGTCATAGATTAGCATAGATCTATGCAGGCTTCAGTGCTTTTTTTTGTAAAAAAAAAAATAGGTGCTGGTACTCTATTGTAACTATCTATGAATCTATTACTGTCTATAGACACATAAATTATATATAATCTAAAATATATATATTTATATAGTAGAAGACAATGTGTTCACTGTTATATTTAATATGTATATTTTCTTTTATTTCATAGATAATGAGTGTATCAAAGAACATACCCCGTAGTCTTCAAGATATTGTATCAAACAATGAAATAAATATTGACCTTGTTGACTTTTCCCATGAAGGTAATTGTCTCTCAACTTTTCTGGGACAAGAAACTAGCCAAAAAAATGTGTATCTGGTCTGTCCACCAACAGTTAACGAAGACAATGTGTCTGATTTTAATGAGTCTAAAACAATAGACAGCCCAAAATGTCAACCAGAAGTGTTTGAAGAAACCAATATGATAGGCTCCCCTTTGAGACTGGAAACTATTGCCAATTTATCAGTTTCAGATTTGACCAGCACATCACCTGCCGCTAACAGTGATAATAAAAAGAAAAAATTGAACAAGCTTAGTTTGCCAGTAGCAAGAAAGCTTTTGAGCAAATTTCTGACTGGCTCAACATTTGGAACACATCCTACAACATTGCTCTGTCTTTGTGATGGTGAAGATAAACAGAAGACAGTTTTGATAGGTGGTAGTAAAGATGTGATACAGAACAGAGTTGTCACTAAGTGTTTGTCAATCACATCAAGTAAAGTTCATCAAACCTCATTAGAAGAGAAATCAACTTTTAATAAAAGTAAGACTTCATTATTTTAAAAAAAAACTTAATTTCTGATTTTTAAAAAAAAATATTTATAAAGAAGCCTGGGTTAATGTTTATATAAATTTATATACACCCTGTAATAACAATTTAAAAATAATGTTGTTAAGCTATGAATCAGTTATATAGTTGATTTACACTTTACAAAGATAATTATTGATAATCATGGTAAATTTTAAAAATTAAGTTTTGTTTTTATTGGTACCTGTATGCGTCATCTTAGTTCTGGCTATATTTGGAATGTTCTGTCAATAATTAAAAAAAACACACAAGTTTTTATTTATAATAAGTCTTTCACTGTAAAAGTAAAGTTCCCTTTACTGGCCTTGCAATCTATTTATAATGCAGGTGATATAAAGGTCATCTGTTTCTATGGTTATGGGTTAATGAATGTCTCATGTGGTCAGCACATTGACTGACTGCCTTTACTTTCTCTAACTAATGTCAGGTACCCATTAGAGTTATGTTGACTCTTGGGGTGTCACAGAAATCCGTAAATTCAAAAAAATGGTTTTCAGTGAGAATTGAACTCGATGCCCCTTGGTTCAGAAGCCAAGTGCTTTACCACTCAGCCACCATATCCCCTTTTTTCACTATACTGTATAAGTATATTAAAAAAGTTTTAATAAAGGTTTTGATTGTTGATTTCATGAATACATATTGAGAACTATGAATGGTTAGTTTTCTATCTGACACCCCCCTTCCCACACAAACATTTATATAATCATAGGTGAGTTGTGAAAGGTATGCATAGAATGACATCCATTTGGCAGTTGTTGTTTTTTCTGGGTTTTTTTTTTAGTATTTAGTTGGTGAAACCATTTATTCAAGTAAAAAAAATATTTGTGTTATATTAGTGTTTCATTTTGTTTTTGGAAAAAAACAAACATTTTTATTCCATCTTAAGTGACAATTAACAATAATTGCACAACATATTTAAATCGCAAATTTCCAATGTACAAAAATACACAAATACACACGAAACTTGTATCATCATTTTTTTAAAGATATACTAAAATTAACACACACACATACACACACATACACATACATACATATATATACATATATATATATATATATATATATATATACATATATATATATACATATATATATATATACATATATATATATATATACATATATATATATATATATACATATATATATATACATATATATATATACATATATATATATTGTTACGAATCTCACTATCCAGGCTCTCTGCAAACTGCACCATACACCACCAACTTAAAGAACTTGACAACTCAGGGCTCCAAAGTAACGTAACGCTTTAATATAAATAACAGCCAATACTGTACAATTGGCTACACATACACTGTACAAATATCTCTCCGATAACACCGTTCCGCCATATCAACTCTTGCACTGGCCTCGCCGTCTCGTTCTGGGCTTGCACTGGGTTCAACAGTTCAGGACTGACTTCACACACTAGGCTCGTTGTGTCGGACTCGATCGCAGACCAAGATCAAGACGCCAGTCGTCTCAAATGTACTTGACAGTACTCCGCACTGAACCGTTGTAATGCTCCATACAGAACCACACTGTTGAACTGTGCTGTAGTGAACCTTCTGTCGTGAATCCCTTTTCTGAACCTTGCTGTATTGAGCCCCTTTTCTCGACCGTCTTGACTGCGACACCTCCGCTCTTATATAGGGTCCCTGCTGGCCTTCTCGAACCGGACAGAACGCCGCTCGACGTTTCGAGTTGGTCAGCTGACTACAACTCTCGTGATGCTTCTGGGCTCTGTTCACGACGTCGATCCTTCCCGAACCACCATGTTGACACTCGTCTCGGCCGACCATCGTAACTCGTCACTGTTGACCGCTCATCTAGCGCTGGCCTGGGGCGATTTGCGTCAGCTGACTACACTCACACCACTACTCCCATCTGTGCCACCACGAGGTTTATAACAATATATATATATATATATATATATATATATATATATATATGTTTTTATATATATATATATATATATATATATATATTTATATATATATATATATGTGTATTACGTGCGCATCTTAGTGTAAATGTGTAATGGTGCGAATGCGTGTTGAAAGTGGAAGAGAACTAAAATGGAGGAATATGAACAAGAAAGTGTTTTTGAGTGTTAATAAAGATTAAAGTATTTATAAACTGTGATTTGTCGTTTTCATGTCTAAAGAGTCTCATCCAATATGAAGACGTAACAAGTGGCGCCCAACGTAAAGGTAAAACCCACGTATCCCTCTATACACAGTGGATCTCCTGTCAGCAGACTGTAGAGATAGTAAAGTCTAGATCTAGAGACAGGAGAACATTCGAGTCGATACTATTAGAAATAGACTATGGCGGACAAGGCTGAGGTAGCAGCATTGAAGGAAGAGGGAAGGTTGTTGAAGCTGGAAGGGGCAGAACTAAGAAAATACGTACAAGAAAGGATAATGGAGAGGGAGAGATTAGCGATGGAAAGAGAAAAAGAAAAGGAGAGATTAGCGGTGAAAAGAGAAAAAGAAAAGGAGAGATTAGCGATGGAAAGAGACAGAAAAGGAGAGATTAGCGATGGAAAGAGACAGAAAAGGAGAGATTAGCGATGGAAAGAGACAAAGAAAAGGAGAGATTAGCGGTGAAAAGAGAAAAAGAAAAGGAGAGATTAGATAAGGAGGACAAAAGAGAAAGAGAAAAGGATAAGGAGATAGTAGCAATTGAAAGGGAAAAGAAAAATGAATTAGTTGCCATTGAAAGAGAAAGATTAGCGTTTGAAAAAGAGACAGCAGAGAAAAAGTTAAAAACAAACCAAGAAAAAGAGAGTGATAAAAGAAAGAGTGACACTACAGGGAATAAACTGGCCAAATATAAAGGTTTGATATTCAACAAAGACAAAATGGACATTGACATTTTTTTGAAGAAGTTCGAAATAGAAATGGGAGAACTGGAGTACCCTGAAGACAAATGGATATTCTTATTGTCTAGATCATTTTCAGCGGAGGTGCCGTCAAAAATATGTATAAACCAGAGTAACTACAGCATTCTGAAAGAACAACTACTTCGAACTTTCGGGAAAACAGAAGCTTTCTATCGCCAACAGTTTGTTAATTGTGAGATAGAACCAGAGGATGACCCGCAGACCTTCTTGGACAAAATGAGCAGCCATTTCGATAACTGGATAGAAACCACTGATGTAGAAAAAACCTTTGACAGTCTTAAGACATTTCTCATGCTGGACAAAGGGATGTACGAGTGTCAGGAGGAATTAAAAATATTTCTGTTGGAGAGGAAACCAAAATCCATAAGACATAGTAAGACTGATAAGGGCCTATAAGGTGGCACATCCCGATAAAAAACTATCCAGAGGCAGCGATATAGAAGAAATAGTTGCCTTTAACAGAACATGTGAGACACAGAATAACTCTCACAGAACTAGGGAGACACAGGATAGACATTATAGACGTGGTACATATGAAAGACAATATGATAGCCGCAATGGAAGATATCAAGGAAACAGACAGGAAAGAAAGGACTGGGAGAAAGGTGGAATAGAGCAAGGCTTATCATTGTCATCTGATACTGGAACATTGGAGGTTTTTCAGACATTCGTAGGGAACAAGGCAGCCAAGACCATCAGAAATACAGGGAGCACTATTATTGGAGTGAATAAGAAATTAGTGGAAGACCATGAATATACAGGGGAATCTAGGAAGTGTGTTATGTTTAATGGGAATATTGTACAATTACCGATTGCTAAAGTTATTAGAGACACACCGTATTTTAAGGGGACAGTAGAAGCTTGTGTTGTAGATCAGGGTGAGATAGATTTAATTATTGGGAACATTCATGGGGTGAAAATATGTTCAGTAGGGGAGATTGAGAATTGGAAGAAATATTATGGGATAAAGTCTACTCGATGTAGAAATGGGGAGGTGGAAGAAGACATAAGATCCCATACATCAGACGACATGGGTAGCAGAGAGCACGAGAAGAAAGAATTACCAGATAAGGTAAAAAGCAATGCAATTGGAATGGGTCCAAATCAAAGTAAAGTAAGGCAATCAGTGGTACAGGGAACGCGATTTAAACCCACATACAAGTCCATACATCTTATGCTTTAATTGTGGGAGAAGGCGGCATACTAGAAGACAGTGTCAACAGTTAATCAGAGTTAAGGAATTAAGGTACAATAGTGGAGAGGCGTATACGAGAAAAGATATGGATATTAGCAGGCTAGTAAACAGTACAGCTAGATCTTTCTGTAGTGGGATCACAATGGGACATCATTGCAAAGGAGGGAAGCGGAAAGGATGGCATGTCAATAATGTTAAAATTATATAGATAGGATTAGATTCTACAATGAATATATGTGTAATGAATTGGATATTGTTGTTACGTATGCATGTAGGTTAAGGATACTACATTATAGAAGTTTAGTAAAGGCTATATAGAGAATGTAAAAGAATATAAGTAGTGGAAAGTAGATACGTAGATTTTGCACAATGTATTTAATTTTGCGTGGTTCTGTTTGATTATAATTATTCTATTAAAATTACATTTGTAAGAAAATTATCGAAATGGTGTGGTAGAAATACATAAAAAGAAACGTCAAGACTGGAATTATTATATATGCCGGATGGATGTTACTAAGAAGTAAATAGCATGGGGTTAAATCTATGATATTAGGAGTGTTATAAGTTAGTTATATGCTGGGTCATGTTGTTGGGGGTACAATATGCATGGAGCAAGATGGATTTGGTTTGTTTACTATTTGATTGCGGCTGGAATGAGGGTGTTTTGTACAGGCATAAAATTATGAGTGGGGAGTTGTATTAATGAAATGTGATACAATTTTATTTAGCAAATCATTAATAGAAATATGATTAATTATAGATATATGTTAACAGAAGTTAATGCAATTGCTCATAATAACAGTTATTATTGTGATTAATATAATTGTCATTTTGTGTTCGAATTGTAGAGGTATTAACAAGACATTGTATATGATTATTTTTTTGGTTATTACATTATGGTTTTATATGTTACAGATTTTTTTTAAAACTTGGAATAGTCTGATAATATATTCAGTGATTTGTATTTTGGACGTTCGATGTACATCAACTTGTTAAACAGGGGGGGTGTTATGTGCGCATCTTAGTGTAAATGTGTAATGGTGCGAATGCGTGTTGAAAGTGGAAGAGAACCAAAATGGAGGAATATGAACAAGAAAGTGTTTTTGAGTGTTAATAAAGATTAAAGTATTTATAAACTGTGATTTGTCGTTTTCATGTCTAAAGAGTCTCATCCAATATGAAGACGTAACAATATGCCTTTTTTTGTGACTGTACACACCGGTACAGCATAACACAGCATATTTGCACCTTTTTGAATGTGTGGAAAAAATTATTACTTTTCTTGTATTTTAACCTATATTATTAATTTATTAGTAGTTAAAAGTTAGGCGCCAATTTTTTTTTTACAAAAAAAGCACTTTATATATATATATATATATATATATATATATATATATATATATATATAAAGTGTATAAAATATTTAGTGCCAAAACAGCCGCTACAAAATGCATAGCCAGGTATTTTTTTATCTTGTTTGATTTTTTTTTTTTGTTTGATTTTTTTTTTTTTTTTTTGTTGGTTACTAAGTCTTCTCAGGTAATTGAAAATGGCATCATGGAGTGAGTACATAATTTTGAAAAGTAATTGGTCCACTTGAACACTGACCTACATATATTTGAACACAATGCTCACATTAATTTATATTAGGATTCTGTGAATTTTATTTTGTTGCCTATTTCTTTTCAACAGGTCAAGATTATCATATGAAAAGCTGTTTCAAAATCTTGGACAAGGATGATGGACTAGGCTCCATTGTAATTGGTCCACTTGAACACTGACCTACATATATTTGAACACAATGCTCACATTAATTTATATTAGGATTCTGTGAATTTTATTTTGTTGCTTATTTCTTTTCAACAGGTCAAGATTATCATATGAAAAGCTGTTTCAAAATCTTGGACAAGGATGATGGACTAGGCTCCATTGTCCTTGAAGTGAATTGGAGTGACAAACTGGGAAGGGTTAAAATTCAGCATTTAGATTTGGCTCAATTCATACTTCATGTCAGTGTTACATTTGGTAAGCTAAATAAAATTCATATTATATATTGTATGTGCAGAAAACAAATGACCTAGGAGATTTTATTTCTTCCTACAATTCACTATAGATACAATTGTTTTTTTTCCCTGTACAAGGAAATTTCTTTAGTCAGCAGTTCTTTACCTCCTAGTACAGTAGTAAAGTTCCCCTTTCAAACCTTGTGGTCTATAGGGCAGATGATGTAAAGGTCATCTGATTCTGTGGCCTACGGTTAACGAGGGTGTCATGTGGCCAGCACAACGACCAACTGCCTTTACTTTACTTCACTGAGATATATACTTCTTGTAGCCTGATGCACACATACTTTCTTTTTTTTTTTTTTTTTTTACTATAATTGAGTTTTAAAAAACACAGCTGTTGATATTTGTTTAAAAATGTAGATGAGTCATAACATACGTTTTTCTTTTGAAAAAATATTTATTTAGGCAGTGATCAAAGTCCAGTCCACAGTCATTACTGTAGTTTGGAGAAAGTCAAAGTGTTTCTGAACAGCCTGAAGACTGGAGAAATCTCAGCACTGCTAACAAATAAACCAGTGGATGGTCCAGAAAAACTCCTAGAGCTTTTTAGTAAAATAAAGGTTTGTTGCATCGTTCTTAACTAATTTTACTAAAAATTGAGCTTTCTGGAAATGAATGTTCATCTGGTTAATTTGTGCAACAAAACACTGTTTTAACAATCGGAAATAACTCCAATAGTTTTTAATTTTATCTACTTATGAAACCTTACAGTTCATTATGGCGAAGAATAATGTCTGACTTTTGCTATAATGTTGTTTTCAATGAGAATAACCTTGACCTTATCCTCTTTCACCTTCAGTTCTAGGTATGTGTATATGTGACAACTAGCTGAATGCTTTCTGTATAAAATAAATTACTTTTATGTTTGCTTCTACTGAAGCTTAGTTTTAACTAATTAAATTGTTTTCTATTCAGACTATAAGTCACAAATTGGTATTATGGGCATTTGATGTAGCAGTATCAATCAAATTCAGTCATATAGTAAATATTTGTTTCTATTGACTTTATTCCTTGGTTGATGTAGAGGTTAATGTCTTGTATGATTTTACACAAAAAGAAATTGAGCCATAAAAGACATTGAAAAATTGAAGAAATAGAAAATGGAATGGAATAAAACCAATATTAATTATTTTCTAAATAGCTTGTTCCTTTTTTAAAACTAGCATTAAATATGCTATGGCCAAAATTACAGGGCACATTATTAAAAAATATACTTAGTGATAATTATTTTTAAACATTTTGTTAAAAATTGATGCTATACTGTATTTGCCACTCATATTTATTTGCTTTCTTTTAAATATTTCCATGTATACAAAATCTGGTTTCTTTTATTCTATCTTTAATAATAATAATATTTTTTAAAATGTTTAATGAAAGTTTAGTGTTTAATTCCAGTGATTAAAAAAAAGAAAAAATGGTTACTTTTACCCCATACAGGCTTGCTTGATTGAAGCACAAAGTTCTTCTGAAAATCATGGTTTGCTTAGTGGTGTGACCAAAATACTTCGACTGGAGCAAAGATCTGATTTAGATTTTACTGACATGTTGTGGATTATATTGTCCAAGTGTCCAACTTTCAAGGAGATTGTTCATTGTTTAAACATGACCTTCCTTGAATTAAGGAAGCAAGAACTTCAGTTCTTTGTCCACTCTGACAATCAAACAACATTAGCCAAACTTGTCCGGCAATCTTACTCTGGCATAGCAGCCTTCCCCTCTTTGACAGGTCGACTACCACTTTTAATTGTGGCAGAACTTGGACTGGAGTTTATCCGCAAGAACTACTTAGCCATTTTGCTCAACAACAAGCTGTGCACTAAGGAAGAATGGGCATCTTTTATTCATGATTTAACCCCGAGCTTCAGCGCTGTAATGGACATGGAGGAGTTAAGTATCAGCTTGTCACATGGTCTCAGTGATGCTTTGACCAAATTGCATCACTGCCTTGAGCTGCTTACCATCGTGGATGCTTTTACGGAGAGACAGGATTTGCGTGCTATTGTAGCAGCAGTTATGAACTACTACAGAACAAACCATCTCGACAAAGATAGGACCTTCAGCTTTCCCATCACGGCTCTGCAGGCCAGTCCAGAAATGAATAAAAGTCCTATGTACTCATTTAGAAGGGAATGTGTCTCTGATGGGACCTCAGTGGTGGAGAATGTTCTGACTGAATATCCTGAGCCATTGGGAAGCACATCTTTGTCTGTTTCAATGGATCAAACTTCTAATGTTGATAGAGAGTACTTTTATTTTAAAACACAAGAAAGTCTTCACTATTTGCAAAAGGTTTGATTATTATATTTTGCTTAATTAAAATAGTTATGATTCATGCTAAATTATTTTTGACCAAAGTACATAGTTATGAATATATCTGTATTTTTTTTTTGTAATTTTGTGCTCTAAATTTTTAGAAAATTGTATCATTTTATTTATAAGTAAAATATTGGGTATTAGTTTAATCATGTTTCTCTTATATTTTAAGAATATGCAGAAAAAAATGCTGATTACAAATATGTAATTTGATTTCCTCGGAGATAATAGTTTTTAAAATATATATTTTTAAGTTTATTTCTTATTACTATATATTGTCATTGGAAATACACCATTTTGGTTTTAAGGCTTAATACTAGACTATCTCCCTTGAATTACTTGCCAACTTTTTCTGTTGCTGTTTTGTCTTTCTTTCTAGCAGCTATTAGATCTAATATTAAAATTCATTTAAAATGATAGCATGAGAACAAAAAACTCTTTTAAAGAAGTTTAATATAGATAAGGGAGATAAATATGCTTAAACACAACATGTTGGTCTGTAAAGGTATCTGGGTAAATAAACTATTACCAAATATTGTATAATATGTAACTCTAGTTTAAAAAATAATAATTACAAGACATTTTATTTACTACCGGTATATTATTTACTGCTAGAATTCTGTTTTACTGACCTCTTTCAAACAGGTTTTTGAACCACTACCACTTTTAATAGAATCCTTGCATTTTTGCATGTATGGAATAAAATGCCATATTTTTCATAAAGTAATGGTAGAACTAAGACACACATTGTGAAAATGAAGGAGAAAAAATTAACTGACAAATATTCTTAGAAATTGTATTTAATAATTTGGCGACAAGATCTAGATCTATTTTAAAATTAGAATCTTTGAAATAAGCTGTATATTAATGCAAGACTGTCCTTGTATTGTTGCACACAGGCCTGCAATATGTATGTGTAATATACAACTGTTTATGCAACAATCCTTTTATATTCCTGGAATGATTTTCTTAGCAAAGAGAGATTATAGTCAAATATAATCTGATGTGATGTAAATGCAATAAATGTAGTTTTTGACAAAAATTTGTTTGTTTTCTGTTTTCATGATGGTCTTAGCCTTGCCACATCCATCTGTCTTGCAGGAGGTTTGGGCTAGACTAGGTCATATTGAACTCATCATTTCTGAAAGAAGCTTGGAAACTTACAAGGGTGAAAGAAAAAAAAACTTGTCGATACTAAAATTATCTAGTGTTTCTTTTTTTTTCTTCTTCTAATTTCTATTTCTGTTATGTTTAAAATTCTTTTCATTATGCATGACCCTAACACGTCCCATATTCATAAAAACAAAAAAAAAGTTAAACATTTTGGCAATTTAAATAATAATTGAAGACTTTTTTAAAAACTTTGTGCCCCAAGCAAGGCATGATTTAAGAAAGGACAGGCGGCCTACTGCCATGGGGATCCACACAAGAGTAGCCACCACAATAGACTTTAAAAAAAATATCCAAATTTCCATGGGATCAGAAATGTTAACTTTTCTTTTCTCTTTTAATAATTTATTTTTACCAATTATAATTTAAATGTTAAGGTTGGCAACACTGTCTTAGTTAAGAGGTGTCCACTTTTTTTTGTAATATATAAATGCAGCTCCTGTTCCATTTTTCTTTTTTACGGCAGTGCATCAACCCAGGGCTTTAAACCCTCCACAAAATAAAAAAATAACCTTTTTTTTTTTGGCCAATATTGGCATAATCATTTTTTAAAGGAGCGAAAATAAGAAATTATTTCTTTCTTCTAAAATCTGGCATGCTTTTAGACATTAGTAATACTATTTGTAGGTGGATTTTATTAAAGCTTGGGAAAAAGTTTAGGAGGCCCAAAATTTTTTTTATTGTTCAGCTTGTTAATGAACTAAATGAGGTTTGATATTTACTTTTGGCCACACCTTTAGGGTTTCATTCCAAAATACGTCTAGTAGGTCAAATTGAAGGTCTCTTTAAAATTTGGGGTTTTGAACATTTAATAATTGTAGACCTACCTGTCATTTTAGAAAATCTCATCAAAGAGTAGATGAATTACAGAAATGGGAATCATATTGGAGCATGTCTTTCCACCCAGAAAAATGTCAGTTACTAAGAGTAGCTTAAACAAATAAATTCCACTTATCTTATTCATGAAACCACTGAAAACTGTCATGGAATCTCCATACTGATGAAACTATCAAATAAAGCATTGGGTTTTATTAAAAGAAATTTCTATGAATCAAATAAGAACATAAAAATAAAATGTTATTTAACCTTGGTTAGGCCAATAATAAATATGCATCCTGTTTTGGACTCCTCAACTCAAGAACACATTAAGAAACTGGAACAGATACTTAATAGAGCAGTGAGATTCATAACAAACGAATATTCACATTTAGTAAAATCACTAAATTTAGAAAGCCTTCAGGATATAAGGCTTAAAAGTAAAGTAGCAATTACACATAAAACACTGAACCATAATCTTCAAATACAAAAACAAAATCTAATAAAATACTCATAGAGACACAAAGATAAAGGACATTCCTCGTCCCATATGCTAAGACTAATTTGTACAAATACTCCTTCTTTCCTAGTGCTATTAGAGCATGAAATGGATTGCCTGAGCCAGTCAGGAACGTAATCATCTTCTTTTTTGAAGTAACGTCTGTATAATATAAGATTATTTAACACAAAAGTCGACCAAACATGTTTTCAAATAGAATGTATTAAAAATGAGATAAGCAATGTAAATTGTATTAAAAAGCAATTGGACCCTGTAATGTGAATAGTGGTGTCTAAAGGTTTATTTCGTAGCTATGTTGACTACAAAATTAATTGTTACAGCTAACCAGATCACTAGGAACACGATAAAGGATACCAGGTCCATGTGGTTACCAATGACTTTGTATCCATTTTTGCTGTGGCCTTTTAAATGTCCGTTGCTATCGTCACTGTTTGGTTTCTTGCTGTCTGGTGTGTCCGTGTGGCCACCTTCTTGTGTTTTTTCACTTAGATCTTGTTTTTTGGGTGAGGTAATTCCAGGGGAGACCACTCGTCTTACAGCTGTAAATCGGTTTAATGCCCTTAGAAAGTTAGTTTTGGCTTTCTGATGTTGTTGTTCTTTCTAGAAGTTTAAAATTAAAAAGAAAAAAACAAACTATCGAATGGAGTTTGTGTTATCTGTACGTGGGCCAGTGCTAGTCACACAGTACATCAAAACAAATAATTAAAATCACATGTAAATCATATTCGTATTTGTGTCTTGGCTAGGATCTTGTGTGTTGTGTAAATCTAACGATACTACACTTGACTAGTCTAAACTAACCAATAGTAACCAAGGGACATTACAATGATATACTTTAGACTTCTGAAGAATTCAACTGATGTATTTCTTTACATATGCTCGTCTTGTCTCACTATTTGTCGTTTTATTAGCAGTCTCTAGTCTATCAATTTCCTGCTTTCTCATCCCTAGCCACCTTCTTCTTCATGTCTCCATAGTCTGAAAACGTCATTCGTCCGACTACGTCACTACTTTTTACGTCTCTAAAACCAATGCACAATACATTTACAAAACTAAAACATAATCTCTAAACTAGGTCACTACAGTTGATCATGAATCAACTAATAAGTATGAGACCATTGTAATCTTTTGACAGACTGTTTGTAAAATGTTTGACATGTTTAGGATGTTCCTTCAGAGTTGAAGATAGTTTACTTCCTAGTCCAAACCTCTCGCAGGACGACGGGGGATGGGAGCGGGCAGGGTTTGAACCCTGGACCATCGATAAATCTGAGCGACAGTCCAGCGCGCAAACCTCACGACCAGAAGAAAATAATCTTTGATCACTTATTTTGTATTTTTGGATTTACAAATAAAAAAAAAATATTGACTAACCCTTGTGTATCATGAACTTTTTTTCTTTTATTATTTAACCTTTAAAATTAAAAAAAAATTATTTACGAAGCAAATGTAATTTCAAAGACACGTGGCTACCTCTAACGAGACAATGCAATTTGTTTTAGAACACGACGACGGTTCAATTTTTTTTTTTAAAGTATAGTCTATCATACAACCCACTGACTCGAATTTGAAAGCTTTTACGATAACCTTCCTTGCAAGGAATATTTGTCCATTCTGTATGGTGGGTTGGCACAGAGAAGTATGAAAGACATTCTGTATGGTGGGTTGGCACAGAGAAGTATGAAAGACATTCTGTATGGTGGGTTGGCACAGAGAAGTATGAAAGACATTCTGTATGGTGGGTTGGCACAGAGAAGTATGAAAGACATTCTGTATGGTGGGTTGGCACAGAGAAGTATGAAAGACATTCTGTATGGTGGGTTGGCACAGAGAAGTATGAAAGACATTCTGTATGGTGGGTTGGCACAGAGAAGTATGAAAGACAAAGACAACTCGTAGGCCGATTTAGAACTTGAACGTTGAAGGCCAAACTAGAGAGTGCGCTTACCTCTTCCATATGGTGAATGAAAACAATAATGATGCTGTCGACAACAGTGAGGGTGGAGATGATGAGCAGAGTGAACAGGTAGGTGGTGACCTTGGGAACTGTGCCTGTCCTTGGCAGCATCCCGCCAACCGTGCTCAGGAAGACAGACAACGCCAGAAGGACCGTAATACCTTTGACATATTCCAGACAATAGAAATTATGAAGGTTAGGTTAGGCAGGTCAATATAGATAACAAAATATTGATGTCTAAAACATACAACAATAAAGCCTAGCCTATTTCCAGTTGCGTAAACCAGGGTTTACCAATCTGATAGTGTCCCCCCTTCTCTTGTAGAATAATCGTAAACCAAAGTTGAGTCATCCTTCCTGTATATATATCAGTTCATCTACAAAAAGGTATTCATGTGCAGTTATTGTCTTACACAAGTCTTAGTTAGTTAGCCACGGTGGGCCCTTAATGATCATAATCACGGGCGCAATGAACCCCCACAATGAACCCCTTTGCCTCACGGTTGTTACATCACTGCCTATTTCTACGGTTAAATATGAAGGTTAAACAATTTTGTTTCAGCCAATAGCTATGATCCTTATGTCATGTGGTTTTGCTTTAAATGAGATCATTTTATTGGTTCAAAAAAACGGAAATTCTGTTTCACTACAATAGTCCACCCCAGCATAACTATTATTACAATAAGAACTGAAAGTGGATTAAAGTTGTTTTCAAAAATCTTTCTGTTTTAATTTTAATGAGTAGAAAACGACCACTTCGTCCAGGTCTGATGGAACAGCGGTTTAATGGGTGCAGGTTGTCTTTAATGCAAGTGTGCGTTTTGAAAAAGGCATCTTTCATGATAATGTTATTCAAATAGTAGTGTTTGAATGATATACGATACCTTTTTTTAAATTGATATATTTTGTCGATGTCTTTATTCCAGTAAAGTATTACCATACCAGCAAGTGATGGCAAAGTTAGCTAAACTGATGATGGTTGCTGTGCACAACAAATTTTGACTACATTAAATTTTCTTTGCTTTTTAAGATAGATGAATCGTTGATGAATTATGGTGTAAACATTTTAACGGTGTTTACTCCATTTTAGCTTGTTATTGGTGGTGGTTGTACCTAGGTTTTATTCTTGCACTTGAACTACGATTGTTGATCAGAATGTCTGCAAAATTGTCTTTATGTTTCCTAAAATGACCTTGATAAAGAAAAGATCCTTTTAGGTGTAAGATATGTAAAACCCTATTCTGCCGTCCACATGTAACGCAGGTAAAGGTGGTAGCTGCTTTGGTGGAGCTAGCCATTTTTCGTTTAGTTTCCTTTTTTCCCCAGAGCTGAGGCCAATACTTTTTTTGCTGTCTGCAGCTTTCTTTGTTACCACCTCTCTCCACATATTAAGGTCTTGGGCTATGTGGTCGAAGAAGTCAACATGTATTTCCATTGCTTTGAGGTCCCGTTGGATTACATTCACATATCGGAAGTGATCTCCGCAACAGCTTTTTACAATAGCATTTATTTATTTAAAAAGAGCACTTAATATATTTTTAATATACATTAACTTAATATACGGCTTGTCCAACACATTATGTAGAACTCAAAAAGTATGTAACACCCTTTTCGAACCAATGTGGCAGTTATTTCGGTTTCTAGAGGCTTAAAACTGACAATTAAACAATGAACCTTTTTTGCTTGACGCATTTTCAGGGCAGCTAATGCATCTCGGGTAATTTTGTACTCTTTGAGTTTTGCATTGTCTGCTACCACTATGAACAATGACAATAATAGAGAGGACGGCGTATTTGGCGTATTTACATACAAAATGGAGTTCAGACAATTCAAACTCGCGTTAACTCGAAGTTCCGTTTAAATCGAATTTGTCTTCAAAAATTTGAATTCCGTTATGCTGGGTTCCTAACAATTGGAATAAAATTGAAAAATTTTTCATGCGCTGAACTTCATTTTCACTAATCTATATAACTAATCAAATGTCCGTCCTTCAATACGTTGCTATCTGTCGATTTCTAGCATTACATTTTGTGTGTACTTAAAGTTAGCAGCAGACACAAGCACTCCCAGAGGAGGACAAGAAGAAGGATAAAGCCTTACAATGGACACATGAAAAAAACAACAACACAAGAATATGAAAAGTTTAAAAACTTAGATTACACTATTTGATAACACCACGGAACTTTAGTTTCCAGGATGAAACATTTCAAAGGCTGTAGAGCTTTACTATATCTAATAGTCTATTTCTCAGACAGTATTTTTCCAATCCCCACATCATTAGCACTAAAGGAACTTGTGGATCTCTAAAAGCAATGCATTTTATTCCTATTGTAGATTACGAGAAAAGTAGCTCTCACTGGGGGGTTATGTCCCTTTTGTACCCACTGAATGCTGATCAGCAGAAACTCCTTTTCCATTGTATTATTATGTATCAGAATAAAAAAACAACAACATTAGAAAATCTTGTTGTATTTGAAGTTACTGTTTTTTTTATAACTTTTTTAAACAAACAAACGCCTGTTCAAGAAGGAGGTTGTCAAATAAATTGTTCCCTTATTGGTGTAACAGTGCTGTCTATGGGTGAGTTTTTGCAGTTAATCCAGAGATAGAAAGAAATAAACCCAGTTGATGGATGAGACCCAATTGTGAAAAAAGCCAGACATTTTTACACTTTAGGCCAATGCCTGCCGGACACGACCCCAAAAAAGAGGACATGTCCTCTTTTTGCCGGACGTCTGGTAGCCCTATTTGTACGTCATGTGGTATGTTATATCATCATGACTAAGGCGTCTCTTGGCCTAGTCTGGGAGGGGGGGGGAGGTTCAAAGGCCGTCATCTGACTCTCCTCCCGACTCTCTGTCACAGTCTCGGTTGACATTGGCTGTTAAATACTCACCTCAGGCTAAGAGGGTGAAAAGACACGTGAAACTCCTGATATAGAAACAGGAAGTTAGGATGACTAAATTGACTTTTAGTCAGTCAAATAGTATCCTTTGGTCCAGGGCAGTAAGTAGTATCTTTTGGTCAGGTCTGGACGGTAGTGACTTAGAGAGTCAAGTAGTAATTTTTGAGTTAAGAAGTATCTTTTGGGCAGTCGAAGCCAGTGGTCATTTGAGACATGTATTTCTAAGGTTATTATTCTGTACTATTATTATTGAAGTATTTGTTACCCGCTGTGATGCGGACGTTACTTAAAGTCTATTTTGGAGAATTGGACATGTTGAATATATTTGATACCGCTGTTTCGCGGATGTGACTTTGTTTCTTATTGGATCATGTCACTGCCAAGAAGTGCGGTATTTTTATTGTCATTAAATTAACTTTATATTTTGTATTCCTAAGTGGATTTAAGTCAGTCTGTAATATCTATGTTTGTCATGTGTCACGTGTGACTCCAGGAAGCACAAACCCAGCATTCTACGACATTCGCGACACATTAATTGTAACCATGTGTAATAGTATAATACTAAGTCAACACACACATAACGTTGACACCCTCTCACTCACAGTCACGGTCACATCAGACGATGTTTACAATGTTGTCATCACTAAATATAACGTAGCCCTCAAGTTGTTTCATTGATAAAGTGCCATTCGAACTTTTAAAATTTCAAAACATTATAGCTTCTTTATAACACAGATGAGCGGATAGCACTGACAGCATTATAAATGAAGCTTGGAATAATCTCCCCATTTTTACTGCGAAAAAAAGGAAAAATATGAACATACATAAATAAATAATTGAAACTCAAACTCAAAACATGTTCTTAAACTTTCATATGATAAAGTTGAAATACCGTAGTTTGATCTTTAAATGTACATTGAGCATGACATTTGAAACGCTGAGATAAAAGAAGTGATGGATCTATTTATGTTCACCAGACATATATATATATATATATGTCTATGATATATCTGACTATATATATATATGTCTATAACATATATGTCTATATAAAAAGTGGTTTGAGTGCTGGGACAAGTCCCAAAAAGTTCGTGGAGTCTAGGAGCGCATGAGACGCCCTGACCGCACTTCCCCGTGGTGGAGGCTGTCCAGGCCTGAGCAAGCTATTATAGCACAGTGCAGGACAGGCCACTGTCCTGTTGGCTCATATTCCTCGCGGCTATGGCATAATTTTGAATCAGGGTGCCCCCGCTGCGGGGAAGAAGAGGAAACCGTGCCTCATATTCTGTTTGACTGCCCCAGACTTGCTGATCTCCGTCTCGACAGGTCTGGGAAACCCAAAATTCTCGACCTGTATGGCGACATTTATGCACTACGCAAGACAGCAGGGTTTCTGTCCAGGGCTTTTGCAAGAGAGGATTTCAGCCTCTCAAGCCCTCACTCTAATGGAGTTTGATGATGATGATAATGATATATATATCTGTCTATGATGTTCACCTTACCGTAAGAGATTTTCTCCCCTGAATTTCCGGGAATAGCGAAGACTAAAATATTCAGAAATGACAAGAAAACGACCGGAAGTACGACATTGAAAAGTAGAAAATATGGCCGTCTCTTTAAAGACATACTGATCTGTGGAGACATAAATTATACAGTAATGATTAGAAGAATATTGGAAGAAAGATAATGAGGAGGAGAGGTGAAACATTTTTACATTGAGGGAAATGTGTAAACAAATCTAGATCTAGATTTTGTCATGTTAATTTTTAGTAACCGAAATGGTTCAATATGCAGATCAATCGTCATCGAATGTCAACGGTGACTGCTGATCAGTTCGCATGACTTCCAGGCGGGGACCTCCTATAGCACAGCCCTGTGTGATTGTCCCACTAGCCACCCCCCCCCCCCCCCCAAGACCAACCCTGCCAGAAGAAACAAAATATATAAATTTGACGATTAGATAGTAAGCCTACGCCAAAGCATTGGCGCCAAGTCATACAATTACATTAAAAGTACATTATGGTATTGGTAGCCAAGGATTCCACGAGGGGGAGGGAATTTTTACAAATGGAGTCTCTGGTGTATCCTATTTTTTATTTTTTTTAAATTTTAGTTGGCAATAGTGATCTAAAATATATCAAACTTGAGTATTGTATGTTGTGTCTGTTTCTAAATTTTTTCAAAATTGTATTACAATGTCTATATGTTTTTTCTTAAGCTGCCAAATATACACATTTGTTGTAACGTTTGTAAGGCAAAGTCAAATTTAATAATTATTTTGATTGTATAGTACATTTGTAACCCAATAGATATCTCATAAGCAGGCCTACGCAGAGAAGTTTGTTTCACCAAAATCTATCAAATCACAGGTTTTTAAAAATTTCCACCTGATAGCCGACTTTTATTTACTTGTTATTGAATTTCTCAGCTAGCCGGCGTAGTTTTTAGAGAATTGATCAAACCAGATTTAGGACTACATTACTTTTTATGTCATTATGCAATGGCATTTTACAAAGAATCTTCATTGTCATCTATAACTACAATAATCTAGGCAGTGGTGACAGACGTACAAATCACATAAAATGTTTCATCTAAGGCGTAGCACCTCCCTTTTTTATTTTTACAAAGCTTAGGACTATATCAACTCACTCTGTTTTCTCCGATCAAGTTGATACTTAAATTATAGCTTTTATATAGCGATACTTTCATGCTCGGGGGTAGGCCGAGTAGGGGCATGTCTGGGAGAAGGTTTTCCGTGCTGCCTTTAGGAGCTCAGTAAAAGCAACTCCGCCTGAGTTGAGTGTCGAACGTCAAGCCTCCTTCATAGGTAGCAAATCCAAGCCAATTTCAAAAGTACTTAGCCTCTCGACCACGCTTCCCACACATAAAATAATGATTGTACCTAACAAAACACGAATCAATAAACAAAAATACTCAATTAGTCAATTAATTATTGGTAGTTAATTATTTTGTTTTATATCGAATAAGGGAAATAGCTTGTACATTGTTGATTGATATACTTTTAAGGACGGAGTTCCTTCTCTTTAGACAAGCTTTTTTTTTATTTTAAAAAGGATTTTTAAAAATATTGTGCTTGTTTAAAAATACAAACATAATTCCAACTCTTCTTTGGGACAAGAAAAGTTTGGCTTGGGTTTAATGCAAGAAAAAAAAAACAAACAACCCGCTGCCTACAATCTGCAAGGAGTAAATTGCATTTTATTAGAACATGCATGAATGATTAGACTCTTTCCGTTGGAATCGGATGTTCCTGCGACAAACAAGTCCTTGTCCATTTCATTTAGACATAGAAACAGAATGCAACCTACACTGAACTCTGCATTAGTATCCGCTCTTAAATTGGTCGGGATGTCAAACTGGATGGCTTTTAGATCCCATTCGGTAGTGTTGCTGAAGTATTTAGTGATGACAGGTTTCTGAAGGTTAGTGAATCTCAACTGGTTGTATGTATAGGTCATAGATTTCATCTGTACAGAAGTGAGAAGATTACGCAGTTAAGTGAGAATGGAAAGTCCAAACAATATTTGATTGATTCATCATTCAATCATAAGTTTGCGATGTTCATCGTGTGAATCGTGGCGTAAACGTTTCTCGTTTGTTTGTTTACTGGTTCGTGGTTGATTGGAATTATCATGGAAAACATTAGGAGGCCATTGGGAGTGTTGACAGTGCGCAGCATTTATTGAGTAGGATTTAAAGTGTAATTTTATAGTGAGGTATACTACCATGTTCTATGGAGGCCGGTATGGGCGTACCCAGGGGGTGGGTTTTGGGGTTCAACCCCCCTCCCGAAATGAAAGCCCCGGGAAGGGGGGGGGGGGTCGGAATTTAGTCACATATTTTTTGCTTTGATTTTGTTTATTTTAGGTGAGATTTTAATACTAAACCTTCACTTCCCTCAGAGTTTTAAACCCCCTACCAGGGGATTTTGTAGTTAAATCCCCCTCTTCTATAAAAAAAAAATAAAAATAAAATTAATAATGAAAAACGACAATCCCTAAATTTTCAAGAGCATAGCTGAGGAAGATTTTGATTTACCCCCCCCCCTCCAAAATATACGATAAAACCCCCTCTTCAATATAAGACTAAACCATACATAAGTCACTAGATTCTATGAGCGTAGCCGAGAAGGGTTTTATGTTTAAAACCCCCCTCCAGAGGGGTTTACAGCTCAAAACCACCTCTTCAATATAAAATAAGCAAATTACACACTCAAAATTCAATGAGCGCAGCCAAAGAGGGTTTTGAATTAAAAAAAACAACTCCAGAGATTTTTTAGTTTAAAACCCCCCAACAGATGATTTTGACAAGAGCGTTGCCTAGAGGAGTTACACATTTCTATCAGTGGCTGGGCTCCATTAATTGAGTGAAGTGAATAGTCATCTGCAGAAATTGAAAAGGACTAAATATGGCTCAACAAAGATGGCAAAGACGGATTTTATGAGTCATTTATAGGGATCGGGTCTCAACATAACGAAATCCTATGCCGAATTGGTTGTGACACAGCGTCGCATGAGGTTTGTGGGACATGTTCTCCGACAAAATTAATTAGGCAAACCAAGAGTTGCGACGACATGGAGGCCATTACAAGGAAAGTGCAAACAGGGACATCCTAGTACAACTTGGCGATACACTTTTATTAAAGTCCTCAGAGCAGATGGAAAGAGGCTTCAGACATTGCCAGTGACAGATTTTTGTGGAATCAGCTTGTCTCCCAATGCGCCGAACGGCGCGGGAGGATCTAAGTAAGTAAGAATAGCAGATTAGGTTTTTGAAATAAAACCTTTTAATAGAAGGATAATGCACTGTAGATACCTCAGAATATGCTTTTTGTTGGCTTTCAGTACATGAAATAGTGCTTGGCGGCGGGGCTCCGCTCAGAACCCCACTGGAAAGCACACGGCGCTCTCCCAGACCCACTTGCTGCCATGAGCGGGGAGTTTACGATTTTACCATTAACTCCAGGAAGAACCTATTCTAGGGTACAATAAACGTCTTCCGAAAGAATGAAGAGTCAGAATGTAATAAAGATTAATTATGTGTTTACACACACAAATATACATACCTACATACATACATACATAATACATATATATTTAGCGGGGTGTTTTGGGGGGGGGGGGAGAAAAATTCCCCCCAAACCCCCCACCCCAAAAAAAATCCTGGCTACGCCCATGGAGGCTGGTGTGTACAGTATAGCAACACCACATTCCATTTGGCTGCCGCGCTGAGTTGGACACTTATCCCGCATGGGACCACATGACAAAGGCGATACTTTTGTTGGCGCACTTAGATGAAGACGGTGTAACAGAGGTGCTCCCACCCCAAGAAGCGCAATAAGGATCGATTTATGCTCTATTTTGCCATCACTGGCATAGAGGAAACTAGCTGACGGATAACTCACACGAAGACACACATTTGAGGCCCAAAGAAAAGCCGTTGCCGCAGAAGAGAAAAAAAAACTTACAGAAACCCCGGTGGACAGCAGCTTTTTCTCTATTAGCTCAAATGCCCATTGGAGTGATCGTTAAATGAACTTGTGTGTTACCCGTGCTTGTAATCGTGCTAGTATTTGTAATCGTGTTCGCATTATCGTAGTCTGTGAATCGTGACCAGTCTGTACTGTGTTATTGTGTGTATCAGTCGTGTTGTATTGAAATAAAGCCTTGTTTCTAAGGTTAGGAATTGATTGAGTATACTACACCCATATAACTGGTAAATCCCTGGTTAAAAGTGTATATTCATATTCTATAGACAGTATATATATATACAAGTGTAAGAATATGCTTTATAATTATTTAGTAATATTTAAAAATAGTTTTAATTTTTGTCAAGAATCATGCTTTATGCCCAACGAGCTTTATGAACTGGTCAAATAAAAATCATACATAAAAAGGCTAACAAAACTGATTTCAGCGTTCTATGGGGAGCGAGATGAAAACCTTTTGTTTGTGTACTGGAATCTCTATCAGTTTTGTTTGGGTACTGGAATCTCTATAAGTTTTGTTTGTGTACTGGAATCTCTATCAGTTTTGTTTGTGTACTGGAATCTCTATCAGTTTTGTTTGTGTACTGGAATCTCTATAAGTTTTGTTTGTGTACTGGAATCTCTGTCAGTTTTGTTTGTGTACTGGAATCTCTATCAGTTTTGTTTGTGTACTGGAATCTCTATCAGTTTTGTTTGTGTACTGGAATCTCTATCAGTTTTGTTTGTGTACTGGAATCTCTATCAGTTTTGTTTGTGTACTGGAATCTCTATCAGTTTTGTTTGTGTACTGGAATCTCTATCAGTTTTGTTTGTGTACTGGAATCTCTATCAGTTTTGTTTGTGTACTGGAATCTCTATCAGTTTTGTTTGTGTACTGGAATCTCTGTCAGTTTTGTTTGTGTACTGGAATCTCTATCAGTTTTGTTTGTGTACTGGAATCTCTGTCAGTTTTGTTTGTGTACTGGAATCTCTGTCAGTTTTGTTTGTGTACTGGAATCTCTATCAGTTTTGATGGAAGAGATTGTCGCTACTTAATGAGATATAATTCACGGATCTGAGAGACATGGATCTACAGATTGCTCAGTTCACTAAATACTGAATCAAATGTCCTTAAGGTCCGAGAACTTCCGGTTCCCTATTATGGACCTCTTGACCAAGGAGAGGCTTTTATCCATGGCCAGGATGAGACATTGGCTCTTCAATCTCTCTGTCCGAAGTCCCACCTTTTCCGAAGTGATCATGTATTCACACCCAGTGTGTCGCTGGTCACGACCCCCTTGAGCCAAGCGGGTAGGAGTTCCCTCTCCCGTGCGAGGCCGTATGCCTATAATGTCCCACCGCACCCGTGCGAGTTCCATTACTGCTCGCATGGCCCCGTTAGAGAACGAAGCGGTGGGGGGGGGGGGGTTGGACTGGTTTGCGAGCCTTTGTTACATCCCTACCACGTACATTCGCTAAAACGTTTCTGTGTTAGCCCACTGAGAGCTAAGTGTGCTACCGTTCTTGGCCTATCCAACTCCCTTGGCGGACGTTTCCACTAAGTACTAGGTTATTTCATCAATATAGATTATGAATGCACTGATGACAACTTGGAGCTACCATGCTATTGATTTATGCATTCACAGGGAACCATTGGCGTGTAAGCATAAGTTCCTTATTGATTAACTTCAATCTTATCCTCATTTGTCTGAAGTTTATTGTTGGCCATCCCTGTGTTCCCCACACAACTTTTGGTTGCTGGACTTCGAACTGATATACAGTTGTGAATCATCGACGAAGAAGTGGCATGAAATATTTGCTCTCTTGAAAACATCGTTCAGTGGATAGCCGTACAAAGTAAACAGCATTAGGCCTGGAACTGGTCCTTGGGGTACTGCATATTGTACTTACTGTTCTTCTAATTTCGGTCACTTTAAAATAATTAATAAAAAACTAAGTGGCAGAAAATCTGGCATTGGGATGTTGTCCAGACCAGCATGGGAAGAAGTGATTTTGCAGAAGTGAAAGGCAGAGTAGGAAGTTAAGTATGATGACCACCGATATCTGATTTGACGTGTAAGTTTCGGTTGCTCCTTTATAAATGAAGAGCAAAGATAATTATGTCATAGCATGAAAAGCTAGTAGGACGGCCAAATTCTAACTCGGGGCCATAGTGACGACTTTAAGCAGCGAATACCTCACAACCAGGCAGTTATGTCTCAGTTCTACGACACTTCATATACGAGGTTAGTTTGTTTTTCAAAGAAAAAGTAATTAGAAAAAAATGTGCGCTAACACTATACGCCGAGACGATAAAGGGCGAGATTTCTTTCGAAAATCTAGGTTAAGATTTGATTTGTTTGGTAGAGGCATTCTGGGAAACTATACCCGCAATCAGCCAAGTTCGTAATCAGCAAAGTGCTCATGAACTGATCTGGGACAAGTACATCAATACGGAATAGGAACAAGAAAGATACAATTTTCAATGAAACTTAAAAAAAAAGGTTTTTGAGATAGTGTACTATGTTTAAAGTCGACTAAATCATACATTAAGACAGTCAATTACTAACCACTATTGAACAATTATGTTCATCAAATGGATAGTTGTCCATGACAAGCACACAGGAAACTGTAAACAGGCTCCCTGGCGCCCACATCACAAGACCGCTGCTTTTGACCAGAAATGGCCTGTGGAAAAAAAAAAGTTTGCACATAGATCTAGTTCTTTTTTACCCAGATAAATGCATGAACATAAAATAATAATAAAGAAGATTTGTAATATGGCGAAATAAATATTTCATCTCTCCATCTAATCATCTAGTTCATGCTTAAGTTAAAATCAAACGTTTCCCCCCTCCTCCCTTTTTTTATAACCCAGAATATTTATTAAGTCGACATGCTAATTCAGTCAGATCAGCCTTTTTTTTGTCTGGGTGGAATCTTGTAGATACTGTTTCTCCCGTTTGCTTTCTCGGACCATGTTAAAACTTTACAACAGTTATTCACTTTCGATGACAACACATTATTCAATACAAAAATGTACCAATTTTTTAATTAATTAGAAGTAATTACTTAATTTTGTTTTATATAGAAAAGTCAGAATAATCTTGCAGTATTGAGATATGTGACAAAACGTGTGCGGTTCTTTCCCTTACATAAGCTTTTTTTTTTTACATTTTATTTTTAGCAATTTTTAAAAATAATTTACTTGTTAATTAATACATTTTAAAACCGATTAATGCCGATATGATTCTACAAATAAAGGTAACTCACGCCATGTCGTCAGCAAAAACATCTCTCTTGTCTAAAGTGTTCATCAAAATAACTCTTGGTCTCCAGACTGATCCAGGGTACGGGTGAATAGTTTGTTCTCCGCTGTATTTGTTCGGATCCCAGGCAATGATCTGTTAATACAAAATAATTTTTATGCTATGAGGCTTTTTTTTTAACGAATTTTGTTGAAAGGAAAGGAGAAATCTACTCAGCCATCTCAACATGTAAATCAAAGTCTCATCAAATCTACTCAGCCATCTCAACATGTAAATCAAAGTCTCATCAAATCTACTCAGCCATCTTAACATGTAAATCAAAGTTTCATCAAATCTACTCAGCCATCTCAACATGTAAATCAAAGTCTCATCAAATCTACTCAGCCAACTCAACATGTAAATCAAAGTCTCACCAAATCTACTCAGCCATCTCAACATGTAAATCAAAGTCTCACCAAATCTACTCAGCCATCTCAACATGTAAATCAAAGTCTCACCAAATCTACTCAGCCATCTTAACATGTAAATCAAAGTCTCATCAAAATAGTTTTTGTGTAATTATATTTAATAATAGATCAGAGGTCAATAATAAAACTGTAGGCCTTTAGTTGTTGGAATCTACGTGGCTTGAAGAGCTGGAGAACCGCTGTTTTCTTAGGTATGTCTTATGACGAAGACTTCATTTGTATGCTTATTGAACGTATTTCGCGAATCGATCAAATGCTTTCGCGCTATCCCTCAAGTAGAGCCGATCCTAAATATTTAAGTACAGTATTTTTCTTTTGTATGTCTCTACTTGGTATATTTCTTATGTTTGTTTATATTGAGTACATTACGTATGCATGCTTGTATTCAACATCCGCACGTATATTAATACCTCATCCATCCAACCAAAAACAAAATATCCGTTGCAGGTAAAACTCTGAGCCAAGTCGTCGATACCCACGATGGACAAGAGAGCGAATTGAACCACGACTTCCATAATACTGGACTGGTTTCTCTGGGGCCTAACCTCGGGACGATAGCTCTCAGGGTTCAGCTTGTCCTCAAGTAGCCTCACAGTTTCCTGATAACTTTGGCTTTGGACGTCTAAGGCCAGGAAGAGGATGACAATATGCGTAGCGACTTTAGCCATGGTTAAATACATACTGAAATGATACCATTAGAATAAATTAGATACATCTTTTCTTATAACTTACAGACGTTACTTCAAAAGAGAAATTATTACGTCTTAAGCGTAATACGTATCAATTTAGTCATGTATGTTAATCAGCGACTTAAAATTTGCCAACTCGTTGGTTTTCCTGGCTGATTCAAGCAACTCATTCCATGCTCTAATAACTGTAGGCAAGAATGACCACTTCTCAATGCCACTAATTCTAATTAAGTGCTTGCTGAGATAATAATAATGCTTTTATATAGCGCTATGGTCCAATCTCATTTGTGGACCAGTGGGAGGAGGGGGTATCTGGGAGAAGGTTTTCCGTGCTGCCTTTAGGTTACGCTTTAGGCGCACAGAAAACAGAACTGTGCTCGAGTCGGGTGTCGAACCATAGGTAGCCAAGCTAAGCCAAGTTCAAGCATACTTAGCCTCTTGACCACGCTTCCCACAAAGCAGTCCAAATATAAATCCATGTCTTGAAGATTCCCATCTAATCCCGGTAAACTAGATTTAACTAGCGTTTGTTGTAGTCCTATCTAGTGTACATAATATAATAAATTACTTCAAGTTATCTTAAGTTATGTATTCAAAAAGTATACATTGGATAATTTTATTCCATTTTTAGCACAATTGCTAGGCTCTTCCGTTTGCTGTACAAAACTCTATCAATATAGGGGAAATGTTAGAGATTATTTCTATGTCAGTGACGCAACTTAATTGTACTTACCACAAAAATAAACATTAAAAATACTTTTAAAAAAAGGACAATACCTTGCTGATACAGCTTACAGAGGGATGGTTTTTCTCTTAATAACTAAATAAATGTTAAATTAAAAAAACAACGGAACATTTTTCTTTTCCCAGCGGTAAACATTAACGATACATTCTGAAGAAAAATTGTTACTTTAAAAATAAAAAAACTTTTATTGAGCATAGTTAAATCAATTAGTTTAGATCAGTCATGTAATTAAATTTTAATAGATTTAGAGTAACAATTTTAAAAAAAGATTTAATATGTAGGCTATATAAAAAAGGGAACGACCTGAATTCGAACTCATGGCTCAAGACGACAATGTAACCACTCTGCTAGTGAAGTTCTTCTGCACATAGAAGATTGTAGAGTTATGTATTGCTTCTATAGTCTCGTCCCATTTCACGTTTGTGTTCACTAAGACCCAGGAGACTAAGACCCAGGAGACGACCCATAAAGGGGACTAATTCAGCTTACAACACAACTTCTGTCAAGTACAATTTCTTTCCTTTGTTCGAGTTACCAATTAAAATAATTAATTACCAATAGCTAATTATCTAATTGGTTAATTTGCTTAATATGGATTCTAGTGTTGTCAGGTAAAAGAAATAATATTGCAAAATTTCAGCTTGACCCGAGTGGGTGTGGGAGAAATAACGTGTACAAACTTTTTACCAGGCAGACAAACAGAGGGAGTTGATAAAAGCTTTTTTAAAAAAAAACAACAGTTAAAACAAGAAAAAAATACTTAACAAAAAACAATACCGCCTTTATACAACTTATTGAGCGATTATTTTGCTCTTAATTACTAATGAATGTTAGAACAGAAAAACAACAACATTTTAACTCCGTCCCCCCCCCCCCCCCCCGGGAAAAAAAATCCTGGTTAAGCGAATGTGTAAATCTAACAAACTTTATAATATTTTGATGATCGAACTTTAGATCTAGACCTAGCAGACGATGCGCAAACTGATCCTAAACATAAATTTATTAAACTATAAGATGAATGATGCCTACATGCGGAAATACCCGAAGACTTATCGTCCGTTAAATATAAATCATTTCCAGTTCTCTAGCCTTATGTAGATTGATTTCTTTGTATAAATTGACACATTAGAACCGTCCAACTCGACCTTTCGCAGTGTTGAGAACGAGGCTAGTAAGTCTTTTCCCAAACATATACATGGACTGTCAAATTTCTTGGAAAATCGTTAGAGCCGTTTTCGAGATCCGTAACCACTCTCACTGACTATCAGTGTTTCTAAGTTCTTAGCCCATAGGTCTTAGGTTTTAGTTTCCAAGAAGGTACGAGTTGAATAGAGGTATCGTAAAAAAATAAATAAAAAAAAAAAACAAAGAAAGAAAGAAACAATTCTTCCATTAGGAAACGAATGACGTTTGTAAAAGTGAGTACTTAATGAATGATAGAAACACATATTTTCCCCTGCCTCCTATTTTCCCCTGCCTCCTATTTTCCCCTGCCTCCTATTTTCCCTCTGCCTCCTATTTTCCCCCTGCCTCCTATTTTCCCTCTGCCTCCTATTTTCCCCCTGCCTCCTATTTTCCCCTGCCTCCTATTTTCCCCTGCCTCCTATTTTCCCTCTGCCTCCTATTTTCCCCCTGCCTCCTATTTTCCCTCTGCCTCCTATTTTCCCCCTGCCTCCTATTTTCCCTCTGCCTCCTATTTTCCCTCTGCCTCCTATTTTCCCCCTGCCTCCTATTTTCCCCCTGCCTCCTATTTTCCCCTGCCTCCTATTTTCCCCTGCCTCCTATTTTCCCCCTGCCTCCTATTTTCCCCCTGCCTCCTATTTTCCCCCTGCTTCCTATTTTCCCCCTGCCTCCTATTTTCCCTTGCCTCCTATTTTCCCCCTTCCTCCTATTTTCCCCTGACTCCTATTTTCCCCTGACTCCTATTTTCCCCTGACTCCTATTTTCCCCCTGCCTCCTATTAACCCGCTGCCTCCTATTTTCCCCCTGCTTCATATTTTCCCCCTGCCTCCTATTTTCCCTTGCCTTCTATTTTCCCCCTGCCTCCTATTTTCCCCTGACTCCTATTTTCCCCTGACTCCTATTTTCCCCCTGACTCCTATTTCCCCGCTGCCTCCTATTTTCCCCCTGCCTCCTATTTTCCCTCTGCCTCCTATTTTCCCCTGCCTCCTATTTTCCCCCTGCCTCCTATTTTCCCTCTGCCTCCTATTTTCCCCTGCCTCCTATTTTCCCCCTGCCTCCTATTTTCCCTCTGCCTCCTATTTTCCCCTGCCTCCTATTTTCCCCCTGCCTTCATTTTCGCCCTGCCTCCTATTTTCCCCCTGCTTCCTATTTTCCCCCTGCCTCCTATTTTCCCTTGCCTGCTATTTTCCCCCTTCCTCCTATTTTCCCCTGACTCCTATTTTCCCCTGACTCCTATTTTCCCCCTGCCTCCTATTAACCCGCTGCCTCCTATTTTCCCCCTGCTTCATATTTTCCCCCTGCCTCCTATTTTCCCTTGCCTTCTATTTTCCCTCTGCCTCCTATTTTCCCCTGACTCCTATTTCCCCCTGACTCCTATTTTCCCCCTGACTCCTATTTCCCCGCTGCCTCCTATTTTCCCCCTGCCTCCTATTTTCCCCTGCCTCCTATTTTCCCCTGCCTCCTATTTTCCCCCTGCCTCCTATTTTCGCTCGCACTCTCTCCCCCTCTCCCCTTCTGTTGCTCGATTGTGAATTCGAACTCGAGCGTCTATGATGGAAGGCTGACGTGTTTTGCTACTGTGCTATTCAAGTACTTGTAAAAAAGAAGGTTTAATTAGTCAATTGTTAGTTTTAATATGTTTACGAACTACCTAATTTTCATCATATTTGTCATTATTGTCACCTGTCGCCCCACTCCGATTCAATACATGTTCTATATAAAATACTATTGATTAATTAGAATAATTGATTAAATGGAAGCGCTGTGGCTGAACGGTAAAGCGCTTGGCTTGTGAACCGGGCATCCCGGGTTCGAATCCTGGTGAAGACTGAGATTTTTCATTTTGGGATCTTTGAGCGCCTACGAGTCCATCCAGCTCTAATAGGTACCTGACATGAGTTGGGAAAGGCAGCTGGTCCTTGTGGGCCACAGAAATAGATGACCAAACATCATCTGTCCTGTAGATCGCAAGGTCTGACAGGGGAACTTTACTTTACTTATCGATGAAATAATGGTCTAATTGTTTTGATTGATTTATGTGTTGTCATGGACAATAAGTTTCAACGTGATCCAAGAATGGGGAAAGGCAAAAATAAAGTGGACACGATTCTGACCAGACAGACGGAGTGACTTGATATAATAAATCAGCAAAAAGGTCTCTGTGAAGATGCGTATGCTATTCTAGTGTATACGACTTTGACAAAGTTTGTTTCAGAACATACTTGTGTAGATAGAACACATGAAGAAATTCCAGAACACACTCTGTATAAATGAATTGATGAGCGTCAAAGAAAGTTCGTACTATTAAAAACATGCTACACATACAAGGGACAGGGCCATCTAAGGAATATAGATTCAGATAGTTTCTCTTTTTAGTCAATTTTCTCTGTTATGTAATTAAAATTATTTTTCTGCTAATTTAAATATTTCTACAAAGTTAGGTAGACAACTCACCTGGATTAGAAACAGCAATAGAAATGTACTCTTTTATTATCACCATTACCGTTCACATCTTACTCCAATTCGTTGTTTAAAAAAAACCCCACAATTGATCCACAGCGGCGCCTCTCACAGATATTAAACAGAAAAAAAAAATTTTGGAAAGAGAACTGTTCTCCTTTTTTTAATACAAAAAATTCAAATCAATTTCATTTTGTTGAAAGGTCAAGCTACCCCCCCCCCCCCCCGGTTTGCATGTTCATCTCCCCCCTCCCCACTACAAGACACACACACACATGCATACTTGCACACATTCGAACACTTCACAACAGAATATTCAGCCTTTTTGATAATGAAATGAGATACCTGTTTGTTTTTTAAACTCCCCCTCCTTTTTGTTTGAAAGGCTAAAGGTAAACAATTAAACATCTCTGATTCAACTTTTATTTCTTCTTATGGTTGTAGTTTAAAAAAAAAATTCAATAACTTTTAATTCAGTCCTGCAAAAAAAAAATAAAAAAAAGGCAACAGGCTCATTATGACTAATGACGCCTACTGATTACATTCGCAATAAATGTTTTTGCATAATTTTGTTTTCCTGATGCATTGATTGATTTGCAATTGGATAGTTAGCACCCCGCTAGGAACCACGTTTATGGACAGATCGGGTGAACACGTGATTTCAGTGTCAACAAAAGTATGTCCACTCTACAAGACAGGCCTGCATCACACTTAGTTGTTATTTAAACGTGTCCTTCACTGACCACACTCTGCGTGTCCATGTATTCTATGTGAAGCTGTGCAAGATTTGTTCATTAAATATGAAATTGAGCCAAATTTTTTGTTTTTTTTTCGCTTTAGAAGAAAATCATGGATTGTACGTTCCTTAGAGTGCCAGCTATAATGATAATAATAAGAGGCGTCTTAAAAGTTAATCCTCACAGAATATCGGAGGTTTTCATACAAATCTATAAATAGCAAGCTTTTTGGTGTGTCCGGCTTACAGAATATGGAAGCGCGCAAGTCTTATGTTATCTTATATATTATAGACGTCACTTCATTACGTCCTACGCATTTCATGTGTCAATCTAGACATGCATGTTAATCAATGACTTAAGCTCTGCCAAGTCGTTGGTTTTCCTGGCTGATTCAGGCAACCCATTCCATTCTCTGATGACACTTGGAAAAAAAGGAGCAATTGTATGAATTTGTTCTAGCATACGGAATAAGAAATACGCCTCTATCTTTGTGTCTTTCTGAATGTTTAATTAGTACACAAAGTGAATGTTGTTCGTGTTAGCATCTCTATTGATAATGTTACAGTAGTAATGCTGAGGTAGACAACAATACTTAAACATTTGTTTGGACTAATAGAGTTATCTTATCTTATCTTAAACAAAGTATTTGAGGAAACCATATGTAATATTTTTTGCACTTTTCAGCAGCGTAGAATCCGTGTGATTGTCAAAAGAGCTGAGCCGAAGGCTCTTCGAGTTCTAGGCGTGTAAGCCTGCTTGAACAACGGTTTTGTCTGGAAGAGGTCCAAGTCAATACCTATGTAATGAATAGCAATTTCCAATATGTCTGGTACTCCAGGCGCATGGACTAGAACGCATGGCCGAAGGCCGAGTACACCGGGAACCTCCGCCGTTTTCCTATGTTGTACCAAACTAACCGTGCAGGACTCGCCATTAGTGTAACGGTCCCTTGAGGAACGGCGCATGGATTATCGACAGGGACGTGGAAGCTCTCTTTCAACTCCGCACCGTGCAATGGGAAAGCTCTCGCATTCCCTTGGATACTCCCACAGGAGTTTTGTTTTGCTATTCATTTAGCCTCAAGTAATCCTTTCCACCCGGGTGCCACGTTGAGGCAGAGTAGCATACCCGATGCGTAGAATCCAACTTCTCAGCTCATTCGCTTGTAGAACAAATTTGTTTAAGTTAGTTGGCAACAGTAATCTTTCAATTTTGTCTGTATCTCTAATTCTTCCTCTTGTCATTTTCTTACGTTTTTCTGTCGGGTTCTTTCTATCGTTAACACTTTTCTTTTCTCTTCCTGAATTATATTTTTTAAACAGGGACAGACTACTCTGATTAACTTTTGGTACGAATAAAACGACTAGCTTGTTTTCATTGAATACATTTTTTCTTTTTTTAAAAATTAAAATAATGCAACACATTTCATCCTTAAAATTAATGAAAAGAAAAAAAATCGACTTCATTTAAAAACAACTTTATTTGTCTTCATAAAAAAAGAGTTCAATATCACCATTTTTAACTTTTCGAATATGTAGAGATCATTTGACCCTTACATCAAAGCCAGCCCCCATTTCCTGTTACATCTCGATAGTATTGATAGAATAGAGTCAATACATGTTTTACTCCAATAGCTTTATTGAATTTTAGATCTGTGTACGTCAATGGATATGACTGAAATTAGTTGATTGAAGTCAGGTTCTAAAAGGTTAAGTTGCTCGTTTGAATGAAAATACAAATTGGATAAAAATGTAGTAAGCGAAACCATTCCAGACATAGAAGATAGCTAGCTATTTGAAGGTAAAGAAGAGTTTTAAAGGACACATTGTAACACTTTCCCATTTAACACAATATGTATTTTTGTTGTTGAAGCAGCCAGACAAAAGGACACAAGCAGGGCGGAAGCACCATTCGCCGCCCTCAACGCTGTTCGGGTATCTGGAGGTGAAATAGGCTCACACGTGAAACAACAAGCAAACGAAAAAAACTAAAAAAAATTTAACCTGGGGGAAGAACTATACGTCTTAAATATTTGGAAATTATTTTCGTTTTTCAATATTAAGCAAAGTAATTAATGCAAATAAATTAATTGACTAATTGGTTAATCTTTTAATATATTCATGCTTTGTGAGGTAAAATACAAATTGTGCAAAATTTCCACTTTATCAGAGAATGGGTGTGGGAGAAAAAACGTCTACAATTAAATAAAAGAGGACAAAACTCCATGTATTTAGTGATATCTCTTAATACTGAAGGATTGATTTCCCTTTCGTAATCAAGCAAAATAATTCATTATCAATAATTCTCCAAAGGCGAAGTGAATTCGGTGGCCCCAATTGAAATAGAAAAACAAATGAACAGCGAAAAAAAACTAAAAGTACTCAATTTATTAAAAACCTAGTGTACCCCAATAATGTCATTGAGGAAAAAAAAAGAAATTGTTTTATGTCTGTGCGAGGCCCACTCGGATCACTGGCCTTAGGCGGCTGCCTAGCTTGCCTATGCTCAAGGTCGGCCATTGATGACTTGAAGCAGCGATTCTCAACTTGGAGAAGTTTCTTTCTCGTCCGAGGACTTGGTGTTTTCCTTGAATCATTTAGTTATAAAAATATAACGAATTGTTCGAACCTAACAGTCCGTCAGAAAACAGATGCGACTCTAAAGAATTGCGAGAATGGGTATCGCACGGGGTGGACGCCCATTTTGAGGAGGAAGCAGAGGCAGCCATAAAAGGAAGTGGCATTATCTAGACACTTCTGAACCTTTGATGACAGAAATAAGTTATATTGGAATACTCTGTGGGGTGGCTGGGTGTTAAAGCGCTTGGCCTCCACATTAGGGGGTCCTGGGTTCGAATCCTGGTTAAGACATGGATTTTTAATTTCGGGATCTTTAGAGCGCCTCAGTCCACCCATCTATAATGGGCACATAAGTTGGGGAAAAATAACGGCGGTTGGTCGTTGTGCTGGCCACATGATACCCTCGTTAGTCGTGAGCCACAGAAACAGATGACCTTCACATCATTGGTCCCATAAATTGCAAGGTCTAAAAGGGGAATATTGGATAAAAAACTATTTCGAAATATTTGATTGGAAGAGAGATTACACCTACAGTTAACCACACCGGCTCGTACTGTACCGACCCTTGTTACGCTTCTGCACATAATTACATATAGTCTAAAGGTCCGGGAAGGACTGGCTATATGGGCATTCGGGAGAATGCCCGGTGGGCCGGCTCCAAAATGGACGGTAGGGCCACCGAAAGGTTCATGGATGGCACGTCTTAAATTGTTAAAAGTTTTATAGTATTCTCTTTTAATTTTAAAAAGGGTTCTCTTGAGCGTCAAGTTAAAAAAATCTTTAACAGACTTTACAGTGTAATACTAATTTAATCTAAATACTAGTTTAATCTAACACATTTTCCGAAATAATGTAATAGCCTACATCTTTAAACAGTGCTACTAGTATGCTCCATCCTTTTAGGGCCTACACACTGAGCGATTACAAAGCAACATAAGGCCTATATTTCTTATAAAGATATAAAGCTTATGTACAGTTATCGATGCATTGTCAAACTTAACATAATTATTTTGAGGACAGGTAGACCTAGAAATGGATGCCCATCTTATGATAAACAATTTATGAGCCTCACTGTATTGAAATGCCCGGGCAGATTTTGAGACCCAGTCCAACCCTGCTAAAGAGCCACTAGATAAAATTGATCTTCAATTTTACTTGTAACAATGCTGCTAACTGATTTCTAACAACTCTGGGTATTTTTTTATTTTTATTAAACAGCAATGTCTATCATAAAGGCAAGTGTAACCGCTAACCAAACAACAAAGAATATAACGAAAGAAACCAAGTCAATATATTTTCCGATTAGTTTGTACTTGTTCCTGTTCACGTTATCTCCCTTTTGATTGAACTCTTGAGCCGGTTCATACGTTGGAGGGGAAGACTCCGTAGAAACTGTAGAGACAACGCTGGCTTGGGTTTTAAATATTTTTTCTGGGTTCTTTGCAATAGTGTCTAACAAAGCTGGGTTTTTCGTGGTCGTATTTTGTGGAGCTACTGCTCGATGTATATGTTTTATCTTTGTGAAAGCAGATTGAAATCCTTTCTTGGCTTTGATATGTTTTTCTTCTTTCTGTAAAGATAACACATTGTAGAATGTATGCATTATTTACCATAGCAATATAATCTAATCAATATTAATTAATAATCAAAGTCCCACAAATAAACCAATAAATCCATCAAGCTATTTTCCAATCAAATAAGGTATAGGTTATGCATTAAATGACCCGACCTCTTCTTTGTGGTAGATATAAACAATTATGATGCTGTCCACTACTGTCAGCACCGAGATGGCCAATAATATAAACAGGTAAATGGTCACTCTGGGGAGAGTTGATGACCTAGGCAGCATTCCACTGATAATACTCATGAATACAGATAGAGCCAGCAGAACAGTGATACCTGGACAGAAAAACAAAAAGAGAGATTTCTAGAAGTATATACTCTTATATAATTCCCCTCCCTGTTTTGTTACTCTTAATGGACCTCATTCACCAATCGTAAACAAACAACATTTTGCCACGTGGTTCTCTATATCTTCTATACAAATTACGCAATCCATAAAGGCTGTCACGTGATACGTTATTTTCATTGTTTTATCAATATTATCACGTGGCTAAATGTTGCTTGTTAACGATTGGTGAATGAGCTCCATAATCAATTTGTGACAATATACTCTGAACAACAATAGATCTTGATCTGGTGTAATAAGTAAGAAAGTTGTTTCACTTTCAGACCTTGCGATTCGTGGGGCAGATAAAGTTCGTTTATTTCTATGCCTGACGGTTAACAATGTTCTTATGTGGTCAGCGCAACGACTACTATAATGTCAGGTACTAAGAATCTCGAAAGTTCAAAATACCAATGAATCCTGGATTTGAGCTTAGGGCCCCTTGGTTTGAATGCCAAACTCTTTAACATTCGACCACCACGCCCTAAATCTATTAAAACAGAACTCTTTATATTTTTAAGCAATTTATTAAACTAAACGCCAGATAACACAGAATATAACTGTTTATTCCTCTGGGCAATTTAGTAAACGTATAATGATAAATGCTTGAAAATCTTGTAATGTAACCAACCTTTTTTGACATTATGTTGTACAAGTTTGGACTGGGGCAAGAACTCTACGTGTTAATCAGAAAAACATATTAAGAAAACCTGACCTATATATTGTGTCGACGTGGTTAAGAAAACAAAAAAGGAGAACAATCTTATCTCTATAATTATGAAGATAACAGCTTGGTTTCATTTGTGCTTTGAAATGATGATTACTGTCAAAACATTGATAGGTTATGTTTATTGTGTTCTGTTTTTTTTTTGTTTTTGTTTTTTTTGCCATAAATTAAACAAAAATTGAGTTAGCGAATTGATATATGGAAATCAGATTTGTTATGTTTTTTGACATAATTATAAAAAAATGAACTAGTAAATTAACCAAAGGGAATCAGATTTTTTTTTGACATAAATTAAAAAAAATAATTGAGCATGTGAATGGACAAAAAAAAAAAGGAACCATGATGGTCTGATGGGACGATGTTCAACCTACCGTAACCAATTTTCTCCCCTGACTCTACTGGTATTGTAAAGACCAGAATGTTTAAGAAAGACAGAAACACAACAGGCAGCACGATGTTCAACATGAGGAAGTAGGGACGGCGTCGTAGGACCAGGACGAACTGAAAATTAAAAAATATACACAAAACAATGAGAATTATCTTTTTTAACTACATTTAATATCAAGATCAGTTGGAAATAAATGAACATGCATCTGTCAAAGGTTTTATGTGAAGGTCATCAGAGAAACCGAGTTTTTAACCCAAAAAAATACCAAGGTGTTGAATTAGAAATAAATAAAAAAACGACGCACACAGAATCATATATATGTCATACGTTACGATATGGGGAACGGTGGCTGAGTGGTGGTTAAGCTCTTGGCTTAACCTGGGGTCCTGGGTTCGAATCCCGGGGAAGACTAGGATTTTGAAATTCGGGATTTTTAGGGTGCCTCTGATTTCACCCCACTTTGATGTCGGGAAAAAGTAAAAGGGGTCGGTCGTTGTACTGGTCACATGACGCCCTGCTCGTTAACCGTTAGGTCTGAAAGGGGAGCTTTACTTACCTGTTACAATGGCATTGGGTGGAGACTATGTCTTGGTATTTTCAGAGGTTAAATTTAATGACCCCAATGTTCAATTGTATGCGGAGATCGTTGTTCAGTAGAAGATATCTTCTTCTTCTTCTTGAAACTGTCAGGTAGAGTTGAGCCTTCGGCTCTTGGAACTCTAGGCCAGCAAAAATGAACAAGAGCTCCCTCTCACCAGCATGAAATGAGAACAGTGTATACTGCTCTGTCTGGTGGGGTGTCAGGCTCGCGACCGGAGACTGCGTGCACAGGAACCCCTGCTATTTTCCTTTTCTGTACAAAGCTAACCGTGCAGGACACGCCATTTATGTAACGGCCCCTTGAGGAACGGCGCCTGGATTGTGACCAGTTTGTGGGAACTTTTTTACAACTCCGCGCAGTGCAATGACGATGCTCTCGCACCCCTTAGGCACCCCCATGGGAGTCTTCTTCTTTATTACTTTAAAAGATTTCCTTTGGATGTAGACCACATATTAACATAACAATGTAAACAAAGAGCAGATTACTCTTGATTAACATTGCTAGAAAAATGCCGAAATGTTATTGCTACAATCGCGGTGCAAATGTTTTGTTAAACGGGTGACTTCATAGAGGGACAAGACGATTGAACGTGTTCAAATGGACACACCCAGGTGTTATTTTGGTGCTAGGTGTTATTTTGGTGGGCACACCTAGGTGTTATTTTGGTGGACACACCTAGGTATTATTTAGTTGGACACCTAGGTGTTATTTTGGTGGACACACCTAGGTGTTATTTAGTTGGACACCTAGGTGCTATTTTGGTGGACACACCTAGGTGTTATTTTGTTGGACACCTAGGTGCTATTTTGGTGGACACACCTAGGTGTTATTTTGTTGGACACCTAGGTGCTATTTTGGTGGACACACCTAGGTGCTGTTTTGTTGGACAACTAGGTGTTATTTTGGTGGACAACTAGGTGTTATTTTGGTGGACACACCTAGGTGTTAGTTTGGTGGACACCTAGGTTTTATATTGGTGTAGATTTTAAATGATACTTTTTTTTTTGTCAATCGTAGCCGTGTGGTTCAGCTATTTAAAAGTTTTTTTTAAATATATATTTAGTTCCTTTTTCAGACCTTGCAATCTATAGGGCAGATGATGTGTTTCTTTGAACAATAGTTAACGAGGGTGTCATGTGGCCAGCACAACGACTAATCGCCTTTAATTTTTCCACAAGAAATGTCTGGTACCCATTATAGCTGGGTGGACTCAGAGGCGTCCTAAAAATCCCGAAATAAAAAAACAAACAAAGCTTTCACCAAGGATTCGAACCCGGGTTCTCAGGCGCTTTTAACAATCAGCCTTTGTTACTAAGCTAGACAAGTATTTGGAGAATTACTGGTAACTAATCAAATATATTAGATTTTTCATTCCTTGTTAGAACTCCACAGATTACACAATTCGATTAAAATTAAATATTTTTAGTTCATTATAACATATTTTGCCCCTAAAAGCACATACTGTTCTATATGCTGAGTTCACAGAATTTTGATTTTGCATTGCTATAAAAAAATCTTCACATAAAACAAATTGAAAAGCTTTTAAAATGTCCGCATCCTGAGATATCTACGCCAAAAATATAGTTCCTTGTTTTGTTTCCGGTTATTGCGTATTTACTTACGTCTACGGCTGAAAGATTGGCGGCCCCTGCAGAAATATTAGAGACTTTCATAGTGGAATCAATAAGCTCCCACTCTCCGTTGGAATTGAAATAGCTGGTTCCGACTTTGGCGTCAGGATCTGTGTAGAACTGCATCTCGTCTGATGAAAGTGACATGGCTACCAGCTGAAGGTAAAAGAAATTTATAACTTTATATTTGATGTGAAATACATGACTTTCAGAGTTTGTAAAACTAATGTTTATATATTGTATTGAACTAATGATGTTATGACTTATAAGACGAGAGCATTTTTTTGAATAATTTTATGTCAAGAAATGACAAAAAACCTGCACACAGCACACATTGCATATGATGGAATGATGAGGAGGGCCCGACAGACGATGTTCTGGCCAGGCATGGCTGATGAAATAAAGCAGATGGCAGAGACATGCATTGCTTGTCAAGAAAGAAAACCTATGAACCAGAGAGAAACACTTATACAACATGATGAAGGAAATGTACCATGGGAAAAAGTTGGAGCTGACCTGATGGAAGTGGATGGAAGACAGTATCTAATTACTGTTGACTATTACTCTAATTTTATTGAGTATGATTATCTTTCAACAACAACATCACAAGATGTGATTAGAAAATTGAAAGGACAATTTGCTCGTTTTGGTGCTCCAAAAATGTTAATAACAGATGGCGGTCCACAATTTAGTTCAAATGAGATTCACAAGGCGATGGAACCTCAATCACATCAGATCAGATCCTGGTTATCCGAGAACAAATGGGAAGGCGGAAGCTGCTGTAAAGATAATGAAGAATTTAATACTGAAAACTAAACACATTGGTGATGATCCATATGAAGCTTTACTGGAACTCAAAAATACACCCGGCAATGTACCGGATTTAGCCCAGCTGAAATGTGTCTCAAAAGAAGTCCTCGGACATTGATTCCCAGCACTTCAAAGTGTTTAAATGAACATGTTGTAGCTGAAAAGAAAGAGAATTACAAGAACAAGTAAAAAGACAATATGATAAGCAAGCTCGGGATCTACCAAAACTCCATCTAGGGCAAACTATTTATTACCAAAACCCAGGTCAAACAGGATGGTATCATATCTATCTCAACTATATCAACTATCTCCAAGATCTTATAAGATCAAGGGAGATAATGGAGGACTATTCATACCCAACAGATTTCATATTAGGCCAAGGAAAACTATTTTGAAAGACACTGACACTGATGTCTATGTTGGGAATGTCTTGGATGATGATGATGATAATGAAAGACCAGATTTATCTGATAACTGTTCTCAGCATGCATCACAGTCTGAAGTAGTTTCTCATGTACCAGACAATAATTGTGATAGAAATAAGCCAGCAAGAATTAGCACTCGAGAAACAAATAGACCTGTGTGGCATAGGATTTATGATATGTACTAAGAATTTTATGACAATATTAATATTCATGTTGAAATATTTATTCTATATGTGACACACTCTCACTTTGAAATTGATTGTTATTTTTAGTTGTTATATTCATAAAATAAGATGAGTTATTAATGTTTGTTATTTTAATTGCAAATATTTCTGATATGTGTTTTGTTAGCTATAGAAAGGGAAGGATGTTGATGTGTGTTTTATATAGGTTGCACCAATCGGTGTTTGGGAGTAACATCCCTTGTAACTGTTGTTGTCAACCAAGATGGCGTTAGATGAAACAGCTGATTTCATGTCTTATAATTTATATCCAGGCTCTTGTTATTATTCGTTCATGTTAATCAACAATTATATCAATTAGATGTCAGATAATCATTATATTACGTTAGTTAGACCAGATTCACATCTAACTTCACCTTCACTTTCACCTATCCCTTGGTCTGCAGGACCGTTGGGGCACCACATAGGATCGGTCAACCTTCTTTCTCCATTCTTCTCTGTCATTTGCCTTTGAATGAATTTCATTCTGATATTCTTTCTGAAAATATTAAGCCTGCCTTTTTAGCTGCTTGGGTGGACCACTTCGGGGGCCGATTTTGAGTTTGTGTTTCTACACAAACTGTCTTTGTAATCTTGTTTTTTAAAAATATAAATTCGATATTTACTTAATGCTAAAACAGTGGAACTTCAAAGAGAGAATGATCATATTTCAATCACCTATAGACTCAACAAAATATAAAGACCGTTTATTTCCAGTTGATGGGTGAGGAGAAATGTTGATTGTTTGATTGAATGTTGTGCGCTCCTGACTGTCATAAAGGTCCCACATTAGAACTCTGCAGGAGATCTTTGGCTTAATATTAAGAAGTTTTATTTACTTTGAAACCAAGAGAACATATTTAAAGTTGCCCTTTTTTGACTTTGCCGATCGTGTGAACAGGGGGGAGGGTGTCATGTGGCCAGCACCAAGACCAACCGCCTTTCCTTTCCTTAACCAGTTTCAGTTATCCACTGCCAGATCTTATAAATCTTACAATCCATATTCCAAGTGATTAGAACTCGAGTGCCCTCTGTTCTAAACCAGACTCGGCCACCACACCCTTTGAAAGACTTAATGCAAAATGGCGTGTGCAGGTGGAGATGAAATTTATTGAAATATTTTTATCACAAGAAATGTCAAATATTCTAAGTCTTCCCTCATGCCCATTCAATATTAGTTACAGATTTTTATCTAGCGCTACTTTCATGCTTATAGCATGCTCAGACCGCTATGGTATAATCTCATTTGTGGACCAGTGGGGGGAGGGGTTTCTGGCAGAAGGTTTTTCCGTGCTGCCTTTAGGCGCTCAGTAAACACAACTCTGCTCGAGTCGGGTGTCGAACCTCGAGCCCCCTTCAAAGGTAGCCAAGCCAAGCCATGTTCAAGCGTACTTAGCCTCTCGACCACAGACTTAATGACCAATACATCTAGTGAATTTTGAGTCTAATCCATATTATCTATTTATACTAACGATTTTGCAGTTGGTCTATTTGAAGGTATCAGACCTGGTCCATTGCCTCAACCAAATTATTTCATCGATTCAGAGACATGCTCAGCAAGCCTGCCGGTTCAATACATTACGGTTTAAAGGTGGAAGTGAAGGATTTTTTTCTCCCTTCATTGTAGGCTACATACTCTGGAGATTTCCCAAAAGTATTGACAGGAAATTGATTTATTTGTTGCTTGTTCTAAAAAAAAACGATTACGACACCAACTATTTTAAGTCCTATGATAACACAATGTTACGCCCCTTTCCCCTCACCCACACGCACGTCCTATGCCAACACAATGGTACGCCCCCTTCACCCAAACACCCACATGCCATCTCGGTCCGAATTCTCACAAACGTCGTCTTTGAACACATACTCTTTAGCTAGACTAATATTTGGAGAGTTAGTAGACCCTGGTCTAGAGAGAGAGAGGGGATCCGAAATCAATAATACTCTAAATACTATTTTTTCCCTTGTTTCAACTTTAAAGATTTTAAAATTCGGTTGAAATGAAAAGACATTTTGTTCATTCAAGCATTTTACGGATTACTGATTTGTATGCTGATGGCTGAAGTATTTTTTTTTATTCCATTAAAAAATTTGTTCTATAAAGCCAATTCGAAATTGCCAATTAAATAAAAGTTACACATAAAAATGCGCATAGGTGTGTTTCTGCAGTGCTAAAATGTAGGCAGACTTTATCATGTTCCTTTAGGGGAAAAAAAAGCTTATCAATATTTTTTAAAATTTTGTACATCGGATACAACAAAAAGGTTGCTATTTATAGGTTTTCCGTTTGTATGAACATATTGTTTGTTTTGATTGTCGAAAATTAATTTCGCATTTATAAGGGTCATAATTATTGCTAGTGTTAAATTGCATAGCCCCCCCCCCACCCCACAATCAGATAACGGCTTCAAGCTCTGGTACTGTTTGTCCATTGTTGCCCACAAAAAGAATACCTGGCGTTTTTTGGCAAAGTACGAGGTGCTTCACCATTTTCTACTTTGTCTATGCATTCTATAACATGTTTAGGCATTCTATAGAATGACTACATCTACGTAAGGCTAAGTATAAAATGTCTTATTAAGAAATTTATTTCTAAGTAAATATATCGTATGGTCTCTTATATAACCCGCGGGTTATACAAGTTTCGCCGGACGAATGGCAGATGTGCGGGGTTTACAATATTTATTTTACTCATAAACATAATGCAAACTATGGACATACCGGTGGGCTCTTGATAGCTCCTATAGTTCGTTGTGTGGTTGTGAAATGTACATTGGATAGCATTATGAGCCTCAAGAAAATAAATAGTACCGATGTAGCAGAAAACCTTTTATAAATCTGTAATCAATGGACCTCATTCACCAATCGTAAACAAACAACATTTAATAACGTCATTCTCAATCTCTTCTATACAAATTACGATCTAATTTTTAGTACATAATCACGTGACAGTATTTTTTGGTTTCTTTATCAATATTATCACGTGACACGATTGGTGAATGAGGTCCATTGCGACAAGGAAGTAAGCAAATAAACTATTGCCGATACCGGTATTGTCGAAATGCATAGACTAGTGCTATACATCCGAAATCAACCGCCTTTCTCGCTAACGTCACTGTCTTCGCTATGGTTAGTAAAGCACAATCAGGCCATTTGCAGGGCCCAGCTCAGCTGCTGCAGAAAATCACCAGATAATTAGGTCCACAACTTTCTGTCCAAACAACATACCATAGATGTGACCGTAGGCTTGTATTTCACGTGCGTGTGGATCTCTATGTTTTGCTTGTTTCTTGTTTTGCTTGTTTCTTGTTTTGCTTGTTTCTTGTTTTGCTTGTTTCTTGTTTTGCTTGTTGCTTGTTTTGCTTGTTGTTTGTTTTGCTTGTTGGAAAAATAACTAGATCGCGATTGGGTCTCGAGAGACAGACTTCTGATGAGCAACAAAAAAAATTATTTTATCTGGACAACATTGCCTTCAAGCATAAAAGTGTCTTTTGTCTCAAAGAGAGGACAATTGCTATACCAATCTAATGGTGTGCTGTTTCATTGAAAGAATATCTGACTGTGTTGTCGAAAGAGGTACATCCTCTATTATTTACAGTAGGCACGACACGAATAGATTTAGTTAATAACTTAATGCAAAACAAAATGCTGTCTGGCAGAGCCCATCTTAGGCTCATTAGAGCGATTGCTCCAAAATGGGCTCCGCGCCTGGCAGAGGCCCCGTAATCTACATTAAGTCAGTTGTGGCTCTTGTGACAGGCTTTTAAAGATGTAGGACTTAGCAGGCTGAGTTGCTTCCCATGCATGTTTTGTTTCCAATGTTGATATAACGATCTAGTTAATAGTAATAGTTGTTATTTTTAAAAAAAATAGATGAGGGGCCTTGCAAGCATTTATTGAATTGGGCCTTTCAGTTCGTAAGGCCGGCCTTGCTGTCAGGCTGTGCATGAATCAACATCGTTCTGACAATCAGATACGCTTAAAGCTGATACTTTCTAAGTAAGTGTTGCTCTTTAAAATAATTCACATTTAATTATTAGGACTGGAACCGGCAGCTCGTTGACACGTCGCAGATCATGGCGCTGCAAATGGGCAGTTGAGACCAATAATTCATTCGTTTTAAGTCAAGACCTGTGGGGTGGCTACGAACTATTTGTTCTACCGCGCCCACATGTTTCGACGTCGCAGGTCAGTGTTGAGGCCTACAACTCGATCCCTCTTGGATATAATTCAAAACAAATATAAATCTAGATGTACTGAAACAAGTGAGTACATTGACGTTGCGTGATTAAGTCCTTACTTGTATGGCACAGGTCTGTTCATCAAATGGGTAGTCGACCATGTTGAGCTCACATGAAGCTGGGAAGAGGCTTCCTGGGGCCCAGTTGACTAAACCGCTGGCGAACACAAAGACAGGCCTGAAACATCGAATCAACATCATTGTTTCTGTTTGTTTACTTATTGAGCTACTCAAACATAGTTGCATTGACCTACCATTTGTTTTTACATGGAAACAAAAGACGCGCCTCCTCAGGGTACCAACACAGAAAATTATTGACCCTAGCGCGAGCTAGCTTCGGTATAGCGCTGTTAACATACATTACTTAGGCTCATTGCCCTTATGAGAATATAAGGCACACACATAAAACAGTTAAAAAAGGAAAACTAATAAAAAAATGTCTTAAAACTATCTTAATTAAAAAAAAAAAATCTAGTATTTCCTCTATCAGACCTTGCGATCTATAGGGCAGATGATGTTAAGGTCATCTGCTTTTTTTTTTTGCCAATGGCATCCGAACGTGGGGTACTGAGTTTGACTCTCGGTGAAGACTGGGATTTTGAATTTCACCCCTGAGTCCACCCAACTCTAATGGGACCTGACTTTAATTCGGTAAATTAAAGGGGGCTGGTCGTTGTGCTGGCCACATGGCACCCTGCTCGTTAACTGCTATCCAAAGAAACAACTGACCTTAACACCATCTGTCCTATAGATCGCAAGGTCTAAAAGGGGAACTTTACAAAAAAAAAAAAACAGCACAAAAATAACAAAAAACAAAAAAAAAACTGAAGCGTTTATTTTCAAGTTACATTTTTTTCTTTGGTAAATAAACTTGAGTGTTGTTAATAATGGTCTGAGGCGAGGTTTTCTTGAAAAAAAAAACTACAAACAAACAAAAGACAAACCAACTAATTAGCTCTACGCAGATACTCTCCTCTACATTGACCAATTGTTTATTTTAACGTTTGTCCAAACTTACGCTTTATCGTCATCAAACAAGTCTCTGTCTCCAAGTGTATTGCGTAGCACAACTCTTGGCCTCCAGATATCTTCTGGTAGTGGATGGATCAGGAACTGACCACCGTAGCTACCAGGGCTCCAAGCAACCATCTATAAAACAACAACAATCGAAACTTTATCCACGATCTTTGCTTCAATGATGCCACCCGTACTTACCTATATAACACGCACCTACCTCGTCAATCCAGGTAAAGAAGACAAAGCCGTTAGAAATGAAACTTTGCGCTATCTCGTCCACTTTGACTATGGCCACTATCTGAAACCCTACAAGAACTTGCAATACATTGTCCTGGTTCTTGATAGGCCTGACCTCTGTGTGGTAGTGGTCACTGCCCAGTTTGTCCCTGAAGATATCCATAGTGTTCTCATAAGTGGCTCCTGACACAAGAGTCCCAATCAAAGTCAAGCTTAAAGCGTAGAATACAAAGCACTTTGAGAAACACATAGCGACGTCTCGTTTTCCTTTTGATTGTTTCTATTTTCATATAACAGTTATTTAATAATATCAAGTATTTAGTTCTTCGTTTTAATCATATTGGTTTACATTAACTGACAACTTTATACAAAGTATATCGAATATGTGGCAAAGATTATAAGATAACTTTATTTATATCTTTATTCAATCACAAAAGCTATTACGTATGTCCAAAAAGTCCGATCTCAATAGCGAGTGTAAAGATAGTAGATCACTTGAGTAATAGTCAGTGCATTCTTTAGCAGTTAAAAATATTAACTATTTTTTTTCTCAATGTTTACAAATCAATGACAGAACAGTATGGTATGGAATACATATGAGAATCTATTTTTTTCCCTTTACGTACGAAACAATATCGCGTTGATGTGCTCACGTAGTCGTGGACTAGACCTACATCAATACAACATGCATTTCACATCTAGTGATATCCGGCAATTAACACAAAGTAATCGATCAACTGAACATTCTCTAAGAGTAGGCCTGTGCTGGCCAGTTCTAGACATAGCCTAAAACTTTGGGTGGGAGAACCTGGAATGGAATCATTTCTTTGGCATAACTTGATAGCTTGCCATCAAATATAACGAATCGTTAATCAACCATTAATTTGATTTTCAAGTACTGGGTATAATCGACTAGGGAAATATTTGAACTAGGGAAAACTAGCACACTATCAAATGAATCTCAGATAGGAAATAGAAATACATTGTTTGATTTTTAAAAGTCGATGAAAATTCTTGTGTTTATAAATCGATTACAAGAGATAAGAGAAAAAATAAATACAGAGTATATAATAATAATAATAATAATAATAATAATAATAATAATAATAATAAACGAGTTCCCTTCCTACGCAAACACTACTCCGATGCGACTTCTCTGAACCTACGCAAACACTACTCCGATGCGACTTCTCTGAACCTACGCAAACACTACTCCGATGCGACTTCTCTGAACCTACGCAAACACTACTCCGATGCGACTTCTCTGAACCTACGCAAACACTACTCCGATGCGACTTCTCTGAACCTACGCAAACACTACTCCGATGCGACTTCTCTGAACCTACGCAAACACTACTCCGATGCGACTTCTCTGAACCTACGCAAACACTACTCCGATGCGACTTCTCTGAACCTACGCAAACACTACTCCGATGCGACTTCTCTGAACCTACGCAAACACTACTCCGATGCGACTTCTCTGAACCTACGCAAACACTACTCCGATGCGACTTCTCTGAACCTACGCAAACACTACTCCGATGCGACTTCTCTGAACCTACGCAAACACTACTCCGATGCGACTTCTCTGAACCTACGCAAACACTACTCCGATGCGACTTCTCTGAACCTACGCAAACACTACTCCGATGCGACTTCTCTGAACCTACGCAAACACTACTCCGATGCGACTTCTCTGAACCTACGCAAACACTACTCCGATGCGACTTCTCTGAACCTACGCAAACACTACTCCGATGCGACTTCTCTGAACCTACGCAAACACTACTCCGATGCGACTTCTCTGAACCTACGCAAACACTACTCCGATGCGACTTCTCTGAACCTACGCAAACACTACTCCGATGCGACTTCTCTGAACCTACGCAAACACTACTCCGATGCGACTTCTCTGAACCTACGCAAACACTACTCCGATGCGACTTCTCTGAACCTACGCAAACACTACTCCGATGCGACTTCTCTGAACCTACGCAAACACTACTCCGATGCGACTTCTCTGAACCTACGCAAACACTACTCCGATGCGACTTCTCTGAACCTACGCAAACACTACTCCGATGCGACTTCTCTGAACCTACGCAAACACTACTCCGATGCGACTTCTCTGAACCTACGCAAACACTACTCCGATGCGACTTCTCTGAACCTACGCAAACACTACTCCGATGCGACTTCTCTGAACCTACGCAAACACTACTCCGATGCGACTTCTCTGAACCTACGCAAACACTACTCCGATGCGACTTCTCTGAACCTACGCAAACACTACTCCGATGCGACTTCTCTGAACCTACGCAAACACTACTCCGATGCGACTTCTCTGAACCTACGCAAACACTACTCCGATGCGACTTCTCTGAACCTACGCAAACACTACTCCGATGCGACTTCTCTGAACCTACGCAAACACTACTCCGATGCGACTTCTCTGAACCTACGCAAACACTACTCCGATGCGACTTCTCTGAACCTACGCAAACACTACTCCGATGCGACTTCTCTGAACCTACGCAAACACTACTCCGATGCGACTTCTCTGAACCTACGCAAACACTACTCCGATGCGACTTCTCTGAACCTACGCAAACACTACTCCGATGCGACTTCTCTGAACCTACGCAAACACTACTCCGATGCGACTTCTCTGAACCTACGCAAACACTACTCCGATGCGACTTCTCTGAACCTACGCAAACACTACTCCGATGCGACTTCTCTGAACCTACGCAAACACTACTCCGATGCGACTTCTCTGAACCTACGCAAACACTACTCCGATGCGACTTCTCTGAACCTACGCAAACACTACTCCGATGCGACTTCTCTGAACCTACGCAAACACTACTCCGATGCGACTTCTCTGAACCTACGCAAACACTACTCCGATGCGACTTCTCTGAACCTACGCAAACACTACTCCGATGCGACTTCTCTGAACCTACGCAAACACTACTCCGATGCGACTTCTCTGAACCTACGCAAACACTACTCCGATGCGACTTCTCTGAACCTACGCAAACACTACTCCGATGCGACTTCTCTGAACCTACGCAAACACTACTCCGATGCGACTTCTCTGAACCTACGCAAACACTACTCCGATGCGACTTCTCTGAACCTACGCAAACACTACTCCGATGCGACTTCTCTGAACCTACGCAAACACTACTCCGATGCGACTTCTCTGAACCTACGCAAACACTACTCCGATGCGACTTCTCTGAACCTACGCAAACACTACTCCGATGCGACTTCTCTGAACCTACGCAAACACTACTCCGATGCGACTTCTCTGAACCTACGCAAACACTACTCCGATGCGACTTCTCTGAACCTACGCAAACACTACTCCGATGCGACTTCTCTGAACCTACGCAAACACTACTCCGATGCGACTTCTCTGAACCTACGCAAACACTACTCCGATGCGACTTCTCTGAACCTACGCAAACACTACTCCGATGCGACTTCTCTGAACCTACGCAAACACTACTCCGATGCGACTTCTCTGAACCTACGCAAACACTACTCCGATGCGACTTCTCTGAACCTACGCAAACACTACTCCGATGCGACTTCTCTGAACCTACGCAAACACTACTCCGATGCGACTTCTCTGAACCTACGCAAACACTACTCCGATGCGACTTCTCTGAACCTACGCAAACACTACTCCGATGCGACTTCTCTGAACCTACGCAAACACTACTCCGATGCGACTTCTCTGAACCTACGCAAACACTACTCCGATGCGACTTCTCTGAACCTACGCAAACACTACTCCGATGCGACTTCTCTGAACCTACGCAAACACTACTCCGATGCGACTTCTCTGAACCTACGCAAACACTACTCCGATGCGACTTCTCTGAACCTACGCAAACACTACTCCGATGCGACTTCTCTGAACCTACGCAAACACTACTCCGATGCGACTTCTCTGAACCTACGCAAACACTACTCCGATGCGACTTCTCTGAACCTACGCAAACACTACTCCGATGCGACTTCTCTGAACCTACGCAAACACTACTCCGATGCGACTTCTCTGAACCTACGCAAACACTACTCCGATGCGACTTCTCTGAACCTACGCAAACACTACTCCGATGCGACTTCTCTGAACCTACGCAAACACTACTCCGATGCGACTTCTCTGAACCTACGCAAACACTACTCCGATGCGACTTCTCTGAACCTACGCAAACACTACTCCGATGCGACTTCTCTGAACCTACGCAAACACTACTCCGATGCGACTTCTCTGAACCTACGCAAACACTACTCCGATGCGACTTCTCTGAACCTACGCAAACACTACTCCGATGCGACTTCTCTGAACCTACGCAAACACTACTCCGATGCGACTTCTCTGAACCTACGCAAACACTACTCCGATGCGACTTCTCTGAACCTACGCAAACACTACTCCGATGCGACTTCTCTGAACCTACGCAAACACTACTCCGATGCGACTTCTCTGAACCTACGCAAACACTACTCCGATGCGACTTCTCTGAACCTACGCAAACACTACTCCGATGCGACTTCTCTGAACCTACGCAAACACTACTCCGATGCGACTTCTCTGAACCTACGCAAACACTACTCCGATGCGACTTCTCTGAACCTACGCAAACACTACTCCGATGCGACTTCTCTGAACCTACGCAAACACTACTCCGATGCGACTTCTCTGAACCTACGCAAACACTACTCCGATGCGACTTCTCTGAACCTACGCAAACACTACTCCGATGCGACTTCTCTGAACCTACGCAAACACTACTCCGATGCGACTTCTCTGAACCTACGCAAACACTACTCCGATGCGACTTCTCTGAACCTACGCAAACACTACTCCGATGCGACTTCTCTGAACCTACGCAAACACTACTCCGATGCGACTTCTCTGAACCTACGCAAACACTACTCCGATGCGACTTCTCTGAACCTACGCAAACACTACTCCGATGCGACTTCTCTGAACCTACGCAAACACTACTCCGATGCGACTTCTCTGAACCTACGCAAACACTACTCCGATGCGACTTCTCTGAACCTACGCAAACACTACTCCGATGCGACTTCTCTGAACCTACGCAAACACTACTCCGATGCGACTTCTCTGAACCTACGCAAACACTACTCCGATGCGACTTCTCTGAACCTACGCAAACACTACTCCGATGCGACTTCTCTGAACCTACGCAAACACTACTCCGATGCGACTTCTCTGAACCTACGCAAACACTACTCCGATGCGACTTCTCTGAACCTACGCAAACACTACTCCGATGCGACTTCTCTGAACCTACGCAAACACTACTCCGATGCGACTTCTCTGAACCTACGCAAACACTACTCCGATGCGACTTCTCTGAACCTACGCAAACACTACTCCGATGCGACTTCTCTGAACCTACGCAAACACTACTCCGATGCGACTTCTCTGAACCTACGCAAACACTACTCCGATGCGACTTCTCTGAACCTACGCAAACACTACTCCGATGCGACTTCTCTGAACCTACGCAAACACTACTCCGATGCGACTTCTCTGAACCTACGCAAACACTACTCCGATGCGACTTCTCTGAACCTACGCAAACACTACTCCGATGCGACTTCTCTGAACCTACGCAAACACTACTCCGATGCGACTTCTCTGAACCTACGCAAACACTACTCCGATGCGACTTCTCTGAACCTACGCAAACACTACTCCGATGCGACTTCTCTGAACCTACGCAAACACTACTCCGATGCGACTTCTCTGAACCTACGCAAACACTACTCCGATGCGACTTCTCTGAACCTACGCAAACACTACTCCGATGCGACTTCTCTGAACCTACGCAAACACTACTCCGATGCGACTTCTCTGAACCTACGCAAACACTACTCCGATGCGACTTCTCTGAACCTACGCAAACACTACTCCGATGCGACTTCTCTGAACCTACGCAAACACTACTCCGATGCGACTTCTCTGAACCTACGCAAACACTACTCCGATGCGACTTCTCTGAACCTACGCAAACACTACTCCGATGCGACTTCTCTGAACCTACGCAAACACTACTCCGATGCGACTTCTCTGAACCTACGCAAACACTACTCCGATGCGACTTCTCTGAACCTACGCAAACACTACTCCGATGCGACTTCTCTGAACCTACGCAAACACTACTCCGATGCGACTTCTCTGAACCTACGCAAACACTACTCCGATGCGACTTCTCTGAACCTACGCAAACACTACTCCGATGCGACTTCTCTGAACCTACGCAAACACTACTCCGATGCGACTTCTCTGAACCTACGCAAACACTACTCCGATGCGACTTCTCTGAACCTACGCAAACACTACTCCGATGCGACTTCTCTGAACCTACGCAAACACTACTCCGATGCGACTTCTCTGAACCTACGCAAACACTACTCCGATGCGACTTCTCTGAACCTACGCAAACACTACTCCGATGCGACTTCTCTGAACCTACGCAAACACTACTCCGATGCGACTTCTCTGAACCTACGCAAACACTACTCCGATGCGACTTCTCTGAACCTACGCAAACACTACTCCGATGCGACTTCTCTGAACCTACGCAAACACTACTCCGATGCGACTTCTCTGAACCTACGCAAACACTACTCCGATGCGACTTCTCTGAACCTACGCAAACACTACTCCGATGCGACTTCTCTGAACCTACGCAAACACTACTCCGATGCGACTTCTCTGAACCTACGCAAACACTACTCCGATGCGACTTCTCTGAACCTACGCAAACACTACTCCGATGCGACTTCTCTGAACCTACGCAAACACTACTCCGATGCGACTTCTCTGAACCTACGCAAACACTACTCCGATGCGACTTCTCTGAACCTACGCAAACACTACTCCGATGCGACTTCTCTGAACCTACGCAAACACTACTCCGATGCGACTTCTCTGAACCTACGCAAACACTACTCCGATGCGACTTCTCTGAACCTACGCAAACACTACTCCGATGCGACTTCTCTGAACCTACGCAAACACTACTCCGATGCGACTTCTCTGAACCTACGCAAACACTACTCCGATGCGACTTCTCTGAACCTACGCAAACACTACTCCGATGCGACTTCTCTGAACCTACGCAAACACTACTCCGATGCGACTTCTCTGAACCTACGCAAACACTACTCCGATGCGACTTCTCTGAACCTACGCAAACACTACTCCGATGCGACTTCTCTGAACCTACGCAAACACTACTCCGATGCGACTTCTCTGAACCTACGCAAACACTACTCCGATGCGACTTCTCTGAACCTACGCAAACACTACTCCGATGCGACTTCTCTGAACCTACGCAAACACTACTCCGATGCGACTTCTCTGAACCTACGCAAACACTACTCCGATGCGACTTCTCTGAACCTACGCAAACACTACTCCGATGCGACTTCTCTGAACCTACGCAAACACTACTCCGATGCGACTTCTCTGAACCTACGCAAACACTACTCCGATGCGACTTCTCTGAACCTACGCAAACACTACTCCGATGCGACTTCTCTGAACCTACGCAAACACTACTCCGATGCGACTTCTCTGAACCTACGCAAACACTACTCCGATGCGACTTCTCTGAACCTACGCAAACACTACTCCGATGCGACTTCTCTGAACCTACGCAAACACTACTCCGATGCGACTTCTCTGAACCTACGCAAACACTACTCCGATGCGACTTCTCTGAACCTACGCAAACACTACTCCGATGCGACTTCTCTGAACCTACGCAAACACTACTCCGATGCGACTTCTCTGAACCTACGCAAACACTACTCCGATGCGACTTCTCTGAACCTACGCAAACACTACTCCGATGCGACTTCTCTGAACCTACGCAAACACTACTCCGATGCGACTTCTCTGAACCTACGCAAACACTACTCCGATGCGACTTCTCTGAACCTACGCAAACACTACTCCGATGCGACTTCTCTGAACCTACGCAAACACTACTCCGATGCGACTTCTCTGAACCTACGCAAACACTACTCCGATGCGACTTCTCTGAACCTACGCAAACACTACTCCGATGCGACTTCTCTGAACCTACGCAAACACTACTCCGATGCGACTTCTCTGAACCTACGCAAACACTACTCCGATGCGACTTCTCTGAACCTACGCAAACACTACTCCGATGCGACTTCTCTGAACCTACGCAAACACTACTCCGATGCGACTTCTCTGAACCTACGCAAACACTACTCCGATGCGACTTCTCTGAACCTACGCAAACACTACTCCGATGCGACTTCTCTGAACCTACGCAAACACTACTCCGATGCGACTTCTCTGAACCTACGCAAACACTACTCCGATGCGACTTCTCTGAACCTACGCAAACACTACTCCGATGCGACTTCTCTGAACCTACGCAAACACTACTCCGATGCGACTTCTCTGAACCTACGCAAACACTACTCCGATGCGACTTCTCTGAACCTACGCAAACACTACTCCGATGCGACTTCTCTGAACCTACGCAAACACTACTCCGATGCGACTTCTCTGAACCTACGCAAACACTACTCCGATGCGACTTCTCTGAACCTACGCAAACACTACTCCGATGCGACTTCTCTGAACCTACGCAAACACTACTCCGATGCGACTTCTCTGAACCTACGCAAACACTACTCCGATGCGACTTCTCTGAACCTACGCAAACACTACTCCGATGCGACTTCTCTGAACCTACGCAAACACTACTCCGATGCGACTTCTCTGAACCTACGCAAACACTACTCCGATGCGACTTCTCTGAACCTACGCAAACACTACTCCGATGCGACTTCTCTGAACCTACGCAAACACTACTCCGATGCGACTTCTCTGAACCTACGCAAACACTACTCCGATGCGACTTCTCTGAACCTACGCAAACACTACTCCGATGCGACTTCTCTGAACCTACGCAAACACTACTCCGATGCGACTTCTCTGAACCTACGCAAACACTACTCCGATGCGACTTCTCTGAACCTACGCAAACACTACTCCGATGCGACTTCTCTGAACCTACGCAAACACTACTCCGATGCGACTTCTCTGAACCTACGCAAACACTACTCCGATGCGACTTCTCTGAACCTACGCAAACACTACTCCGATGCGACTTCTCTGAACCTACGCAAACACTACTCCGATGCGACTTCTCTGAACCTACGCAAACACTACTCCGATGCGACTTCTCTGAACCTACGCAAACACTACTCCGATGCGACTTCTCTGAACCTACGCAAACACTACTCCGATGCGACTTCTCTGAACCTACGCAAACACTACTCCGATGCGACTTCTCTGAACCTACGCAAACACTACTCCGATGCGACTTCTCTGAACCTACGCAAACACTACTCCGATGCGACTTCTCTGAACCTACGCAAACACTACTCCGATGCGACTTCTCTGAACCTACGCAAACACTACTCCGATGCGACTTCTCTGAACCTACGCAAACACTACTCCGATGCGACTTCTCTGAACCTACGCAAACACTACTCCGATGCGACTTCTCTGAACCTACGCAAACACTACTCCGATGCGACTTCTCTGAACCTACGCAAACACTACTCCGATGCGACTTCTCTGAACCTACGCAAACACTACTCCGATGCGACTTCTCTGAACCTACGCAAACACTACTCCGATGCGACTTCTCTGAACCTACGCAAACACTACTCCGATGCGACTTCTCTGAACCTACGCAAACACTACTCCGATGCGACTTCTCTGAACCTACGCAAACACTACTCCGATGCGACTTCTCTGAACCTACGCAAACACTACTCCGATGCGACTTCTCTGAACCTACGCAAACACTACTCCGATGCGACTTCTCTGAACCTACGCAAACACTACTCCGATGCGACTTCTCTGAACCTACGCAAACACTACTCCGATGCGACTTCTCTGAACCTACGCAAACACTACTCCGATGCGACTTCTCTGAACCTACGCAAACACTACTCCGATGCGACTTCTCTGAACCTACGCAAACACTACTCCGATGCGACTTCTCTGAACCTACGCAAACACTACTCCGATGCGACTTCTCTGAACCTACGCAAACACTACTCCGATGCGACTTCTCTGAACCTACGCAAACACTACTCCGATGCGACTTCTCTGAACCTACGCAAACACTACTCCGATGCGACTTCTCTGAACCTACGCAAACACTACTCCGATGCGACTTCTCTGAACCTACGCAAACACTACTCCGATGCGACTTCTCTGAACCTACGCAAACACTACTCCGATGCGACTTCTCTGAACCTACGCAAACACTACTCCGATGCGACTTCTCTGAACCTACGCAAACACTACTCCGATGCGACTTCTCTGAACCTACGCAAACACTACTCCGATGCGACTTCTCTGAACCTACGCAAACACTACTCCGATGCGACTTCTCTGAACCTACGCAAACACTACTCCGATGCGACTTCTCTGAACCTACGCAAACACTACTCCGATGCGACTTCTCTGAACCTACGCAAACACTACTCCGATGCGACTTCTCTGAACCTACGCAAACACTACTCCGATGCGACTTCTCTGAACCTACGCAAACACTACTCCGATGCGACTTCTCTGAACCTACGCAAACACTACTCCGATGCGACTTCTCTGAACCTACGCAAACACTACTCCGATGCGACTTCTCTGAACCTACGCAATGTTGATGTTAATGTCGGTTTGGACGACGTGAGGGTATGAGATTCGCCAATGGGAAGAAAAAAACTCCACGGAAAATTCCCTGTTTTATTAGATGGGGACAACTTTGACAAAGCAGGTCATCTCTACCCTTAAACAGAAGGCGTTCTTACAGAAATACAGGACAGAGTAATTAGGACAAAAATTACGAGAAGAATGTCCTAAAACTCAATGTTATTGACAAATGCCGAAAATGTGGAAATGTGGGTGAGTCAATTGAACACATAATGGGGGGATGTTCAGCTCTATCAGAATCAGCCTACCTAGGTCGCCATAACCAGGTTGCAAAGCTAATACACCAGCACTTGGCTTTGGCACAATTTGATCGGTAAGGATACTCCTCCTTATTACAAATACTCACCACAAGAGGTACTCGAGTCTTCTGATCATCTGCTTTACTGAGATAGGCTTATTTTGACCGACAAAATGGTAGATTTTTATCACCCTTATCTGCTGTTCATTGATAAAAAAGAAAAACCACTCCCATTATTGACATCGTTGTACAATTGTCTCATAACTTAAGAAAAAATGAAATGGAAAAGGAAAGAAAATATGGGAACTAGGCTTGGAGATTAAGAGTTTATGGAAGTTATCTAAAACAACAATATACCCCATTGTTTTGTCAACCGAGGGGATAATTACAAATGACCTCAAAGATACCTTCAAGGCTCTTAACATTCATAGGAACATCCAAGTTGCTTGTCAGAGGGCGGTACTGTTGCAGACCTGCCACATCACCAGAATATTCCTCAGTGGAACCTGATAAAGGAACTACAATAAATTTTGTTTCTCTTTAGCGAAACTCGACCCTGGCAGCGCCAGAGAATGACTACTCGTTCGATTCTAACATAATAATAATAATAAAAGTAATTGAAAGTGAGAAAAAAAAGCATATGAAAACCTAAGCTTAGAGATAATGAAATTAGAAAATTATTTAAAATTACAGTATATTCTGTGGTTTGTTATGGTACGATTTGGACTTAGTTATGTGTTTCATTGTAAAGAGACAATGAAGCGACTATTAAAAACAGGACTAGGATTTTAGGAAGAATAACGAAATGTAAATAGAGACAACTTTAAAGGCTTTAGAGAGACGCCGTTTTATAAACGTAGACATTTGTCTTGAAGACATTCAACTATTCCCTTCGTTATTATTAAACTTCTTGTTCGACATTCGCTATCAGCGTCGACTAGCTTCAATAGGAAAGATGCTAGATTTGTATTTTAAATTTTAACTTCTTATCTTTTTGAAGATGTATTAATAATAATAAAAAAGACATAAAATGATTTTGGATTATTTATTTACTAAAGATATCTCCATTCTCTCTTCCCCACCGCTTCCAAATCAAAGTCCATTTTGTTTAAAAAAAACACAACATTACAGAGTTTTGGAGAACGCTCACTGCGGAATACGGCAAAAAGTACGGCTCAAACCTCCTCCAGTAAGTATAATTACCACTATGCAAGCGAAGTGCTTATGAAATAGAAGGTTTTATAGTCATCTTTTGTTAGTTTCAAAATTAAAGTGACTTATTTCTATCTACAAAGTATAAAGGTAACACATTCAACTTATACCACCACACCAGTCTAGTACTATTTCTGACCCTTGTTTAATAAAATCCTCGAAATAATTAATTACCAATTATTAATGATACAAAAGGTTAGTTTTTAAATTGATTCTTGTGTTGTCACGTACAAGAAATGATTGTTCAGAATTTCAGCTTGATCCAAGATTTGGGTGTGGGAGAAATCACGTCTACAAACTATTAACCAGACAGATAGTCAGAGTGAGTAGATATAAGCTTTGTAAAAAAGGCTGATTTATTTTTTCACTTTTACCAACCCACTTTCATTTGGAAGGTCCCTTTCTTCTTTCTTCAGTAAATTGAAGGATGATTTTTTAAAGTGAGTCATTTGTTACAAGATGCATGGGAAGTGCTTCTTTTTGCCAGCCAAAGTGTTGCTTGTTAAAATACAAAAACAAAAAGGTTCGCAAGTACAATAATAATAATAATAATAATAATCTTTATTGCCCGTAAGGAAATATAAAAAAATGAAATGTACATTCACACGACTCACTCATAATTTACATATGAAAAGTTTATATCAAATTGTTTCTATTTAATGACTTGATTGCTAGGGGAACAAAAGAGTGTTTGTGTCTTGTATCTGTTTTGTGATGGTAAAATCATAAAACCTTACCCAAAGGGGGATTTTTGTATTTCTAAAATATTTTGGGCTTTTTTTTTTAATGGATGCTTGTCTTATACAGCTGCCCAAAGTATAATGTACTTTAGAATTTCTTGTGAGAGGAAGGTGGTCAACGTCTTTACCGCTGTGGTATTCAATCTTTTCTACCTGGGTAAATATACTTTTTTTTTTCGACAAGCATCTCAAGGTCACCTTCACCTCAAAAAGTCGCAGAGTACAGCGGAACTGGTCCTCTGCGACTTCAGTTATGCATTGTGTATAAGAAGTTTCTAGGAGGCCCAATAGCATCGCGCCAGGGAACGGATGTGACATGGTGTTTGAAGGTCGCGCCTCACTGGCCTATAGACTCATTGATTTCGGAGATTCCGATGGTCGATGTGTAAGATGAAGTCTTCAAGTAGTGAGGAATTCTTGTTTGATGAAAACTTTTTAATGATTAATTAGTTATTGATTATCTGGGGACTATCTGGAGGTCTTAGACTTTTCTAATAAACAACGTGTCACTTTTCAAAGTTATTTCTATTATTATTATTTAAATGAAGCCAACCCATTTTTCAACACAAAAACTACATCATTGCTTCGACCAGCTAAGTAGTGAACATATAGGGCCGTGCGGCATAAAAAAACAAACAAACATAAAAATAACAAGAGTACAGTTATATTAATGCCACCAAATAGTTCCTTTCCTAGCAGTTAAACATTCAACAACATAATAACGCGTTAAGCTCTACAGTACTTCAAGAAACACACAAAACACACGCACCAAATTTATTTTTATTTTTAAATTCACCGAAAGTTTCTATTCGTTTTATAAAATCTAAAATGAAATAAAAGAAATATAACCTATTTTTTTTTATAAAGCAGCAAATAGTAAACACATGCAGTCTGTTTGTTTGGTAAAATGTTTGTACATGTTATTTCTCCCACACCCATTTACGCATCAAGCTGAAACATTAAACAATTATTTATTGTACCTAACAAAACGAATCAATTTAAAAATTACCCAATTAGTCGAGTAATTATTGGTAATTAATTATTTTGTTTGATATTGAATAAGGGAAATAAATTCTTCATTTTTAGAGATAAAGTTGTACGTGCAGGGTTCTTCCCCTAATATAAGCTTTGTTTTATTTTTATTTAAACAAAAAGGATTTTTTATATTTTGTTTGCTTAGTTTTTACACTTACGACTATCAATACGTCACTCACATATACATATATAAATCTTTGCCAATGTAAAATGAAAGTTGCTTGAAGAGGATTTAACACATTGAAATTATTGTACCGTCGTTACACATGTATCCAATGACTAATATATAGTTGACTTTATGAAACAAGATATATTTATAATGGCAATAAATGTTGAAGCTTCACTGTATTACACCTTGCAAAGGGAGAGTATTCTTTACAAAGTTTTCAAATGAAAAGCAGAGTTGTTTTCTCTGCAAGAGAAGAAAAAAGAAACCTTTCTGTTAGAACATTTCAAAAAGCAATGTCTATCATGAAGGCAACAGTAACTGACAACCACAAAAGAAAGAAAAGTATAAAAGAAACCAAGTCAATATATTTCCCGATCAGCTTGTACTTGTTTCTGTTGAAGTTATCTCCCGTATAATCCTGATTTTCCTTGTAAGAAGGTGGGTCCGGCACAGAGGAAACTGAAAAACTGGCCTGGGTTCTTAGAACTTTATCTGAGTTGTTTGGAACTAATTGTAGTTTTGGTGGAATTTTATTAGCTGACTCCAGGGGAGCCACAGCTCGGTGTAAACGCGTGATCTTAGTGAAGGCAGTTTGAAATCCTTTCTTAGCTTTTAAATCTTTTTCTTCTTTCTGTAGAATAAGGAATAAGAAAGGATCACACTTCAAATGAATTTTTAAATAAAATAAAAATAATAAAAAAAACTTTAAAAAATCTTACATACAATGTTATTTTACATCATTTAACTTCAACTTATATGACAACCAAATATTGAAATGAAAAGAAAATAGGATGCAAATCGGGGTATTAGCTGTGGTCGGAACGATGTTGCCAACAGAGCAGTTCCTATCTCTCCACTGATGTATCTCAGGAATAGTTGGTGCCAATATAGTTTGGGGTCAACAGTGTTGCCGGTTCTTCTAAGGTGTAGCACTGTGTGCTGCAAACTGCCAAAAGGGACAACGGCTCCTGATTTTTCCTCAGGGTTTACTACCGAAGTCAATGCTAGGGTTGTGAACCCTACAGTTGATCCAACACTTCGATGAGTAATAAAGTGCTTGGCTGTCAAATTGAGGTGTTCGAGTTCAAATCTCGTTCACACTGAGGGGTTGGAATTTTGGGGAATTATATAACGTCCCTTAGTCAAGCCAACTCTAATTGGGTACCTGACAATACTGGGGGAAGTAAAGGCGGCTTGATCCTTGTGTGGTCACATGACACCCTCGTTAACCTTTGGCTAAAGAAACAGATAAACATTATATAATCTTCCCTATAGACCACAAGTTCTGAAATGGGAAATAAACTTTTTTTTTTACTGCGTCAGAATTTAGTTAAACATTCTGGTATTAGTGTTAGGCTTGAGCTCTCAGCAAGCCACACGTAAACTGATTTACCTTGAAATAACATCATGCAAAAGGAATGCATCTTGGTCCAACAAACAATTGGCTTTGGCACATACAAAATATGCCTTTATGCAGCCTCTGAGTGCCAACACCACATAATACCTTCATACACTTTATATCTTTATACCTTCATACCCATGAAATCTTAGATGTTTGGTAATAAGGAAGACAAGACATATGGGGACTTGATAAAATGAAAGCAGCCTGAAAAGAATAAAGTGCTATGAAGGGCAGAATTCACTGTAGTGCAGGCACCAACGTTTTTTATTTCAAAACGTGAGGAGGGCGGTCCACTATAAACTAAAAAAAAATATTTAAAAAAACATAGTAAATATATTCAAAAATGAGATTTAATGGTCAAGTACTTTAAAGTTCTATTGTCCTTGTATTAATGAAGTCCAGTTATAGTAAGTCTTCAAAAGAAGCTCAGAGCCACAGCATACTTATATTCAGCAACCGGTTTTATACTTTAGCAACCTTGACACTCAACCTTGACACTCAACCTTGACACTCACCCTTGACACTCAACCTTGACACTCAACCTTGACACTCAGCCTTGACACTCAACCTTGACACTCAATCAATAGTTTTTGCTACATCTGCTGAAATAACTCCCCATAAGGTAACGGAAGAATAAGAGAGGTAACACAGTTATCAAGATACATATAGATATCAATGACCACACCTCTTCCTTATTGTAGATGTAAACTATAATGATACTGTCCACTACTGTCAGCACTGAGATGGCCAGCAATATAAACAGGTAAATGGTCACTCTGGGGAGAGTTGATGACCTAGGCAGCATTCCACTGATGATACTCATAAATACTGACAGGGCCAGCAGAACAGTAATACCTGAACAGAAAATAATTTTTTCAAAAAACAAAGCCTCGATTAGATCTAGAAACAAAATTTTAACTTTTAAAATTAAATATATTCAAAATCTAGAATATTATTATTTTTTTTTAGCTAATTTGTAAAGTAAATTATACATTTCTTTGGCCTAATATATCTGAAATTATAGATCAGGCATATGCTTTTAGATCAATGATATTTTATAAGTTTAAAATTGTTAGGTAATTTACTTACTCCTGAACATGTAGTGAAATTTGTAATATGAAATGTATATATTAATTAATTAAAGTTATTAAAGCTTCGAGAAAATACAATGGAAGTACTATAAATAATAACATAAATTTCTCTTTGTACTTACAGTAGCCAGGAAAGCTAAAAATAAGTTTCTTGCACTTTCAATTATGTAGCACTAGTAAGTAGTTAATTTTGCAGAAAGTATAGAAACAATAGTCAAATGTAATTTTACCCTACTGCGTCTACTTTTGTGTACGTACTAATATAATAGAGAAACTTTTTATGGTCCGACAGTTACGCTTTTTAGGGCACGTATCCTGTATGGTTTCCCAATAAGAGATCTGCTAATATGTTCGTGCTTTTGGGCTGTTTTTTGTAGAAAGATGTTAGGGTCTCTAACACAATAAATACAAATAAAATCGAAATGGGTGCACCAGGTACTTCCGTTGTTCTGAAAACATTATTTTGTACCTTACATCAAATATTATTTTAAAAAAGATTTTTTTTTTAAAAGCAGTTGACTTCCGGTATATGCTTGTTCACAGTGCGCGCTATACAATTCGATATTACAAATATCGTCATTATTCTGATAATTAGATGCAGCGACTACTTTTTGGTTAGCTGAATATTTAATGTTTGCATGTAAAATTAAGTTGACATTTTCCACTTCAATATAAATACGACTGACCCACAGGGGCCGCCAAAAAGGTTTGTGTAACAGAAACTCCATATGTCTCCTTGCTATATTATTTAAATTTTGCGATGAAACTAAATACATTTTTGTCTCCCAGTAGAGCCGCTCTCTGCGGACTTTGTTAGAGATATTGGCTCGTCTGCTGCAGAACCATTGCCAGACTCGTAAAACTATCAATGTTATCAAAGATTTTTATTATAATTACATGTAAATGTGTGTTAATAGCAACAACTCAATTGAAAAAACATAACTATAGCATTGCTAGCTTTTAACAAAAGCTTAATTTTTTTTATTTGTAATGAAGAAATATGCAAAAAATACTATGAATAAAATTTAAAAAAAAAAATAAAAATAAAGGTAGAGTTTATAAGTTATGTTTTTTTTTTTAAAAAAGGTATATGTTAAGTGCACCTATTTCATGCATTCACTTGATTTAGCCCTTTAGAGTCCAAGTGAAGCATAGGGCCGCATCAGTACTTCACTATCGTACATTCTTTACTGGTAATGTCTCTCGGGCCCATGTCCACCTTGCATTCTTTTCTTGTATTCATGTTGCTCTCTACCATGTTTACTTTGGTCTCACAGCCTTCATCTTCCCATGTGGGTTCCAGTTCAGAACGAACGCAACTATACATTCAATTATCCTCCAACATGGTCTGCTCAATCCAGCACCATTTTCATCATTTGATTTCCTGCTCTATTGGTGTTTGCTGGGCTGTTTCCAACTGATTGTAGTTTGACAATTATTTTTTTTAGCTATTTAGCACCAATTATATGTCGTAAGCATTTGTTGGTGAGTGCCTAAAGCTTGTCTGCAATGCTATTCGGTACTGTCCATGTCTCTGCGCGAGGCCCCACAACCACGTGACCGTGGGTTAATTCTCATTTCGCCTACGTGTTGCGCCGCCACTGCACTTGCGAAATAAGTCACAGTTTTGTAGGATTTAATTCAAAATTTGTATGTGTGATATGCTTACAAAATGTTAGGATTCACGCTTCTGCTATTTAATTGGGCAAGGTTAATAAAAAAAAATCTCCGACTGCCTTATTCGAAAGCTGCCTGCATCTATGTTTCTCTTTTCTAAATAAGTTCAAGCAAGATGGCGCCTAAGCTGGTCTTTACACGTTTTCGGGAGTATAGTTTGTTGCGTCTATAAACTTTCAGCTTGGCAAAGTAATTACCCTTGCGCAAGGTCGTTCCTAATGCGGGATATATGCTCTGCTTAGCGGAATTTTGGATATATAAGCATCTTTCTATGCCACTAAATAGAAAGAATAAATTTTCGCCACACTTCTATGAATATCTTCCCTAAGTCTATTTAAAATAAGATTAAACGTAGATGAAGCTAATCATCGGCGAGTGTACTAAATTCCTTTTCTCATAAACTAAAAATATTACAATGCACATCGCCTATCAATTGTTTTTTATTTTAAATATACCTTTTTTAATTGATTTTGGTGTTTTGTAATCCAATATTTTTTTCATGTTCATTATATAGAAAATAGTGAAGATTAATGGTACATTAATATTTTCGCTACCTCTGGGTTGATCAATTTCTTCAAAATTTTATAAAGAAGATATACATTGAAAAATTGGTTTCCAATTAAAAACGTATTTATTTTACAAATCACATATCAACTGCTTTTTTGTTAATTATACCTTTCTTAAAAGTGTTTTGTAATCCAATATTTTTTCGTTCTCAACTTGATTGAGGATATTATGCCGGCGCTGTACCTGATGTCGGAATGATTTCATCAAACTTTTATAAAGAAGATATGTAATATAAATATTGGTTTCGGTTCAAAACGTACAAGTTTAAACATTTTATTATTGCGTTTTATTGATAAATGATATATAATTTGTTTGTTAAAATTTTTATAACATTTAATGCTAAAATATAATATATATATGTTATGATAATGTTTCTACTTTCTTTAAATACAATTTTTTTGGGACAAAAAATGCAAAATTTTGCTATTAAAATGTCCACAGAGTTCTCTATATCATTGTACTACGAAAAAAATCTTCCGAAAGGTCATTGTCAAAGGCTGATAACTGTTGGAAAATGATTTCATTTATTTTTAATTTATATACAAATTAATACTTTTTCCATTTTAAATGTCAACTACATAAAATATTATCTTTTCTTTTACTAAACTGTTTAAAATCAAATTTAATGTTTAAATTTTAAAAGATGTTAACATTTTAAAGAAATATTAAAGTAATATTTTGTAAAATAGTATAATAAAATTGGTAGAGTTTTCTTTGGCAACAAAAGTATTATTCAAAGTATTTTTATATAACCTAAATTTGTAAAATTTACATCGTTCCTGTAGTATGTACGTTAAATGTTGGATTTTAGAGCCAAAGGTACATGGTTAAAAGTCTCATGAGCGCATTTTTAAAAATTAAACTCTTTTAAGTTTCTTTTTTTTTTGTATTCAAAACAATGAGAGTCTGTACTACTATAATCTAAAAAAATAACAACTTCGTCTAAATAAATACATATTCTTAGCATAAATTGAAGAGAAAGGAAGACTTCAAGATGTTCATTTAACTTTCTTTGTAATTTTATTACTTTAGTATCTCGAAAGACGATTTTGAAAGCTAGTCTTGTCTAACAATATAAAAAATGCAGTTCTTAAAAAAGATCAACTTATAAACGGCATCAAACAATAAATATGACGGCATTCTTGATTTGAACAGCAATTAAAAATTGTTAAACTACGCCTAGAGATTGGAGGATCGATTGGGATAATTACTAGAAAGTATCCAGAAAATGAGTCGGTTGTTTAGCTAGATAAAATGCTTCTATTTGTGTAGAGAAATGAAGCCATTTTCCGGCACGTATAAGAAAGATGAACATGAAATATTTCAATTATTAATTGAAGTACTTCATCTATGGGCTTGTCATCAAATAGTTTCCTGTGAATATCATTATGTTTATGTAACTTTTGTTTTTATGGCCCGCTATACGAGTGTCGGAAATTTAAATGGCCCGCAGGTCTAATTAGATCCGGCTGTACTGTAGTACTATATTGTTTCTATGACAGGAATGTTAAACTCTTTAAAGTTTATGGGTCACTTAAAAAGCATACTATGACCTGAAGGACCGCAGCAAAAAAATTAATTGCAAACAGCTTACTAGTTTTATGTTAATTTGAAACAATACAATAGAATACAATAATTATTGGCATACCTGTCTCTTATTTAGTTAAATTTATAGAACTATTTGTCAATTTAAAATTACTATGATAACGAATTGTTTTCTTGGTCTTGATGCTTGACATCTTTTCTGAGATACAAGTTTATTTAGAGTCATGCTGATATTTTTTTTGTTTACCACTTACACAGATGTCAACTTTTGATTAGATAATCTCGAACAGTGAGGTGTTTTTATAGCTTCCAGTATGGAAAATAACTGCTACAGAGATCAGTGTTTATAAACATGGCTAGAATTATGGCTGCAAACAACGTACCGTTCAGGGTAAATAACTGTAAAATTTAGGCACAGCCGATTCTATATACTTCGATTTCAACAAAGAATCTGACTTCTATTCTATTAGTTCTAGTTGCACATTATCAGCTGCATTTCAGGAGCAAATGGGAACGGAGACACAAACAACGAAAATTCTTGCTCGTATGAAAGGAAGTCACGAAAAGGATCATTGAAAGCATCTACTAACGATTCCAGGTGTAATACATAGTTACCAAATGTTGTAACTGTATTTAATCCTTTTAGTCACCGATATGCTGAGAAGTTAACAAGATTTTCACTTCATATTTGGTTTATCCACAGTTGTATTTTTGGTTGAATGCACTTCGCATGATTACACGCAGTTGGGACAATTTTGTCTTTACTTTTAAGTTTCAAATTCAAGTCTTGCAGCTGATATATGAGATCAACTGCAAATTACAAATCCCGAACCCCTTCGTCAGTTTGGAAATGTTCAACAGGTTCACCTTTAATGTTCAGAATGAATACAATTTCATCACGCAGTGATGAACAATCTCTTCAATACATCATGACAGGAGAACCAGCGGACTTTTGTGTAGTAGGAAACACAATTTAATTCGTGTCCAATGCAATCCAGAAACATTGAAAATTGGCGATGATTTAAGCCACGGACACGAATAAAATTGAAAGCGACTGAAACCAGTCTTATGACATGGTAGAACTGTAATTACTGTGCGCAGAATGTTTCTTGGTGAATGATGCACTGAAAATGAGAAAATTTAAAATTAGCATCAGTCTCTCTTATTTTAGCAAGTAGCTTTGCATCCAAACCATTTTATTTCATGGTTGGTGCGTATCCGTTGCTAGACTTGCTAGCTTTACCAAAGATAAACTGTACTGCAATATCATCTCCTGTTATTTCTCAAAAACATCATTGCTTGTTGTGGGGTTTTGCATATAACAGAATTCTAGTAGCTCCTCATGTATCTCACAATTTCTGTCACAGACCCTTATGAATATAGCCAATTGTGCTTCACCCGTTATATCAGTTGACTCATCGAGAACCAATGAAAATAGTTCAAAATCAGCTATTTTGTTTTTTAATTGTTCACGCAAGCTGACATACATTCTATCTTCCACAGTGTTCCTAGTTAGCGATATTTCTTTGAATGCTTCACCTTTTCTAGACAAAGTACTTCCGAAGCTTTAACGACACACTCCTTCATAAAACTACTTTCAATAAATGATTTGCTATGGCTTGCAACTAAGTTGGATAAAAATTAATCTGGCTTTCACTACAGACTCAATCTCGGCCATATTATAAAAACTCGGATTGACTTTTACAATTTTTAAAAGTATTAAAAAAAAATAATTTAAATTTGCCTAGCGGTCTAGAAAAACTTTATCTTCAAAAGATTACACATCTTTGGGTTTTTCCCCATGTTGCCCTATTCATTAAAAAGTTTTATAAATTAATATTCAGCAACATTTTGCACACTGTCTGCTAGGTCTTGATCTAAATGCCTAACATAAGAATATTATAAAATCTTGTAGATTTATACATTCTCTTAACTAGGATTTTTTCCATTTTTGTTACATTTGTTTAAAAATCTAAAAATCATTAGTTATTATTAGTTATTAATAGCAAAATAATTGCTCTAGAAGCAGAGCAAAGGTGGTATTTAAACGGATTATTTTTTCTTGTTTAGATGTGCTATATATTTTTGTACGTATAAGCCCCTCTCCTACGAAACGGAAACTCAGATATAAAATCCACGACTATCTGTTTTCACAACTGACTCAAACTTCTGTGCCACTGTGGACTGCATTTAGTTTAAAGAGTGGTATTGGTCTGCGCGAGCCAATTATTACCTTATAAATACTTTGCGCAGGCTGGAGGCAATACAGTATTAGAAGACCCTCTGAACAAAAGAGAAGGAATTCAATGAAATTTTTCGCCTTGCTGCAGTTTTAGTCTTACTGAAAATATTTTTTCCAATATTGTTCAAAATGATCGAATTCATTGTATAATAAATATTGAAAATATTTCAAAATAAAAATTTGTTTGATTGTTAATGTGATTTTGGTCCCCGATTCACCCCTAAGTTGCATCCCTTAACCCTTAAGTTGCTGAGCTGTTTTACAATGAGAGCATACAAAATGGATTACAATTCTGATGTTTAGAGGCTAAACTGGCACATGCGTTTTAAGGGTTAATGTACATTTCCACCAATACAATAGAGCCTCACACTTACCGTAACCGACTTTCTCCCCCGATTCCACGGGTATACTAAAGACCAGTATGTTCAGAAAGGACAGAAACACAACAGGCAGGACGATGTTTAACAAGAGGAAGTAGGGACGTCGTTGTAGGACCAGATTAAACTGAAATTGAAATAAAAGACAAGATACACGCCAACGGACCATTTTATTAGGTCATGTGAATGAAATTTAAAAAGATAATGTAAAGTTAGGGTGATAAATTGTAACTCTTCCAAAGGGGAACTAGTACGATCTGTTACTCTAAGATGACGCTGTAGTAAACAAAATGGGACTCTGGGCGAATAGGGTTGAAAGACACGTGGTGCCTCTCTATATATCTTCCTCATATTTCTCTTTCTCTCAATTTCTCTTTCATTCTCGCTTTTATTTTCACCCCCCCCCTCTCTTTCTTCTCTTTCTCATATTTTTTCTTTTTTTCTCTCTCTCTCTATCTTTATCCTATTCTCTCTCTCATTCTTTCTCTCTCATATTCTCTTTCTCTCTCGTTCACTCTCTTTCGTTCACCTTCCCACTCTCTCTTCATCATAATTATGCATCTGTCCCGTCATGTTATTTAGACAAGTTACCGTGTGACTTCTTCAGTGAGCCTATATATTTAAAAAATATTAAGCAATACAAACAAAACTGACAGCCTTTATAGTCAATCTGTCAAATGCTTATAACATTAAATATTTCAATTCATTGTGCATATTTTGAAATACAATAATTAGAATTGTCTACCAGTTAACGGATAACCGATAATACACAGAAGTCCAATAAAATCAATCAGCAGTCTAGCTTTTGAAGACATTTAATCTGGTTTTGATTCCGTAAAGTTTTTTTTTTAGCAGGAAGAAGTTATCGATGTAAGCGTTCCACTACTTGTAAACTTCTTCCTAGACATGCACTTGCCGTTCTATTGGACACATTCAATGCGTGGAAAGGGGGAACCTATTGTGTGGGTGACATCGTTCCTACCATAGCTAACGCCCAAGCATTCAACCTGTTATTATGAAAGGATCAATAGTCCCTTAGCAACTGTATGAGGCCATATGATGATATTTTATTAGAAGTATATATATATATATATATATATATATATTGAAAAAAGAGTGCATTTTCATTTTAAAAACAAAAATATTGAATTTCAAAAGACGAAATAATATTATTAATCACTAATTTAAACATTATGGCGAACAGGCGAAGTAAGGTCTTCAAAAGCGCTTTTATTTTTTTTTAGATCTAACGACAGACAAACGGACAGACAATGCAAAAACAATAGCTGTGTATGATCCACCATTAGAGGTGGTTGAATTCAATCAATAATTAAATAATTATTCAATCAATAATAATAATAGGCTACTCACATCCACAGAGGAGAGGTTCGTGCCTCCAGCAGAGAGGTTGGAGATGACCGTGCTGGAGTCAATGAGCTCCCATTCGCCGTTGGAAGTGAAGAAATCTTTTCCAACTTTGGCACCGGGCTGGCTGTAGAACTGCATCTCATCACTGGACACTGACATAGCCACCAGCTGGTAGGAAGAGATGGTGTTGAAATCACAATGAGCGTTTTACTCAAAGACATTCTGTTTTGCTATTGTAGTCCTCTTTTAATCGATTTCGTTAAATTGGTAGTTTTGGGTTTGGGTTTATAATGGGTGAGCTGATTTGCAAATCTAGTATCATTTAAGAGTGTATAGAAATATGTTAACACCTTAATGTCCATGGTAACAAAGATTTTAGGGTATAATTAGGCCTTTAAAACGACTGATCATCATATTGGAACAAATATAAATTACCTGCTATGATTATGAATGCAAATTATCCTGTATGAAAACTAATTACTCGCTATTAATAAAAATTACAAGAAATTCAGATTACCCTCATGAATGTAAATTACCCTCATGAATGTAAATTACCCTCATGAATGTAAATTACCCGCTATGAATGTAAATTACCCGCTATGAATGTAAATTACCCTCATGAATGTAAATTACCCGCTATGAATGTAAATTACCCTCATGAATGTAAATTACCCTCATGAATGTAAATTACCCTCATGAATGTAAATTACCCTCATGAATGAAAATTACCCTCATGAATGTAAATTACCCTCATGAATGTAAATTACCCTCATGAATGTAAATTACCCTCATGAATGTAAATTACCCGTTATGAATGTAAATTACCCGCTATGAATGTAAATTACCCCCATGAATGTAAATTACCCGCTATGAATGTAAATTACCCTCATGAATGTAAATTACCCTCATGAATGTAAATTACCCTCATGAATGTAAATTACCCTCATGAATGTAAATTACCCTCATGAATGTAAATTACCCGCTATGAATGTAAATTACCCGCTATGAATGCAAATTTCACGCTTGTTGCTGACGGTCGTTGATTTAATACTTATTTATAGCATCAAACTGCTGAAAGATAACTTTAGCTAAGGTAAAGGATGTAGCCTTTCAAAAGTATTTGAAAAAGCAAACTAGTTAGAAGTTAGAAGTTTCTGACCCCTGCCGATCTAGCTGTCTAGTTTGGGCGGAAAAGATGACTCCCTAAGTCACAAGCAGAGTGATTCCAAAGGAAGAGAAATTGTAACTAAGAGTACAATGACGGAGTTAAATGTCCCTGGAGAGACTGCTAAGGAAATACTTGTTTCGACAATTTAAATGTCAAGATTAAAACAGTTTATAGAAGTTTAATGTAGAGATTGAAAAAAGTTTATAAGTAGGTTAATGTTAAGATATATACCCGTATCGCACAGGTCTGCGTATCAAATGGGTAGCTGGTCATATCCAGCTCACAAGATGCTGGGAAGAGGCTACCTGGGACCCAGTTGACTTGGCCTAAACATGTCACAAAGACCGGTCTGGAACACAAAACAAATTATGTCAGCATAAAGCTTTGACTTAACAAAATTTCGGTTACAAGCTACCATTTCATCAAAGCAACTGAGATTTGTTATGACATTGCATTGAAAGCCTAATGCTACTTTTTAACTAGAGCGACAAACTTTAGTGACGTAAGAACGTAGGCAATGAAGAATTATTAGAGAATCTAAACACTTAGATATTCTTCAGACTTTTGTAAAGCCTTGGTGCAAAAGTCACATTGATCGGCTCAGTATTAGCTTTTTTTCTATAGGCTACACCTGTGTAAATGTTACTTTAGGCTAATATTCAACAAATCCGAAAAGCAATCATAATTAGTTAATTAATATTAAAAAATGGAGGGGAAGAAAGAAAGAGAAAAAAAAGAGAGAAAAAAATATATAGTGATATACAAAATTGGCAGTGGCGTCGCTAGGGTTGGTTGGGGTGCGGACCATATCGGTTGAAAACTTCAGATATTGATGTAAAAGTGATACAATTTAACGGCTAAATGTTAATAAATAAATTGCCGCTCTTCGTTCAATGGAATCACCTTCAATAAAGATAATTAACTTTTTTTTCCAATCGTAGAATAAAATACGGAGAACTTTTATTGAGAATATTTATTTTGTTAAGATTGACACAATTATCTAATCCTAGTGACGCCATAGGAAATAGGTTAGACTAATTTCACTCTTACGCCTTATTGTCATCAAAAATATCCCTATCCCCAAGTGTATTACGTAGGATAACCCTTGGTCTCCAAATTTCTTCTGGTAGTGGATGGATTAGTATTTGACCACCGTAATTATTGGGGTCCCAAGCCACCATCTGTGGATAGAACAATATACAAAAATCAAATATAGCAGGCTGTTGACTGTGTCATTAACAAAGTTATGGACTAATTTTAGCTGTATTTATAGCTTTTCAGATTACTTAGAGAAATACTTTTGATTATAAGCGAAATGTGTGTCATTCTAGACCTGAGGTGGGCAAATTACGGTCCACGTCATCCTTAAAAGTTTAAAGTAAAAACGAATATTATTTTAAATGCCAATAATTCGAAAAATTCCGTCAAAGACGCAAGTTCACGCCAGTATTTATTCAGTGCTATGAAGAACTGTGTTGAAAGTGGTAGGTTGGCTTGTACAAGATGGCAAGGGTAACAACTGATGGAGTTCGTGCTAAGACTGAGAAAAACTGGCTTTTTAATTAAATAAATAACGATTTCTTAACCATAAACTAGTAACAGGAAAGTTTACATTTACACAAAGCTGCAATGACTATTGAACATTCCCAAATATACATAGAAATCTCAAATTATTGACATAGGGCAGACCTATGGCGTACGATTGTTGGGGCCTTGTACAAGGCTTTTTTTCTATTATGTATATACATATATATATATATATATATATACAATTTTTTTTATTTATGCGGCCCTCGATAGAAAAAGGTTGCCCACCCCTGTTCTAGACGAACCACTGAAAATATTACGCTTACTTTCTATGAATATCCACCTCCGATTATATTTAGAAGAACAGTATATACTAATTTACAAGTGGATGAAAAATTAGTCACATATATCATGCATAAATATTAAATAAAGTATTCTTTATTCAGAATTCCTTCCGTTTAATTTGACATCATCCAACAAAGAAATAAAAAAGTTATGTTTTTATTAAAGTTTTTTTTAAATCACAGAAAATCTCAAAATGATCCCCAACATAAACTGCCAGACATTTCAAAGTCAACTTGTCTACTTGATATTGAAATGATTATTTAACCCTTACGACCCATACACTTATGAAGGCGTAGTGGCTAAGTGGTAAAAGTTTTTGGCTTCCGAACAGGATATTTCGGGTTTGTGGCTCGGTGAAGACAGAGATTTTGAATTCCGTGATTTTTAGGGCGCCCTTGAGTCTACCCGACTATAAAGGGTGCATGACATTAGTTGGGAAAAAGTAAAGGCGGTTGGTCATTGTGCTGGCCACATGATTTCCTCGTTAGCCTTGGACATCGAAACAGAGGGCCTTTACATCATCTGCTCTATTGACCGCAAGGTTGGAAAGGGTTACTGTATTTTACTCTTTTAGAAGCCTCTTGCCTCCCCTTTTTCCCGAGAAATAATACTGGTTAATGTAATATATATATATATATATATATATATATATATATATATATATATATATATATATATATACTAGACCTTATAATATTTGCCCAATGATAGACCTTCAGATCAAGACTTAGAAGACGATGCGCAGACTTTTCCTCGACATTAATTCATTAAACTCTTCAATACATACGGAAATACCCGAAGTCGTAGAGTCCTTTTAAGCTAAGTATTTACTTGTTCTCTAGTTACATTTGAATTTCTTTTTTCTTTTTTTTTTGAGCAATTATAACGGTCAAATTAGAGTTTTCGCAGCGTGGACAATGAGTTAGGGTTGGAAGCTTCAAGGTTGAAGTTACGGGTTGAATAAAGGTATTGTAATAATCAGCATTTAAATTTGATATGCTTAGTTTTAATCTGGGTATTTCGCAAAACGTTTTCTAGTATGCTGTTAGTTCATACTTTCTTCAATGATGATTGTTAAAGACCCATTGATCTTACCTAAAGATGTGTTTTAATGTCAATACTGACCTCATCTGTCCAAATAAAGTAAACAAAACCATTGGAAGTAAAACTTTGGGATATCTCGTCCACTTTGACTATGGCCACTATCTGGAACTCCACGTACACCCTTAGAACATTGTTCTGGTTCTTGATGGGCCTGACCTCTGTGTGGTAGTTGTCACTGCCAAGTTTGTCTTTGAAGATCGCCATAGTGTTCTCATAGGTGGTGCCATAGATCAGAGACACAGTCACGGTGTTAAGTAACAAATATAAAGCCAGCAACATCATGAAGTTAGGTTTACAAGTTAGGTCTACAAGTTAGGTCTACAAAATAGATCTAGAAGTTAGGTCTACAAGTTAGGCTTAGAAGTTAGGTCTACAGGTGTAGAAGTTAGGTCTACAAGTTAGGTCTACAAGTTTGGTCTACAAGATAGGTCTACTAGTTAGGTGTACTAGTTAGGTCTACAAGTCAGGTCTAGAAGTTAGGTCTACAAGGCTTAGATTTATTTTTATAATAACTTGACCTATATCTTGAACATCATGCCGTTAAACAAAATGTGGTTATAACGTCGTGTGTCTTGAGAATGTCTCTCAGTTCATCGGTCTGTACGTTCTTGTGATACCTTCATGGCGAATACAGCCACAAAACTGAAAGAAAGTTTAGATCGTTGAATAAGTCAGTAACACACGAGGCTGACACGTCTGAGACTAATTAATGCCTGGGAATTTTTCACAATAAACTAAACAATGTCAAGGACTCTGAATTGAACTTTGATGTTGCTAAAAAAAAGGAATAAAAAAAAATAACAAACAGGAAAAATTAATTCTGCGGTACTAAAAAGGCACAAAGCAATTTTAAACTTAAAAAAAACAACAACATTGCTTAGTATAACTTTCTTTTAGTCTGTACACCGGATACACCAGAAATCTAGCAATTTTAAAGTTTTTTTCGCCACTGATAAACATTTCTGACAGTAAAGGACAACAAAAATTCTAATCAGTCATTTGGAAGTTAGCCTCAAAGGGAAAGACATAACGTTGTAAGGATTCTTGACGTTCTTAAAACTTTTCTCGAGATGCGCTAAATACTTTTTCTAGATTTATAGTACGTCTCAAATCCTTGTGGCCTCTTTCTCATTCGTGTAAATAGGAAACTAACCGATAGTTCAATTATCCTCTTTGAGTAGTTATAAGTCACAATAAGAAAAAACAAGAAAACACACACTTTTTTTTTTCCTTTCTCATGAGAACAATTTACAAGAACGATTGATAACAAAAAAAAATGGTTCAAGATTAATCCGCGTATGTTCCTATCCTGCCATCTATTATTTAATAGATAGCGATCACTAGCCAATCAATTTATTTTTAGTGTAAGAAGTTGTGGACCATATTTCTCAGACTGAACGTGAGGACTCATTCAGTGTAGTAACGGAGAAAGGTGTTGATGTTTATTTAATGTTTCAGTTTGGACCTTGAGATAACATTGGCATTCACATGTCATGGTTCTGATACACCGCTAACCTTCAATCAAGACTATTTTTTCTCCTTCTTTTTCAAGGAAATGTGGGTTTTTTTTTGTTTCTTTTATTTTCCTTTTGTTTTTCTTAATTAATTTTTTTAAGGAAATTTGTTTTTTTTTTTAGTTACCGATGCTCAAGCTGTCGAGATTTTTTTAATCTTCAAAGATTGCAAAGATGGCTGGTTTGTGTCTACATTAAAATCAGCTTCAGTAATTTTGTTATGGTTTGACCATAAATGGATTTAATCATTTTTAGAACTGGGAAAGCAGTGATGGTGAAAGGGAGAGAAATCTGAGAACAAAAATCTTTAACTTGTTATAAAATAGCCAAATGAATTTATAGTTAAAAAAAATATAATGAAAATCATTAAAAATCCCGAGAGCTTATCTAAGGAAAAGAACTCGTACTCACAACTATTTTTCAATAATATAGAAATAATCTCCCTTATTCGATATCAAACACAATAATTACTTGCCAATAATAAATTGAATAATTGGTTAGTTTTTAAATAATTGTTATAACTTTAAATATAACAATAATCATAATGAGCCCTTGTGGTCTATAGGCAGATGATGTAGAGATCATCTGTTTCTGAGGCCAATGGTATACGACGGTGTCATGTGGTCAGTACAGCAACCAACGCCTATACTTTTCTCCAACTATTGTCAGGTACATATTAGAGCTAGGTTGACTCAGAGGCGCCCAAAGATCCTGAAATAAAAAATCATTGTCTTCACCAGGATTTGAATTCGAGACCCCCGGTTCAGATACCTAGCGCTTTATCACTCAGCCAACACGCTTCCAGAGCAGAGAATAGGTGTGTGAGAAATAGGTATGTGAGAAATAGGTGTTTAATTATCTAAGGGGAGAAAACCCTATATAGTTAGCCGTATACTGAAGGATTAATTTTCTTGTTGGTATAAAAAAGAAAAAATAATTTATTACCAGTAATTGACTAATCTTTTTTTTTATTATTGATTTTGTCTTTTTATGTAAATGAATAATTGTGCGAGGTTTCACTTGATCTGAGAGTGGGTGCGGGAGAAATAACGTGTACAAAATTTTTACCAGACAGACAGAGAGCGAGTTTTGTAAAAATGTACAAGCTTCACACAAACACATTTCTGCTTGACCAAGTTTGTGTAGGTCTTTTCAGTCTCTTCTCATGTTCACGACCGTATCCACCTACCCACGTGTGGTATCAGCCCCAGGTCAGAATCAGGACATCTGACCACGTGATCGATTGCAGAGCTTGAGATGATAATTAGAATCTAACAGCAAACATCAAGTTGCTTTAGCAAAGATATTTTAGCAACAACGGTCCAGCAATGATTTTTGTTAGCGATGCGGTTCAGCAGTGACATTTTGGCGACGCTTTTGTTTAGGCAAACATTTTGCTACATAAAAGAATAATCGAATGAGTTTTTCTGTTCTACAGAATGTCTGTATATTGTGTCTGTGCATCTCTTTTATGTTGTTGACATTTAAATCTTTGCCCAGGTTTAGCGCAACTTATTTATTTTACCAAAATTATATTTAAGTGTATACAATTTAGGCTCAAGTATTTTATCGGACAATGCGAAGAACAGCTGCTACTGTGTTTGTGCTACCTGTATGTTTCTATGTCCTGTCGTCTGTTTTTCCGCAAAACTAAAATAATAAAAAAATAATTGATCCAAGTGACAAAGATTAATACAAGATCGATTCATATTTCTTTCTGACCTAAATGACAAAATACAATTAAGGTAACAACGGAATAAAAAATACATGAAATATTGGCGCTAGATCTGGACACATTTAAAACTGAAGTGTACATTTATTTCATCGATCAGCATATGATAGTCGTTTATGCTTCGACGAGGCCAGTCCACGGTGTTTCTTGCAGACCATTTTTTATGTTTTAGTACAAGTGGTACTAAGTATGTTTACATAGTGGACGGCAGATTGATTCTCCGGTACCTTTTGATATGACACATTTAGAAGTGATGGAGCAATATTTAGTCTGTCGTTAAGTTCAAGTTGTATCAGCAGAAGTTTAAACATGTGCTGCATTGTAGTCCGACTACAGACTCCAGTAGAAGAGAAGTGTTAAAAGCGTGCTATCTACTGGAACATTGATTATGGTCGGGCGGTGTGACAGGTGAAACACTTTAGAAATGGGGGAGGGAAGCGTTGTGACGGTTGAGGCACTTTAAAATGGGTGATCGTTTCTGTTTGTTCTTGATTCTTAAAAAATATGTTTACATATTATTCAAGACCTTAATACAATAAGGCACGGTGGCTGAGAGGTAAAGCGTTTGGCTTCCGAATCGAGGTGTCCTGGATTCAAATGCTGGTGAAGACATAGACTTAGATCCTCCCACTCCGTTCAGCGCATTGGCAGGCAAGCTGTCTCCACAAAGATCTGTTTCTGGCAATGTCTGAAGCCTCCTCCTAGTGAAGACATGAATTTTTAAATTCTGGATCTTTAGTGCGCCTCTGAGTCCACCCAGCTAAAGGGCACCTGAAATAAGTTGAGGACATGTAAAGGCGGTTTTACATTGTGCTGGCAACATGCAACATCAGCCTAGACTAGAACATTAGCCTAAACCAAAAGTTCACTGCCACGTGACTGGTCTGTTAGATTTAGCCACGAGCTACTGGTCTACCCTCCCCACAGGTTTCTACGTCGCAGGTCAATGTTGAGGCCTACTATGACGATTGGTCTAGCCGCTACCCGCTGTTATGACTTTTACTTTGATAATAGTATTTCTCATGACCTTCATCATGTCTGTTATCATGACGAACAGGTCAAAATGTATATTGTGGTCTTACAAAGTAATATGGTGATCTCTCTTGAAATTTTAATGTAACTTTGTAAACTAAATAACAATAGTCATTGAATTTGTGTTATTAAAAGCATGAAAGAAATGAAGCCAGAATTTTTTAATGCTTTAAAGTTCCACTTTCAGACCATGCGGTCTATAGGGCAGATGATGTTTAGGTCATCTGTTTCTTTGGCCAACCGTTGACGAGCATGGTGTCGTGCGGCCAGCACAACGACCAACTTCCTTTACTTTCCCCTAACTAAAATCAGCTACCCATTAGTTGGGTAGACTTAGGGGAGCCCTAAAAATTGAAAATCTCAGTTCACCGAAATTCGAATCCAGGACCCAAGGTTCAGAAGCCAAGCGCTTAACCACTAAGCCACACGAATCACGTGAATGGAACTAGGAGTGAAGGTTTCAGTTAAAGGCAAGTACGCGTAAGGTACTTGTAGGAGCAAAATCTCTTGTATTGATTCCATCTTGTAATTTTAAAGATACTGAACACATAACAAACGTTGCAATTTTACTTCTGTCCCAGATGGCCTGTGTCACACCACAGCAAAAATGTCCCCAATACAATGCGCGGGACATGCAGTCTGTATGGCTTTAAATCGTCTCCCCCAGAGTTGTGATGGTGGTCAACACAAGTGCGCCTAAGACACCATTAAGAGCTCCTTCATTGAATGCGAGACATCCACGATTGGGTTTCACAGTTTTATTTAAAAGAAAGACTTGCGTAGTATTTTCTCAAAAATTATCTGACAGAAGCGAATTCGGAGGTGCTTAATAGTAGTGCAAACCTCTTTAAGAAACTATGAAGTCACACAGTGCTGGTATATTTTTCTGAAGTTTAATGCTTTAAAGCTCAAACAAGATGCAATATTCTACAGCTCCTGTACAAAGCGGATACAGAATACAATAATGCTAATTATTAAACTAACCACCATTTTACTTTAAAGTAGCGCCATCTAAATTTCTAACCAAATAGGTACAAGATGTCACTCTAAGACAGCGGTTCTTAACCTTTTAGGCTCGGCGACCCCTTTTTTTACAATCGTCCTCAGCAACAGAAGAATAGACCAAAAAAATCAATTTTTTTCGATGTTCTTAGGCGACCCCTGACAAATCGTCAATCGACCCCCAAAGGGATCGCGTTCCACAGGTTGAGAACCCCTGCTCTAAGGGAAACTACTCTCGTCTTCTGTGCGTTCTCCATAGAAACCTCTAGAAGCATTACGTCACATCATAGGTTTTAGTTTATATTTTCTATGTCGTCTCCATTTCCTTCTCCTATTTTAAATTATATTTTTCTGCTATAATCATAAACCTATTTTCTATTATGATTTTAAACAAATGTAATATCAACAATGTAAGGGGATGACAGACGTACATCTGGGAAAAATGGCAGTTGGACTTCACAGTATTCGCTCCACAATATAAATTGAAACCTTTGGCTCCGGTGAAGCAGATATTGTGGGACTTTCAATTATGACGACTTCACCCTCAGAAGTCTTCGGAACTTTGGTTTGTTGATCTTTGTGTTGTGTATGAGAGTTCAGTGATGTAACTAGTAAAAAGTATTGAAAAAGAATATATAAACAAAAAAGCGGAATAAAAATGAGTGACGTAGCTTGAGTACACCCAAACTGTCCTAAATTTTGTGACCGACCTTGAACTATCTACAAAAAGTGTGATAATGGAATGTGCTATTCAAGATAATTGTATTCAAATTTACACTGTGATGTAATCCTTGTGCTAGGTAGAAATATTTCGTTAGGTATCACAACGAATGCTTTAATAATGTCCAATTACAAATGAGAAAATTATTATCACTGTCTTTTTATGAAATGATTAAAAGATGTGAGGTGAAGCAATGTCCAGCATAAATCCAGCCGTGACTGCAAGCCAAACGACCAAGAATACGACCAGTGACACCTTATCAATGTATTTCCCTATTATTTTATATTTGTTGTACTCTGCGTAACTCTTCTGGTCATTGTCCAAGGAGTCATTTTCTTGGTTATTTCCCTTGTCTGGCGACTCTGGTACATGAATCATCTTGGCGTTTCCTTGTTCTCTGAGCTTTGCAGCTATGGCAGACAGCCCAACTTTGGAAACTCCTGTTGGAGCGTGTCCATTTAAACCAGTCACCGCTTGTCGTAGGGTGGTTACTTTTTTAATAGCGGACTTGTAATTGTGCTTGGCCCTGAGATGTTTTGTTTCTTTCTGAAATCACAAGCAAAGCGAGCTCAATATAAAACACACTTTTGAATCAATCATGTAATTTTAGATCTAAACTAGATAATTAATTGGTGCTATTTGAAAAATTTTAATAATTTTTTTGTTAAGTGATAAAAAAGACATGCTTAAAGTATATGTTCAGGGCGCTATGGTCCTAAAACTTTTGTGGACCTGTTGGGGGTTGGGGGTATCTTGGAGGACGTTTCCGTGCTCCTTTTTCAAAAGCTGTTTTAAAAAAAAGTTGCTATAGTTTTCATTTGACATCGAGCCTCTATGAAGGAAGTCCGACGTGTTAGCCACTGACCTAGTCGAGTATTGTAAAAATAGAAGGCTTTATAGTCTCTTTTTAGTTTAAAATTGTTAGTGAACAATATAATTCTCTCAACAAGGTATATTTCCCCATACTTAGTTCATATGAACAAATTAATCAATTACGACTAATTAATTGACAATTAGTTAATTTCTAAATAGATTAATGTATTGTTATCGACGATAAATAATTGTACAAAGTTCCAAGTTGATTCGAGAATGGGGAAGAGGTAGAAACAACGTGTATAAGACAGACATAATGACTTGATATAAACTTGATAAAGGACATAAGGAACCTGTATTTCAGTACTATCAGTGTAGCTAGGGTCTTACCAGACCAAGAAACTTGATCTATAGTAGTGTTGTCGGGCGTACATCACGCGGACCATATCCGTCACGCGAACCTATCAGGCTTCTACCCACAGTGCATTAAAACCGCAAAGGTTCGATATTATTGAACTCAACGCTATTTCGAGCTGAAGCGGCTCGTGACTGCGTTGTCAAAAATTTAAAGGCACATTTCTTATTTAATATGCTAGAACAAATTCGTACTAGGGCTCCTTCTTCCATGATTATAGCATGGAATGGGTGGGCTGAATCAGTCAATAAAACCATGGACGTAGCAGAGTTTAAGTCGTTGATTAACATGCATGAATAGATTGATATGGGTAAGACATAATTATCTTATCTTTTGCAAATATGATAAAGTAATATGTCCTCCAAGCAAAATGTTAGACACGAGTGGTCAGTATTTTTAAAAAAATTATGCTAGTAACTATTAAATAATATTAGCTACATCTTTAAGTTCATATGCACTAAATCTCAGATACTGATACTCGCAGCAAGAGTATTAAATAAGTCTTCCAAGGTACGCCACGAACGTGTATTGATTCTAACTTTTATTAATTGTTTTTAACTTTTAACTTTTAGATGTCTTTGACTTTGACTAGTAACTTTCACATGCCCTTGACTTTAACTTGTAACTTTTAGATGTCCTAGACTTTGACTTGTAACTTTGAAATGTCCTTGAATCTAACTTGTAAATTTCGGATGTGCTTTCAGAAATAAAGATTATTACGTTCTTTCCCAAACTTTGTGCAGGGAGATGGGATGCCGTGGGGGATGCTCAACATGGCGGCCTTTGTTATATTTAATTTGTTGTACTCGGCGTAACTCTTCTCGTCTTTGTCCAAGGAGTTATATTTCTCGGCTATTTCCCTTGTCTGGCGACTCTGGTACATGTATGTATGTCTTGACATTTTCTTGTTCTCTGAGCTTCGCAGCTATGGTACCACAGTTTGAAGCGCATTCCAATCAGCCAGGTAGCTAAGAATACATTTTAAACACAGCTAAAATTAAAATATTTAAATAAGATAATGTCGACTGGCAATATTTTTTTTTACAACTTTAATTTTCGTTTTCTTGTACGAAATGTTTCTTGAGCTTGGTTGACCTACCTCTTCCATGTGATGCAGGCAGACGATGACGATGCTGTCCAGCACTGTCAGCATGGAGATAATGAGCAGGATAAATAGGTACAGGGTCACTTCCGGCATGGACTTGGAAGACCTGGGCAGCATGCCGCCTACAATACTCAAGAAGACGGATAGGGCAAGTAACACTGTTATACCTGGGGGCAAAGATATTTTAAACTAATTGTTAGGCGAGGCAACAATATTCTAAAACATGATGTCTTAAACGAGGCGTATATAATGTAATACATGTGTTAGACAATCGTAATTAAAACTGATTCTTTATGAATAATGTTTTATTGCTGCTAGGTCATTAACAGACCGAAGAAATGAAAAGGAACAAATAGAATTCTTTATTTTTTTTGTGTGTGATTAATAATTGATCAGGAGATGAGAAAATCTGCGGACATATATAAATCGCGATTATAATTTCATTTTTCTTTCTGTAAATCTTCATAGTCAAATTCTATAGCACGTGAATACATGACGTCATATATCGCATTCTTGGCCCCACAACGTCTGGAGTTGAAGATTTAAGAGCAGGTAAACAAATGGACATACAAGGTAAAACAATGGACATACAAAGTAAAGCAATGGACATACAAAGTAAAACAATGGACATACAAAGTAAAGCAATGGACATACAAAGTAAAGCAATGGACATACAAAGTAAAGCAATGGACATAGAAAGTAAAGCAATTGACATAGAAGGTAAAGCAATGGACATACAAAGTAAAGCAATGGACATACAAAGTAAAGCAATGGACATTCAAAGTAAAGCAATGGACATACAAAGTAAAGCAATGGACATAGAAAGTAAAGCAATGGACATAGAAAGTAAAACAATTGACATAGAAAGTAAAACAATTGACATAGAAAGTAAAACAATTGACATAGAAAGTAAAACAATTGACATACAAAGTAAAACAATTGACATACAAAGTAAAACAATTGACATTGAAAGTAGACCAATTGACATTGAAAGTAATCCAATTGACATAGACAGTAAAACTATTGCCGTGCTCTGTACCACTTACAACAAACCCTTAGATAATTAAGAAAAAATATTTCAGCTATTGAAAAGATTTATCTTGTTGAAACAAATCTTAGCTTTAGATGCCAGTGAAAAGTCTTAGTAAATGACGATGTCAAACATTGATTAGAAACTTAATTGTTTCACTTTAATCCTTCCTGAAATTAGTAATGTATCCAACTCTAGTTGGCAGCTTTGTCGTGCATGATTCCTATTACGTTGTCAAGGATGCCGCTCTACTTCCGTTCTCTCTACATTATCTCATTAGTTGGACGTGTGCAAAACAGAAAGATTTATTATTTTCTTTTTTTTTAGCCTTTCAATCAACGAGAGTGACATTTTTAAAAGATAGAACTGTGTTAAGACTTTAGTAGAAGATGTAATGCACTCGCGATGATAAGTGTAGATGTGTTTGAAATGTGTTAAGTGTGTAGTAAGACTGATGTTACACTAGGTGACAAAAACACAGGGTATTGCACTCACACGCACGCCTTCCCACACAGTCACCTGACACATACATCCCCCACACGTGCAACACCCGTTTTTCTGCCCACAAATATTCTTCCATATTCGTCCCCCACACATGCATCATCCGTTTTTCTGCCCACATATATTCTTCCATATTCGACCCCCACACATGCATCACCCGTTTTTCTGCCCACATATATTCTTCCATATTCGTCCCCCACACATGCATCATTCGTTTTTCTGCCCACATATATTCTTCCATATTCGTCCCCCGCACATGCATCATCCGTTTTTCTGCCCACATATATTCTTCCATATTCGTCTCCCACACATGCATTTTTCTACGTGCACTACGAAACATGCATGATAATTCATGCATTCCCACAAATGTACTCTCAATGCACTTTCACGGAGGCATTCCCACACATGTACTCTCAATGCACTTTCACGCAGGCATTCCCACACATGTACTCTCAATGCACTTTCACGCAGGCATTCCCACACATGTACTCTCAATGCACTTTCACGCAGGCATTCCCACACATGTACTCTCAATGCACTTTCACGCAGGCAATCCTACAAATGTTCTCAATGCACTTTCACGCAGGCATTCCCACAAATGTACTCTGAATGCACTTTCATGCAGGCATTTCCACACATGTACTCTGAATGCACTTTCACGCAGGCATTTCCACACATGTACTCTCAATGCACTTTCACGCAGGCATTCCCACACATGTACTCTCAATGCATTTTCACGCAGGTAATCCCACACATGTACTCTCAATGCACTTTCACGCAGGCAATCCCACAAATGTACTCTCAATGCACTTTCACGCAGGCATTCCCACACATGTATTGTCAATGCACTTTGACGCAGGCAATCCCACGCATATACTCTCAATGCACTTTCACGCAGGCATTTTCACACATGTACTCTCAATGCACTTTCACGCAGGCATTCCCAAACATGTACTCTCAATGCACTTTCACGCAGGCATTCCCACACATGTACTCTCAATGCACTTCCACACGCACACTCCCACGCATGCATTCCAATTCACTCATTTCCAAATATTTACCTCCACACATATATTCCAACATGTGCATTTCCTCCCTTAGCTTTTCTACACACACACACACATGCATGCATTCTCATGTCTATTCCAACAATACATGATATTTCTATGTTTGCTTCAATAAATTGAACGTTCCATGTTTATATTTACACAGAATGGAACGCTGTAAGTGCAGGTAAATGTGAAGTTTATACCACTTAATATTGAAACACTTTCAGTTGTCCCCAGGAATAAAAGTATTTTATATTGTTTATTTAGTTCCTATAAATAATAATAATAATAACAGAGCTTTTTTTGTGACGGTACGCACCAGTATGGCGTACCGGTACCATATTTAATGTGCGGAAAAATTTAACACATTTTAACGACGTTTATTATAAATTTATTAGTAGTTAAAAGTTAGATAGACCATCACTGAGTACCTGTGCCATTTTTTTTTAAGTACTGAATAATAATAATAATAATAAAGTACTACTGTTACTGTTACTAAAAAACAACTAACCGTATCCAATTTTCTCCCCTGAATCTGCCGGGATCAGGAAGACTAGTATATTCAAGAAAGATAAAAAGATGACCGGAAGTACTATGTTGATCATCAGAAACAATGGACGCCTCTGTATATCGAAGCTGATCTGTTGGAGGAATACAAGAAGACAAGATAATTAGCTCCCTTACAGTGTGGATTTTTGTCTTCAATGGAAATATTAAAATGAAATTAGAAACTGACTTTCTACTCTCTATATTCACTAGGTTGGTGCCAGGGATGGTCAGGCTGACGAAATCCACTCTGGCATTACAATCCGGCCCACAAATTTGTCCCACATGTCGGACATCCATTCGTACTTCTAAATCACAATAAAAACTTTGAAGACGGTCACGGAAACTGGACATGTATGTGCGAGACTTTGTCTGGTATAGAAAACATGCTCCGTAAAGGTGGCCTGTTAGCTATATGAATATTGAAACTTTTTGATATTACTGCCTGGTCACATAAAATGTTTGTTTTGTTTTGTTTTACATGTTTCGGATGTTCCTTCAGAGTTGAAGATAGTTTACTTCCTAGTCCAAACCTCCCGCAGGACGACGGGGGATGGGAGCGGGCAGGGTTTGAACCCTCGACCGTCGATAAATCCGAACGACAGTCCAGCGCGCAAACCGCACGACCAGGCAGCCATCCTCTGTAATAATAATAATAATAAGGCTTGTCTTCGAGTCCGAAGATTTATAAGGAATGCAGTATTTCCCTTGCTGTGACTCACATATTATGCCACATCCAGGGCAAGCATAACCATTTTCCGCCGGTGGTGGATTATAATTTTTTTTTCGCAGTCTACGTCTGTCCTCGGCAGCGGATTTTCTTTTGGTCACCTAGTATGCACTGTAAACTGTCATCATGATGGGTCCAAAGTTTGAGTCCTGCGTAAAAATCTTTATTTATGTAGCAACGTCTACAACTTATAAGAGAAGAGTTTTGAAAAGAACACGGCAGCGCACCGGCCCACCGAGCATATACCCAGATACTCCAATAACCTACGATCCTGGGTTGTTTATGTTATAAGGGAATAGAGTAACGAACATGAAATAAAGCTTCAAAGTTTCTTATGAAACAAAATAGACTTCACTTTTATTGACAAAATAGATCAAACTTTGTATTTCAATGTAGGTCTTATGTAGAAACACGAATGAAATAACATGATACTGGACACTTTAAAATTTATTTTAATTCACTTCAAAATTTCCCATGAACACACGTCTGTCACATTTCTCTGACCAGTACTTTTCTTTCCTAAGCGGTTCACCGCTTTTTATAAACTTATTTACAAGAAAAAGGTTACATGACGTCCTCAGTTTTCTTTACCAATATAAGCACACACACACACACACAAGCACATACAAGCACACAAACACAAACACACACACACAAACACACGCACACACAAACACACACAAACACAAGCACACACACAAACACAAGCACACACAAACACAAGCACACACAAACACAAACACACACTCCATAATACTTCCACATCTTTGTTTTTCCCTTCCTAAATGTATCACTAAATGTATCACTAAATGTATCACTAAATGTATCACTAAATGTATCACTAAATTTATACCTCTATTACGAAAGATCTAATCTTATATACAACAGTCGTTACTTCAAAAAAGAAGACAATGTGTGTCAATCTAGTCATGCATGTTAATCGTTCTCTAAAGGTACTAGGGAAGAAGGGCTATCTCTATCTTTGTGTCTTTCTGAGTATTTCATTATGTTTTGTTTTTCTATTTGTAAATTATGGTTTAGTGTTTTATGTATTATAGTTACTTTACTTTTTATGAAGTCATGTCCTGAAGTGTCTCTAAGTTTAGTGATTGTACTAATGATGTTACTCTAATCAAATTGGAATATTCGTTTGTTATAAATCCAGGAAAACCAGTGACTTGGCAGAATCTAAGTCATTGGTTATCATGCATGACAAGATGCATGACGCGTAGGACGTAATCATCTATTTTGAAGTAACGTCTGTATTCTATAAGATAAGATAAGATAAGATTTCACTGCTCTGTTTTGTATTTGTTCTTGTTTCTTCATATTTTAGATCTCATTTTATAATGGTCGTTCAAAAGAGAAGATGATTACGTTCAACTCGTATGTATGAGTTTATCTAGTCATGCGAGTTAATTAAAGACTTAAACGCTGCTAAATCTTTAGTTTTCCTGGCTGATTCAGGCAGCTCATCCCACACTTTAATGGCAAACAAGGCAGAACGAGCACTTGTACGAAGTGGCCCTAGCATAAGGAAGAAGAGATTTTTGTACCTTACTGTGACACTGAAACCACGCGAGAGAATTTGGTTTCATTATGAAGTTTATAAAAATAAATGCGCACCATTTCCATTGCATTTCAAATCGTGTTTTTCATTTGTTCTCGACACAAGCTTTGAACGGATTCGTAAAAAGTCACGGACCATGCAGCGGCCACGGAGGGAGTACCATTGACAATGTGCGGCATAACTGTTGTCTTTATGCTTTTAAACCTTGGCGTCCTGCTGATCGTAGTGATTCTGCTAATTAGATTGTTCGGTAACTAATTACTTTCATTACTTTTGTGTAGTCTGTAGCGTGGAGAGAAGGAGACTGCTGTGTGGGCCACATCGTATGATCGATCTGACCATAACTAAAAGTCTAATGCCCAGGCGTTCATCTCATTTACTATGAAAGGGTCCATAGTGGCTTTGCGACTGAAGAAAGCCGTAACAATAATTATAAAAACCCTCTTTACATTTAGACTACATCTGTCATCTAGATCAAATTTCATTAAAAAATATACATTTTCTTGTCACCTAGATCTATAATCTAGAGTGATCTTTTTATCAATGGTCAATAGCCTTAGGCTTAATCTTTTCGATATTATCAATTATAATCAATAATTGAACTTTAGATTTAGAACTAACAAAGATGTTGAATCTAGTTTCTAGAAGTCTAGAGTAAAGTGCGAAGCTCGAGCAGCCTCGATTTGTCAAGAGGTTCGAACAGTTCCCTTTTTATTGCTAAAACTTTTTTATTTGAATGTTTACTAAATTACTACTATATTGCTACTGCGCATGCGCCTTTTTCTTTACTTCCGACACATACTATTTCCTTTTCCTTGTAAAGGCTAAGTTCATGGTGAGGTCAAACTCAGGAGGTGTGGAATTATTCTTTTTTTACTACCCGGTAGTGAAGGAAATGGGAAATGGGCTTAAGGCTATTTTTAAGTCTCTATGCTCATCAGCTTAAAGAGACTATTTGAAGTTGTGGAGGGTGGGAAATGGTGCAATGGATGGTGTTCTTGCGCTGGAGTAAAAAGAAAATGACTTTATAGTGAAAATTAAATATTAAAACATGTTTTTATATATATTTTCTTTGATCTGTTCGAACCTTCCATCAACCCATTCGAGCTTACTAACTGGAGAAAAATCCGCTCGAGGTAAAGTATGCTTGGCGATACCTACCCTACACCTCTTTGAACTCATATTTAATTTTAACCAAGCCTAGTGATACATTAATTTTGATCTATTTGTATAGAAAAAAGGACGAGGAATTCAGAGATACCATCAGTTTTTTCATAGGTCAGACCGTTACGGTGCTATAAAAATCCAAACGTGAAAATTGCTGCCTGCTGGCTTAATAATGTCGAACTTCGCAATTTACTCTAGGTCTTTTTTTGTAAAGTACAAATAATTAAAACGTGAAAATGAGATGCGTGGTATGGTGGCTAAGTGGTAAAACGCTTCGCTTGCAAACTGAACGTTCTCGAGTTCGAATCTCGGCTAAAAGTGAGATTTTTTAATCTCGGGATTTTTCGGACGCCTCTGAGTTCCACCAATTTTAATGGGTATCTGACTCTAGTTGGGGAAAGTAAAAGCCATAGAAAAAGATCATCTGCCTTATAGATCTGAAGATTTGAAATAAATATTTTACTTTGGTTCGGTTAGCATAATTTCTTTTTCAAATAGATGCCATTTAAAGCGCTAGATCAACATAACAAAATAAAAACAACTATGGCGTTCTGGCGACGTCAATTTGACATGCTAATCTTTTCAGCACCACCCTTTTGGTGAGGGACGTTTTGGCCTACGTATTGTTAATATCTTATCAAATATTGTTATATACAGATCAATTTTATTATCACGTATTTCAATATATTAATTTTTTTTTGGAGTAAGTTTCTGTTCATTTTTATAGTTAGTCTGAATGCTTGTTTTTTAATTGTGCGTGTTTATTTTGTAGATTATTTAATGTTTTGCCAAATTGCTTTTTTACATTTTTAAAGGGAGAAAAAAAATAATTAAAAAATCGCATTTTAAATTAGCTTTTAGAGAGAACCATTGAAATTTGAAAATAAAAAGAGATCATTTTTTTACAAGGCTTTTATCAAGTCACTCTGTGTGTATGTCTGTCTGTCTGTTAGGCCTACGTTTTTTTTTTTTTACGAAATGCTTTTTTCTTGAGGAATAAGAGATTAACCCTTTACCAAACAATTAGATCAATTAGATATTCATTATAAGACATCAGTTAGGCACATCCAGCTGTATGTTCTCTTTCACCTATCCTTTGATCTGTGGACCGCTGGGGCACCACACAAGATCCGTCAACCTTCTTTCTCCATTCTTCTCTGTCATTTGTCTTTGATAGAATTTCATTCTGATGTTCTTTCTGAAAATATTCAAACCTGCCTTTTTACCTGCCTGGGTGGACCACTTCGGGGGGCCGATTTTGAGTTTGTGTCTCCACACAAATTTTGTAACCTTGTTTTCTCTGGTTTTGAAGGCGATTGGTCTCTAGCTCTCATGATTCTATCACAGGTGAGGCGACGTAGGCCGTGCCATATTGGGATCGAAACACTGCTGTTATGGGATAACCATTACCAAAATGCTAGGTTGAAAGAGAAAGTTGGGAGTACTTTTGTTCTCGAGACTTGAGATATTAAGGGAAGAAGAGGGAATCTCCTCGTGTTCTCTGACAAGCTGTAGTTATTTGTTAAATAATTAACATTTTAATTCTGTCTTTTTATTTTTTATTTTTATAAATTAACATTGTTTGTGTCATCTACTTAGTCAGGCCTTTTTTTTTGTATACAAAAATGATATTTAGTATAAAATGTTGTACTTATTTTCTGAAAAATTGACAAAGCTCCTAACGCCATCGACATACTGGATATCGACAAAACTGCCGTTGACAAAACGGCGTCGACAAAGTGCATTGTATCTCTAGGTCCATTCACTATGCAATACATTACACTTATAACATACTTCTATAGCCGAACGAATATGTCCAAAACAAAATGTTGTTTATCCCAAAGATACGTTGCATAAATGAAATAAAAGAGATTTAAATATGTGATAACAACTATTTCTCTTTTTGCAAATAGGCAGATCTGATAGAGATTCGACGAGGCCGCCCCTGAGTTTGTGTGATAACACAAATTGTCTTTGTAATCTGGCTTTTTTTATGACGTTCAGTCATTATTATATAATACTGAAATTATATAATAATGGTCTGTTTCTATGTCCGTTATCTTTTCAGAATTATTGAAAAAGTCAAAATGTCGCAAACAATCTCCGATCGTCCATTCGTCTGCTGAGAGGTCACTGTCGAGGTCAGCCAACAGGGTAGTCAAAGCAAATGTCTGCTCCCTCTCCCTGGAGAAGCCAGCGCTGGAAAAGAGATGTAGAGACTGCAGCCTCTGTTTGAGTCAGTCGTCTGCTCTGTTCACGGGCTCGATGACGAGCAGAGAGAAACTGATTTCTCCGCATCCACTTTTTGGTCATGGCGACGAAACGAACTGCTGTAACCCCGCCAAACTCCCTTCCTTGCCTCCACGTTTCAGTGGCGAAGGAATCTCCTTGATCAACACAAATAAGCAAGCTGATCCAAATCAATTTTATGGTTTGGGCAAAGACCTGAGGTTTTTAAACCCCTCCGGATTTCAGCATCCCCGTTTCGGTGGCGAAGCATCTTCCTTGATAAACAGAAATTTGCAAAGTAATCCTAATCACCTTTCTGGTCTCGGCAAAGACCTTATGTTTCTAAATCCTCCAAGATTTCTGCCAATGCCTCCCCATTTCGGTGGCGAAGCATCCTCATCGATAAACAAAAAGAAGCTTTCTGATCTTGGCGAAGATGTGACATTCTTTAACCCAAGCAAATTTCTACCCTTACATCCCAGTTTTGGTTGCCAAGGATCTTCAATGATAAACAAAAAGAAGCAAGCTAATCCATTTATATTTTCTGGTCTGCGCAAAAGTACAAGGTGTTTTAATTCCAGCCGAAGCCCACTCCGAAAGAGGCTCAAATTCGGAGGGCTCAAGTGTAAAACGCGTGCAAGAATAAAGAACAAGCACATGATTTCCCCACTGACGTCTCATGTGAATGACTCTTTTAATAGACAGCGATTTGCAATGGATCATCCGGAGCTATCAAACGTCTTTCCTCCCGGAATTGATGCATTCTGCAGTCCAACAAGTTATTCCTCTTGCGAAGATTCCTGGTCGTCATTCTCTGATGTTCCATGCAAGACGGCCACAAATCCAAGACAAATTAGTGAAATGTTCAATAATAAGATTAGCTCTTCATTAAAAGCCGATCAAGCTGTAGACTGTAGACCCGGCTTCAGCAGTATTCCTAATAAAACCACGAAAGACGAATATTGCTCATCAAGCTCCTCGACATCCAGTGCTTTTCTTTTCGAAAATTCATGGACAGGGCCAGTCTCTAATGTCCCATGCGAGATCGACGCAAATCAAAGAGAGATAGGTGGAATGTGGAATAATAAGTTTGACTCTTCGTTAAACGCTGGTCAGGACGTTTACTGTAAACCCGGGCTCAGCAACATTCTTCGAAGAAACGCAACAGCCACATACTGCTCTCCAGGCGCAGCCGTCACCTTCAGTCCGCCAAGCGCTTTTCTTTACGCCCCGAGAGATGCATTGAAGGGATCAGTCTCTGAGGTCCCATACGAGATGGCCTTAAATCCAAGAGAGTTAGGTGACATGTGCAATCATAGGTTTGGATTTTCCTTCAAAGCTGCTGACAGTAAACCCTGGCTCAGCAGCGTTTTACAACAAGACTTTTCCTCAAACTCGATATTTACAGCTTTCAGCAAATCATGCTCCGCAAAGGAGCCGCTCAGTAATGGCGAATCAGAACACGTCCACATGGACAAGCTGTTGAAACAAATTGCAAAATTCAAGGAGGTGACAAAGTTCAGAATTGATGAAATGACTCACATGGGCGTAAAGCAAACTCCAGCTGGAAGCCAAAGCAGAGAGCGTTTGAACTACTTGGTTAAACCGTTGAACACTGGCCAAGACTGTTTAACAACTGAAAAGACTGGCATGTTTTCACAGCCGTGTCGGCCTCAATATCTGAAGCATTTACAAGAAACTATAACAGGCCATACTACTGATCAAACTACTGGTCAAACAACTGGTCAAACTACTGGTCCAACTACTCGGACAATAAAAGACATAATGGATGAGTACGGTTTCAAATCCACGTCTGCCAGAAGGGTTGACATAGCAGCAATTGGCTCCAACATTCCAAAGTATTTCCCTAAGAGCGTTCAGTGGTTTGACAGACTGGCAAAGGAAGAGTACACTAACTATCCTTGGAATAAATATCTTGATAACAACCTCAACAGATCCATTGATCAGAGACGATCTCCGAAACCTTTTGATACAGACAGCTCCATGCCAGTCAGAGTGGAGGACGTCTCCCAGTTTTCCGAATCTACTTGTAAGCATTCATCGTCGTCCACATGTTGCCGTAACAAAATACCAGAGTCATTTCAACATCCAAACACAAACATATCTAGTTCCTTTCAAAGCGGAGCTCTCCAAGACAAAGATTCAGAACAAATCACACAAGCAAACAAACCTGAACTTTTCATTACTAAAACTGAGAGATCCCTCAAAGATCCTCTCGTTTCAACTACATTATTCACTCCAACTGAAAGTAAGGATCTGAATTCGGACGCTCCAGTCAATAATTTGAGCATCGACGAAGTCGAAACGACGCCATCCGCTGGACATCCAGTCAACATTGATGCTGACATTTCTCCAAACGAATTGCTTCGAATTTTGCGCATCTACTACAGCGACCTCCCGGCACTCGGCTCTCATGATAATGCGTTGATCTTACTGCGGGAAGAGAAAGAGCGACTTCAGAAAATTGACGCGATCATCTCCTCAACATCTCTTCGGCATTCGGAGGATAACTCAAAGGAATTGCCAGATAGCTTTTCCGAATCGTTCAACGACACCGGTGAAACGCTTACTGATAGAAGATCTATTTCAGCACCGAATTTAAGTAACAATTATTACAAGTCAAACGACTATATTGATAATTCAACTGTCCGTAAGTCTGAATCAGTTCCACTTTTAGCTCAGCATGTCATCCATTTGATCGAATCTGAGCCTTTCAGAAAGTGGCGAGTTGTCGATCATGATAACGTGGACTCGTCTGTCAGGCTTGGCCCATCCGAGGAAAAGAATAATTGCCTTAGCCAGTATTGGCAAGAAGATTTGTCCATATTGGGCAAAGAAGTAAGCCAAATCTACTGTGTAAGAAACCCAAGAATGCCTCATCTACGAATCGGAAATAAGCAGAGAAGAAGTAGATCTAGATCTCAATCCAAGTTTGTTTCCCAAATTCGAGGTAATGAATATCTTCCGGCGAGTCAAGAAACAATGAAATGCAAATATGAATAGATGGAAACTAAAAGCCAAGACTTTTATTGTTGACATTGTTACGAGACATCACAAATAAGAGGAAATCATTAAAATAACTCATCGAAAAGAAAAGTCTCTATAATGGTTTCAACAAGTGAGGAAACAAATCATGTTTTCATTCCAACAAAAAATTAAACAGAAAAAAAATTAAATAATGTTGTTTTTCTAAATTATATGTATTTTTTTTCAATATTCGCATTTGTTTGATATCTTAAAGTGTCTGGTGCACTATTAGTTCTAGGTTGTGACAACTGAAAATATCTAACTATTGTGACAATTGTGACAATCGAAGGTATAGATCTAATACACCTTTTAATATTCCAATGATAAGCATTTAGATCTAGATCTAGAAGACAATATGTAAAATTTCCCTGAACATTTATTTATTACACGCTTGAATCAATAAAGCATTACATTCGAAAATTCCCAAACGCGATGGTCCTCTTACGAGCGCGATAGTCCTTTCAAAGTCGATGTAGGGTCTAGACCCAGATTTCGTCTCTAGCTAAATGTACATTTATTTATTTTTTACTTTGAAAAATTTTAACGGTCAAACTAGAGTTTTCCCCATGTGGCTAGTAATTTTTTCTCAGCGATATACAACTGTAAAAATTTTTTGAAAAATAGTTAGAGCCATTTTTGAGATCAGTTACCGCCCAGCTTCCATGAGTGACTTGAATAGAGGTATTGTAATATTTAAAGAATAACCAGTTATTCAATTAATTATTTGTAATTAATCATTTTGTTTGATATAGAATAAGAGAAAAAACTTCTACATTATTAAGAGATAGAGTTGAAAGTGCGGAGTCCCCCAATTTTGTTAAAAGTATTTTGCTTGTTAATTTCAAGAATGGGTGAGAATTGTTTTTGACTGTTTATATAAACCAAAAATAAATGAAAAGGTATTTTGATAACATAGTTTACAAAAAAAACTAAGATGTAGAAAGGTGCAGATTGGAGCAGATTTCAGCTCAATTAAGTCAGTCCAAAGTTTCTTTGTCCCTCGAGTTTCGCCTCAAAATAAACTGACAAAATGTATCTCTATAACATTTGCTTGCTAGTTTAAAAGGAAGAATTTCAATACATTCCACCAGCCCTCTGAGTGACCCTGCCATTTAGCAGTGAGAACAAGCTAAAGAAACCACGTGATATTTGAATGTCCTCTATCCCAATGATGTTTTCTTAGATTGAACCTTTTAGCGAAAAGTAGAAGCCAAAGTTTACTTGGCAATAAACTTGACGGTGATGTTATTCAGTAGTAAAACAGAGATTCGCTACAGTACAAATCTAATGGCTTCTGTTAAGTAAACACCTAGTCTCAAGTTCTCAAAAAAGACCAACCACTTTTACTTCACCCAACTCATGTCAGGTACCCATTTGAGTTGGGTAGACTCAGTGGTGTCCTAAAAATCCCTTTTAAAAATTCCTCAGTCCAGAAGGTAGGCGCCTTACTACTTAATCACCACACCCCACTACTTAATAGTACATCTTTTTATATTTTTTTTTAAAGACAAAAATGTTTTTAAATTGATCGCATTTTCTATTTAAAATCTACACACCAAGTATTTGAAGCTAGAAAAAGATATTTCGATTTATGAAAACTAAAGGTTAAATTGCTGTATATAGCCATGAAGTAAGTCCAGTCTATAAGTCTTGGTAGGGATGTCCGGTCAGTTTCGGTTATTTGCCTTAACCGTAATATATTTCATGATCCGTGAATCATTAAGAAATCATATTTATGAATTTAAATCTTAAGGGTTACTTTCTATATGTACTGAAAAGGAACCAAGTGTAAAAGAACTAGGACACATTAAACACAGAAGTAACGCAGCTGTTTGACCTTTATGGATGAGTATTTAACAGATCCTGATGTGTCATTGAACGCCTCTATGGTTGTTTTCAATAAGTTCCATTCCCCGTGAGGTGTGTAGAACGTCAGGCCAACTTCCGGAGACTTTGGGGCGATGAAATGTAGTTCATGAGTCTGGTAAGTCATTGCTATCAGCTGAAAAAGAGATACAAGATTCAGAGTATAACATGGCCGGCCTTTCATAATTGAAGTGAATTTGGTGGCTCCAAAAGAAAAAACAACTACAACAAAATAAAATAAAAAAATAAAACTATGCAATGAATAAAAAAAACCTGCCCTGCTATATCTGGGATCTTTAATTTCCTGAACTTTGGGCGCCTCTGATATCACCCAGCTCTAACAGGTACCTGACATGAGTTGCGGGAAAGTAAAGGGTGTCGGTCGTTGTGCTGGCCACATGACACCCTCGTTAACCGTGGGCCACAGATACAGATAAACTTTACATCATGATCTTAAAGGAAATATTTTACTTTACTTTTACTATATCTTAATCTGCAACATTTATCGCACTACAGTAAACATAGAGTCACGTGCTCTAGTATGTTGGAGATCTGATCCAAGTGTGGCTATTTGTTTACTGTAATTTTTTTTTTACTCCTTTACTACCAATTGGAAGCCTTAGGCGGCTGCCTAGTTTGCTTATGCCTAAAGCCGGCCCTGAGTAAAAAAAAATAGTTGAAAACCTGCCCACCCCCCCCATTTTTTTTTACGAACTAGTGTGATTTTTACGTATGCTAAAAGTCGTCGTTGACCTTAAAGGGTGTGTTAGTGTGTCAAGAGTCATGAGGCTTTTCAAAAACATTGTCTCGATTGAGAGATGGAGAATTGTTTTCTTTTTGTGTTTGCGGATCAGTGGATGTGAATTCAATTTGGAATATTTTAAAGAATTTCTTTTACTGGGATTATTGACTCATTAAAACTAAATTAGGCTAAGGTGAGAAGTGGCAGCGGCGACGCTAAAATGGGTGAGTACTTTTTTTTTATTGTCTCAAACCATGTCTTAACAATACATTATAGATCTTAGAGATTGTTGAATATCTTCACATTTACAAAAGAGATAATGTAGAGATATTTTATTGCATAGAAATACATAGAGATACAGAAGATATAATGTTGATTCTATAATCATTAGATAGATACACTAGAAATATCATAGCAGGGCCGGCCTTAGGCATACGCATTTAGAGCCTCAAACAATTTGTTTTTAGAAGAACTAGCAAAACCTGTCCCGAATGTTATTGTTGGAGTCACTCAGTTTTCAATACGTTTTTTTGGTTTATTTTTATTTTTTCTAATTCGTTTGGGACGACCAAACTCACTTGACCTAGGGTATACAATTATCCAGGGCCGGCCCTCATCATAGAAATACTAGAGATTCTGTAGACATCTACAAATATTGTAACTCTTTTCTTCTCTTTCTCTCTCTCTCTTTCTCTCTCTCTCTTTCTCTCTCTCTCCAAGAGATTATAAGACTTGTTTTAAAATACAAACGAGTCTTTCATCACTAATTACATCTCACAGCTCGAGACCTTTAAAACTTCGTTTTGTTTGTATACGTTTGACGAGCTTGTCAATAAAGAGACTTTAGCAAAACAATCAGACAGTTCTAACGTGTCTCTTATTTAAGCTTCTATCATAATAGTTGTACCTTTTTTTTTGGTCAAGGTCCAAAGTGTATTCATACACATCTGTACCCCTATCATATCTACTTGTATTAGCGTCTAACACACGTCTATTGAGTAGTCCTCATTCATATATTAAAATATCTGGTGGCACGCATTGACATCCTGTTGTATTTCCAAAGTATTTATTTTTATTGCAATTTAATAACGATAGGCTTTAATTCTTTCAACTTTATATTTTCTTTTCTCGTTTGTTTGTATTTCTTCTGTTTGCTGAACGCCAGACAAGAGATTGAACCAGTGTGCACCGAGTGTCTTGCGCACATGTACAATATAGCACTATAACTTTCGTACTGCTGTTATGCATTTGTTTACGTAACTCGTTCATTTCTTCCATCGAGGAGCTCTAAGCTGCGGCTTGAGCGCTTTTTGGGCCTTATGTTTCTCGTTCTAGGGATTGTTCCTATACTGATATACGCTATACATCTGTTCTTTTCACTGTTATCCTGGCCGTAGAGCCGGTAAATACAGGAAGGCTTGTTTCGTACGTTGTTTGTGGGCCAGCTTTGGAGTCAGTTGAGACTGGTTGAGTCAGTATTTTTTGCGACTGTATCTGCCATTGCTATGTCAAGAGACGGGGTGCCAAGTAGGACAGTGTCACAACACTCCAACATTTTTATTACATAAGCTTATTTAGACTCACTCTGTCTGCCTGTCTTGTAAATGTTTGTACACATTATTTCTCACACACCAAATCCCGGATTAAGCTGAAATTTTGAACAATTATTTCTTTACCTGACAACAAAACAATCAATAACAAATTTAACCAATTAGTTTATTAACTATTGGTAATTGATTATTTTGTTTGGTATCTTGAACAGCGGAAATAAATCGTACTTGACAGATGTAGTGGTAGAAGCTGAATTAATCCCCTTAAGGACTCTTGAGCCCTGAGTAAACATTTTTAATGCATTAAAAAAATGATCATGTAAACATTCACCAGGATACCCCCTTATTCCCTCAACCTTTCATAGCGCATAGAGAAAGCTAAAAGCTAAAGAAAACAATTGGTAAAAATATTTCTAATCGCACAGATTTATTATGTCTTGGTCAATTGCACATACAATTACACGACTGATCGAAACTAATTGGTATAATGACACTTAATATAAACTTTATGTTTTTTAAATGTATTTCTTATGGTTTTTTTTTTTGTTTACGCTACTTGTACCTGGATAAAACAAGTGTGTTTGTCAAAAGGATACTTGGTCATGTCCAGTTCACAGGACGTCAGAAATAGACTGCCAGGTATCCAGTGAGCTAGCCCGGTGGATTCAACGTTTAGTGGACTGTGGATAGATACAATTGTTTTGGATCATTTAACTTCTAACTATGTAAAAAGGTCTGACTATTTAGAAACTTTTCTACGGTGAAAAGGATATTAGTTTCGAATGTTTCGTTGTAAAGCTTAACTCTAATGCAATTTATTTGTGTGAAAGTTGTTGGTATGCTGTTCCAGATAGCTAATTAAATCTTCTATGTAGGAGTCTATTATTAGTAGGAGTTTGTAATTAAGTCAAATTTCACATTTCTATTAAATCTCAAAATGATTTTTTACATCAAAATAAACTTAATTAGTTTTTAAATATACACAAATACATATAAGAATTTAAATATCAGTGAGTGACGTAGTGTTTAAAACAACAACATAAAAAAACAAACAAACTAAATACAAAATATTGAATGATATTTCATCAGGCGCTCATATCACCCAATCTCTTTGCCACCACCATCCTTTTTCTACACGCGTCTTTCACAGGACTTTCACTTCCTGTCACTAAAAATAGCATCTCATTTCATACCACCACAATGGCACACATACACACACCATCACAAACACACACTATGACACACACACTATGACTCTCTCTCTCTCAGATAATGTGTACAGGATTGCTGTGGAGACCACCAGTTGTACATTACGTCTGCTAGTTCAGAAGTAAAAATGAGTAAGAATAAGATCTCCTTGTGATTCTCGTTCAGAGGTTCAAACTTCTCGTTACTTTGAGCTACTCTCAGACGTTGAATTAATACATTATAAAGTCATTACAGCCATTCCTTTGTTATCTGGAAGCCACCAGTTAAAAACAAAACAATTCATATGTCATTCAATGTACTCTATAAAATACTGACCAGATCACTGGATCACTAGACCTGTGTTCCGCGAGGCCTGAGTAGGTGTTACGCAAATTATTGGGATAATTAACTATTAGGCTACCCCGTGAAATTTAATCTCCAACAAAAAAAAAAAAGGAAATTATTCCATTAAATACTCTGAATGTGTGAAGTGTTCCGTTCTAGAAAAGAAAATTGGGAAGCACTGCACTAAATTATTGGATTACTACTAGATCAAACATATCACAATATCATGCTGCGTTTGGATGCTTCTTCAGATTGAAATAAAATTTTTATATCCAGCTCAAACCTCCCTCGTGACGGCGCGAAGGGCAGGAATCGAACCCTGGACCATGGAGACAATCAAACAACAGACCAGAGCGCATACTGCTCAACCAGGTTGCTATTCGTCATTCACTGGTGCTTGTAAAAAGATCATGTGGCGACCCTGATGACTTAGAATCATTCACACTTAGAGCTCAAAGAGGAACTTACGCTTTGTCGTCCCCGAATAAATCTCTCTTGTCTATTGTGTTTAAGAGCACGACCCTCGGCCTCCAGACCGCCTCTGGGAGAGGATGTATGGACATCAAACCTCCGTAGTCACTTGGTTCCCACGCTAAGATCTAGTTCATAGAATCATTAAAAAAATAAATGATAAGTTACAAGACAACAAAACAGTAACATTTCTAGCAAAAACAAATTATCAGAAATATCCAACGAATATTTCGTTCGATTACTATTAAGCTTCTATTAGTTTTCAGTGCAAGATAGGCGCAAATGACGTAAAGGAAGCTTAAATAAACCACGGCTTTGTCTACGTGAGATGTGGCAAAATATGCAGGTCGCATTTGAGTTTGCGTGACCATATGTAACACTGCACTCATTCTTAATCTTCGGAATCGAAGACACTGACGCCCATTCATTCATAAGGTTGCAGTATGAAAATACAAAAGGAGCGTTAAAACAAGCAATATATAAGAAAATCTTTAAAAAAAAAAAGAAAACAGCTTATCTAAGAGAAAGAACTCCGCACTTACAACTATAGCTTTAAAAATGTAAAAGTCATTTTCCGTATTCGATATAAAAAAAAATTAATTCCCAATAATAACTGACTAATTGGTTAATTAGTTTTTATTGATTCATGTTTTGTTTGGTACAATAAATAATTTTTTTAAAGTTTCAACTTAATCCGAGTATGGGTGTGGGAAAAATAACGTGTACAATTATCTAAGGGGACAAAATACTACGTATTTAACGCTATCTGTGAATACTGAAGGATTAATTTTCTTTGTCGGTATCATAGAGAAGGATTAATTACCAGTAATTACTTGACTTATCTTTTATAAAAATTAATTCTTGTTTATGCAAATGAATAACTGTGCAATGTTTCTAATTGATCTGAGAATGTGGGAGTAATAACGTATACACACTTTTTTTTTTACCAGAGATAGAAAGATAGACAGACAGACAGAGTTGATATAAGCTTTGTAAAAAAAATTAATATAATTTAAAACTAGAGACTTCTTAAACATGTCATTATCATCATCAAACTATATTTGAGTGAGGGCTTGAGAGGCTTAAATCCTCTCTTGCAAAAGCCTTGGACAGAGTCTTTGACTCAACTCTTAGGATAATAATAAAGTTCCCCTTTCAGGCCATGTGGTCTATAGGGCAGATGATGTACAGGTCATCTGTTTCTGTGGCCTATTTTTAACAATTCAAACCCAGGACCCCCCGTTTCGGAAGCCAGGCGCTTTACCGCTCAGCCACTGCGCCTCCATAATAATAAAGAAGAAGGATTAAAACCATTTTAAATGAATATATGGTTGATTGTAGTTGTTACGAAATGTTTGCAGTAAATGTCCTTGCCCTGTTTATACTTACCATAATTACAGTGGACATCTCGCACATCTTCAAGTAATCAAGAAATATTGAAGGTATATGTCAACACCAATACAAATTTAGGAAGTCGATAACAAACCAAGAGATTAGAGACAAGATTTCTGCAACGATTGGACCCCAGGATGACCTGCCAACTACCGTAAAAAAAAAAAACGCAAGCTAAAAATATATGGCCATATTACAATATCATCGGGGCTCGCCAAGACCTTCCTTTAGGGAACAGTACCAGGAAAAAGAAGAAGAGGCAAACAGAGAAAGCGATGGGGGCACAAAATAAAAGAATGGACGGGCCTGACATTGAAAGAGGTTCTAACTAAAGCAAAAGACAGAGAAGAATGGAGAAAGACGGTCGACAACTCTTGCATGGTGCCCCAACAGTCCAACACACTAAGGGATAGGTAAATGTAAATGAAACGTTTGAAATACTATCTGCAATAGTTGACTTGAGCTGTAAGGACATCGTCCCTTGTCTTCTTGATCTTATCGATCGACCTGCAGATTTGCTTGAAAGATCACTTTATAATATGTCACTTTAACTAAAGTGTTTTTGAAAGATGTATCAACCAACTATCTTTGTTTGTCCTAAATCAATACACGTACCTCATCAGTCCAGGTTAAGGGAAAGAAGCCGTTGCAGACGAAGCTTTGCGTGACGTCATTCACTTCCACGATGGACACCAGTTGAAAAGAGACAGAGACGATAATGATTGCTGATTGGTTAATCAATGGACGCAGGTCTGGGTTATAATTGTCAGCTTTTAACTTTGTCCTCATAATTTCCAGCCCGTCAGAGTAGTTCTGACCACTGCATTTAGTCACGAGCCCGAGTATCCATAGCAACAGCATCTTAGCTAGTCTTAGCGCTTTATAGAAACCTTGATTTTCTTTACCACCTTAAATAGTACGAAGGTTAGGAAAAGTTGCAACTTTGACTGTTTGGCCTATATGTTTTGCTACTATTTACGCAGATAAAGCCGTTGTATGACTCATCTATTTACTCAATGCACACACCCTCGAGACCCTAAGAAATGCAACAGTTAAAGACGCCAGATAATATATCCTTGTATAAAGTGTAGTTACATCATCTTATGAAAAGCTTGGCGTCAAGTAAAGAAATGTTATTCTAAATAGAATTTTTAAAAACACTTTACCACCATCGTAGGAGAATGCATTTACCATGAGATAATTAAAAGTTCATAATAATAGCACTATTGTTGGGCCACCAATTGAACGCGTCCAATGAAAAAAGACAGCTCTGTTAATTCACAACTGATAACAATTATCTATTTGCTGCCAAGCATAAATTCTAAAGATGCACGTAGTGGTACAGTCTTTCGATTTCTAATTTGTAGAGTTCCTAATTAGATAAATCTTGAGAAACAATGGCTTGGGGAAACTAACGGAGATAAAAGAAATGTCATATAATTATGTAGATGTAATCTTATAATTGAAAAGAGTTATAGAGCCTGCTTTAGGTATTCGTCAATAGATAATAAAAATGTCTAGATGTATATCACATGTATGTCATGTTATAACAACAATAACGTATGTTCATAATATTTTACTTATTATTCTTTGCAACGTCTCTGTCGTTACATTTGTAAGCATCATTTTGTAAACAAGCGATTCACAATTTAAAACTATATAAACAACAACGGTAACATTAACAATAAAACCGCAGTAGCAACAATAAGATACAGATCTCGAAAACGGCTCTAACGGTTTTGATAAAAAAAATGGGAAAAGAATTACTAGATTATTGCTCACACTGGGAAAAGCTGGTGCGTTGGCTATTAAGAGAAACAAAATTGAGTTTGAGTTTTTTTGGCACATCGGCACACTTTAGGCTATGTCGTACCCGTAATCCCTAAAAGGTTACTCTCCCTTCATACCACAAGAGCTAAATTTTATTTAGTTAAGTTATTAAAAACAAGGTCTATTCATTGTAGCCCCATCAGCAGTGTCTACTGAGGAATTTTATTGTTACTGCAGTTGTTAATATTTTTTTTATGAAAGTATAAGCGTTTTAAAACTATTGAAGACGATTTAAGTTTATCGTATTTCCTATCTATATCTATATCTATATCTATATATATATATATATATATTTATATATATTGAACAGAGAAATGTAGTACGTAGTCAATATGAATGTGTAAACAACGTAGTAACGTAGCAATTAATATGATGCAAGAAAACGAAAGTATTGTCACGTGATTTGAACATTTATTCCAGTGAACAAAACAACAACCAATAAAACACAACAAGAAAAAAAAATCAGTTCAAGTGCAATCAGTAGATCTAAATACTAAATACATTTGTAAAAAATTCTCTGGCTCTCCCACACGCTGTGAAGTGACCAGAACACAGTTACCGCTGTGTGGACACTGTGCAGGCGTTAATTACATATCCTACGCGTCAACTGGCACTTTAATGAACGGTTTCTTCAAAGCTTTTTATTTCAAGAAAACAATCTCTGTTGCTCTAGAAGCAGGGAGTGACACAAAGTTCTGTTGTTTGCTTCCAAGTGTTCTCGAGGTGAAAGCGTAATGAAATTTCATTGTGCTCGTTTTTACGTCAAAGATGAAGGAACTGTGTTTGGTTCAACTCAATAGAAGTGTACTTACTCTTCATGTTTGACTAGTGATTGCTACACAATTATTTTTTTTCAATCATAGGCTATATATCACTAAGAGTTCTATCTGAAGTCTTGAAAAGAGCTCTCCACCGTTCTTATAACAAGTAACCTAAAAAAAAAAGTTTAAACAATATAAATTTCTCCTTTATTAGACATTCTAACCATAGACCCTAAAATATGTCAAGGACACAAAATTGAGCTTCCAAATAGCCAACTAAAAACGATTTAAAAACAGGATTGCTTAAAAAAGCTTAATCTTTCTAGTGTTAAAATGTGCGTAGAACTATTTCATGTCACTTTAAAAAAGCATACATTATCAGGACGTCCTTTATCTTGTACACCGGATACAGCAAAAGCTTGTTATTAATAGATTTAAGATCTTAAATGAAGATTTCTCATTCTGTTTTTTTTATTGTCGCAATGCTTCAATCTATAGCTAGGAGTCTATCCAGTGAGCTTGCACAGTCAAGTTCTTCTATTCCAGTCCAGTCTATTTGACATCAAACGATCCTCAAAATGTTCACGAACTTCTATTTATTTATTCAACTCTTTACTGAATACAAAGCAAACGAACACGAATTCTAAAAGCCTTATTTAATTTGAGCATGATTAAAGTGAAAAATTACTACGGTTAAACCAAAGTTTTTACAATGTGGCCAATAAGCTACTTGACCACCCCCCCCCCACCCCCAAATTTCTAGGAAAATCGATTGGGCCGTTTTTAAATTCTTGTCCACCCAGTGTCTGCCCACCCATAAAGAGTTTGCAAGCTAATTAGAGGAATTGAAAAATTAAGGACTTCCTGTTCTAACGTTGAGAATTTTATTTGAGGGCGATAATAGGTTGCTTTTTTTTTTATAGATATTAGAGAGCTATGTTTTCAAAGTTATTTGAATGGTTAACATACGAGCTAGACAAGACTTATGACGTCAAGCTTGTCTGAGATTTCCTCTCTTATCACCTTGCAAATTCTTCTGGGGGGGGGGGGGGGGGGGAACCGAACAAAAAAAAAACAACAGAAAAACCTTGATCTGAATCTCAAAAACGGCTCTTACCATTTTCCTATAAATTTGATAGCTTATGGTAATTGGGAAATAATTATTAGTTAATTGGCCACATAGGGAAAACTCTGATTTTACCGTTATACATAAAACACTGGACCATAATCTTCAAATACAAAAATAAAATACTCAGAAAGACTTAGAGATAAAGGACCATTCCTTAATCCATATGCTAGGACTAATTTGTACAAAAATTACTTCTTATCTAGTGCTATAAGAGCATGGAATGGGTTGCCTGAGTCAGTCAGGAAAAATAATAATTTGGCAGAATTTAAGTCATTGATTAACATGCATGACTAGATTGAGCCAGCGTTACGCGTACTACGCAATTATCTTCTTTGTTGAAGTAACGACTGTATTTTATGAGATAAGATAACTTTTAAAAATATAATCTTCAAATCAAACTTGGTCTGGATGTCTAGACAATGTATAGCTTGAAGACACATACGTCAGCGGGTATTCCCGAATGTATTCATTATTTGAAGAGAAATCCTATACTCTTAAGTGAGCAGTTCTTGTATATACATATATATTCTATTTCGAAAACGGCTCCAACGATTTTTTTTTTATTTTAAGGTACGTGCATATTAGTGCGAACAAAATTCTAATCTCATTGATCACATCGGGAAAACTCGAGGTCGACCGTTATATCGTTTTGAAAATGCCTCATTATCGAAAAATTAATTTTGGCTAGAATGTTTTATGAATGAAAATTTTCCATGACGTAAACGGGAAAAACGCTGCTTACGTCACTAGGCTTACCGCAGTACACTAAAATATTTTTTTGCAAACAAGAACGAGTATTAAAGAATCAATAGACCTATTCAAACATTTGCGCACCATCTTTTTGTAGATTGATTTATTATAGAACTATAAAAGAAAAGTAATGAAATTAAATGTACAAATGTATAATTAGTTATTGTGTTTTAAGTGCTTAATAATTAGTTTACACTTTAATTGCATAGAGTGGTGTAGATACCTTTTACTTTGTTGTTCATTTTGCTGGTGACCTGCGGACAATGGAATGCTTGCTCTGGTTGTGGCAAATATGTAGGTCACAGCTGGAGCTGCGTATCCACGGGAAATACTGCAATCCTTATAAATCTTCGGACTCGAAGACAAGCCTTAAAATTATTATAATTTTGCTGGTGAATTATTACCATGTGTTCATGCTTCGGTGTCTACTGTCCCGTACTAAAACAAAGGAAATGGTCATAACACAGCTTCTCTACGCATTACTTGCTCACACTGAACATGATATCTAGCTAGCGGTCAACGAGTTTGCGTACGCTGCAGCCTCTTTTGATTTGACTATAAACCTCGGTAAAAAGGTTGGGGTTAGGGCGTGGTGACGAAAGGCCCAGGGGAGTTCTGAATGGAGGGATGTGTAAAAGCAGGCCATATCCCTCCACGGGCTGTAGCACTACTGGGATAAATGGATGGCAAAAGCCGGTATGAACTTTTTATAGTCCGACAGTCAGGCTGGGCAGGGCAGGTATCCTGTATGGGGGACGAACATATTGTTCGGTGTAACAGAGGAGGTGCCCCACGGAAACGTTTCTTTAGAGAACTAATGCAACGATTTAAGTCTAGTAAGAAAAAATGGGCCATTTTACTTTGTCACAAAGTGCGTTTTACCCTATAACGTAGAGATTTGCGTCACTTGATGTTTCGTACTAAAGCCATAATGAATATACAAATTCCATAATTAAATGTCTGAACGTAACCACCTAAGAAGTTACACTGCAAATACTTTCTTCCAAGCCAATAATAGTAGGCCTACAATAGTTTTACGCAAAAGATGGATTGTAAAACTATAAGACGGACGTGAGCTGTGGTTTGTCTAGGAGGACTTAAGAGACTTTATATCTAATCGCCATGTACAATTACATTTAGAACTAACAGAACACTAAAGCATCTCTTCAGATTAGTAGTCTTTATCTGATCGTTCATTTTCGTAATTACAAAAAATATTCCCAAAATGACTTCGGGCCTATAACCTTTCTTATGAAATTATTTAACCGAGCGAGGCTCGGCCACCTGATATTGAGAAAATAAACGATTAGAAACATTGAACACAATACATTCCGTCTTTTTAGTCCATACCTATAGGCCTATCATCAACTTAGAATCTTCTATACCAGTGATGCCCAACCTAATTTGACCTGCGGTTCATTTTAATTTCCGACACCTGTGTCGCGGGTCGCATGACAAAAATGAAATGAAATTGGACTGAAACAATTTTATTAGAAACTTGTGGATCTTGTGCAGTAATTCATGAGCTGATGGAAGTTTATCTCTTTTTTTTTTTTTTCAATGCGTCGGAAACTGGCTTCATTTCTCTACTTAAAATGTGAGCAACATTGTAGATAACTTTAGCAATGACCCATTTTCTTGTCTATATGTGGTAAATATTCACTTCGATCCTCCAATCTCTAGGCGTAGTTTAACCATTTTTATTCGCGGCTCAAACCAAGAATGCCGCCATCTTTGTTTTATAATCAGTTTATATGTTTTGTTTTTCCAGTTACAAAACAAATATGTGGCTTATCATGTTCCACAAACAAAATTAAAGATCTATTCACTTTTCTTGGTAGATTCTAAATTCGGAGTCCACATTTACTTTCTTTGGCTCTACCATTTCATAAAATTACGGTAATGGCCGTCTTCCTAATCAGAATGTAAATATTGCAGTTCTACTTGGCGAGATCGTTATATTCACATTAGCCAACACCTGAATAAATCATAAACTTACACTTCTTTAACTTCTAAAATCGATAACTTGATTGTTATGTAACAGACAAAAGCAATATTCTCCGTTACGTAGATGATGGCTTGTATGGTTATATTTGTATCAGAGGCGGACTGGGTGCCCAAATCGGCCCACGAATTATATGCTATATGATGAACACCCAATCACACCTGTCCACAAAATCATTGTGTAAAGTTTAATAATGTATCGAAAGTAGTTACCTATATGAATAATTTATTAGAGTATTTTGAAACTATTGGTAAGAGCTATTGCTAAATGAGTAAAGTAAACACTTCTAATGGGGAATCTCGTAATGGAAATAAATTCAGTTCCTTATACATTAATATATACATGTACATGACATTCACATTTAAGGAATATGAAGCCCCTCCACCAACGAACACATTGTTTATGATTCAGTTTCACTCCTCACCATTTTCTCAGGCATTTGGACTTCCAATTTATAAATACAACTCTCCATCCTCCATTATTTTAACTGCCCATCTCACAGGGTCATAGGAGCGCGGTGGCTTAGTGGTTAAACGCTTCCGAACATGGGGGCCTGGTTTCGAATCTCGGAGAAGACTGGGATTCTGAATTTCGAGTTTCTTAGGGCGCCCCGAGTCCACCCATCTCTTAAAAGTACGTGACTTCAGTTGGAAAAGTTAAGGCGGTTGGTCGTTGTGCTGACCACATGACACCCTGCTCGTTAACCATTGTCTAAAGAAAAATATGACCATAAGATAGATCGCAAGGTCTGAAAGGGAAACTTTATCTTACTCACAAGATTTTCTCAATAACTTGGGAAACCTAGTTTGACTGAATGCATCCTATAGCTGAATACACACAAACCAGAACATGTCCACTTGTTTGAATGTAATTTACTATCCTTACGCTCAGTAAAACTGATGCTGTCAAGATTGTTTCATATTTAAACAAAGCCTCTTTGTATTTCGACTTAAGGCTACATCTTGGTTGTCTTGACATTCATATGGAGTTGAGCCTGTTTAGCCATAAATAATGTTATCATAACGTTGGTGAATCTCTAGTGCTTGCGAGAAAACATTCAGAATTTTATTACATTTTTTTTTGCACAGGATTCCTTCCAACAATAGTAGCTTTTTATCTTACTAATTTTCTGCTTCATTTTTTAAAATTCTTTTGCATTGAATTCCAATCAATTATCAAAACATTTCTATACCATTCAAGATAATAATTGTGATTTGTGAAGGACTTCGAAGCGGGGCCAACTCGAGATTATGTGAGAGCGCCACCAAGCCAATAAGAACTCGTCTGTGACTTGCTGACTGGGACATGTCCTCTATAGGACTTGGAACGTTGTTGCTGGTCCCCATATAGACTCATCCGAATAGATTCACGCTAACGTCAATATCTATAAGAAATAAAGACCTAAAGTTTCTTGTTTATCGTCTAGTTTGTATAAGGATTTGACGTCTACTAGAAGCACTATCTACAGATGAAGGGTATTTACGACAATACTTTATATTAGTATTGTACTTAAAGTGTTTAAGATTTTATTTTTAATCATTATTGGGTATTGGGCATTTTCCCGAATGCCCGTATTGAAATTTGCCAGTGATTTATATGGTTAAATCTAGATTAAGCTTTTATTACGTCCCTTGTATTTATATCAACATGTAAATTATCTAATAGTCATACCATCATACCTACATTTTCTAATAGTCATACCATCATACCCACATTATCTAATAGTCATACCATCATACCTACATTTTCTAATAATCATACCCTCATACCTACATTATCTAATAGTCATATCATCATACCTACATTATCTAATAGTCATATCATCATACCTACATTATCTAATAGTCATAACACTTTAAACAGAAGGCCAACACAAGTTGAAACTATGAAACCTGTCAACGAAGTGAATAGAGATCTTTAAAAAAATAAGATTAAAAAAGATCCAAAGTCTGTCTCATTAATATTGTTCCAGCAACCCAGAGCGTCTGAATCGTTCACTTCCCCAGGAGCTAAGCCCAGATTGTCAATATTGAGAATGCAGCATTAAAATTTGGACCGGTAATTATGGCAGTTCGCGTTGACGATATTTAAAACTAGACAGGGAGACGATATTTATTCAAAAAACAGACAATCCGATTTCACTGTTTGATAATCACTTGATGCCCTGAGTACATTCTCTGTTTTCCTTAGCTAGTCTGAATATGCCAGAATAAGGTCGACCTTTTTTTTTGCACAAAGTAGAAATGAATTTGTTAGAGTGTATCTAATGAGTGGTGCATTTATTAAACTCCAAACACTGAAGAAAAACAAAAGACTTTCTTGTTAATTATGAATAATTCTACATTTAAGACCAAAGATACTTTTTTTAAAACAAAGCTTGTATCAACTCTGTTTGTCTGTCTGTCTGTCTGTTTGTCTGTCTGTCTGGTAAAAAGTTTGAACTTGTTTTTTCTCCCATTTCCATTATCGGATCAAGTTGAAAGTTTGAACAATTATTCATTGTACTTGACAAGACATTAATCAATAAAAAAAAATTACCTATTCGGTAATTAAATAATGATGATTAATTATTATGTTTGATATAGAAATAAGGGAATAAATGCCACTTAATGAGAAATGTAAATATGGGTTGAATCCCCTTATTACGTTTTGACACTTTTTCTCCAACTTCTCATTCTCGGATCAATTTCAAATTTGCATAATTTATTCATAGGCGATGGCAATGAAACGAACCCTAAAAAAGAAACAGCAAGTCAATCAATTAGTACTAATTAATTGGTTTTTGGTGTATATAGCAGAATGAAAGCTAAACCCTGCTATTTCCGGATAAATGACAACAATTAGCGATTCTTTACCTTCGATAAGCTTTGATTTTAAAAAGGTCTAAAGTTAGTTAATTAAATAGTAGTAATTAATTGATTTTCGTTTTAATATAGCAAAACGGAAGCTAAAGCCAGCAACTTTCGGATAAATAGTAATAATTAGCGGTTCGTTCCCTTAGATTGCTTATTCTAGTCCACTTTGTTTACGAGTGCAGTTTAGTAAACAGAGGGTGTTGTGGCCGAGTGGCAAGCTGCTTGCCTTCCGAACCAAGGAGTCTCAAGTTTGAATCCTGGTCAAACTGGGAATTTTGTGCTTTCTAGGGAAGCCCCTGAGATCACCTATCTCTAATGGATGTCTGGCATACACTGGGGATATTGGTCGTTGTGCTAGTCACATTTCACCGTAGTTTTTTTTCGGCAATAGTGACAGATGAGCCTTGCATAATCTACCTCCATACATGAATATAATCTACTAATAAAGATTACAAACATATTTGTTGTACAAATAGCTTTTGTAAATTAGGAATGAATGACTGTCGATGTCTTTCATTTCGAAGTGTTTAATATGGCTACAAAAGACAGTTGCGATCTACATATTTTCCCACATCTTGAAAATATAATTATTTGTAACATTTTTGGGTGACCCTTGACCGGAAAAAAAAAGAACTTTTAAAAAAAAAAGAAAAGAAAAGCATCAGTAGACATAGTACACCAATTTCAGTTTAATCAAAGTACACTGTACTTGACTTTATGTGTTTTCCTGCACACTTGTCAGTAGACGTAATAGTCCTTCCAGTCATTTTATTTGCTCGTCATCGCAAGCGCAGATCAGTCATTGAATTCACATTTATCTGATCCATATCAGACATAAAGTTGGTCCTTGTGTTGGTTACATAATATCCTCGTATTATATTAGTTGGCCGCAGAAAAATAAATAAACATCACACAACATGTTCATAGACATCTCAGTGTCAAAGAATGCCCTTCCAGCGTCAAAAAGACATGTATGCATTAGATACGACGGTTATTGTTTGTTTTTTTTTGGCATGAGAACATACACGCATTGTTTCCATCAGGTGGAATAAGAATAACGTTATTATTGTCTTTACGACACAGTCATATCAATAAAGAAGCCTATGGTCACAGCCACCCAGACAGCCAAGAAGACCACCAATGACACCGTGTCGACATGCTGGCCCACGACTTTGTACTTGTTCACGTGGTTGATGGCGCTGACAGACTTCAACGCCGCCAGGAGCTCGTTCATGTCCTTCTCTTCCGTATAAAGAGAAGGTTGAAGCAGCGCCGGGTCCGGGTAATTGGGTCTCGGGAGGGACGCTCCACCTGTAGCTGTTGACGTGGCTGTGGTGACGGAACTTGCGTCGTTCACTTCCGGTTTTGAAATGGCGGACATGATCTTCTTAATGCTGACCACCTTGTCAGATGCTCTTTTAAATTGCTCTTTTGTCTTCTGCTGCAAGTCTTCCTTCTGAGAAAGACATTGAAAACAATAAGATTTTTTATACCGGAAAAGGAAATGAGGTTGGGATGGGGCTGGGTTTAAGGGCAGATTAAACCAAGAAAAATACGATTCGTTTTCAAAATTATGTCAATTGAACTTTTACGTTAATTAGAAAATGTATCCAATTCTGAATAATAATCTGTAATTTGTTTTTAGAAAAAATATTAATAAATATTTTAAATATTTAAAATAAAAACATGACTAATGTTTGCTTTTGCCTCATGAAATATGCATAGACAGTGTCTAATTTTCAAAATACTATAACTTTTTTTCTCATTATCCGATTAAAAATTTTTTTTCACTGTTACAGTTCTTTTTTTTAAACAAGATACATTTTTTAAAGCCTTATTTTAGTTAAAAGCTTCAATTTCATCGGTTATAATTAAATAGATTCTTATATTATCTCTCTATCCAATCAATCAGAACGTTTCTTACAAAGCCTCTTTGGCAGCCATTTTGTTTACTATTTTTACACACGTTTGTCGGTGCTCTGTGACACTGTTTATTTCTCTACATTATATTACTCTTGTATTCATTCAAGTGTGTTTTAGTTTATTGTAATTAATATTATTTAAATATAACAATGCCTAGACCACGCAAAGATCATCCCAAGAAAAGGAAATTCCATGGTAATAGGTTTTTTAAAAAGCTTAGTCTAGATCTAGATGATCATGATACTGAAATTGAGTCTAGATCTAGCGAGACTGAAGTCAGTGAAATTCAACCTGTTTCTGAGGACATATTAGAGCTAGATCCAATAAATCCTGATGCTACTAACACTGGAAATGTTCCTGAAAGTAGTTCATTTATTAAATTAAATGATAGTGTTCAACAGGACAACATTTATTTGGATGATATGATTGGATACCGCATGTTTGATGTTCAAATTTTATTGTGTTTTGTGAATCAATTTCCTTGCTCTTATTGTGAAAATCATTGCGGTTTTCAAGCTACTGAAAGAAACACTGGACTTAACTGTACTATATCCTTTGTGTGCCTGGATTGCAAACATGTTTTCATGCTTCAAAGCTGTAAGGAAAATATAAATTTAAGGTTTCAACTGTCTATGTTTTCCATTGGATGCCATTATGATCAAGGTAACAAATTTCTAGCAAATATGAACATGCCACCACCGGTAAGCATTACAAGAAGCAATTATTTTAGAAATAAAATATTAGAAGCCACTAAGACAGTTGCTACAAAATGCAAAGAAGAAGCTGCGGAAGAATTCAAAGCTTCTCAGCCATCATCGGATGTCACTGTGTCGTGCGATGGAACATGGCAGAGGCGTGGTTTTGTGTCAAAAAATGGAGTTGCAACTGTACTTTCCGTTAATCCTGGAGGTGCTCCTAAAGTAATAGACACATTTACCAGCAGTAACTATTGTGATAAATGTTGCAAAAGCAAAAAGAAACTTACTCCTGAACAGTTTGTAGCTTGGAAAGCAGACCACGCAGCTGAATGTGACGCTAATCACACAGGCTCTTCTGGTGCGATGGAGTCACAAGGGATCCTACAAACTTTCCGACGTTCACAGATGTACAGCTTAAACTATACAGGCTATTTGGGAGATGGTGACTCAAAAAGCTATAAAACTGTTGCAGATGCAGATCCACCAACATACCCCGGTAAGACGATTGAAAAGTTGGAATGCTGCGGTCATGTACAGAAAAGAATGGGACGTCGACTTATGGACCTAAAGAATTCTAACAAAGGAAAAGTTTTTGAAGAAGATGGCAAACACTACAAAGGGATGGGAGGAGTAAAAAGGCTTACTCAAGCAGCAATTCTAAGAATCCAGGGCCATTATGGTGGTGCCATTAGAAATAATACCAACAACCTTCTACAGATGAAAAAGGCAATTTGGGCAATTTGGAAACACAGGTGTGGAGACCACAGTGATTGCGGCCATTGGTGTCCAAAAGAACAAAACATAGCAGTGGCAAACAAATATATTACTGATGCTATGAAACCAATATTTGAAGAGTTAACATCAGATGCACTGTTGCAAAGTGTTTACATGGTGGCACGCAAAATGCTAACGAGTCGTTCCATAATTTAATATGGAAAAGATGCCCCAAAAAACAATTTGTTGGAAGAAAAATGATTGAGATAGCTGTTCATAATGCAACAATTGTATATAATGATGGGGAACTTGGGCGAAGGCAGATATTTCCGCTCTTGGGATTACAATTCGGATATTATGCTGAAACATAATTTCGCACTGCGGACAAGAAAAGAATTTTGTCATCTTTAAATGCAAAAAATATATCAAAAATGACATCCAGGTGTAAAAAAAACATTCATTCAAATGCAGAGGATGCTAGGGATGAAGGATATTTACCAGGAGGCTTTTAATTCTAAGTTTTTGTTTTTATTATTCATAGATATTGAGTTTTTTTTTGATTTTCTCAAAATCTGCTTTTTCAAAATGTTTTGGTTGGTTTTGTCAACTTTCCACAAAAACTATGCTAGCTAGAGCTTTGAAATTTGGAGTTTTGTTCTATGTCCATATTGAATCAAAACATGCTACCAGAATTACAATCTATTAAGTAGTTTTAAAGTTATGGTCTCAATACCTACCCCCACCCCAACCAGTTTCGACAGTTTTATGGTTCCCACACTAAAAAATTCATTAAAAAAAATGTTCTCTCTGATTGTAATAATTGTATATCAATCTGATTGGAATAACATGCTGAAGACACTGTGCAAATTTCATTTAAAAATATTTAATAGATACTAAAATATCTTGACATGTGTGTTCATGTTTTTTTTATAGTTTTTTTACTATTTTACCCTATTTTTGTGAAAAATTTCACTTTTTTAAGTTGTTTTTTATTTATATATTTTTTTTCACTATTAAATGATCCATCCAAACATATAGACACTTAAATAGTGACAGATGTGTTGATATTTCAATTTGGGGGTTTAACCTGCCCTTAAAAGAACAAAGGTTATAATGTATGCATGTCCCGGTGGACACAACTGGTAAAGGTCATATAGTACTTCCTGTTCTGATTTTTCAATAGTTCAACTCTGGTAAAGGTTATGCAAACGTGGTATGTAGTATATAAATCATTCTGAATTTCAAGTGTTGCCTATCTCACTTATGGGGTGCATTGGCTGAGTGGTTAAGCGCTTGGCTTCCGAACCTGAGGTCCTGGGTTCGAATCTACCCAGCTCTAATGGGTACCTGGACTTAAATTGGGGAAAGTTAAGGCTGTTGGTTGTTGTGCTGACCACATAACTGTTGGCCTTAACATCATCTGTCTCATAGATCGCAAGGGCTAAAAGGGGAACTTTACTTGTTTTTACTCTATTATCTCCCTTCACATTGACGTAACATATAAAAGACATTTATGTAACAATAACCTATGTAACCTGGGACGTTGGGTTGGAGGGGTAGAGCGCTTTGCTTACGAGCAAAATGGGTCCCGAGTTCGAATCTTGGTGAAGATTCGGATGTCTGTCTTTGTGTTACAACAGATAGGCTCTACATCCTCTACCACCATATATCACAATGTGTAAATAATGTAACAGTAAACAAGTGAAATAACCATCAAATATCTGAATTATTATTTTGTATTCTAGAACTTAAATTATCGTTCGCATTATTGACACTAACATTCACATTTGTCTTGGCTCTAAAACGTATTTTTTTGTATGTATATATATAATATATTTTTACATTCTCCTAAGACATATAAATGTAAGTATGCCTATTATTTGTACACTAAAACTGAATTAAGTGTCTGATAGAACACTAGGAATAAAAATAAAGATGATTAGCTTAAACGTATTAAAATAGACAAACTGGATACCCGAGTTAAAACATTGTCAGCATTAAGCATAACGAAATTATAGTGATTAAGTACTGGATACTAATTAATGCTGTTTGCAAATTAAAGACTTTATAACTATTCTAGCAGATTAATGATTAAAGATTAATGGAATGACGGAGATGCCTAATACCCTAAATGAAAATGCGTATTGAAAATGTGTAAATGAAAATGTGTAATGTGTATATGCATTCATGTATTTAATCATTGACTAATTCTTTTTTGATCTTTCAAAGATAAGTATATTGCATAAAATCATGAATAACAGGAACTATTTAGAGATGATTGCATTATATATAGAACAATGAAGACAATACAAACTACTGGAACTATAGTCTAAGAATTAGATGAAATACAGCAATTACATCAGTAACAGCAATAATAATTGAATTAAAACATTTGCTTTACACCCAGAACATTATTAAGAGTAACAAACACGCTAAGAAACTAAAAAAATCTCTATTAACCAATTCGTACAAGTGCTTCTTCTTCCATAGCGCCATAATTGCATTGAACAGGTTGCCTGAATCAGACTGGAAAACCAGTGGCTTACCGGAATTTAAGTCTGACATTGACGGCATGACTTGATTAACACATGGATACTCGTAGGACGTAATAATCTTGTCTTAAAATGATAAAATAAGATAAAGTGACAGAGACACACACACACGTGTATATATATACCAATTATTCCTTGAGTGTCTCTTTTCTTAGACTCTCAAAACAATTAATAAAGAAATCGAAATCCGTCTCCACTTCCAAAGCTCTTACACAGCAATTGAAAGGGTCAAAGGTCAGACCCTTGTATCACTCACCGTCTCGAGGTGGTAAAGATAGACAGTGATGATGCTGTCGATGACGGTCAGCATGGAGATAATGAGTAGGATAAACAGGTACACGATGACCGTTGGCATTGTCAGAGAGGAGCTAGGCAACATGCTGCTGACCATACTCAGGAACACAGACAGCGCCATCTGAACAGTTATAACTGGGTCAAGGGCAGAAAAAAAAAAGTATAAGACATATGATGAAGGAAAAATTTGGGTGATAGAACAACAGAGTTACCTGATTTCTCTTAGAGTATGTAATAGATGTAATATATCTATTTGATATTGCTATGAACCATATTTAAAAAACAAATAGTTTTAATGAGCTTACTGTCTTGTACAGTGAACTACTTTGTTAGAACAAGTTTTCCAGCGCTGTTCAGCCGAGACCAAACGTCCTAGAAGGCCTGAACCTTCACCTATTCCGTAATCTGTTGGATCATTGGGACACAACGCAAGATCTATTAACCGTTTTTCTCAGTGCTAGGGCCAACTACAACGAATGGTCCGGCGCATAGGGTGGCATGTTCTCTCCACAGCCTTTTACCAACTGGTGCCCACGAAGTTTAGGTCTTTTGAGAAGGTGAGACGCCATGTTATACATGCCCAGCCCTGGTTTTGAGAACGTGAGAAGCCATGTTATACATGCCCAGCCTTGGTTTTGAGAAGGTGAGACGCCATGTTATACATGTCCAGCCTTGGTTTTGCTTTTCTCTTTCGGCTTCCGTGTTATGGCTGACATTGGTCAACTTGTCTCGTCTTGTATAAGGAAATGTCCAGCGAATCTCATACGACATTCGACCACTATTGCACTCAGGGGAAGAGTGCCCGTGCGATAAATCACTTCTATATTGGGTGACATGATCTAATAAAGTTTCTTCTGAGACATCGCTTTTAAGCTATATTTAGTCGCTTGTCAACCTTAAGGGTGACTTCTACCTCTCCCGAGCTGTTAGAACGATGATTGTATTGAGAAGGTAGATAATAAGCTACCCTGTCTACAATCTACATAGTAATTGATGTGTTTGTCCTGTAGGCCCTGTTATTTGTTTAAGATCTCTATGACTATAGCTTACTGACTTACTCAACTTAGACATACTGAGAACCCTCAAAAATGATCAATAGTCATATATGCTTAAATGTCGATCACTTTTTCTAATTCAATGCCAATAATTTCAGTACTTTTAAATAATTTAGTATTATTTTATAATGAAAATAGATCGTGCAATATCTAATCTCTTTTAACCAAGATTCCCCCATCTAGTCCCATGTGTTGCTCTGCCTCTCTCAAGCCTGCGTAGGATCTTTGTGAATGAGGCCACAGACGAGACAGTAGTTTTGACCGTTCATTTAGTACACAGGCCTAAAGTCACTGTGTGTTTTCTATATAATTTGATTGTTGACATTATTTAGAAAGTTGTTTTTGTATCAATATTGCTTTTTAATTATTATTTATACAAGGTTCAAGACAAAATATTTTTAAAAGCTGTTTAGCTTTTTGAGTCAATTATGGGACCCCTTGTGATTGACGTAATGGCGATTTATTCATTTGTTTTATCTTCTAAATAGTATTTGGGGTAGGTGGGTCCTCAGGCCTGTGAGAGCCCTAAGCTATAGAATATAAGATAGATAAGATAAGAATTTTTATTGGTCTAATCAAATGGAAAATCAGTTTGGCTACAATTGACAGCCTCAGCGTAAGTACCGTAACAATAACAATTATGATGCAAATACGAAAACATTCCCACATGAAACACATACACACTCACAACCAGCGCTTTATGAATAGAACTTCTATGTACTTCTCGATGACGACAGATGATCTTGTAACGCTCTGACCGAAAGTCGGATAAAGAAGTTTTTAAATCTTTCTGTTTTAGTCCTAATGGAAAGGAGACGACCACTTCGTTCAGATCTGATGTAACAGTGGTTTAATGGGTGCAGGGTGTCATTCAGAATCGTGTGTGTTTTGGAAAGGCATCTTTCATGATAAAGCTCTTCAAGAGATGCTGCCTATATCTTATGTAAATATACACAAACAAAAAGAACTGACTTACCATAGCTAATTTTCTCCCCTGACTCTACGGGGATCACAAAGACCATGATGTTAAGAAAAGATAAAAACACAGCAGGCAGCAAGATGTTAATGAAGAGAAACTGAGGTCTTCTTTTTAATGTGAACTTCAACTGAAATAGAATGGGGACTAGGTCAAGTAAAGCACCGCCCTCCGACCTTTATGGCAGATGATGTGAAGGTCAACTGTTAACAGGCTAGGTCTCATACGGCCAGCACAACGACCAACCGCCTTAGCTTTCTTTAATTCAGGTGCCCATTAGAGTTGAGTGGACTTAGTAGCGTCCTGAAAATCCCGATATTAAAAAATCCCACTGAGATTCGAACCGGGACGTCTTGGTTCGGAAGCCAAGCGCTTTACCACTCAGCTGTCAAGCCAACTCGCCAAATTTGTAATCAGATGAAATCGCATGTAATCGGATGTAAGTAATTCATTAATGAATACATTTTTAAAAAGCCATGTGGTTTATTGTAGAGAATGTAGGGTCGTGTGACACGTGGACGTCTAAAGAAGGACAACAAAGGAGGTTTGATCTATGTTTAACAATTTTTGTCTATAAAAAAATAGTTCTTAAAAGTCATGTGCGAGGCTACAACCACTCGGAGGCCCTAGGCGGCTGCCTAGTTTACCTATGCCTAAGGCCGGCCCTGATGGTTGTCTCAAGGCGTGTATGGTCTTTTCCGTAACGGACTAGTGTTAAAAGTCCCGTGCCCTCCTTTGTATTTTCATTTGAACTTATTTGTCGTAGGTCGACCTGTTTGTGTGAACGAGGCATAAAAGATCAAACTAAAGCTTGTAAAAAAAAAACAGGTTGCACACAGCCACCATGATATTTACATTTAATTGCTATAGTGTTATATACATAGGGGGCGAGGTGGCTGAGGGTTTAAGCACTGGGGTCCTAGGTTCGAATCTCGGTGAAGACTGGGATTTTGAATTTCGGGATTTTTAGGACGCCCTTGAGTCTACCCAACTCTTATGGGCACCTGACTTTAGTTGGGGAGAGTAAAGGCGGTTGGTCGTTGTGCTGTCCACATGATAACCTGCTTGCTAACCGTTGGCCACTGAAACAGATGACCTTAACATCATCTGCCCAAATTAATCGCAAGGTCTGAAAGAGGAAACTTTACAACTTACTTTTATTATATAAATTATGTGCATCTTTCTGTGGGTGACTATGTACAAAATAATTTTACCCGAACAGACGAGATGCTTGTGACTCCCGTGTCAAGGTCAGCGGTAGTCACGCTGGAGCTAAGGAGATCCCACTCGCCATGCCTGGTGTAGAAATCCAGGTGGACTTTTGTGGAGGGCACTAGGAACCTCAACTCCTTCACCGAGTGTGTCATGGCCGACAACTGTGGACAGATGTCAACAATATTAAACAATGTGATTTAAAAACTCTTGTTGTCTGTCTGTCTGTCTGTCTGTCTGCCTGAGCAGGTTATTTCTTCCACTTCCCATTCTCAGATAAGTTGAAATTTGGCACAAATGTACTTTGATACTAACAACACATGAATCAATAAAAAAATTAATAAATAGAGGTAATTAAGTCAATTTGTTAGATATCGAAAAATAGAAATAAATTTTAAAGTATTGAGAGATACGACTGTAAATGTGGAGTCTTTCTTTTAGATAAGCTTTGTTTTTTTAAAGTATTTTTTATATTATTTATATCCTTAGTATTGCTTAGAATAGAAAATTGTATACTGATAAATAAAAAATCTGGCTACTTTTCAGATTATAATTCGTAACACAATTCTGGCTCAAAAATGATGTAGAGCGAGTTCTTCTGTATACTATATTATATGTTTTTATAAGCATTCTATAAACAAGGTTCCAGACTTACAAATATAGTACACGTCTGCTCATCCATGGGGTATTTGGTCATCTTCAGCTGACAAGAAGTGGGGAACAAACTTCCGGGAGCCCAGGTCACACTGCCGCTTGAGTTTATAAACAGAGGGCTAAGGACCCAGATAACCGTTATATTAGCTATTGATTTCTAAAATTGAATTAAAAAAAAATCAATAATCAACATAGTTACATACTATATATAATCTGAACAAAAGCTGAGGTGTGCTTTTATGCATTAGTCAATCGTATAACAACCAAGGGTTTATTATTTGAAAAAAACTATGTGCATATAAATATTTTTAAAAACCTTTATTCCATAATATGATTATGATGACATTAACATCTTATCCACAACACAGAAGACATCCGAAATTGTTCATAGTCTCTTTTCATTTTAATGCCCATCGATTCCTGTCTTCCTGTTGCAGACACATGAAAGTCCTCATCCATCCACCAGGTGCTCACATCCCTCACAGCACGAAGACTTTGTATTTGGGATTGTTTTAAAAGTCAATGTCTTTGGGAACCGTGAAAGCCAAAAGTTGTGCGACACACTCTAAAAGTAAACAGCTTTAGAGTTTAGAGCAGTGGTTCCCAAACTTTTTTGTCTCGTAGACCCCTTGCCATGTTTTCTGGTTTTCGGTAGACCCCCTGCTCAATTTGCAACTTGCTCAACTTGCACATTTTTGCAAATTCATTAACATTTTTTTAAAACAAATTTCTAACTGTAGTGAGTTGAAGAGTGAAAAAGTAATTTTAAACTACAGAACTACAGATATTATGTTTGATTTATGAATTAGTCGTTCTATGAAGTACGGTAATCTTTCCAACATTAAATATTAATTAATTAATATGCCTTAAGTATCATTGTAAAAGGTTTTGCAAAGAGCAGTTTCTCATGTATTTCTTGATCTTTCACGTGTGGCTCAAATATTGAATCTGCGGAAGTGTTTTCATTAACAGAAGGGTTGAAGGCGAGTAACTGGAGCCTAAACCAGTAAGCTTCGAGCATGAAAGACTCATTAACCTTGTCTTGCTACCACCTAGCAGAAGGAAAACTGAATTCAAACATCTGCTGTCTTGCTACTATACCCAAACATGGGAAAGGTCTCGTGGGTCAACCTTTAGGAAATATAAGGAGACGGTGACCATTAGCGCCATGTATTTCTGGGCCGTCCCCTATTTCTCTTTCCTTAGGGGTTCCAGGTTAGGCCTTGCCTTGTTATGTTGGATGCAGGCTTGCGAAGCGTGTGACATATCCATCTCCAGCGTCTCTGAAAGATAACTACTTCAATGGGCTGTTGCTTTGTTCTTTGAAACAGTTCCTCATTCGAGATCTTGTCTGGCCAGCGGCTAATAAGAATCTTCCTCAGGCAGGTATTGATGAATACCTGGATTTTTTTCAATATGGTGATTATGGTTCTCCAGGTCTCCGCGATTCGGAAGCAGATACCAAGCAGATGACAAAGACGTGGGGACAGTTGGAGAGTATCGCCCAGAACCGAGATGCCTGGAGGAAGCTGGTTGGTGGCCTATGCCCAGAAGGGACCACAGGCAGAGATTAAATGAGATGGTGACTATTAGACAGTTTGTAGCACACAGCGCTACACCTTGTCAGACCAAACTGTATTTATGTCTTTTGCAAAGATTTACATAAGAGCTTTTAATTTTATATCTCAAGCCACCTAAGCTGAAAGACATTCTTTTAATAATAACAGTTGTAGGTTTGAACTTTGCTGTTTTCCGTATTTTGCTATAAGTAAAGAAATCTTGTAAGACTCCCACAAACCATCATCTTCTCTACATGATGTCGAACAGAGATTTTGTGGGTCTATTTTGAACTTTGAATGTTTAAAAATTTTTCAAATCCAAATTTTTGTCAGGGTGGCATTGTCTCAGATGATCCTCCAGCGTAACTGGTTCATATCGTCATAAAAAAAAAAGTCCTTTAGGTAACTGCTAGTTTGATAAGGAGAGAATGATTCCCAATTTAAATAATTAATGCTGTACTGTCTACATTTCTTTTTTTTTTCTAAATACTTACATGTAGACAAAATTAAGCTATTTAAATAAGTATTGAAATTGATTACAACAATTTTTCGTTTGAATAGCAGGATAAATATTTAAAGGATTTACGAAGGTACAAATCAAATATTAGTGTATGAAATAATTACATTAATGGAATGTGAAAATTAAGTAACTCGCCCTGCTTAAATAGAATCTATTATCGTAGACCCCCGTGGACATCTCATAGACCCACAATTTATTGTTTCACTTTCGTAGACCCCTTGGTGTCTATATAGACCACTTTGGGAATCACTGGTTTAGAGCCTTAAAAGTTTTGGCTTTGTATTGCATACTCGCTGAATCATGCCCCAAGTCTGTCTGTTGAATCATGCCCAAAGTCAGTTTACTGAATCATGCCCCAAGTCAGTCTGTTGAATCATGCCCCAAGTCAGTCTACTGAATCATGCCCATAGTCAGTCTGTTGAATCATGCCCCAAGTAAGTCTGTTGAATCATGCCCCAAGTCAGTCTGTTGAATCATGCCCCAAGTAAGTCTGTTGAATCATGCCCCAAGTCAGTCTGCTGAATCATGCTTCATGTAAGTCTGTTGAATCATGCCCCAAGTCAGTCTGCTGAATCATGCCCTAAGTCAGTCTGCTGAATCATGCCCCAAGTCTGTCTGCTGAACCATGCCCCAAGTCAGTCTACTGAATCATGCCCATAGTCAGTCTGTTGAATCATGCCCCAAGTCAGTCTGCTGAATCATGCCCCAAGCAAGTCTGTTGAATCATGCCCCAAGTCAGTCTGCTGAATCATGCCCCAAGTCAGTCTGCTGAATCATGCCCCAAGTCAGTCTGCTGAATCATGCCCCAAGTCAGTCTGCTGAATCATGCCCCAAGCAAGTCTGTTGAATCATGCCCCAAGTCAGTCTGCTGAATCATGCCCCAAGTCAGTCTGCTGAATCATGCCCCAAGTCAGTCTGCTGAGCGCCCAATAACATCATGAGAATCCTCTACGCAGATACCTACCCTCCTGAATGTCCACAAAAGATATTGGACCAAAGCACACTGTAAATACTTTTAAGACGCGCTATACAAGATCAAAGACGGTCTACAGATTTTGTGTTGAGGCACGCTGGCTGAGTGGTAAAGAGCTTGGCTTTCGAACCAAGGGTTTAGAGTTCGAATCCTGGTGAAGACTGTTTTTACATTCGGGGATCTTTGGGAAGTAACTGAGTCCACCCAGCACTAATGGATACCTAACATTTGTCGGTGAAAAGTAAAGGAGGTTGGTCGTTGTGCTGGCTACATGACACCCTCGTTAACTGTAGGTTACAGAAACAGATTACCTTTACATCATCTGCCCTACAGTCCACATGGTCTGAAAGGGGAACTTTACTTTTTCTCACAGATCTTGTATACCCTCAAAGGTCCAACAAAATGAGGGCTAGGTGGTAGTGATAAAAGAACTATTCAAAATAAAGTTTGTGGACTCTGTATGTGTGTGTGTGTCTGTGAGCGTGCGTTTCTGTGTTTGTGTTTATGTGTGTGTCTGTCTGTATGAAGGGTGTAGGACATTAAGAGTCGAGACTCACGCTTTATTGTCAGCAAAGATGTCGCGATCATTCAATGTATTCATTAGTAGTATTTTTGGTATCCAAATGTTTTCTGACAGGGGATGAATGACACGTGTTTGATTGTAGCGTGTCAAGTCCCAGGCTAGAATCTGTAGAAACATAAATACCATGACGTTTTGAAAACAAACAACAGTACAACAGTACAACAGTACAACAGTACAACAGTACAACAGTACAACAATGTATAGTCTGAACAATAGTATTAACGAGTAACTCTTATAGATACTTCTAAAAATGGTTGTTTGTCAAATTAATACAACTCTCATTGTTCTCAGAGATATTTGTAAGCTAGGAATTTGAATATATCGAGACCAATCGTCAAAGAAGACCTAAACACTGACCTGCCACGTCGCAACCTATGGAAAGTGGAGACCAATAGCTCGTCGCCAGATCGTACAGACCTGTGACATAACTAGTGCCTACAAGTTTCGACGTTGCGGGTCTGTGTTCAGGCCTTCTTTGACGATTGGGCTCGCATTTATAGATGACTTAACTGAACTTCCGTATAAGTCAAGTAAACAACTTAATTAAACTTTAGTATCAGGCAACATCAAGTTATTTTACCTCGTCTGTCCAATGCAAGGACAAAAATCCGTTGGCTGTAAAGCTTTGGGCCACGTCACTTAACTCTACAATGGAGAGAAGGAAAAACTCCACCGTGACATTGATGACCTTCGTCTGGTCGAGCAGAGGTCTTAGTTCGCTCCTGTAGTTAACACTACTTAGCTTGTCGTTTAATAACTTCAGACCGTCCGAATACGTCTGGGCTCGGGCTTTGTAGAACATAGCGATACAGAATAAGACCAGTTTGAACACTGAGTCCTTGGACGTCATGCTGCTGTTATAGCAGACGTAGCTTCCTTTCAAGTTCTCAGACGTCATTCTTGTGTTGATGTTACGTATTTCTCACGGCGTATTTTCGTCATCGTGCACCGAACTGTTGACACTGAAGGAAATCTGGTCATTCCTTGGGGTGATAAGATGATAAGATGATAACAAACTGTATTTATGATAAACAAGAAAAACATTTTTAAAAAAATGAACAGAACTGTACAATGTGGAATTGTATCAATTAGTTTGGATCCAGTCCGTGTAATTATATCTGTAATAGATCTACACCAATAAGTATACATCTGTTCGAGTAATACTATTTTTACCAATTGTTTTTGTAGAAAGAAAGGGGGGGGGGGGAGAGAAAGAAAGGGGGGGGGAGAGAAAGAAAGGGGGGGGGGGGAGAGAAAGAAAGGGGGGGGGGGAGAGAAAGAAAGGGGGGGGGAGAGAAAGAAAGGGGGGGGGGAGAGAAAGAAAGGGGGGGGGGAGAGAAAGAAAGGGGGGGGGGGAGAGAAAGAAAGGGAGATCTCTGGATGAATTTTTACCGTTTTTAAAGAAGCTAAAAAAAAATAAATAAAAACAAATAAAAGGGGAACGACCTGAATTCATGACTCACTTCTCCTCAAGCCGATGCACTGAGCATTCTGCTAGCGAGATGCCATTAAATTAGAAGATTGTATAGTTATCTATTGCTTGTTACAAAATTACGACAACCTTGTTTGAAATACCAATCACCATGATTAATTACCTGTAGTTTAAAAACTAATTGGTTATTTTTTTAAAATTGATTCTTGTGTTTCCAGGTAAAAGAAATAATTGTGTACAATGAATCGATTACACTGCGTTTAGTGTTATGAATTTGACTTCTATGTACTTCACGATAACGACAGCTGATCTTGTAACACTCTGACCGATAGTGGGATGAAGGAGTTTTTAAATCTTTCTGTTTAAGTCCTAATGGAAAGGAGACGACCACTTCGTTCAGATCTGATGTACCAGTGGTTTAATGGGTGCAGGTTGTCTTTAAGAATCGTGAGTGATTTGGAAATGCATCTTTCTTGGAAAAGCTTTTCAAGAGATGGTAGCTGTATTTGAGTGATATACGAAGCTTTTTTAATAAGTCTATTTATTCTAAGTCCATGTGCCAGTGAAGTATTACCATAGCAGTAGATGTTGGTAGATTTAATAAGACTGCTGATGGTTGCTGTGTAGAAAAGTTTGATTATTGTTTTGTCAATGTTGAATTTTCTTAGCTTTCTGAGATAGAAGAGACATAGATGAGATGAGACATAGGGCGAATCGATTAAAAAAATGCTAGCACAAATTTAGAGACTAATCATATCATACAATTTTGAAATACTATCTGGCAATTAGGTGAACTGTTTCTACTTTTCAATCATTGGAACTATCATTTTGTTTTAGAAAAAGTCTCTGCTAGAGAAGTAATGTTATGTGAATATTGACTAAAGTCATACATTTTATGCTGATTTAGTATTGGTATTTTACTTCTACCATAATGTTTAAAAATGGTTTGTAAAATGGTTTACATGTTTCGGATGTTCCTTCAGAGTTGAAGATAATTACTTCCTAGTCCAAACCTCCCGCAGGACGACGGGGGATGGGAGCGGGCAGGGTTTGAACCCAGGACCATCGATAAATCTGAACGACAGTCCAGCGTGCAAACCTCACGACCAGGCAGCCATCCTTTACATTTGTTCTCCTTTTCTATCACTCTCTCTTTCTCTTTACCTCTATGACAGTCTATTTTTGTTCTCTCTCTCTTTCACTATGAGTATTGCTTTTTCTCTTTTCTCTCTCTCTCTCTCTCTCTTTTATCTCTCTTTATATATGTATATAACCTATAATATATATATATATACATCCTGTCAGTTACGTAGTTTATAATACTTCAATAAATAATATTTACCTTTACTAATCACAATTATTGTGGGATGTGTGATCGAATGGCGAAAATCAGTAGATGATATATTTACAAGTTTGAAAAATACGATTCGTCATGGCTTCTCGTTACCTTGGACACATTCTAGTGTTCAACTTTTCTTAAGAAATTAAAACACACCTCAATCACACCTCCGTGGCAATCGAATCTCACTATTGATGTTCACAGACGCCATTGCATTGTTGCAGACATGACATCCCATCTCTTGTCCGCATTGTTTACACAGACACATTTTTAGATCTTGCGTTCAATACACTGGACCTCTTAGAAGCACTGAAAGCATTTTGTTTTCTTCTACGCATCGTTACTTTTACAATTTCTTTTCAGAACAAAATAAACTCTTGCATAGCTTATATTAATGTGTAGTTCATTATAAGAAATAACATATTATGGCTGTGTGATAAAGCGCTTCGCTTTCGAACCGATGTATCTCGGTTCATATCTTGGTGATTTTGAAAAATTTCGGGATTTTTAAGACTACTTATAATCCTTAATCGTTCTTTCTAACTCTAGTTATAACCTTTAATAATCTTCAAATCCAAAAAACGAAATCTAATAAAATACTTAGAAAGACACAAAGATAAAGGCAAATTCCTTGTTCCATATGCTAGGACAAATATTTGTACAAATGCTTCTTCTTCCCTAGGGCTATTAGAGCTGGGAATAGGTTGCGTGAGCTAGCAGGGAAAACCAATGACTTGACTAGATGCATGACGCGTGGGACGTAACCATCTTCTTTTTTGAAGTAACCTCTGTATTATATAAAAAGAAGATAAGAATAATTAACGGACCATGTAGTTAATTGTGGTCTCTACCTATATACTAAAAAGTCTCTATCGGTTAAACCAGCCAATTCGCGAACTGACCAGACATCCCTTTAAAGATGTAAAACCTAACTTGAAGCTGTACGTACTTAATTTTTATAGCAGATCTCTTTGGCTACAATATTTCTTCACCCTTTTGATCCCAAAAGTTCAAATATAATATTTGAGATTCATATAAATTCTTGGCATGAAGATTTAAAACATGCAACCGAACAAAACCAAAATGCAATGATTTTAAAATAGTATGTGTACTTTTTTTAAAATTTAAATTAAAAGTTCTATTATTACATAGTGGTGGCTGAGTGGTAAAGCGCTTGGCTTCCGAACCGTGAAGACTAGGATTTATATTTTCCGGAGTTTTAGGACAGCAATGAGTCTAGCCAACTCCAAATAGGTGCCAGACATTAGTTGGGGAAAGTAAAAGCTATTTGTCCATGTGCTGGCCACATGGTATCTTCGTTAACCGTCGGCCATAGAAAAAGATGAGCTTTACATCACCCACCCTATAGATCGTAAGGTCTGAAAGGGGAACTTTATCATATTACAGCATATCATTACCTACAAAACAAAGTGTTTGGATCTGAGATTTCTTAAAAGCTTCCATCATTGGTGATTTCGGTCTATAGTGGGCATGACAATGGTTCAAAAAAGCATTTTTTGTTGGAGGTCGGTGTGGACAATGTAGTGTTAGTGTTTACCATTCGAAAGCAGCCCTGGGTCAAACACTTAGCGCTTATGGGAGATAGGCGCATGCAAAATATACTGGGTTTCGGCGAGTTTGGACAACGCCGCCCCTCCATGGCGCTATAAGGCGCCCTTTAGTCCTCACTGGCGTAATGTAAAACAAATGGTAGCAGATGGCCTCCGTGTATGACAACTTGAAAGCTATCACGATTGTCGCGGGACACACATTTAAGAAAGACAATTCCTTGCTAAAGACAGGCTTAGACTGCGAAAACCTAAATATATTCAGGTGGATAACGGCTTAATCTCCAGCAGAGACAACAAAAAATTAAGGTTCAAAATAGGTTCTGCGTAGTCAGATGTAATACTTCAGTCATCTTTAATCTACAAAATCAAAGAAATGCTTTACTGATACCGCTACCAAGACTATCATAGTATGTTAGAATCGATACAAGAAAGATAATTTCTTTGCTTTAAACAAATGGAAATAAAGTTTGACTACAATAGTCTTAGAAGTGAAGTGGGTTCAAATCCTAGTGAAGTCTGGTATTTTAATATTGAGATCTTTGGGCGCCACTGAGTCCAGACAGCCCTAATGGGTATCTGACAAGTAAAAGGCGGTTATTCGCTTTGTTGGCCACATGACACCCTCGTTAAATGTGGGCCACAGAAACAGATACCCTTTATATCATATCATCTGCCCTAGAGATCACAAGGCCTGAAAGAGGAACTTTTTAAAAATTTTCCACCTCAGCATTACTACTATAGCAATTTCGATTTCGATGGTAACAAATAATAGACATACGCTTTCAACAAAAGTACACGTATAGCAAGTAATACGATGGTTATTTAAAGGTAATTCATTAGAAAATACTTTTCCCCAGGCTATGGCCCCATGATCACTAGCGTAAAACTTAAGCAACCAGAAATAAGGGATCACAATTTATATAAAGTGTAGAATAATGGTAAACCACTTAGACACCAATAACATTACCAATACAAAAATATCCAGTTATCACAAGAAATAATATCCGCAACTGACCGCAACACCGCGACAGCTAAGGGCCTGTCTTCGTATCTTATCTTATCTTATATAATACAGAAGTTACTTCAAAAAAGAAGATGATTACTTCCTACGCGTCATGCATTCAGTCATGCATATTAACCAATGACTTAAATCCTGCCAAGTCTCTGGTTTTCCTGGCTAGCTCTGGCAACCCATATCATGCTCTAAAAGCACTAGGAAAGATGGAGCATTTGTACGAATTTGTCCTAGCATATGGAACGAGGAATGTATCTTTATCTTTGTGTCTTTCAGAGTATTTTATTAAATTTTGTTTTTGTATTTGAAGATTATGGTTCAGTGTTTTATGTATAATTGCTACTTTACTTTTGAGTCTTCTCTCCTGAAGGCTTTATAAATTTAGTGATTTTACTAAAGGTATTACTCTAGTCAAATGTGAATATTCGTTTGTTATGAATCTCACTGCTCTATTTCGTGTCTGTTCCAGTTTCTTAATGTTTTCTTGAGTTGAGGGTTCACAAACAGAGGATGAATATTCTATTTTTGGCCTAACCAAAGTTAAATAACATTTTAGTTTTATGTTCTTTTTTGAATTATAGAAATTTCTTTTAATAAACTCTAATGTTTTGTTTGATTTTTCGATAGTTTCATCAATATGTGTTTTTAGTCTGTGTTACTGGTTTGACATGAATAAGATAAGTAGAATTAATTTGTTTTAGTTTTTTTGTTACTCTTAACAACTGGCATTTTTCTAGGTGGAGAGACATACTCAAATTTGATTCCCATTTCTGTAATTCATCTAATTCTCTTTGTAAAATTTCTGTATCTTGTGTTGTTTTTATTGTTCTATATATTATGCAATCGTCTGCGAATAATCTGACTTTTGTTCCTGAACTAATGCAATTTGGTAAATCGTTTATGTAAATTAAAAATAGTAGTGGACCCAAAACTGTTCCTTGGTCTACGCCTGAGTTTACTGTTATTGGTGTTCATTTAGAGCCATTTATTATTACAGTTTGTTCTCTCCCTTCCATTCCAGAAAACCAACTAAAGTTCGACTGATTCCCAAAACTTCTTTGTTAACACATTCAGTATACAGAACGTCTATCACAATCATACTAAATACAGAAGCTTATCTTAAATACATAACAGTAGAAGCTATCCCTCCTGTCTCGACACACATGCTTTACCCATCACAAATGGAAGTTCTCAATCAGACACAGTAGAAATAAATACCTATCACTGTTAATATTAATAGCAGGAGATGTAGAGTCAAATCTAGCGCCTAGATCTAAAGATAGATGCAACATCTGCAAAAAAGTATGCACCATGAAACAGAAAGCCATTCAATGTGACACCTGCGATGAATGGTACCATGCATCATGTCTCCATATGAATACACCTGTGTATTATGCCTTAGGCAACAAAGATGTATCATGGCACTGTGTACCGTGTGGGTTACATCAGTTTACATCAGGACTGTTTGATTCCTTTGATGCGGACACTTCTAACCCATACAACATCCTAAACACCATCCCAAAACAAAATCACCAACCACTAGCCAGATCCACTCCTGTTAAACCTAAATCTACTAAAATTAATACAACAGCCTCACTAAACAAACCTACTAAAGAAGTAATACCAAAATACCTTAAAACCTTAGTAATAAATTTTCAAAGCATTAGGAACAAAACAGCAGACTTAAAAATTTTATTAGAATGTGAGAAACCAGACAATTGCAGGAACAGAAACTTGGCTACATCCTGAAATTTATAATGCAGAAATTTTCAATAGTAATTATGAAAATTTTTAAAAAGGATAGGGCTGATAATCAAATTCTAGTTTAGAATACATGCAGCAACTATGCAATCAGATTACTACACTTAAAGAGACAAATAAAAATGCAGTTTTTTGGATTATGGGTGATTTCAACCTACCTGATATAAATTGGAAAACACTAACCATAGATAAACACCAAAACCTTAAGGACATAAATGAGCTTTTCATAAAAACTTTATACAACCTAAGTTTAGATCAAATCATTAAAAAGCCAACTAGATTAAACAACACATTAGATCTCTTCTTAACCAACAGACCTGGATTAGTAGTTGATTATGATATTATACCTGGTCTATCAGACCATGAGATCATAAAAATACACAGTCAGATAAAAGCAGTAGCCAATACAAAACCCAAAAGAAAAATCTTACTCTGGAATAAATGTAACCTAACACAACTACACCAAGCTGCATTAAACTTTCAACAAACATTCTTATTAGAAAAGACATTAACCAACCAGTCGATGACCTCTGGAATTTCATTAAAAACCATCTTAAAAGCATTATAGAAAATTATATACCAACTAAATACATACCAAACAAAATAAATAAATGCTGGTTTAATAATAGACTAAAGAAGCTTTGTAAACAGAAGGAAAACCTATATAAAAAATTTAAAGAAACCAAGGCAGAAAGAGTTTACAAAAAGTATATTAAAATTAAACACCTAACCCAAAAAGTAAGCAGACAGCTGCAGAGTGAATACATAAATAATGTAATATCTAAAGATAACAACAAAAACCTATGGTCATACATTAAGTCTAAGAAAATGGAAACAATAGGCATAGCGCCATTAAAAGATGAACATAACATAATACATAATGATAATGAAACTAAAGCAAACATCCTAAACAAATACTTTGCATCAGCATTCTCAGCCCCAGGAGACAAAGACATATTTCTTAATTTGAACCAAGTAGACAACATAGAAGATTTAGTAGTACAAGAAAATGGAATTCAAAAACTATTATCCAACACCAAACCAAATAAAGCATCTGAACCTGATGGTATTCCAGCTAGATTACTCAAAGAACTAAGCAATGAGCTAGCCCCAGTGTTCAAAATACTCTTTCAGGCATCACTTAACCAGGGCAGAGTACCAAAGGACTGGAAAGAAGCTAATGTCACCCCCCTATTTAAAAAAGGAGAAAAATCTGATCCAGGAAACTACAGACCAGTATCACTTACCAGCATCACATGTAAAATCCTAGAATACATAATATGTAGCAACATCATAAACCACTTAGACAAACATAATGTTCTCACCCCAAACCAACATGGCTTTAGGAAATATAGATCATGTGAAACACAACTAATACGACAAATTGAAGATTTTTCAAAAGGTTTAGATAATAGTGAACAAATAGATGCTATCTTACTAAATTTTTTCAAGGCTTTTGACAAAGTTCACCACCATAGTTTGCTTAAAAAATTAAAATATTTCGGCATTAATGGTCCACTGCATCAGTGGATTAAAGATTTTCTGATAGGGAGAGAACAAACTGTAATAATAAATGGCTCTAAATCAACACCGATAACAGTAAACTCAGGTGTACCTCAAGGAACAGTCTTGGGTCTACTACTATTTTTAATTACATAAATGATTTACCAAATTGCATTAGTTCAGGAACAAAAGTCAGATTATTTGCAGACGATTGCATAATATATAGAACAATAAAAACAACACAAGACACAGATATTTTACAAAGAGAATTAGATGAATTACAGAAATGGGAATCAAATTGGAGCATGTCTTTCCACCCAGAAAAATGTCAGTTGTTAAGAGTAACAAAAAAACTAAAACAAATTAATTCCACTTATCTTATTCATGGCAAACCAGTAACACAGACTAAAAACGCAAAATACCTAGGTGTTATAATAAATGAAAAACTGTCATGGAATCCACATATTGATGAAACCATAAAAAAAATCCAACAACGCATTAGGGTTTATTAAAAGAAATTTCTATAAATCAAATAAGAACATAAAACTAAAATGTTATTTAACCTTGGTTAGGTCAATAATAGAATATGCATCCACCGTTTGGGACCCCTCAACTCAAGAAAACATTAAGAAACTGGAACAAACACAAAATAGAGCAGTGAGATTCATAACAAACGAATATTCACAATTGACTAGAGTAACACCATTATTAAAATCACTAAATTTATAAAGCCTTCAGGACAGAAGACTCAAAAGTAAAGTAGCAATTATACATAAAACACAGAACCATAATCTTTAAATACAAAAACAAAACTTAATAAAATACTCTGAAAGACACAAAGATAAAGGCACATTCCTCGTCCCCTATGCTAGGACAAATTTGTACAAATACTCCTTCTTCCCTAGTGCTATTAGAGCATGGAATGGGTTGCCTGAGCTAGCCAGGAAAACCAGTGACTTGGCAGAATTTAAGTCATTGGTTAATATGCATGCCTAAATGCATGACGCGTAGGACGTAATCATCTTCTTTTTTGAAGTAACGTCTGTATTATATAAGATATCATGCTATTATAAATTTCTTTAAGCCTAGAGATAACATGAAAAAATTCATACCTTTATTTTACTGGCCACACGCTGCCATGTCGCCACCAACCAGAAATCTACATTGACCCATGAGTACCGACAAATCGGCAAAGTATGTTCTTAGTAATTAAGTGCAAAACTGTAAAGATCGTTTGATGTCGTCTAGATCTACTCCCTGGTACCGCTGCCCTCACAAAGAGGTCATGATTTATTCAGAGAGGACAAATAAACAGAGTTGTCCACCTTCAATAATCCATGATGGATTTATGTTTGAATACATGTCACGAAAGTTCTAAACGTTTTGTTTTTTTATTCAGTGTCATTGGTAGGCATTCTTGCTGAATTCCAGGGCCACCTAGCTTTAGTGTTGTGTTAATGGTAAAGTATTAGAACATTTGAATACTTCGTAGTTAGTAAGGACCACTTTATAAGACTACTTTATAGGACTACTTTACTAACGAAATTACATTTTTGAGATGCAGACTTGTCTAAGTGTCCTCAACTGTGACATTTTTATTGTATCTATCTATCTATCTATCTATCCATCTATCTATCTATCTATCCATCTATCTATCTATCTATCTATCTATCTATCTATCTATCTATCTATCTATCTATCTATCTATCTATCTATCTATCTATCTATCTATCTATCTACCCATCCATCCATCCATCCAAATTCAACCCATCCATCCACTCACCCACCTACCTATCTATCTACCTACCCACCCACCCACCTTCCTACCCACTCACCCACCTACCCATCCATCCACTCACCCACCCATCTATCTATCTATCTATCTATCTATCTATCTATCTATCTGTGCGTGTGTTTAAAGTGAAGTGAAGGAATGAAAGTGGTATAATTATTGAAATCGCTCAATCCTGTCTCGTGTTTTTTTTACTTAAGATAATTTGTTGAAATTGATGTTTCAGTGATAGGGTATAATGACCTCGAGGAACTGGCGTCTCCTGCTCTACCAAAACAAATAAATCTCTTACCAATATGATGTTTACATTGTATATGGAACACAGAATGTTATCTAGAGGCAGTTATTATGGTTTGTGTATCGTTTTACTGGATATTTTAATTACACCTTGATTAGTCGTATTAACCAATGATGGCCACACAACGCCCTGTGAAGAGATGTCTGCACGTCTAATAAAAAGTACTCGTATTGAGTTTTAAGTTAGCTCTGGTTGGCGAAAACATTTAGATGAAAAAGAAAATGAAAACTAATTTTCACTATGGATTCTCTGTCTCTCATTTTAATTGTTTAATGAATATGAGTACAGGCTTAAGTCTTCAGAAGTCAAAGATTTTAATGGAAGAACACTTATATGGCAAATGATCTAATCAGCATTAATTTAAAAGCAAACATGCCTTCAAACGCGTACTAAGGTTGTTTGGCCGACAGAAAGCAATTTGTTACCCTGCATAACTACTTTAAGATACATAAATAAAAAATTGTTTTGTTCTTTTTTATGGCTGCATTTGTTGTTTGGTTTTAACAGCGGAAAAAAATATAGTAGATACATTTTAAAAAATGTTTTTCTTTCTTGTAGAATTCAACGCAAAATCGAAGGTTTTTTTTTAATTTAAGTTCATGAAAGATAAAAAAAACAAAAAACAACTAATTAAATCGACTTATCTAACTTTCTGCTGCTCACTGTAAGAAACATGAGAGATTTTTTAAAAATTGTATACTCTTCAGGTGTCTCGTTCGCCTTTGATGTAGTCAATAGTTTACTACTCGTAGTAAGAATTTAGTTTATATTTCAATCAATCACAAAATATACGGAACTTACTTTAAAAAAAAATACAATGCTCTACGCGTATCCCTAGGTAAAACTAGTCTCTGCCAAATCATTTTCCAGGCTGATTTAGGCAACCCGTTCCTTGCTCTAATAGCAATAGGATATAATTATTATGTGCATGTGTTGGTCCAAGCAAATGGAACAATAAATATGCCATAATTTTTGTTTCTTTCTGAGTTTCTTGAAAAGTATTAAATACTTGGAATAAATTGGTTTGTAATATATCAACCACTGGTGGATCAAGAGGGGGAGGGGGCGGTAGGGGCGATCGCCCCCCCCCACTCGGACGAATTTTAGTATAGAATTCACACAATTTGTTTATTAATTTATTACTTATGTTGATAATATATACTAATTATTTATATTTCAACCTATTTTTAGGTTATTTCGCCCCCCTCTTCTAGTATTTTGGCCGATTTGGTTGGGTCGGGAGGGGGCGATGGCATCAATCCGCCCCCCCCCCACCATAAACTTTCGAGTGAGGGGGGCGGTCCTATTTATTTGTAGAAATCATAGATTGCTAACAGAATCAATTAAATATCTATATGATTAAAACTTGTTATTGGTATTTTAAACGGTCTTGATATTATGTCGTTCACCTGTTGGCCGATTGGAAGGGAGGAGCAAATACCTCTACTGCCCTTCCCATCTAAACCCTTTGAGTGGGGGTGGGGGGGGGGCGGGCATACTTTTATGGAGAAATCATAGTTTGTGAACAAAATTAGTCGAATATCTAATTAATATAAACAGGTGGAAGTGCGACACATGCAATCACCTCCCCCCCATCGGACAAACCAATACTTTTTCTTTTTGTATTATAGTTAAGAAATTACAAAATTTAAAAAATCAGTCACTAATCTAATTTATATATGCTATAAAGTAAATTCTTATATCGAGTCGCCCAACCCCTATTCTTTAATGCAAAATGCAATCATTAGCAGAAATTATAAAAAGGAGAGAGGATTAATCGTGTCATTTTACCGCCCTTCCCCTTTCCAGACAGAGTTTATGTGATTTCACATGAATTTATCATAACTATTTTAAGAAAGACTTTGCTTTGGAAAAATTATAATTGAAACGAAATTTTTCAATATAACAGTCACAGTTCAAAAGCCAGATAATCTTTTCCTAGCCGACTTTTTCAAACATTTACTCTATCTCATATTTTTCTAGTTAAATAACTTTAGGACTATAACTCACAATTTATGCTTGAATTTTATTAAATATTTTTTATCGATTAATTTTTTTTTTCGGCGGCGAACCTTATCTTATCTTTTCAAAGAACAAATCGGTTTTATTTGCAATGTATTAAGGGACTATAAATTCATATTAGAATATTTTTCCACATTTTTCAAAAGGTCCTTTATAATAGAATGAATAATGAGCTGTAGGTAAGGAGAATGCGTTACTGCAGGGAAGAATGCCGGAAAACGCTTTTAGCGTCGAGGCTTCGCCCCGAAGTTACTGATGTAGATGTCAGGAGAATGCGTTTCAGCCGTGAAAAAATGCAAGAAAACGCTTTTGGCGTCGGGGCTTCGCCCCGAACCCCACTGATAACTAATGAGCTGTAGATGTCAGGAGAATGCGTTTCTGCAGTGAAAAATGCAAGAAAATGCTTTTGGGTGTCGGGCTTCGCCCCGAACCCCACTGAGGAAGCTTACAGCTATATCAGAAGCATCCGTATCAACGGTTAAAGGGCGATTCGGATCAATAGTATATACGGCGGCTTTTTCAAGCTCATTTTTCAAACTTTCAAATGTTCTTTCGACTTCTTCGGAGACAGGAAATTGTTGATTTCTTGTTAACAGGCTTATTTTTGTTGAGAAGTTAGGTGTCCACTGTGAGTAGTAAGCCAGAAGACCCACTACTCGTTTCTGTTCACGCATGTTCACTAGTACGGGTAATTCCCTTAGAGCGCGAAATCTCTCAGGATCCGGCTTAAGTTGTCCTTTGCAAATCTCGTATCCTAACAGTCTCACTTTAGCAGTGCTAATTTCACTTTTTGTTTCATTAAGAGTGATTCCATACTTTTGAGCACTATCAAGAAATCGCTGTAGGTTTCGGTCGTGTGATTCAGAGTCCATACCTCAGATGGTCACATTGTCCACATAAGCAAAAGTGTCAGTGAGTCGTTCGTCTTCGATGATTTTGTCAATCGTACGCTGAAAACAGGCGACTCCATTCGTAACGCCAAACGGAATCCGACGGAATTGATACAGTTTCCCACATGCTTCGAAGGCTGTGAACGGCCTTTCCTCTTCTTTTATAGGAATCTGATGGTATGCACTTTTCAGGTCTAAAGTGCTATATACAGAGTATTGCGAAATCTTCTCTGCCAGTTCGTCAATTCTGGGCATAGGGTAGGCGTCTAGTAAAGTGAACCGGTTTATGGTTTGGCTGTAGTCCACAACCTTTCTTTTCTTATGTTTGTCATTTGTTGTGACTAGGACTTGTGCACGCCAGGGAGATTTAGATGGTTCAATAATTTCATCCTTTATTAGTTGTTAAATTTCCTTCTCTATAAACTTTCTATCTGGAACTGAGTATCTGCGAGACCTTGTAGCCACTGGGGTACAGTTTGGTGACAGATTACTAAATAGGCTAGGAGCCTCTACCTTCGCTGGCTGGAGAGTACTCAGGCATAATGATGGTTTCTGACCATCGAAAGGAATAAACAAGTTTTGGTGCAAACTTATAAAGTCAAGTCCAAGAATTATGTCAGAGCATAAATTGTCTAGTAGAGAAAGTCTAACTCCCTCGTATCGTTCATTTTTTAGACGCATGTTAGCGTAGATATATCCTTGAGTGATTCGAGATAGATGGATGGAAGCCATAAAGATTCTGTTGCCTGAGGAACATGTCTGCCATTTGTGCTTCTTAGCGATGTGCGTCGAAATATAGCTTTCACAGCTCCCAGTGTCTACTAGGGCTTTCAATGGCACGTTGTTGATGCAAATTGGTATTGTAGTTTTGTTTAAATTCAAAGGCTGCGCAGTAGCGATAGCCGAAACTGTTGAAGATCTAGATTTGCAAACTCTTTGAAAGTGACCCTTTTTGAAGCACTGATTGCATGTCACTTCCCTTGCAGGGCATTGAGAGCGGGGATGCTTAACCCTGCCACAAAAATAACACTTCCTAGCAAATACATTTACTTCATGTGTGTGTGAATTGCTTGTACTTTGAGGAATCGTTACATTTGGTAAGGGTGAGGCCGAAGAATTGGTGAGAGTAGTTGCCGCGCAATTAGTTTCCGGCTTTGATGATTCATATTGTAATTAGTGCTGATAAGCATGTTCTAGTAAGCGAGCCTCCTCGAAGGCGTCCTTTAAACTCAAAAAAGTCTTTTGAAGTAGACGTTTTCGAATGCTGTTGGACACTAGTCCATTGATAAACGAATCTCTAATAGCCTCTTCTCGGTGTTGTTCAGCAGTCACCGCTTTGAATTTGCAATCTTTGGATAGAATTCTTAATTTCTGCATGTAGGCGTCTATCGTTTGACCTTGCTTTTGTTTGCAAGTAGCTAACCTGTGCCTAGCAAATACCTCATTCTTCGGTTAAATGTAGATGCCATTTAGAGTCTGGATAGCTTCATCAAATGTCTCTTTATCAAGTATCATTTGATATACAGCAGGAGAGATATAGTTTATCAGTAGTTTCTTAGTACCAGGATTGTCTACTGATACTACCGATATAACATTTTTAAACGTTTCATACCAGTGCTGCCAATGCTCTGCTGCTTGAGGTGCTGTGGGCTCGATGTCAAACTTCTCTGGGCGAAATATCCTATCCATTTCGAAATTCTAACAACACAGTTTTGGATTCAGTGTATTAAATTGTTATAAACATAAAGATAAGAGAGTCGAGAACCATGTCTGCATAGTATGGCTTTAATACACTGAATGACTACACAAGACACATTTCGGACGAGTTACAAGCACATGTAAACATAAGAACGACAACCGATACAGGATATAATTTCCATAACATTCTGTCTAGTATTTTTGACTCCATGAAAATAGCAAGATTGCATGGTAGTGGCGTAATATTTAATATTTAATGAAAAAATTTATTTGGGGGCCCCGCTCAAGTGGGTTCCTGGGGGGTTGACTTTCAAATTTGGACCCACTCCCACACCCTAGCTATGCCAATACTTCAGCAAATCAATGTGGAATCTCTTTCTCGTGTTTCTGTGCGTTGATCAAAGTTACGTGCGCATCGTAGTGTAAATGAGGAATGGTGCAAATGCGTGTTGAAAGGAGAAAAGAATCAAAATGGAGAAATAGAAACAAACTAGTGTTGACAGTGTACATTAAGATTAAATTATTTATAAACTATGGTTTGGTCGTTTTAATGTTGGGGTAACGCTCAAGAGTCTCATCACATAATAAGACGTAACAGTCAGTTTCTTTTAAGTTAGTATTGACTGAATGCATGACGCGTAGGACGTAATCATCTTCTTTTTTTAAGTAACGTCTGTATTACAGTAGATAAGATAAGATAAGATAAGATAAGAAAGTATTGCATGAGAGAAACATAATCACACGCTATGAACTGTTCTGACTGCTAGCTCTCCTGAACACAGTTCTGTAAAAGACATTCTCATAGTAAGTACATACAAAGGTGGTCTGCCAAACAAAAACTACAAACATCTTAATAATACATATCTTTATTGAGGAATCATCTCTGATTCTCTGTCAGCGATATCTATCAATGAATCTAACTCTCTATTGTATCCTGCTGACCATCTTCATCCGTAGGACTTTCCTCATTTGTTTCATAGTTGCTGCTTTCTTCTTCGCTGTCTGTCTGATTATCCTCGGAGTCCGTCTCCTCATCCGCCTCACCGCAAAAGTCTATCATGACCAGACCTCCTCGATTTAACCAACGGTGTCTGGAACGATAAAAAGAAACTAACTGAAATTTTGGTCAATAAATATGTTAGATCAGTGATTAAAGGGAGGAAATTTTGAAGATTAAATCTTTATTTAAAACCCTTATAATTGTTATATATTAATTACTTTGCTAACTTTAAAAAAAGACACATACAAGTCACAAATAAATACAAAAAAAAAAAAAAACAACCAACAAAAGATAGCACTATAGTTTAAGACTTAATACGGATTATTAAGAAATCACACAGATATCCCTGACTACACCAATAAGGCAGATGCTTTCGAGACGGAGATCAATACGTCCGAATGCGTCCGGGGCACTAAAAAGGAATATTAGACACGATTTCCTCCTCTTCTATCAGCGGGGGCACCGTGAGTCGAAGTACAGTCAAAGTCTTGTCCTGCACTGTGCTATAATAGCTTGCTCAGGCCTGGACAGCCTCCACCGACGGGAAGCGCGGTCAGAGCGCCTCATGAGCTCCCAGACTTCACCGGCTTTTTGGACCGGTACGTGACGTTTTGGCGCGAGATATCATTTGACGATAATTTAATAAGCACCTAGCTTTTATAACGATGTTTATTTCACTCAACCATAATAGTGTATGTATAGTATGAATTCTAACACTGTTCCGCGAATTTTTTTTTTTTTTTTAAATATAAAGGTTTTGCTTATTTCATGAATATAGGCTTATAATAAGTCAGATTCCTGAATGGTAATGACATGCTATATGTGAGTTCTGCTAATTGCACTGGATGACATTTTTGGATTTCTTTCCAAAAGATTTTTTTTTTATTTGACATTAGTGTAATATACGAACTAGCTAAGTGTCACACTTTATATAACAAAAACCATGTTAACATCTAAAGCTCTATTACGCTGAATGACGACAATAACTCCACACATAGTAAAGATCAAGACACGGAATGTGGTCAGTACAAACTCTAACGTGAAAAGATATATTTTTAGAAATTGGGTAGGGGTGATTTGGGTGACACATCTCGTATTGACGCAGGTAGAGTTAAACAAATGAAGACAAGACCAGCACCGAGCACTGGTCGTTGGCATCATGCGTCTGGCGATCATCTCCTTGGGAATGGTCATTACCTGTGACACCTATCCCGCCCCCTTTCTTCTGCTCACATTTCACTCCTTGTATATACTCTTTCCTCCACCCCTCCCCTCTCTCACGCGATTTTTGTTTTTAATTTTAAAGTAATATCTTAAAAACCTTTTTTGAAAATAAAAGTGTGCCTCTTAATAAACACACATACACAAGCCAAAATGTTTGTTAAAGAAAATGATGTGAAAAACAAACACACATTTGCATTTAGTACCTGAAAAATATGTCTTAACACAAACACTCATGCAAAACATAGATTTGAATAATTCTTTTAAAAGAAATAATACAATAAACGTACATAATGTATTTCGCGCCAAAACGTCCCGTCGCCAAAACGGCTCGCGCCAAAACGACCTTCGCGCCAAAACGGCGTCGCCAAAACGTCCTGCTTCGTTTTGGACTTGTAACAGTACTCAAATTACTTTTGTATTTCTAATTTTTGGATTGTTTCCAGAGCATGATGGAGTCGGTAATGGTTTAGCGAGTCACGTAAGTGTGACTCGGTACCTACTGCATTATTACAGGGGTGCCATAGAGTTGATTTATATTGTGTGAAGCCAAGGTGAAAGTGTCGAGGTCCATGGTCCAGGGCTTTGCAAGGAAAAAATTGGCACAGGCTTGAAGGCATTGATGGTCTCCAGTGCTATTATTTGAAGGACGTTAGATGAATGCCTTAGCTTAGAGTCTACTAATTTCAAGCGTATGTCTGGGATATTAGGCGACACCAAAGGGGGAGGCGGTAAAAACGTTGTATTTTGGGGGTTGGCCATCTTTATCACATAGTCTAGTGGCATGAAGAATACGACTTCTGCATCTTCGTTTTCTAGCTGGGATGTATTCATTCAGCCTTTTCTAACGCTCAAAGCAAGTTACCATTCGTCAATATGTGGGCTTGATCACAAAACTGTCAGAACAAAGACGTCCTGACCAACATCTCAAAGAAGGAGTGACTTGTACCATTGTTGAACAATGAACTATTAACCGAGTTCAAGACTAAGTAGGCAGTTACAACAGAGACTTTTGTGGTGGTAGCGTTATGTTATCCACTTCCGAGCCTAGAAATATTAAAATGATTGTTGCAGCCATTACAGTGATAATTTAGACCCTAGGTTGTTCACGTGATATGTACCCTCAGGTATTGCACAGGAACTGTACACGCAGGGAGAATGCAAGTGCCAACAAGGACCCTATTAGAAGGTCAGGATCCAACCTAAATTCGTCCATCTGCCAATAGTGTTGAGAGTGGCCAGGACGGTGGTAAATCGGTCCCAGCAGATCCTGATAGAGAGAGGGGATGAACATAGGCATATCGATCCTAACAGACACAGCCTTGTTCCTGTCTTCAGTAACGGCCACCATCTCTCTGTGTACAAGTTTGTCTGAGAAGGCCAGGCAAAAACCACAAAGTCCTCTCAGCGAAGTACAAGTAACTGAAACCATATGCATTGCGCAATGAACAGCGGCAGAATCTGTTTAAATTATAAGTGTTATCTTTATTGGTGCTCTGGTGATTGCATTAAATAATTTACAATTTAGTGCCCGGTTTGTTATAATAAAGACACATCAACGGAGGCTACTACCTCTGTCGTTTGGAGAATAAATTCATCATGTCTGTTTTTTTTTTTTTTATGCTCACCTGACTTTCTTCTCATCCAAGAATGACTGAACTGCAGGTTTTATTTTCGGTATCATGTTCTCGCTGAATATCCCGTAACCAGTCACAACATAGATATATCTGTCTTCCTCTTTGTAGCCTTCATGAGTGTACACTGAGGGCAAATCATTCAAAGTGATAGTAAAATCAACTTTTCATATCACATGCTTTGTCAGCTTATGAGTATACCGCTAACCTTTTCTAAAACAATGTTCGAGACTTTATTTTTATGTCAATTGTACCTCATAGAGGTTATTACAAATAATTACATGTAGTTCATTATTTAAGTAGGAATATATCATCCAATTAGGATGTCGTACAGTAGCCTCCATCGTCCTGGATTCCAACCCTTCCCGCTGCCAGCCACCTTCGCCTTACGGCAAGAATGGACTAGTAAGTAGATTATCTTCAACTCTGAAGAAACATTCGAAACATGGAAAACATTTTACAAGCAAAACTGACGAGCTTAAGAAGAAAACTAGAATAAACGACAAGCAACAAACAAAGAGTCCTTAATCGCATACATACCATACATACATACCATACAAGCATACCATACATGCATACCATACATACATACCATACATATATACCATACATACATACCATACATACATACCATACATACATACCATACATACATACCATACATACATACCATACATACATACCATACATACATACCATACATACATACCATACATACATACCATACATACATACCATACATACATACCATACATACATACCATACATACATACCATACATACATACCATACACACATACCATACACACATACCATACACACATACCATACACACATATCATACACACATATCATACACACATATCATACACACATATCATACACACATACCATATACACATACCATACATACATACCATACATACATACCATACATACATACCATACATACATACCACACATACATACATACCATACATACATACATACCACACATACATACCACACATACATACCACACATACATACCACACATACATACCACACATACATACCACACATACATACCACACATACATACCACACATACATACCACACATACATACCACACATACATACCACACATACATATATACCATACATTCATACCATACATAACTTACCATACATTACTTACCATACATTACTTACCATACATTACTTACCATACATTACATGCATACCATACATGCATACCATACATGCATACCATACATGCATACCATACATGCATACCATACATATATACCATACATGCATACCATACATGCATACCATACATATATACCATACATGCATACCATACATACATACCATACATACATACCATACATACATACCATACATACATACCATACATACATACCATACATACATACCATACATACATACCATACACACATACCATACACACATACCATACATACATACCATACATACATACCATACATACATACCATACACACATATCATACACACATACCATACACACATACCATACACATACCATACGCATATACCATACGCATATACCATACGCACATATCATACGCACATACCATACGCACATACCATACATACATACCATACATACATACCATACATACATACCATACATACATACCACACATACATACCACACATACATACCATACATACATACCATACATACATACCATACATACATACCATACATACATACCATACATACATGCCATACATACATACCATACATACATACCATACATACATACCATACATACATACCATACATACATACCATACATACATACCATACATACATACCATACATACATACCATACATACATACCATACATACATACGATACATACATACCATACATACATACCATACATACATACCATACATACATACCATACATACATAGTCATACCATACATACATAACATACATACATAACATACATACATAACATACATACATACTATACATACACATAAACATTCCAAACATATATAACTTACATACATACTATACATACACACATATATACTATACATAACATGCTTTCTTCTTGGCAAAACTAAGAAAAGAAGTAGAACGTCCAAAGAGTGTTCAGAAATGTTCATGGGAGGTGAAATAGAAACGATGCACCGGGAGGGGAGGGGAGATTAGAAAATATCAATTTTCGAGTTATGATTACTTACTTTTTTTCATTCGATAGTAAAATTCATAAAAATTCGCCATGGCCTCGTCTAAGTATTGCATCCGGAGATCCAGCTTTTTCTCTTTTGGCTCGCTAGGACAGAAGTTAATGAAAGGAAACAATCTAGAAAACAAAATTGTATCTTATCTTATCTTATAAAATATAGACGTTACAGTCAATAGAAATGGTAGAAACGAGGAAGAAAGATACGCAACCCGCTGTATGATATCTCACATAAAAGAGTCTATGATAGTAGAACAATGATACTATGGCCTAAGCTTAATTTTTAAAAAAATGTGATACATGTTGAACTGGTTTTGAATTTAACCAATAAAAGCATAGTTATTGTTCAGAAAATATTTATAAATTTCATGTTGAACACTTTATGTGACAGAAAGTTTAAATCTTGCATCTCTATTACCCCTTTCAAAGGAAACATCATTTCTATTTGACCCACCTGTCACGCCTGTAGTATTCGTTAAGCTTCGATCTACGCGCTCTTCTCAGTCTAGGTGGAGGTGGTACTGTCTGAGGCTCGCAAGGCGCCGCTTCAGCACCGATCGAGATAGTTCCTGGTGGCTTAGGAAGAACATTATCTGACGACAAATGTCTACATTCATAATAAACAGGAACAGCGATTGGAATAGAAGATGATATCGGCTCTGCATCATTGACACAGACATGGATACCACTTGCTGCTGGCTCTCTAGATGCTGCTGAATGAGAAGCGTTGGACAGTGTAACTGAAGTAGTTACCAGCACTGTGTTTGTTGTACCCGCTCTGGTCACCGACGTAGGGGACGCTCCTAAATCTCTGGGTATGAACCTTATTGGAGTCTCCGAATTCAGCATTGAGGAATTAGGTGGCCTTCTGCGTGTTGCTCTTGCCAAAAGGTCATTCTCATTGGGTGTTTCTGCGGGCGCTGGGTTGTGGGCTACGTTGGTGTTACAGTAAGTAGGAATAGCATTTTTGACAACGTTGTTATATTTGGAACGAACCCTGCGAGGAAAGGATTGTATGCAGATATTTAAGGGTTGCTCGTGGTGACTTGAGACACTGTGTTCTGAAGGCAATGAATCGGAAGAGGCGCAGGGCGTCGGTCTTTCAGCACTCTCAGATGTGGGCCATAAGCACTATAAACAAAATATTGTGATATATTGTTATTTCTAGCACACTATTTCCAAAACTGTATCGGTGGAGCCCTAGCATTCGGCGAAGCCTGAATTGATGTTCCAAAAGCTACTGGAATAATTAACTAGTAGGCCACCACGTGAATTAATCTATCTAAAAAAAATAAGCAAAATGTGTTCCGCTAAATACTAAGAACGTGAGAAATGCAGCGATAAGTTTAAAGTTTGAGAAACACTGTTCCAGTATAATAGTAAAAGTAGAATCTAACGAGTTGCTGAGACATTTAAAAATGTGGAAATCATCTACAAACACCAGCGACATTTAGTCTGACACTTTGTAGATCCATGAATTCTTTATATGAACATTTCAAGAAATGAACTATAAAGTACTAGAAATGTTCATCCCTAATTTTTTTCTTATTAGTATGTTAATAATATTTGATATATTCTTTTAGTTTTAGTCATCTTATCTTCTTATATACTACAGACGTTACTTCAAAAAAGAAGATAATTACGTCCTACGCATTTTATGTGTCAATCTAGCCATGCATGTTAATCAGTGATTTAAACTCTGCTAAGTCTTTGGTTTACCCTGTGGCTCGTTCAGATTGAATCCTAGAAAACTACTTTAAAACGCAATGGGCCTTAAAAGTGAATGATTTTAGTAGATGTAGGCCCCAAGATAAAATTTCGTGATGGCCCAGACCCTAATTAAACGTTAACGTAACTACACTTAATTATTAAAAACAAAAATACTTTTCGTTTATTTTTAGGTCCAAATTTTGTTGACTACCCCCCACCCCGATACAACATCTTTTGTATGATGTTTGCATCCTAAACAATAGAACGCATTTTATATTCACAAAATGTAAAATTTAAAACAATTTTAACATCGTATTCAGTGAGATTGTCACACTTACCCACAGGACCATGGCGCAAAGCGCAGCCACAAAAAGTAGATAAAGTTGATAAAGGTATTCAGTCATAATGGATTATCAAATCTGCAATACAATGGTAGAAAGCAATGCCAAGAAATATGCCAGCCAAATAAAATGTTTAAGTATTATTGAAAATTACAATTCCTACTTTTAGCTTGCATTCTCTTCATGAATGAAATCTGGCTGGATGAGAATTTTGAAAAAGGCTCTAACGATATTCCTAAAAATGTGAAAGTTTGCATATATCTGGTAAAAAAATAGCTACCTAAATTGGCTGCACTGTGAAAACTGTGGTATCACCGTTATTATATTTCAAAATATAATCATCTTAAAATTAAATTTGCTTCTTTGATTCTATAGCACACTTAATTTTTAGGTGCAAATTTTGTTGACTACCCCCCACCCCGATACAACATGAATGAATGTCTGCGCACAAATCCAATGTTTTTGTTTCGTATTTGGTAAATGTTTTGCGCACCTTCATGTGTAGAAGTTTCAGTTCCAGACCGCTGTTCCACTTGGCCACTTTGTCTTATTATGCTGCAAAATATATTTTACGTTTTCGTTTCACACGTTAATCTTTTGCTTTCGATGACCTGCTCTCTAGAAGAGGAGATAAGAAAAACGCATATGGAAGGCTGCCCCGGGTCAAGAGTTTGAAAAAACCAGAAGCTCACTACAGTGACCAAAATGAAAGTCTACAAGGCATGCGATATGAGTACGTTACTGTATGGCAGTGAATCGTGGACCACCTACGCAAAGCAGAAGAGAAAACTAAACTCATTCCATTTGCGCTGTCTCTGAAGGATCTTCAAAATCGCATGGAAAGATAGAGTGTGAAATACTGGGATTCTTGCGCGAACAGAAATCCCCAGCATTTTTACAGTCCTCAGACTACGCCTCCTGCGCTGGCTTGAACATTTTCGCCGGATGGAGGACAATTGCACCCCTAAAGTCATTCTCTACCGACAACTCGCGACTGGCTCAAGAAAAACGGGTCGCCCCTCACCTCCGTTATATGAATGTAATAAAACGGGACCTCAATACTGACTATTGGGAAGATATAGCTCTATACCGCACTAGATGGAGACAGTGATCAAGAAAGCTATGGACAGCGAAAAAACATGGGCCTCAGCACTGGAAAAAAAACTTACCATGCGAAAAATGACCAGCACCTCTACCTCCAAAGCAAAAGCCACCTTAACCTGCTATATTTATGGACGGGTGTGTCTCTCCAAAATTGGGCTCCACAGCCACATGAAAAAGTGTTCGAGATGAATCATAGTCGCTTTACGACTGAAGGAAGCCATCAAGAGACACCCTCAAGGCTCATCTTAAAGCCTTTAGCATTGATCATCTCACCTGGGAGACAGAAGCACACGATAGAGGATCATAGAGTCGGGCTGTAAAAACTGGCCCAGAAATTGCAGAGGACAAGAGAGCAGCGCTGGCAGAAGAGAAGCGACGAGGAAAAAACAACAAGTGCAATGACACTAGCTCCAGCTGGAATAACCAGCCCACTGTGCAGCCAAACATTTAGGGCTAACATAACTAGCTACATGAGGAGGCTGCCAGGAGGCACAATACTACAGTGGAACAAAAGTGATCATCATCGAACCACAAAGGACGAAGCATATAAATAGAGTAGAATATAAAAAGTGGCAAAATAAAATATCTGAATTGAAATCCTTGATGGCTGACGTTCCTAGAGGTATGAAGCTTTCAATTAAAAGTGCTTATCTTTCCTAATACTGTAACTCCTTCGGTTGGAGAGTTAACGAAGTAGACATGTAGAGAAAAGTAAGTACAGCTTTTTCTTTTTTTAATCTCCCTTTCAGACTTGACGATCTCTAGGGCAGATGATGTTAAGGTCATCCGTTTCTCTGTCCAAAGGTTAACGAGGGGGTGTCATGTGGCAATCACAGGTATCCATTAATGTTTGGGTGAACTCTGGGGCGCCCAAAAATACCAACATTCAAAATCCTAGTCTTGGCTGAGATTCGAACCCAGGACTTCAGGTTCGGGATTCAAGCACTATCCACTTGGACACCGCAACCCAGTACAGAGAAGCCTTAAAATCATATTAAAGTCATGTCCAAACAAATTTCCTGTCTGCTATTATGTGACTTCTTAAACTCAACTGCCTTATTGCTACATGGCTGAGTATTAACTCATAGTTACTTGGTTGACTTGATTCTTACGTGGCTACTTCCTAAACTGACCTAACTCTTGCTCTCTCAAACACCCGTACTTCCGGTCATTTAAAACTCGCACTCAAAATACTCGACTAAATTCACCTAAATAACACAAGGCACAATAAGTTCACTAATTTGTTTGTGACAATTTTGCATTTGTTTGACAAATTGTATTCCTGTTAGTATGATTAGCATTAGTATTACTGTAGTGACCTAATAAAACACTACAGGAAGAGATATCTTGAAGCTAGGCTTTATTGAACAAGAATGACAAAACAGTTCACATAACACAGTACACACACAGACACACACTGACCTGGACACCATGACATTTTGACACACTAGAACAGATCAGTTCACAACACACAACAATTACTACTTAACACAGTACTATTCCTCTTACCGTAGAGAGGAAATGAACAAGGTAATGATTGTAACTATGGCATGTTGAACGCTTGTGTTTACAGACACGTTATAAAATTCAACGCTTCAGTGACACACTTTGTTTCCTAGCTTTGACTTGTCCCTTTCATAAATTTTTGATTGAATCAATACGTGTGTGTACTAATAAACACAGAGTGAGATTTGTGTCATTTCTTCCCAGTGGTTTCAAGGCCAGAGATCTGTAAATATAAATATAAAAATGCTCTTTATTTGTTAGATTTTTTTATGAACTATTGCACATTTATGATTTATTAAAGTCTGGTAGACTTTTTACAAAGCAATCCAATGAGAAACAATACATGATCACGAGTGAGTAGAAACGACGAGACACAATCCATCGAGACACAATCCATCGAGACACAATCCAACGAAACGCAATCCAACAATACACAATACAACGACATACACTCCAACGGCACACAATCCAACGACACACAATCCAACGACACATAATCCAACGACACACAATACAACGACACACAATCCAACGACATATAATACAACGACACACAGTTCATGATCACATGTGAGTAGTGATCAAAATATAAAGCGATCTATTAACTAGTGAGAAAATAACTTCCGTGTTAGGCTTGAGAGTGTTACTTAAAAGCAGCTGAATGAAATTAACAACATAACCTTAAGCACTTTACTTTAGATATCTCTTGAACAATACTTGACAAGTAGGATGGTTTTTTAAACTAGAAAGGTAGCCAAGCCCCACTGCTAGGTAGCCATGCCCCACTGCTAGGTAGCCATGCCCCACTGCTAGGTAGCCTAGCCCCACTGCTAGGTAGCCTAGCCCCATTGATGGGTAGCTAAACGGTTAAAGTCACTCGGCCATACATCCAGCAATCTTTAAAGTAAATTCCTTAAAGTGACAAAATATGATACAACAAAGTATAACCGATGTAAAAATATTTGCTTTAAAATCAAATGCTCACTTAGTTATTCATTTAAATTTACAATAAATTTTCGAACAATGTGAATATAAAATGTTAGGAAAGCTTAAAGGCAATGGCGTTTATAATATTGTAGATATACATGTCGTCTTGCTTTGCTGGGTCTAGTAGTTGAAGTGAGGTTCCCCTTTCAGGCCTGGCGATCTATAGGGCAGATGACGTTGTAAAGGTCATCTGTTTCTGTGGCCCACGGTTAACGTGGGTGTCGAGTAACCAGCACAACGACCAACCGCCTTTACTTTTCCCTGACTAATATCAGGTGTCCATTAGAGCTTGAAGGCGCCCGGAGATCCCGAAATTAGTTGTTGAGTATAATCTTATTACGGTTCACTTACCATGCTTGGGCTAGACATATCTGCAATCGATTAATTACCTTGTGTGCACCAACAAGTGTTGAAGAGCAATGCTGAGCTGTATATGTAGAGGGAAGTGTGTATCTCAGTGTTAAATATATACCCTTAAAAATGTTACAAATTCAGTTTATTATTGACTGAATTAAACAGCAGATCCTGCGTTTTAATATCACAATAAGAAAACTTTCCATGACAGAATAATTGATTGATTGATTCTTTTCCTATATTAACATTTCAACAAAATCTAGCAAAGATTTTAAGAATTTATTTTTATTATATATTTGTATTAGCGCAAACAAATAATGAAACTGATAAATATCTACGACGAAGAAGTGTGAGCGAGATGACTTTAATCTATACGCTCGATGCTTACACCAAGTGGTATAAATCTCTATTAATTTAGTGGCAAATACAATCTGTGCCGAAATCCTCTCCAGTTCAAATTGAAACAAGCAGTACTTGAAAATGTAAATTAATAGACTGACCTACTTAATATTCTCTTCTTCTAACCACCTTTGTTTTTAAACTGCTAAATCTTTCAGAGTCTAGGCTAGGCGGAATTAAATTGCTTCACAACAGGAGCGGATTGCTGGCCATATAGGCATTCCGACAAATGCCTCGTGGGTTTGCAACATAATGAGCCTTTGGAACTGCCCTCGAATGACTAAAAAAAAGATATATATATATAATTCTCTTCATGGCTCAAGAGTTTGGACACCAAGTAATAGAAAGATCAGTCTTTTCTTTCTGCAAGACGGACGGACTAGAGTTACCCCACGTAATTTTAGAGGCGAAAAAAAAAAAGGGGCGGGGGAGAACAAGTAGTTTTCACCTGTCACTAAATAGCGAATCGGACATAACCATTGTGACCAAGTAGTCATGGAAAGAGAACAAGAAATCAACTCTCTATTCACCCATCACTAAAAAGCAGGGCCGGACTTAACCATTGTAAACCCAATGCGAAACGGATTTCGTGGGGCCCAGTTTGTGTAGGGATACGGAAAATAAATGAAAATTAAGATTTTGTATTAGAAAATATATTCGTCTTTTCATTTTATTCATTCTTGACTACGTACAGAATGACTTGACGAGGCTCGCGTGTAGCGAAGTCTTACAGTATAGCATGAACATTTTATTTCCTATATAGATCACGCTCAGTAGCAAGAATTACCAAATGTTTCAATCTATCTTCGAGAATTGTTGATGTCAAGTAATTCTTCATTAGTTTGAGGCGCGAGAAGCTTCTTTCACTAGTTTCCAGAAATGCAGGTATCGCCCGTAGGGTTGGCGTTTTCCATATTGAATGACACCCCAAAATGACAATTTGGTCTATATATTTCAGGAGATTTATATGAGTTTTCAAAAGATTTTAATAATTTCCGGATTTTCCAGGACCTTTTCGTATATTTTGCGATTTCAGGAGATTTCCAGGAGCACCTGGTAAATAGACAGGAGGCCACAGGAAATCTGTTATAAGTTATAAATGGTTTATTTTAATAATTTAAACACCTAGATTTAGCTCGGGTCCTATGAAAATACGCGGCCCTCTACGGTCGCATAGGTTGAATCGGCCTAAGGCCGCCCCTGCAAAATAGCGGTGTATGCTACGCCGCCGGTCGACTAGTGTATACTATTCTTGTATAAAAAGATGGTGCCGGATCGTCTGTTTCTGCCATTGCGTTAAAGTTTTTAAATGCTCTTTTTTTTTATATAGACTTTGCAGTTTGACTCTAATTTTAACAAAAGTGTATTAATAGAATAGTAAACAAGCGAATATCGTACTTCTGGGGAACTTCTCTCTTTTAGATATACTAAACGGTTAACAAACAACATTAGGCCTATATTTCTTATAGTCTTATAGGCACTAGTTTAACACAACTTATATTTAGACTTGATAGTGTGGTTTATTAGTTCGCTAAATTGTAGCTAGAGACAGCTGGTTCAACTACACAGCTGTAGGCGTATTATTATCTTTGTGCAGAACTCGAATAAAACTTGACAAAAAAACAAAAACTTCTCTTTAAACAAAAATAAACTAATTTTTATTGGCGATATTTACACATTTCTGATTTGCTGTACATGTATGTATAATTACCATTTAAATATCCTCGAACAATAGAAAGAAACAAGACCTCAAAAACTAACTACTGAATACACACGTCTTTCTGACTCACAGACTCAGACTTCTAGTGTAACTCTAACACAAACTTGAAGACTAGTTTCTTACTCCATCATAATGATACTTCGCAGTAGCATTTCGGACACCTTGTCATCCATCAGTACGCCTTACTTTTGTTTGGAAACCGCCGAACATCTTCAGCATCAGAAACATCCAGATCATTTCATCATCGCCAACTTAATCGTCAGAATCCGTGTCATCGTCGAGATCCTTTTCCTCATCCACCTCCTCACAAAAGTCTATCATCACCAGGCCTGGGTTTAACCACCGCTGTCTGAGAAGATGAAATACAAATGATGTTTGCTCAACTATCTGCTAGACTAGACTTTTTAAATGTTTAAGGGTAAATTTAAAGAAAAAAGGTCCAAAGAAGAGAAACAACTCTAATAGATCTTAATCTGTAGATACGGATTATAAAAAACTTGTTTAATTCTAAAAGATTGTATCACAATGCTATCAAAACGACCAATCTGTTTCATTTACCTATGAACCCTAAGTCTCAAAGTTCAAAATCCCGGTCTCCTCTAGGATTCAAACTCATGGCGCGGAACCCCGAGCGCTGTCCACAAAGCCACTAAGAAAATGTTAAATAATAGTTGAACAGTTAAGAAAATCTACCTAAAAAAGAGTTCACATATAGTTCATTTTACACTGGCATTTGATTCAAAGAGGAAGATTGACATGACGAATTGTTCAGCCAGCAATACACATATGTAGGCCTTTTATTTAAGAGAATGTAATTTTATTTTCTTTTATATTGCTAGTTCAGTTAGAGATACTCGCATCTAGCAGAAAAAAATCTTGTTCAATAAAAGTGTCAGATTACTAAACTGCTCTAAATTAGAGTTTTGCGTACATAGAAGCAAATGCATAAATAGCAAACTTTTTGTTGTTTAAGGTGACAGAGGAAATGATAAGCGATGTATTTTAATAACATAAAGAATACGATATGTGCACTATTCAACTAACTGCTATGCACAAAATAATAACAAAGCTTATATCAAGTCACTTTGCCTGTTTTATTGTCGGTCTGGTAAAAAGTTTGTATACGTTATTTCTCCCACACCCAATCTCGGATCAAGCTGAAATTTCGCACAATTATTTCTTTCACCTGACCACACAAGAATCGGTAAAAAAATTAACCAATTAGTTATTAGTTATTTATTATTTTACCTACCTAATTTTGTTTTTATCTAAGAAAGACTGAACTGCTGGTTTTATTTTCGGTATCCCGTTTTTGCTGAATTTCCCGTAACCAGTCACAACATAGATATATCTGTCTTCCTCTTTGTAGCCTTCATGAGTGTACACTGAGGGCAAACATTTTGAGTGTCTGTGTCAAACAAATCAATTTTCAGATCAGTGACAACGTCAGATTACGAGAATGCTACAGACAAAGAGATTTAAACTAACATTTTGTTCCGAAATATCCACTATATAGCCTAAATATATTTTTTTTTTATTTAGTGGGTATTGGGTCTGGACCCAATAACAATGCATCACACTTTCAAAGAAATATATATAGTTCGTCCATCGTGGTTCGATGATGACCACTTTGTCATCCAGGGGGCTGAGGGCTTTGCACTGGGGTTTTATGCCTGCTCTTGTGGCTGGTGAGATCTATGTGAGCCCGGAATATTCGGCTGCATACTGGGCAGGTTATTCAAGCTGGAGCTAGTGTCGTAAGCCTTGCTTTTCTTCTCTGGCGTTTTTCTTCTGCCAGTGTGGTTCTATTTTCCTCAGCAACCTGTGCGTCTGTTTTCACAGCTCGACGCCATGAAGCTCTGACATGTGCCTCTGTCTCCCAGGTGGCTGGGTCTATGCTGAACGCCTTCAGAGAAGCTTTGAGGGTGTAAAAGCGCTTTCTTTGACCACCTTCCATTCTGCAGATGTGTCCTGCCCATAGCAGCTGGGATTGCATCAGGATTGTATGGATGCTTTGCAAATCCACCCTTCAAAGGACTTCAGTATCTGGTATTTTGTCTTGCCATTTGACAGAATATGGACATAAGAAGAACTAGCTGACTCGGTGATGTGCATGGAAAAGACTTCCACAGCACATGGTATGCAAATAAATGCAAAAAAAACAACAACAAATTATGACCAACAGCCAACATGGGGTATCAGTATTGGAGGTAAAAAGCTGACTAGTGTTAGTAGCTTCAAATACATCGGAGCTATTGTCTCAGATGAGGGAACAGAACTTCAACTACTAGACCGAATTGCACAGTCCACAGCAGCCCTTTCAAAACTTAAAATAATATGGAAAGACAAATGCATAGCTCGTGGCACCAAAATCAGGCTGATTCTCTCCCTGGTCATGGCGACATTTGTATATGCTTGTGAGTCTTGTACGCTGACTAGAGGATCCTAGTAATAGAATTGAGCTACTACAGAAGGATCCTAGGTATCACATTAAAAGACCGCATGACAAACCAAGAGATTAGAGACAGGGTTACTGCAGCCATTGGACCTCATGATGACCTGCTAACTATCGTAAAAAAAAACGCAAGCTAAAAATCTATGGCCATATTACAAGATCTTCAGGGCTCGCAAAGACCTTCCTTCAGGGAACAGTACCAGGAAAAAGAAGATGCAGACAGAAAGCGATGGGAGGGCAACAAAAATAATGGACGGGACTGCCATTGAAAGAGGTTCTAGCTAAGGCAAATGACACAGAGGAATGGAGAAAGACGATCGACTAATCTTCCATAGTGCCCCATCGGTCCAACAGACTAAGGTATAGGTAACAGTAAAAAAAAAACAACAACACTTTTCTAACCGTCTTAAACTTTCTTACAGCCAAGAATTTTCTTTACAGCTTTAAAGACAAATTAAGAGCACTTAACTCATCACAGCTTTCATTTTTTTTTATTCTGATTAAACAATTCAAGAGGATTGGTTGTCAAGATGGACGTTATTGAGTCTTGACAGAAACCCCAAAGGTCCAACAGACTAAAGGATAGGTAAAGATAAGGGTAAAATTGGGTCTTAGGTTATTCTTATTGAAAATCGAAACAAACATATTGCAAATAAATCTTTTATCACTATTATAATTACTCTATTTAAATATCTTTAACTATCTGGAGGGCCGTGACTGGGTGTTTAGGCCCTTGGTATCTGAACTTAGGGTCCTGGCTTGAAATTTCGATGAAGACTGGTAAATTTCATTGTTTTATGGTGGCCCTGAGACCACCCAACTCTTATGTATACCTGTTGGGGAAAAGTAAAGGCGGTTGGTCGTTGTGTTTACCACAGGACAACCTGCTCGTCAACAGTTGGCCAAAGAAACAGAGTACCTTAACTTCATCTGCCCTGTAGATCGCAAGGTCTGAAAGGCAAACTTAGAAATTTCTCTCTTTCTCTTTATCTATCTATCTATTTATCTATCTATCTATCTATCTATCTATCTATCTATCTATCTATCTATCTATCTATCTATCTATCTATCTATCTATCTATCTATCTATCTATCTATCTCTCTGTCTATCTGTCTGTCTGTCCTGTCCTGTCCTGTCCTGTCTGTCTGTCTGTTTGTCTATATATTTATATATATATATATATATTCTATCTATCTATCTATCTATCTATCTATCTATCTATCTATCTATCTATCTATCTATCTATCTATCTATCTATCTATCTATCTATCTATCTGTCTGTCTGTCTGTCTGTCTGTCTGTCTGTCTGTTTGTCTATATATTTATATATATATATATATATTCTATCTATCTATCTATCTATCTATCTCTCTATCTATCTATCTATCTATCTATCTATCTATCTATCTATCTATTTGTCTGTCTGTCTATCTATCTTGCTGTCTGTTTAAAAAAATGAGCCAATAATGTTCAAAAATGTTTTGGGAAGGTGAAACAGGAGTAAAAAGACTTGTTTATTGATACCTACTTTTCTTCATTTGATGGTAAAATGCATAGAATAATGCCATAGCGGGGTCCAAATAGAGTCCTCGGAGATCAAACTTTTTCTTACTTGGCTCGCTAGGGGAACAAAATTAAATGAAATAAAAAAAACAACTGCAGGAAACAATATGAGTACCTAAGTGTTTTCAATTAGAAAGAAAGATTTCAATCTAGTTTAAGTGTGATACGAATGTCACAGGGAATCCGTCTTCTGTTAATAAACTGAACCAAATAACATTGCTTTACCCGAAGATTGAGATTGCGCAGTTATGGAAAATATAGATGGAGTGATTATAGTTCAAAGACCACACTAGGCAGGGCACGTATCTCTCATTGGGGACGGCCGTACTTCAAAAACAGTTTTATTTGGTGAGTCAGTGGATTGTTATCTGACAGTAATGAATATTCCCATTGATAATTTATATCATCCTCTGATGCAATGGGGTTGCTGAGTGAAAGAAACTCTATTAAATTGCCTGAGAGACTTATTTAAATAAAGGGAAAAGAAACAAAATATAAAACCTTTTTTTAATACAAAACATGAAACCAAAAACATATTAAACACCTTCTACAAGTAAACAGAACAATTTAATTTCACTATAAGATTCACAAAAGTAGACAATAAACTAATTTTACATCTAAACTACCCCAGTAGATCTAGTTGTCTTTCCTTGTATGTAAATCTAACTACTCGGAAAAACAGGAAATTTATTTTTTTATAATTGGGAAATTCCAATTTTTTTTTTGAGAAGTTATCTATTTCGCTCGAAGCTAATTACAAGTAAACAACATTTGTAAACGTTTAAACAAACACTAAGAGTAATGCGTAATTATCAGTATTTTCTCTAATTTATTTTCCTATAAATAACTTCTTATTTAAACCGTGAGACCTTGACGCATACCTTGCGTGTCATGATGCGCCACCTTGCTTAATATGACATAAAAGAGAGCACCTGGCAGCAGGCGGCTTCCAAACAACACGAGATTGCGTATAAATGACACAGGATACACATTTCATTAAGCTAAAGAAAATCCACAGACGTAGAGGCCCAAAGATCCCGAAAAAAAAAAATCCCAGTCTTCACCAGGATTCGAACCCGTGACTCCCGGAAGCTAAGCGCCTAACCACTCAGTCACCTCGCCTCCCTGATAGAACCTATAGAGCGATTAATTTTCTCTTAACCACTAATGAATGGTAGATTTAAAAAAAAAGGAACTTTTTAACTCGTCCAATTCCCCAAACATCCCGAGAAAGAATCCTGGTTAATCGAATGTACAGAACAGAAAAAAGAAAAAAAGATTGAGTTCTTGCTGTAAAATTTCCAAACACTTTGACAATAATTTACTTGAAATCTCAGTTCCATAACTGCAGCAGCTTCGAAATATCGTCTCTATTTGACCTACCTGTCACGCACGTAGTGCTCATTAAGTCTTGATCTACGTGCTTTACGCACCCTTTGTGGAGGCGCTGTACTCACTGGTCTGCATGGCGCCGCTTCAGCACCAATCACGACGGTTCTATGCGATATATATTCTACATTGTCTGGCAAGGGTCTACTTTCGGGATTCACACCACAAAGGTCTGGAACAGAAGGTGGCTTTGGCAGACTACGAGAGCGAGAAACGTTTGGCACTGTTTGTAACGTAATACTTTCGCTAGCTCTGACAAAGGATGAGGAAGACTCTGGTCCGCATGGCGCCGCTTCAGCACCAATCACGATGGTTCTATGTGAGCTATATTCTACATTGTCTGGCAAGGGTCTACTTTCGGGATTTACACCACAAAGGTCTGGAATGGAAGGTGGCTTTGGCAGTCTACCATTAACATGGACCATTTTATCACTTGCTGGTAGTTTTTCAGATGTAGCGGAAAGAGAAAGGTTTGGCACTGCTTGTGACGTAATACTTTCGCTAGCTCTGACAAAGGATGAGGAAGAAACTGGTCCGCATGGCGCCGCTTCAGCACCAATTACGTTGGTTCTATGTGATCTATATATTACATTGTCTAGCAAAGGTCTACTTTCGGGATTCACAACACAAAGGTCTGGAATAGAAGGTGGCTTTTGCAGTCTACGAGAACGAGAAAGGTTTTGCTCTGCTTGTGACGTAATACTTTCGCTATCTCTGACAACAGATGAGGAAGACGCGCCCAGGCGAATTGTTCTGCGTCTTCTTAGGAACATCGGCCTCGAATTAGAAGAGCTGTAACTGTATGTTCGTCTTGTTGTTGTACCCACCGAAATTCTATTCACTGGAAGGGTCTCTGCATGAATCACAGGCTGGTGCGTTGGGTTATGGGGTACAATGATGACCCGGTCAGCAGAAACTGGTGAGGAAGAACCAACACTGCTGGTGTTTCCCGACACATCGTTTGCTGAAGGCAGAAGTCTAATGATACTATTTGGTTGCTGCGCAGGCTGGCTTGAACACATATTTTCTGATGGTAATAAATTTGTTTCAGCACTTGCCTCTGGTCCCTTTGAATGTAACGTTAAAGCATTTTCGGATCTGGGTCGTCTACACTGTAGTGAAAAAAGATATTCATCCCGATATATACTTTATAGATTTCAGTAAAAAAAAATAATAACTAGGTGCTAGAGACTAGAGACCTGATTGGCAATATTGGGGGCCCTAATAATAGACTTCCAATGCACGTTACTAAGGTCCTGAATATGAAATGTTTATAGGGCAAGAGAAAGGCAGAAAGCGCTTTTATATTTCCCAATGTTTCCCTTTTTTTGAGCTGTAAACCTTACAGCTAATTTTATCTTTGGTTTGGGATATATCTTTTATCAATTTAGAGATTAAATAAAAATAAATCTAAATATGCATTGCAAATATTATTAGCGTGTTTTCACTTCAATATAATATGTTCACTTCATTCAAAATCATTCATCCCGAATTATCACACAGGAAAAGGGGGGAAATTGTAGTTGCCGCATTACCGATTCACAAGTGTTGTTTTTTCTGTAAAAAGGTGATATTCGAGTGGGAATAAGTGGTGATATCTAATATCACACTTGGAGTTGCCAGTAGTAAGAACCAGAACTAAATCAACACAATATAGCCTTCAATCATATCTTAAGTAAAATGATATTTTTCAAATTTTTAAAAAGTATTCTCTAAAACTATCTAGGCGATATACAATTATTTAGTATTTGGTAATCATTTCTTTTTCAAGTTTGAACAACGTTACAATATAACGGCAAATGTCTTCGATTCCAAACATTAAGGATGAGTGCAGTGTTTCACGTGAATACGCAAACTCAGTTGGGACCCAGTGAGCCAGCCGTATAGCATTACCATTTAGACATTTTTTTATTCTTGTTCGTATTAAGAATGTTGAACTGGAAAAGATTCAGGAGAAATTATGTTATAAAAACTGTAACATCTATTATACGACTTAAGTCAATGGTCAGATGATGGTCATAATGATATTATTAGACTTTACTCAGTCAATAACAATGAGATAATTATAGAATGATACGCGTGTCCTATTAAAACATTGTATCTAGTTTTTTACAGTAAAGCTGAATACATTAATTAACATATTTATGTCATACGTACCCACTTAATTATTAAATAAATAAACAAAAGCGTTATGATCAATATCATCACTGTCATCATTATCATCATCAAAGTTTCTTCAATATGCATCATGGATGGGCAACTCTGTAATATAATTGTGTAAAAAAAAGTGAAATAAAAATTTATATTTTTTTTTAAAAATTAGAATAATTTCCTATTTCATAAAGCTGGTGGTCTATCATTTTTCATTCTATTTAATCTTGTAAGGTTTCATTTTTGCAAGGAATCTTTCCAATGAGCTTCGCACAGTCAAGTTCTATTAAAAAATCCAGCGAATGAATTTTACCAGCGAACATTCAAGTCTACATGGGAGGGTTCGCAAGCTATTCATCTACGTTTATTTATTTATTCAACTACCTAAATACAAAGAAATTTCAGTTTTATGTTCTTATTTCCTTTATAGAAATTTCTTTTAATAAACCCTAATGCTTTGTTTGAGTTTTGAAAGTTTTATCATTATGGGGATTCCATGACAGTTTTTCATTTATTATAACACCTCCTGTACATTAGTAGCGAATCTATAACCAATGTTCTCGAGTGAACACGCACTATCATAGTGTGACTATCGTAACACCTTTAGTAAAATCACTAAATTTAGAAAGCCTTTAGGAGAAGACTTTAAAGTAAAGTAGCAATTATACATAAAACACTGAACCATAATCTCCAATACAAAAGCATAATCTAATAAAATGCTCTGAAAGACACAAAGATAAAGGCACATTCCTCGTCCTATATGCTAGGACAAATTTGTACAAATACTCCTTCTTCCCTAGTGCTATTAGAGCATGGAATGGGTTGCCTGAGCTAGCCAGGAAAACCAGTGACTTGGCTGAATTTAGGCCATTAGTTAATATAAATGACTAAATGCATGACGCGTAGGACGTTAACACCCTTTTTTAAAAGTAACTTCAACAATATATCATATAAGATAAGAAGATAAGATAAGATAAGACAAAAGTATTTAGCCTATTCGAAATAAATTTGATTCTAGCAATTGTACACCGTCTTTCGTTTCCATCGTAACAACTATAGAGCAACATTTTTAGATTTTCGACTATAGCAACACGATAGACTGCACTTTGATAGAAAGATCAACATTAAATGGAAATATTTTTTGGTACAAATTAAGTAATAATTTTTGGAAAAAAAATTTAAAAATAATATTAGCGTTTTGAAAAAAAAAACTACCCTGTCTGTCTGTGAGTAGATCTATTTTGTCATTACATTTCTATATTGCGCACAAACTTTGGTAGTTATTATTCTAAAAACTGACACAAACAGTTTTAAAAAGAAAGAAATCCCAGCCAATACATTGCATTATTAGGCGTTCTGTTGTTGACTTGTTTTGTTTTAAAACTGTTACACATGATAACATTAAAATGTAAATGTATGCCTCTTTTATATTAGCGGTCTATAATTTTTATCTAGCTTGCATACTTGATTCGAGAATGGATGTGGGAAAAATAACTTGTACAATTATCCAAGGGGACGAAACCTCACATATTTAGCCATAACTCTGAATACTGGAGTATTAATTTCCTTATAGGTATTAAACAAAATATGTAAATTAAAAAAAAATAATGCATTAACTGATTATTTTGTTAAGTAATGATTGTCTTTGCCAATGAATAATTGTGTTGAATTTCAACTGGATCCGAGAATAGATGTTAAAGAAATAAGGTGTACAAACATTTTACCAGACAGCGTGAGTTAATATAATTTTATACACTTTACATGAATTTTTTACAAATTATCTTTTACAGAATGTCCTCCAGTTCGTGTGGTATGAGCTCCTAACTATTTTCTCTATGGTGCCTGTTTCAAACCTTCTTGGCCGCCAACCTTCGCCGTTCTCTGAGGCTTGTGGAAATGGTATTATCTTAAACTAACACACCAAAGATACATACCTTACATTAATGTATTCTATTGTATTCTATTTTTTTACAAAAGTCATAAAGAACTTACGAGATAGAAACCATACAACATCAGCGAATGCAAACTACGATTTAGAGATTTATTTCTGTTTCAATAATTTTTGACACTACTCTACGCGTCCGTGTTTCTAGTTCATACGTTTTCTTTTGATTGGCTTTCAATGAATCCGTACGTGTCACGATAAGCACACCTTGCTTCCCCCGGTGTGTAGTTGCATTTACTTCATGCTGGGTCAAGGTTATAACCCTATGCAAGAGGAATCACTAATACAGTCAATATTAATATTTAGTATTGACTTTAATGGACCTCATTCACCAATCGTAAACAACAACATTTAGACAAGTGATTCTAAATATCTTCTATACAAATTATGTAATCTATAAAGGCTGTCGCGTGATACGTATTTTTCATTGTTTTATCAATATTATGACGTGGCTAAATGTGTTTATTTACGATTGGTGAATGAGGTCCATACACGGTTGCCCCCCCCCCCCCCATGGGATGTGTTGGGTGGGGGGAAAGAGGAACCGTGTCTCATATTCTTTATGACTGCCCAATACTTGCTGATCTCCGTCTCGACAGGACAGTGAAACCAAACATTCTAGATGTATGTATGCAAGACAGCAGAATTTCTGTTCACGGCTTTTGCAAGAGAGGACTTGAGCCTGTCCAGCCCTCACTCAAATGGAGTTTCATGATGATATATTTTGACTTTTTTTACCTATACCTATCCCTTAGTCTGTTAGACTGTTGGGGCACCAAGCAAGACTTGTCGACCGCCTTTTTCCATTCCTCTCTGTCCTTTGCACTGTTTAGAACCTCTTTCAATGGCAGGCCCGTCCATTCTTTCATGTTGTCCTCCCATCGCTTTCTCTGTCGGCCTCTTCTTCTTTTTCCTTGTACTGTTCCCTGAAAAAAGTTTTTTGCGAGTCCGAAGATCTTTAATATGGCCATAGATTGTAAGCTTCCGTTTTTTCACAGTAGTTAGTAGGCCATCATGGGGTCCGATCGCTGCAGTAACCCTGTTTATTATTATTTGAGAAATTCTATAAAAATAATTTACAATTCTAAGTTTTTATTTTGCATTTTTCGATTTTTTAAAAATGAAATGACAGCGTTTTTACGCTTTTTGAACGACTCGTTTATAGTACTTCTGGTATAAAAATTTTCCTCAAAATACCAGAATCTTTGTACCCCCTCGAACACCGACACTGATACATTGAACTACAAAGCATATTTTCATTCATAAAGAGATATCAAATCATTTGAAGACAACTTTTCTAGTACCTCGAAACCATTTCCGAAGTACGTTAGTTTAAAGAGGTTATGCCTCACTGATCTCTGATAACAGAACTAGATCAGGGTGGCCACTAATCTGAACATAAGAACCTTACGTGTATACAGACAAATTGAATTATAACATGTAAGAGTAAAGTAAATTGAGAGACCACTGAACAAGTTGACCTAACACTCCAGTGAGTCTCATTACTTGTAAAGACATCAGTAGAGAGGCTGAATGACGATAATAGCAGCACTTTTAAACCTATTCCTGTAGATATTTCTTTTAAACCGTCTGAAAATTAAATTGCTTTTTTAACAGGATAAAATGAAGGTTGTTAAGGGTTAAAATTCACAGTTTGTTTACGTCCTAACACCATTTTATTACTTTGACTGCAAAAGACAAAGAATGTTGTTTAGTTTAGCGTGGAGTTTCCCATTGTGGTTCCAAAGAGTATCTAACTTCGTATTAAATAAATTGCCAAGGTTTCATCCATAGTTCCATATATGTGCATTCTTGAGTCTTTGCTGGTTTATAGAATACTATGTCATCCATAAGCGACAACAAATTCAATCCTTTTTAAAATGTGAGCTCTTCAGCCCCCAACCCAATAACAAAATCATTGACATAAAAATATGACTATACAAAGTATAACAGGGACTAATTCAACTCATACCACCCCATCAGTCAAATACAATTTCATTTCCTTGTTGGATTCCAACTAAATAACTATTTTATTGATTCTTGTTTTGTCATGTACAAAAAAAATTGTGCGAAATTTCAACTTCATCCGGGTGTGGTAGAAATAAGGTGTACAAACGTTTGACCAGGCAGACAGATAGAATGAGTTGATATTATCTTAAAAAAAAAAAAAAAAAAAGAAACACTTATACCCCATCTTCCCCACCCAAAAAAAAAATTGAGGCCGAGGACAAAATACACTGTTTAATAAACCCTTTTAATGAACGAAAACTGGGTAAGGTATGTATTTGTTTTCGTATTTGCATCTATATTGTTATTGTTACTGTAGTTACGCTGAGGTGGTCAGTTGTAGTCAAACTGAATTTCCATTTGATTGGACCAATAAAAATTCTTATCTTAAACTCATTTCCAAAGTGTCCAGATGTTTGACGTGTTCACTGCTCTATGCTAAATGTCACCTCAAAGTCATTTAGCATGTATTTATAATTAAGCCAAAATTTAACATGTATTCATAATTAAGCCAAAATTTAACATGTATATATAATTAAGCCAAAATTTAACATGTATTCATAATTAAGCCAAAATTTAACATCTATTCATAATTAAGCCAAAATGTAGCATGTATTCATAATTAAGCCAAAATTTAACATCTATTCATAATTAAGCCAAAATGTAGCATGTATTTCAAATTTAGCCAAAATTGAAACAAAGTTGAGTTGCACTTTACGTATTAGTCGTCTACGCTTTCCGTCCAATGAATTTTTCTTAAGCTCTTAACGGTATGTAACGCAGTCAATCCAGCTCCAAGTATATTTGATTTTCTAAACTAGGTAAGAGCAACCTGACATTTGATCAGGAGTATCCACAATGCAAAGTCAGCTGCATTCATGCGAGGGGAAATGACTGTCGTGATTGCAAAATCTCTATTTGAGTTAAAGGAAAAGTTAAAAGTGACAAATATAAAGAAAGCATGGTATAACTACAGGACTAGGAATAATTACAGAAAAGTAAATTATAATAGATTATAACTTTTATTTCAAAATACACTTAAAATATATTTTTTTCACTGTTGTTTCTACTCGGCTATCAGCGGAGGTATAACGCCAATACCATGCAGAATGTCTTGTGGAAGTCGTGGAGATCTAACAGAAGGCAGGAGAGCCGCTGGTTGCCCACTTTTACGGTATACTGATGCAGGGCCGGTCCTACACATTGCGGGGCCTTGTGCAAAACGGATTGTGCGGGACCTTTTCTGGGTTGTGATAAGGATAATAAGTGAAAATTAAGATGTTGTTTTAGAAAATAAATTCGTTTTTGCATTTTATTCATACTTTACTAAGTACAAAATCACTGTCAAATTAACTTTACGAGCCATCTACAGTAGATAGTAGTTTTCCGACAAAAAGCCGATAAACATTCAGTTCTGCTTTTTACATCTATATCGACTAGCAAAATATCGCTTTTGATTTAGTTTTAAAGCGGTCGAGATAGATTTGATCTATATTTGTATGCCAGTGGTATTAAAGTAAGTTAAAGTATTTGAACTTCTTGTTTTGGTTAAAACTTGCCTCATAATAACATTTTTTATTAAATGAAAGCTGACAATGCCGTTTTTTTTTAATTCCTCTAGCATTGGCGTTTTCCATATTGATTGACACCCAGAAGTAAAAATTGTATCTGTTTTTAAGGAGATTTGCATGTTTTCAGAAGATTTTAATAATTTTCAGTAGATTTTCATGACTTTTTAGTATATTTTACCATTAAAAATAAGTTAAAATGGTTTATTTTAATAATTTACACCTAGACATCGCGGGGGGGTCTTTGAGATTACGGGGCCCATTGCGGCCGCATAGGTTGCATTGACCTAAGACCGGCCCTGTACTGATGTATGCATACGCGACATGAAGCTCTTCAAAATCGACACTAACAGCCTGGAAAAAGTGGCACTGGATAGATCCACATGGTGAGTGAGTATAAATGAAGGGTCTCGGATTGCATGTGCCATACACAACAGTATTAGAAAGAAGGGTGAAAATACAAATGCGCCTGGTGATTACAGATGCCCAACCCTGAGACCTCAGCTGCGTATCAAGGATTGGCTTCTTTAGTTACAAGACGTTGCAAAAGGATGACAATACAATATATCTCACATCAGACCATAATGCAAATCACAGTACGGCTCTGGGCCTCCTACACCTATACCATCCTGAATAGATATGTGAAAGTAAGAGAACAGTTTAAAAAATATAATCAAAGTACAAAATGTATTTTGCTGATATTAAATACTCACTCCAACTTTGTAGACATTATAAATTACTTTATTATATTTTTGAAGACTGTAATCTGAAAGTACATTGACTTGTATTACAATACTAACCTATGTCGTCTTGCATCGTCGTGTAGATAGTCTGATACACTTTAGTTTATCCCTTAGGCTGTTGAACGTTGGGGCACCATACATGATCTGTTGACCGTCTTTTTCCATTTCTCTCTGACTTTTGCATTGAATGCTCTTTTAAATGACAGGCCCGTCCATTGTTGGATGACTTTTTTTAATGCCTGTTTATACTTAAACCTGTAACTCTATTTTTTATCGCTGTTTTTTTTTTTTTTAATTTTATTAAAATATTGAGCCTACTTAGTACCCACCTGGGTCTAGTGGTAGTGCATAATATGTTAATGGTTCACTTGCTGATAGGAATTAGTTAGCTATTGATGTGTGCTTTTTGATTTCAATCTCTATTCGGCCAATAAGATTACCCGGTGTATATCACGTGATATTGAAGACCATTATAAGCTCTATGAGTAGAAGTAGAGGGAGAAAGAGATCGGCTTGCAGTAAACGAAAGAAAAACAAAGACTTTCATCTTGGTATAAGTGAATAGAAAAATTCTGGGTTTTTGCTGTAAATGTAAAAGTTTTCCGTGATTGAATATTTGTTTAAATCTCTTGAAAAGACATAGAATTTGTTTTTGATATAAGGTTAGCGCAAGCTTAATTGAAGCCAATAAATAGTAATAATTAGATTTATAAAAAATAAGTAGATACTTCCTTACATTTGCGAGGTGACTTAAAATAGAATATCTGTCACGTAGATGATTGCACCATTTTGGAATTAACTTATATTCATTCTGAAGGAAATAAAAGCTATTTTGAAATCATCACCATTTTAAAAAAAAGTTTATTTTCTGGGAAACGTTATAAGTGCTTGACCTACTTTCATTTTCTTCTTTAGGCCTCTGCGTTGTTTTTGCTGAACGGAAATGAAAGCTCCTTAGTGGTCTGTGCTATGGTCAAGTAGCGTCAGTGGCGTTTAGTTAGGGATTTGGGGGACCGGAGGGGGGCTTGACTTCTTCAGGGACACCTGCATGTTGACATTCGACATTATGACATGAGATAAAGACGTATTATTTAATGTAAAAACAAATTTTGGACACTGATTTGGCCCCCCCCCCCTAAAGTGGGCGCCCGGGTGGATTTTCAAATAAGGAATCCCTTTACTCCACCCTAGGTACGCCACTGAGCAGCGTGCTATACTAGTCTGCTGTTTTTGTTTTAAGATCAAACTGTTCATTTAAAGAACAAAATAATTTCTTTGCTATCTAAAAACAATAACTCCCCATATGAAACAATTATACAAAGCAACAACAAAAACAAAAAAAAAACAACAACAACACTGGTAGAGCTAGAAATTTACCATCATTTGGAAGCCCAGGAAGCTTAACCTCTGCCCCTGCATTTTTGACATTCGACATCATGACATGAGATAATGGCTAAATATTTAAAGTAATATTTAAAGTAATAATTTTCGAACACTCATTTTGGGGATCCCTTCAAGTGGGGTATCCATTCAAGCAGGGGGTGGTTTCAAATTTTCGCGACTACCCACCCTAGCTACGCCACTGCAAAAAACACTAACAAAAGAAACATTTAAAAAAAAAATGATTATTAAAATGAGAAGAAGAAACAAAACATTTTATTGTTAATGAATTTAAAAAAGGTTCAATCCTACAACCGAGGCCACTGCGCCACCTACTGCACCGGATGCAATTATGTGGCCTAGCCCCACCGAACCCACAGCGCCGGCTGACTGCATTGATGACAATAAAGACATCCCTACTCCAAATTTGTACACCCAAGACATGAAAGAGGCAGCCATGGATCCTGCAGCAATACCTCCTGTAAAAATTATGTTCATATCAATTTACTTTGTTTGTTTAAACCTAAACCAAAAAGAAAAGAAAACATTAAAAAAGAGAAAACAAATTAATAAATTAATAAATTAATAAATTAATAAATTAATAAATTAATAAATTAATAAATTAATAAATTAATAAATTAATAAATTAATAAATTAATAAATTAATAAGCAGCTAAGCTTTGGCTTAAAATGTTTCTAAAAAAAGTGTTTGTAGCAGTAATGTAAGTTTAGTTTCCATTTAAAGCCTTGCGATCTATAGGGCAGATGATGTAAATGTCATAATCTGTTTCTGTGGCCTACCGTTAACGAGGGTGTCATGTGGCCAGCACAACGACCAAACGCCTTTACCTGTCCCCAACTAATGTCAGGTACCCATTAGCCCGGCTACGCTATTCTGCTTCAACGTGGCACTAAGGTGGAAACGATCGTTTGAGGAAGTGATTAGGCCAAATGAATAGCAAAACAAAACTCCTGTGGAAGTGTCCAAGGGAACGCGAGAGCTTTACCATTGCACGGTGCGGAGTTGAAAGAGAACTTCCACGTCCCTATCAATAATCCATGCGCCGTTTCTCAAGGGACCGCTACACTAATGGCGAGTCCTGCACGGTTAGCTTGGTACAACATAGGAAAATGGCGGAGGTTTTCGGTGTGCTCGGGCTTTGGCCATGCATTCTAGTCCATGCGTCCGGAGTGCCAGATTCATCGGAAATAGCAATGCATTACATGGGTATTGACTTGGATCTCTTCCAGACAGAATAGTCGTTTAAGCAGGCTTACATGCCTAGAGCCTACATGCCTAGTTTGACAATCAAACGGTACCCATTAGAGCTGGGTTGATTCAGAGGCGTCTGAAGATCCCTAAATAAAAAATTCCAGTCTTCACCAGGATTCGAATCCGGAAAATATCAGGAACCGTGACCCTTAGGCAGCTTGCAACATGCAGTGCTACACCCGAAACCGAAATAATCAATGAATACCTTTTCAATGATAATAAGTCAACAATATGGCTTTATATTTGTTGTGTCTCAGATTTGTTTTGTTCAATACGTTTTCTTGAAAAAAAGTTATTGATGGCGTACCGAAGGCCATTGGTGGTGGAGGTTGAGGGCGTGAAAATAGTTATCAAAACAATACAGAAAATATCATAGAATTCTATCGCCAAGGTCGTTAAATTCGAAATTCGTTGACAACATTGTGAGTTTAAGTGATGACATTTTTGTATGCAAAATATGAATTATGTATTTTGGGGACAACGGAAACCAACATGCCTTGCGCTGAGCACCCTGGGTACGCCACTGAAAATAGTCTTCTTTTAGTTTTGTCTTTCTGTATATATAGATCTCCGGGTTAAGTATTAATTTATTGAAACTGTTTAATGTGGAAAAAAAAATAAAGTTACATCGCACTAATCACACAAAATATACCAATTATAACACTTGCTAGACTGTGTATTATCATCACATTAAATTCACAGTATTTACTATGCCTCTTTCAACTCAACGAATAAGATATTTTGAATTACTTACCCTTATTCCAGGAGGACACAATGATAACAAAATTATTCGCGTACAAACGAAAAAAAAATTGCGAATTTTTTTTTTCTTTAAGAAAAGAAAAAAAAATGACAAAGCATTATATGACTGCATTACACGATGGATCCAAGCCTATAGTAAAGAATCTCGGTGTGATTCGCTCATTGTGTGACGGAATAGTATTTGGGGAGGAGGCTTACCTGAGGCGGGGGGGGGGGGGGTAGTTTATAAATAAGTAAACATGACAACAAAACCACGTAAACATCCATACTAACTTGAAAAATACGAGAAAATAAACTGTATACAAACATACTTGAAAACATTAACTAACATAACATTTACATAACAAGAATAAAAAAGCACAATGTCCTAATACATAATGCATCTTAATACATAATACATCTTAATACATACAGATGGACACACCCAAAAGAAGTTGATATAGATACATAGTAGTTTTAGTAGAAACAGAAAAGAGAAAGAAAGATAGATAAAACTAGAATAAAAACATGCTATTCTATAAGCAGTATTTATTGCCCTGATAAAACGAATGTCGCAAATGTTTTTGTTTATTATTTTCCCCTCTTGTCTCTTTAACCTGAGCTTATATACAATTGAAATAAATAATCGTATGGCCCATTACAAAAAGAAAGGTATATACGCCTTTTAAATATTGTTCACTTGTATGATATCGTGAGATAATTCAGTATTTTAAACATATTTTGTTCTCTAAAACTTACATATTTTTCACTGCAAAAAAAAAAAATTATACTAAAATTCACCTAGCAGTAAATGGTAACTCTCTCTGTGTATTTTTTTTTTGTTTCTAGTTAAGCCGTATAACCTCTTATGCTAGACAGCAAAAAAAGCAAAACCTTCCTTTTTAGATTGTAAGGAAAGTCTCCTTTCAGACCTTACGGTCTATGGGCAGATGATGTAAAGGTCATCTGTTTCTGTGGTCCACGGTCAACAAGGGGGCCATGTGGCTAGCACAATGATCAACAGCATTTACTTTTCCCCAACTAATATCAGGTACCTTTTAGAGCTAGGTGGACTCAGGAACGGCCTAACGATCTATTTCTGAAACTCGGCCACTGCGCCTCCTTTTAGATAGAATATACAGTAAAACGTCCCATTTAAGAAAGAACCTAAATGAAAACGTCCCATTTAAGAAAGAACCTAAATTAAAACGTCCCAATGAAGAAATACCCCAAGTAAGTCATCCAATATTACTTCAGTAAAACCTCTCACGTTCAAAGACCATTTGTTCAAGTCCTGAATTTTGCTTGTTATTTATTTATCAATTTATACATACTTAAGTTGTTTTCATAAAATACTTAAACTGATTAATAAATCAAAAATATTCTTTTTAAATGAAGGTAATTTTATCATTTCATTGATGACGAACATTGCATCTTGAGATCAAGAAAATCTTATTCATTGTTGAATTTATATTTAAGTTATTTTCTTGTTTTAAAAGAAAAAAGAAATCCTAGACAGATGGGTGCAAAAGGGCAATTTTCAACACAATTACTTACTACAGAAGTCTTCAACACTATGAAACAGGTCGATATCATCTATGAAACATCCAGAATCTATTTCTTGACATGTGCCATTTCTGCATTGCCATTTCCGCTGAGAACAAAAAACTATACAAAGAAATGTGAATTAAGAACATGTCAATGTTTTACTGTTCAAATTTATTTTCTGTCTTACAATTCGTAGTTTAATCAAATGTTTTTTTTATATGATATGAGCGAAACAACAAAAAAGCGTGCAACAAGTTCATCAAAATTGAATGAGGCGCAGGCGTGTCGTAGTTGAGTGGGCCTACAAATCGGTTTCGAATCTCTCTGAAGACTGGGATTTGGAATTTCATTATTTATTAGGATACCCCTGAGTTAATCCAACTCTAATGGGCGCCTGACATTTCTTTGGGGGAAAGTAAATGTGGATGACTGTGTACGTTATAGTTAATAATTTTTTTTTTTTTACATTTTATTCGAAATTGAAACTATAGGTTGGTTAAGTCTCAGCGAAATATCGTGAAGAAGGGAGAGTGGTGGTGGCTGAGATTTTTTTTAAAAGCTTGAACAATAATGATAATGATGACCAAACACATTTAATTTCATACCTTGAGTTTAATCAAACTTCAACTTTATGACAAAAATCTATATTATTTGAAAACCATAGAAACCTTTACATTATCGGCCTTATAAAGGTCTAACAGGGCAACTTTACTTTTTCGCTCTACCCAACAGTTATTCTCAGCTTACGAATTCTTCATTAGGTAAAAAAAAATTGTGACCAATATTGGGTCTAAACGCTGAACCACTGACATGACAACCTATGGTCCCTTGAGACTAATCAAGCCAATCATTATAGAAAGCATTAACGCAATCCTGCGATGTCGCAAACTGTGAGGAGACCTATAACCCTTCGCCACGTCACAGGTCCGACGTCACGACTTTTGGCATGGCAACGAGTTATTGATCTCTACTACCCACAGGTTGTGACGTCACGACTTTTGGCATGGCAACGAGTTATTGATCTCTACTACCCACAGGTTGTGACGTCGATGGTCCATGTTGTGTACTACAATAACGAATGGTTTCGAATGGGGGGGGGGGGGTAAAAAAAACTTGTACGTTTTTTAAATATATAATTTATTAATTATTAGGGAGGAAATAATCGCTCTTACAATGTTTGTGAGGTGTATAAAAGAGAAAAGTTCTTTTTCTTCACCATTTTAAACATTATTTTGCTCGTTAAATGAAGTTAGTCACTAGGTGAAAAGAGTCAAGTTTCAGGGATTGATAATAGTATATATTTTAAAGGAAACACATTATTAACAAACAATAAGTCAACAAAAAGTCACTATCTTGACAACAAAAACGATTCTACGATTTTCAAATAGAAGAAGAAATTATATTGAAGTATGTCAGTATTAAGAAATATGATGGTGAAATGACTCGCTTTGTTAGATATTTAGTCTGTTACTTATATGACTATATGGCATTAGTATGAATAAACTAAACAAAGAGTTACTCACTAGAGTTGGTGGCTGAGCACCGTTGATTAGGTTTGACAGTACACTGACCATTTTGACATGACCAGGTCCTCACAGAACTTTCAGCTGGGCGAACAAAATTATTTGGTTATATATATTTAAACTAAAATATAATGTTTGAGTGAAACAGGTGTGAACGTATATTCCTTTGTGGCTATCATTATAAACAGCTTGTTATGTATAATGCACACATATCACTATATATAATAATGGTTATAATATATTTTATTACTATTATTTTTGTTACTATTATAAGGAATCAAGGAAATCTTAGAATTTCGTTGTCACTATTACCATCTTTATCACCAGCATTATTAGTTTTATCGTCATCCTGTTGGAATGCATCTTCATTATCATGTTACAAATCAACAAATTTGTTGTGGAGATTGTTATTTCCTTCATTATCAAATTAATTTGTTGTCATCACCCTCATCAGTATTACAATCCTCATCACTCTCCTTCTTAGTATCACCATAACAACTTATTTTAAAATTGTCAGCTTCATTAAAATCACCAAATCATCATCATTCGTACTCTTTGCGTTTTGAGGATGCACTGTAGATACTCACTACCCTAGTCATTCATCCTTGTTAGTCACATTAGTGTATCAAGAGTCAGGTCGGTCCAATCTTGTATTTTCTTAGGTCAGGTTTTTATCGGGCAGAATGGTTTTTTTTAGGTTGGGGGGGGGGGGGGTAAAACACAAGTCAATAGCTAGAAAATAGCTAAGAGAAGCTAAGCTAAGGGGATAGCTAAGCGGGAAGCGTGGTCAGTTGGCTAAGTACGCTTGAACTTGGCTTGGCTACCTATGACACCCGACTCGAGCAGAGTTGTGTTTACTGAGCGTCTAAAGGCAACACGGAAAAACCTTCTCCCATTTGCCCTAAAATAAGATTGGACTAAAGCGCTTTGAGATTGATATAAGCATGAATGTAGCGCTATATAAAAGCTATAATTATTATTAACCTAGGTTGATCTAGATTGAACTATTTTTTGTTTCTAAATTACTTCAAGTAGAGAATAGAGTGATGTGTCAATGGGTAGTAGCCTACAGAGACAATAGTTTCTTCTTCATAGCTGTATATGTTGGTCGCTAAACATGCCATGAAAAAGGTTTTGTTTGTAAACACCTTTGTCCATTATAGGAATCACAATACAGTTGGCATCAATTATTACTTCAAGGAAAACATTTAGCTACATACCGCACTAAGTGAAGGGAGGGGACGCAAAGGAACGCTATGGACAGCGAATGACCTCAGCTCTTGATGGAAAAATAGCCAAGCGAAAATTTAACTCTCTGTCACCAAAGCCACATTTACCAGCAATGAATTTGGACGTGAATGTCCCTCCAGAAGATGTCTCTATCGCCATGATGAAATTATAAGGACTGATGGACGCCAACTTATAAAGTCCCTAGACTAGTAAGAATACGTTGTTGGAGTGATGTAACAAATACGACGTGTTGTACCAAGGTCGATGATTCCATTGTCATTATAATGTTCAAACAGATTTTGTAAATTATTTTTTTTTAAATTGATCCTTACATAAAATACTTATGAAAAACTAACAAATATATGGATTTAAAAAATGTAGCCATTGTCTTTAATAAGGGGTCGGTATGTCTTTGTTAAAGGATTTTATTTTTTTTTTACATTTTAATGGAAATTGAAAATATAGTTTGGTTAAGTCTCTGCGACATATCGTGGAAAATGGAAAAGGTGTAGTGGTGGTGGCTGAGATTTAAAAAAAAAAGCTTTAACAATGATGACCATACACATTTAATTTACTACCTTGCGTTTAATCAAATTTCAGCTTAATGACAAAAACCTATATTATGTTTACTATAACAATTAAATAGTCATTAAAAGTCAAATGTACTCACAGTCACTTGACTCAAAAAGAAATAACAAAGATGATAAACAAATAGCAATGTTGGAAAAGATTCTGCTCGTTCGCCTCATTGTTCTTGTGATAAGTGTATAGACTGATTGGTGTACATACACATCAGTGGCAGTACTTATAGTAGTAGCCAGTTGGCATAGCGACGAAAACCCAACAGGAAACACTTAGAAGATGAGAAACAAACATGAAGAGAGATGCAATCAGGAAACAGTGAAAAGGGAAACAACTCATTGAGGTTTATTTCTGTTCACAAAGATGTTCATGTCTTTTATTGTCAAAAAGGGTTCTAACTATCTAACACGAGCCGACCCGCGGCGTAGCATACGCCGTTATATCGCGACGGGTGAACGCTTTTTGAAAGACACAGTTGTCCAAATGGGGTGGGTTGTTGAGCGACGTAGAGGATTATATATAAAGAGAAGATTACTTGTTCTCCCCCCCCCCCCCCCACTCTTTTTTTCTAAGCCGCGCTTTCTGTTGTCGGGAGAGTTACGTAGGGTAACTCTATTCCGACTTGCAGAAATAAAAGAGTTATCTTTCCATGACTTTTTCATCGAGGTTTAGAGAGTCGTCGTTCGTGCTTCTAGTCCCGCATGGTTGGGCGACGTAGAGAATTATATATTAGAAGGCTCTCTTGAGAGATCGGTTCTGTCACACCGAAGTAGATCAATTCCTAACGTTACAGCATGACCTTCCTTACTGGTTTAATGATATCGCACTGTTTTTAATCGTGTTTTAATTATAACTGAACGAACGTTGCGGCGCGCAGAGGCCAGGTGCAATGCTCTACCGAGACCAACCGTATGGAAGGCCACAACACTGACCTGCGACGTCGTAACCTGTGGGCAGTTGAGACCAATAGCGTGTTGCCACGTCACGTTTTCTGACGTCATGACCAGTGACGTGGCAAGAACTATTGGTCCATGTGAGGGTAAAAGCCGAACAATTTTTTTTTGTTTTAAGGAGCTAAAAAAAAAGTCATTCTTGTTATTGGGAAGCGTGGTCGAGAGGCCAAGTGCGCTTGGCTACCTAGAAGGGTAGGTTCGACACCCGACTCGGGCAGAGTTGTGTTTACTGAGCGCCTAAACAAATTTCCTAGATACCCCTTTCTCTCCCTCCCCCCCCCCCCCCCCACTCCACAAATGAGATTGGACCAAAAGCGCTCTGAGCATCCTCTAAAAGTTATAATAATAATATAATAATAATGAGTCCATGTTATGTTGGAATATGATTCTAGTTATGAGTCCTTGTTATGTTTGAATAACATTCTGGTTATGAGTCCATGTTATGTTTGAATATCAATCAAGTAACATGCCATTATTCAAAATTATTAGAAAAATTAAATGTTTATAAGTAAGCAACATCCTTTCTAATAATGACATTTTTTAAAAAAGACCATCTTAGCGAGAGACGTCTGCAACAATATTGACATTTTGGGCGAGGTAATATATTTCAAACAACCTTTCTAGCTTAATTCTGTTGTACTTTCTTGTGTCAGAAAGCTCGAAATTATCAAACTGTTGTAAGATACTTCGTTATATTGACGACTTTTAGGTGACTAAAAACAAAGAGGCTTGCAGCTAGACCTCTTACTTAAACCGAATTTTTTTTTTCCTATCTTAGGGGTGCCCACCTATAGAAGATTGAGAAACACTGTATTTCTGAAGGAGTTGTGCCTGCGTGTCTGTAGGTGGAGAAAGAAATCACACTTTCTCGCATTAAAAAAAACCTTCCTAGTGCACTAAAAAAGTATACATTTCAAATAACTTCTTGATATATTTATAATAATATCTTAGCTCTCCGTAGTTACATAGCTCCTCCTTCGTGATAGAAGATGACTGTAAAGTCAAATTCTCGTTTTAAAACGCCGACCGCATATGTGGCATGGGTAGGTTTGGTCAGTTGCTGATAGGCCTGCTTCTTCTCTTAGCTTTTTGTTGGTTTGGCGCTCTTTCACCCTGGCCTCTCTTCTTGCTTCATATCTCGAGATTCCGAGACTCACAGCTTCACGCCATGAAGAGTGATCGAGTGCTAGTGCTTCCCAGCCGTGGATGTTGATATCGCATTCCTTGAAGAAGCTCTTAAGAGTGTCTTTATAGCGCTTGTATTGACCCCCCTGGGAGCGCTTTCCTGCATACAGCTCCCCTTACAGAAGTCGTTTGGGAAGACAACTGTCTGGCATGCGGATTACATGCACCGCCCAACTAAGTTGGGACCCTGTTACTGTCGCATTGATACTGTTCATGTTGGACAGCTTTAAGATTTCTGTGTCTGGTATGTGATTTGACCAACGAACCTTATGGATACTCTTTTAAACTATACCTCAATAAACCTAACATCTTATTGCGTAGAGACCAATCTAAGAAGACAAAGTATAGCCTCTGCCACCTATCGAGAGTGGCATGATCGATGGGAGGCTGAGACTCACAACAAACTCAGGCAGATTGTGGCAGGTTGTGGCGGATGTCAGGTGGCGGCCCACATCTAAGTGTCTGACAAGGCGTGGTAGCACGACCATGTCCAGACTTAGGATTGGACACAACTACATCACGCATTCCTTTGTGCTGAAGAAAGAGGAACCCCCACTTTGTGAGTACTGTGACTCTCGCTTCACGGTGGATCATATCCTCATTGATTGCCCCAGATACCAGGATGTTAGGGAAATTTTTTTTAGAGCGCACAACTTAAAAACACTATTCGACAATGTCGACCGATGGAAGATACTGGGCTTTGTCCGGTAGGTGGGGGTTGACTACGAAGGATCTGATTTGTGAAATTGCGACCCTATAATATTTACATAAGATTTTTACTAATTATTAAACGACTTCTACCTTTACTATTTATAACTGTGAATAGACCTTGTTTTTAATGATTTAACTGTATGGAATTTAGCTCTTGTAAGGGAGAGTAATCCTTGAAGGATTACGGGCACGACATGGCCTAAATTGGGCCGATGTGCCAAAAACTCTGAAACTAAAAAAAAACTCACCACTCTAAGATTCAAATGTAAGATTTATAACCAGGTGTGACTTTTAAAAAAAATTATTTTATTGAACAAGTGATTATTTTTCTCTAAACAAGTAGTGAATGTTAGATTTATAAAGTTGGAATTTTATTTACCCAGCTAGACTTGTTATTTCAATGATAAGCATTTAGATCTGACTTAGAAGACGATACGCACAATAATTAAAACATTATTAAACACTTCAATGAATTCAGATAAAACAAAAGACCATATATATATATATATATATATGTGTGTGTGTGTGTGTGTGTGTGTGTGATGTAGAGTCCGTCCAAGGTAAATATTGTTCTCGTTTACTAGCCAAAATTAAATTAATTTTTTTTTACTTAAAGAAATTACAACAAAATTACAACCATCAAACTATTTTCTCAGTGTGGCTAAAAAGAAAAAGTAAAGATTCCCCTTTCAGACCTTGCGTTCTATAAGGTCATCTGTTTCTTTGGCCAACGGTTAACGAGCATATCGCCAGCACAACGACCAACCGCATTTACTTTCCTTAACTAAAGTCAGATACCCATTAGAGTTGGGTAAACTCAGGGGCACCGTAAAAACCCTGTCACCACCGATATTCGAACCCAGGACCCCAGGTGCTTGGGATAGTCTCATTCATTATCCTTTCAACTTGTGAATGGTTCAAATTTCATTTGTTATAGTTAACACTATTCATTAAATATTTAAATTTTTTCTTAATTTATAAAAATAAAAAAACTACTTTGTGTTCTTCTTAAATGTTCATGTCTTTTATTTTTCGTATATAGAGAAATATTTATATAAAAAATAATAATTTCTAAAACATCGACATAGCTCCTGGAGCCAAAACGGCCTCGCCAAAACGACCACGGCACAAAACGGTGTCGACAAAACACCGCGTGCTGTGATAGGCCTTGCCCTTGTAGTTGTTGATGGCTGTCTGACTTCAAAAGATTACTCTGGAGATGTCTGGGTTTCTTGTACGTGTGTTTTCAATGTACTTAACTAGCAAGTATCAAGACCTACACATGTAACAAGTAGTCCAAACCGTTATACAAACTTTGATGACGTTTAATACTGAAAAAGCCACCGTCGAGTCTCTGTTCGTAATATTACGTTATCCCACTGGTCCTAACACCAACTGACAATATTATCATACATAATCTCTAACCCAACTAAATCGTGACATCACTAAAATGTCGCGTTCAACTATGGTTGAACTAATAATACTAAGTGTCTAACAGTGCTGTTGTGAGTGGAGGGTGCAAGAGGGGTAACATGCCTCATGCGCTATTCGGATCTCAACGTTTAAATGACGTTTTAAACAATTGTAGTAGTTTACCTGATTATACTCCAGGTAACGATTTAAAACATTTGTGGGCCTACCTTAGTTTTTTTTTATCCCCATTGAAGATCAAGACTTTGAAAATCATATATTTTATGTAGATCAATATTCGATACTGTAGATTTTGTCACTATACCTAGATTTACTGTTTTTTTTTTAAATTGATTTAAACATAACCGTTACACTTAAGTGTGAAACATAAAGAACTATCAGTGTCTCTTTTTAGAACGAAATAAAGTCTAGTATTTTGTAAAAAGTTAATCTTTTTGATGTGACTGTGGAGCCTTATTTTGGAGAGACACTCCCGTCCACATATATCGCAAGTTAAGGTGACTTTCGCTTTGGTGGTAGAGGAGCCGGCCATTTTTCGTATGGCACGCTTTTCTTCCAGAGCTGAGGCCCATGTTTTCCCACTGTCCATAACTTTAATGGTCAACATCTCGGCCAGGGCTACATGTTCCAATTCTTTACGGGTGTGATCTAGTATTTTGATTCGGTCATAAGACCAGTGACTTCTGCTGCACTGGCAAGTTAGTCCAGTGGTATTTCGTTGTCCCAAATTATACTACTCAGGCTATTAATTAGAACCTCTAGATCTATAACTTACTGAGACATACAAGTAAGAACAGTGAGATTTCAGTACAACTACTAAAGAGTTTAGTAAGAAACAAAAAAAAAAGATCATTAAACGAAAATGGATATAAAGACCAACAAAGGAAAGTCAAATAATGAAACAAAAATTGTAGGACAGATTCAGTTCAACATAATCAAAGAACCGCCATCACAGAGGCACAATAGTGTCTCATCTCAAAAACAATGGCTTACAATAATATAATACAGGTCCTAGCAGTCAAATGACCGTCATCGATGAGACACACTACTGTCTCGTATCAAGACAAAAGTTTGTCTTTTACATACTATGCGACCCAAATCTGGTCTTTAAAAAAACACATACGGGAAAGGATAAGAGACCAAGTAGACATAATATTTACATAAACCAACTTATTAACAACAAATAAAGTCTAACTAGCTCGTTATTGATAGATACATTCCCATAAAGTGGCACACTCCCCTTGAGTAACACAGTCAGAGCATAACAACGAAACTATTATATAAACAATAATGCACAGTGGTCAGCTCAAGGGCTCAAGAGGAAGTGGCAACAGGTTAACAGGGACTTAAATAATATATAAAGGGATACTAGCTCTTGTTTAAAAAAAAGGAGCGCTACCCTTATTGTCCCTCTTGTCACAACGGGCAACTCAAGTCTGGATCAAGAGAAACTGGTCGCCCCCACCTCCGTAACGTGAATGTAGTAAAACAGTAGAGGCTAGGGGGTAGTGATTATTTGTCATGTATGTATATTGTAGATATATCAGTTTAGTAATATATTGCTATTTGTAATGTATTTTTAAATATAAAATAAAAGTCTCTATGTGATGTTTCTGGAAAAAGGGTGTGGGGGGGGGGATTGCAAATCAGTTGCCGTGGACCGGGCACCTGATATCTTATCTTATATAATACAGACGTTACTTCAAAAAAGAAGATGATAACGTCTTACGCGTCATGCATTCAATCATGCATATTATCCAATGTCTTAAATTCTGCCAAATCACTGGTTTTCCTGGCTAGATCAGGCAACCCATTCCATGATTTAATAGTTCTAGGGAAGAAGGAGTATTTGTACAAATGTGTCCTAGCATATGGAATGAGGAATGTGCCTTTATCTTTGTGTCATATGCAATTGATGCCTCTGCTGTGACTGTAATGGCTGGCCATATTAGTAGGCTTATGCAGTATGTTGGTTCAACTCATGATGTTAGTTAGGTTTCTATCCACTTCTAGTGGGTAAATAAAATGCCCCACTTTTTAATTTTTTTTAAATTTAAAATTTTGTCTACGGTATTTCTAAATATATAACAATTTACTTGAAGTATATAGTTCTGTTCTATTTATTATTTGTTTGCGTCAGTGCCTTTGCGGCTTGATTACAGTTGTACCTGTCGTAGTCTTTGCTATCCAAAAATTCCAAGGTTAAATCAAAGCAAACATTCCCTTTCTTCCAGTCTATAATAATGAAATAGCAGCTTATTGCAACATCCGCAAACACAAACGAGGAACTTAAGCCATTGTTTCAACAAGGATACAATACATTCTGGAAACATAAGCAGACGCCTATGTTATATGTTGTATTATGGGTGATTGTACTACTAGGGTTAAGTACTTTCTTGTTTCCCTATTTCGAAGAACGTTGTGTTTTAAAGATTCCATAATTCAGGTTGCACATTCATGCAGTGGCATAGCTAGGGTATGTGATGCCCCCCCCCCCCCCCCCGTTTTCCCCTTCTAAAAAAAAAAAAAAAACGTCCTTACTACAGGGGCCAAAACCCAAGGTAGATGAAAAAAAATGAATAATCCGTCTGCTTCAGGCCTAGTAGAAGAGTTTTCATCTGTTCTAGTCAATGTCTCTAGAGTTTCTATAATTTTTTGAAACTAAATCCATAACTATATTAACGGCTTCTCTGTCGCTCCAGCACGTTTTAACCCGGTTAACAACTTATCTTTAATTAAAGAAAGAACACTGGAGACTAACTAAATTAGCAAAGTAAATTAATTTTTTGTAAATATTTTAAATTCAGTAGTTCTTTCTTTGTTCATGTATATACAATGCGTTGATTTTATTCAGAACATTTATCCTTATTCTTAATTCCCCTCAACATTTGATGCCCCGTACGGCCCGCACCACTCGCACATGGCTAGCTACGCTACTGAAGATGGCAGATAAACCAATGGTAATCAATGATATACATAAACTGAAGACAAACATTACGGACACAACATTGTGGAACTTGGCTGTGGTACTAAAGGTATCAATGTTGGAGAAGATTTTTACAGAAGCGGAGATTCCTGGGTGGCTGGTTCGATTCTTTTTACGTCTGTAACAAATTGTGAAGGTTACAAATGTTATGAAAGACTTGCCATTGATTATATTAATTGGAATTTAGCTGTCAAGGAAATTAAATATGGGCAAAGTGTTATTGATGGATTGAAACCAGACGCTGTACATACTGGTGTAGAGTTCAACCATCTGAATGAAAGCTCTTCCAAACTATTTGAATATTCAAAGACGTTAACGGAAACAATAGAGCATTCAACGACCAGCAGCTGGAAGAATAGTCACGAAGTTTCAGTATCACTCAACTTTGACTTGGGTGATGTTTTGAAAATATCGCTGTCTTATAAAACAGCTTTTGAGTATTCGAGATCAACAACCGACAAAAATAGCCAAATGAAGTCGGATACACTTATAATATCTACGACCCAAACCATTCCTTCACGTTCAGCAGCAAAGTATACGGTTATGGTGGGTAAAACCAGAACAACTGTTCCCTACACGGCTGTCTTCATTGCAAAGTTCAATGTAAAATGTAGAGGATTCCTGAGATGGGGAAAAGGATTTGGTAGCCCAACAACTAATTATCATTATCAGCACAAAGGAAGCGGAGATAGGCCTACAGTACCTTACACTTTTGGAGATCAATCTGAATCTTTCTACACAGCTCTTAAACGAGAAAAGCGAAACTCAAGCTATGCCTTGGTTGTGGAATGAGATGTAACAAAAAAAAAAAAAAAATCCTGGCTACGCCTATGCGGCGGACCACAGAACAATTCCTAGTGATAAAGTCAGATTGAAAATGATACGGCAAAGCAGGATGAAGTTTAAATACATTGACATATAATTATGCTATTAATTGTTGTGCTATTTTGTCCTTCAGTTAAGATATGTTTGTCGTTGAGAAATTCTTTCTCGTAGTTTAGGTAACAAAGTATGAGTGCAACATCGACAATGTTTATCCTTTTTTTCATGTTTGATTAGCGCGCTTATTAGTTATTACGTCATGTTTCCCAGAACATTTCCTAAATTCCAGTGAACGCTGGTAGGGTGAGGGTCAGGTCCTATATGTGACATTTCCTAAATTCCAGTGAACGCTGGTAGGTTGAGGGTCAGGACGATAAGTGCGTACAATAAAAAAAACTTGATGACGATGCCCCCCCCCCCCCGGAAAAAAAACAAAAACCTTGATGACAATACAATAAAAAAAGTTTTATGACAATGCAAAAAAAGCTTGATGGCAACACACACACACACACACACACACAAAGAAAAAAATAAGGTTACAAAGACAGTTAATGTGGAAACACAAACAGAAAATCGGCCCCCGAAATGGTTCAGCCAGGCACCTAAAAACACAGGTTTCAATATTTTCATAAAGACCACCCGAATGAAATTCTATCAAAGACAAATGACAGAGAAGAATGGAAAAAGAAAGTTGACAGATCCTGTGTGGTGCCGCAGCGGTCCAGCAGACTAAAGGATAGGTGAAAGTGAATGTGAAGTTAGATGTAAACCTGACCTAATTAATGTCTTATAATGAATATCTAATTGATCTAAGTGTTTTGTAAAGGGTAATGTCTTATTCAAATCCCCAAGAAGAATAAATTTCCTTAAAAAAATGTATTATTTCTATACCTAGGCACTGCAGTTAACTCGATAATATGAAAAACTACTTATTAATTGTTGTTTCTCTTAAAAAAAAAACCAATAAACTTTTTTTTTTGTGTAAATGTTGTAATTAGTATACAGAACTTACATAACTTAGCAAACAAATGTAGAAGAAAATTTTAGACAAAAATCTAAAACCATTTCCATAAAAATATGGTAAGTATTCACCTCCTTAATAAAGAGCCTCCCATGTTTGTTACTATTAATAGTGAATAGTTGTAAAAGTGGTGTATTTTAATGAAAAAACTGCTTGCATATAAGTGATAAAACAAAATGATATTTCGCTTTCAGAAAAGAAAAAAGTAGCCCTTGCATCAGAACCTTGAGTGGTCTAAATTATTATGGTGAGAAATTTTCACTATCTTTTCTAGTTTACGAGATCTAAACGGGACGGACGGACAGACGGACAGACATTTCACACAAAACTAATAGTGTCTTTTCCCTTTCGGGAGCCGCTAAAAATCCATTGTTAAAATAGGAAATGAAACAATTAAGAGGAAGCGAATATGCAAAGAAAAAAACAAACGAACAGTTCATAAAAAAAGGATTTAAATCAAAAGGACACTTTTGGTACAGTGTCCAATTCAGTGGCAATGACCATTTTTCTAGAAAAAAACGGGGGCGGCATTTTAAAATTCTGCACGCAGGCTGCCACAACCCCCGCGGCGGCCCTGACTTGACAGTCAAAATAAGACTAAAAAAAACAGATCTAGATATATTTATAATATATACATTATAAATATAATTATTATTTGAACAAAATTGTAATTATTAAGGCAATTGCTTATCTTCTGAGATCTTAGGGGAGCAGATTTATTTATTATATAAACAGTAGTATCACATTAAGAATGAATCGGATGCGAACAGCATTGTCTGCGTAGTACACCATTACCCGGCACCAGTAGGCCTAGTAATCCTGGTCATACTATTGGCCAAGATCTAGTAAGGTTAAGATTAAAGGTGTAAAGTCATACGAATTCTCATCTAGTTCTAGATTCTATAGCAACATTCTAGATCTAGTCTAGATTCTAGATCTTGATCTAGAAATAGATCTAGATCTATACCTTGTTCTAGCCTTACTCTCTAGCCAATCAAGGTCTAGACTCTATAGTTTGCTTTACATCTATCTAAGATCTAGATCCAGTTCCAGATATAGATCCAGGTCTAGATCTAATTCTAGACTGTATACCATATGAAAGGTAGATAATAATTTTTATTTGCGAGGGTAGATGTCTTAATTTGTGTGACCCAATTCATTTCTATCATTAACAATTAATTTAATTTTATGATTAATATTATTTTAGTGCCTATGATTTTTAAAAATTGTATTACTTTCAACAATCAAAACAAGAATAAGGCTTGAATATTCCTGGTTCATTTGTGAATTCGATGGGGGCCGCCTCTCTGAGTTTATCTGATAACACAATCTCTCTTTGTAATCTTAGTTTTGTTTTTTTGTTCATTGTTCCTAAAGTTGGCATAAGTTAGATCGGTATTTTGAAAGAACAAGATATCGTATTTCACTTTCTTGCAATTTAAACTTTCCCTTGTGGTCAATTACTGAAAACAGAATGAGCCTCTAACTACATCGTCGTTAGTCCGCAAACACGATAAATGCATCCATTTCGTCTGGCTTTTATAGCCATGTAATTAACGACAGCAATTAATTTGATAGTATATGAATGTAGGTATATATAGGAGGAACCACATTTTTATTGATAGTCCTGTCCTCATGACAGCTTGTTCTGCTAAAACAATTCCAGAATAAACTACTTTATTTGGTAAGATTAAACGCTTTAATGTTTCATTTTTTAAATATTCTTTTGTGCTTATACTTATACTTATGTGCTGTCTTTATGTCCTTCCGATCTGTCCGTCCGTCCCGTTTAGATCGCAGAGACTAGAAAAGATAAGAAAGATAACTTAACTTAAATCTTTGCAAAGTTCTCGTGCAACGGCTACTTTTTTCATAAAGCAAATCGTGTAAAAATTAATTACGTAAGCATTTTTTAAAATAAAATACACCTCCACAGATATCTTCATAAATAAATCTAGATTTGTTTAAAGATGTGCGCATATATACAAAACAAAAATACAAAAAAAAACAAAAATCATAGATCATAATAAGAAATCTATAAATAACAACTATTGATTTTTTTTTCTTATAAAGCACATAGTATATCCCACTATAAACATTTTATATGATGCTGGAGTAATCGTTAAATGAATTTTAATGTTTTCTGTGCTTGTAATCGTGCAAGTATTTGTAATCGTGTTCGCATTATCGTAGTCTATGAATCGTGACCAGTCTGTACTGTGTTATTTCTCCGACAAAAAGTATTCTTAATGAAAAATCAAATTTTCCTTGTACCTATAGAAATGTTTAAAAAGCGTTGAAAGACTTGAAACAAGAGTTGCAGAAAGCAGCCATCTTCACTATAGATTATGATCGCCCTCTAATCGTTGAAACTGACGCTTCTGACATTTCAGTAGCAGCTACATTAAACCAGGATGGAAGACCAATTGCCTTCTTCTCTAGGACTCTAGAAATCTAAATCTAGAATCTACAATGACCTTTAATTAGAATATAAATGTAGATCTAGTGTAAAAAATCTTGATTAGATCTAAATCTAGCTAGTATGTCTTTCTTTAATATGAGAATTAAAACGAAATTTAATAAACATTAACGCACCGAGTTCTTTTAGCATATCATTTGAAGAATTCATTCCATATGACGTCTAAAGAAAACCTAAACCACTACGTCACACGGCCTTAGATAGACTTAAAAATGTTTTTATCAATTCAAGCAAGTTGTCGAGGGTTCGTAGTAATTGTCACACTTCATTTAGCATTTCTTTTAAAGAATTTTGTCTGTCCCTCAATGTAATATCGAAATGCTATTGAAAATCTGATTAACCTTTACTTTCTTTTCCTAAACATCGCAATAGTTTTAAGTATCGATAGTAGATTGTTCCGGATGTTTTATATAAAGTGAGAGAAAAGAGAGTTCCAAATAAATGTAATACCTTTGGTTTACTTTTTGGAATGGTCTCTTATGTAAATTAGATGTACCATAGCTTTGTGGAGAGATTTTATTACCGTAAAAATCGGAACATAATATTAAAGATAATAAGATTAAATTATAATGCTTTAGCTAGAAAATTAAACGTAGTGGAAGTCCGAAATGCGATTTTTCAAAAATTGAGTTAAAATGTTTTTTTTTATAAAAATCCGGAACAATCGATTTTCGTAAATGAGAAGAAGATTATTTGTTTTATTTATTACTAGCCTGACATTACCCGCGGCCTGCGGGTCTAAGTTTGTGTTTACTAATCTAGTGGATTGGATTTAGATGTCTGTTAAACTTAGCTAATGATCCTTTCAAGTTTTTTCTCTTTCGCTACGAAAATAAAATTAGTTTTGCGAAAATGGGTTTACCCGAAGCCGATACATTGATATCTATTAAAAACGAAAAGAGCGATAGCTTTTTGTTAAATGAATGGAATTATAAAGTGAACAATTAAACGAAATAATTTTTAGTACGCGATTCATCAATGAATATAGATCTAGGCCTATCTCAACTCGGCTTCGCAGCTTTCGTAAACGAATGTAGTCTCTTAAAAATGCTTTAGAAAGCCAAATTGGAATGTTTATTTGATCAAAATATGAAATGAATGGACTATAATTAGTATGTTCATGTGTTAAAGTATAAAACTATCTGTGCGAAGAGAAGTTTTATCATCTTAGAGTTGAATTAGAGTTTTAGATCTAGGGATGGGATTATAAAGTAAACAATTAAACGAATTAATTTTTAGTACGCGATTCATTATGGTATTGTCTAATGAAAGAATGTTCACCAGGAAATCTGTAGTCACAGATATCAGGAACTAATTTATGTAAAAAATGCTTTTGAAACACAAAATTGAAGGTTAATTTTATTATATAATGAAATCAATGGATCTTCTTTTGTATTTTCATGTGTCAAAGTAAAAAACTATTTGCGCAAAGTGTATTTCTTAAAATTAGATCTAGGTCTAAATCCTTTCGATTTTTTCTCATGTCAACATTGTTAACCATGACCTAGATCCATAAATACTATAGAGTCGGACAACTTTTTTTTTTTTTGAGGGTCTTAAGTTTGTTTTAGGGCTACAATACATACACTACGGTCTAAGTTAGTACCCAAGGAACATTCCTGCTTAGTTTTATCAAGATTGGTAAAGCGGTTTTGATGTCTATAAGTAACATACATACATACATACGCCTCACATTCTACTTTATAATATAAGATAATAGGGATTTCAAACAAATAGTAGCCGTTGCACCTAATTGTTGCAAGTCGAATTGCATGGTCAAATTATATTTTTCTTTTCTGTTCTACTTTTTGAGATCCGAGTATGACAGACGGACAGACGACATTTGACACAACCTAATAGCTTTTTCCCTTACGGGACCGCTTAAAATAATTCTTTGTCATTCGTAAGACGTTATCTATCCATATAATGTGGAAAGAAACAAGTATAAGGCTCCTTCTGTCTCGTAAGACATTGGATGAGCCCAGATGAGTCACTGGTTTTTGTTCTGTCTATGGTGTTACTTATCAAGCCTATGACACCAGCGGGTGACAGTAACGCTACAGATGCCAGTGCCTGGTTGCTCCAAAAGGTTTCTGAAATAACAATGAAAAAAGCCTTTTTTTATTGCCAAAACATTTTCATTTCTCTTTTTAATCGTCCATTGAATGTGTGGTTCTGTCAGCGACTATCTCGCCTCTCAACCAACCTTTAAACGATTAACAAATAAAAAGGGAAATAAAGCGTCTTACCTTAATTCAATGTTTAGAAGTCATACTTCTACAATAATAATGCCCATATCTATTTTAAATTACTTTTTATAGAGAAATACTTGAATTCTAATTATCAAAAAAAAAAAAAAGGGTAAGCGTCTTTGCCTAGGCACGTAGCACTTTTGGTCGCGCCTCACCGTGAGATTGTAACGAACTAAATCGCTCCAACTTCTTACGAAAATCAGAGTCTACCAAGCAATGGTTCTAACTTCCGTTTTGTAAGGCTCTGAGACCTGGGTGCTCTAGAGAGGCATTTACGTCTCCTCGATCGCTTCAATCAAAGATGCGTCCGTTCCATTCTGGGCGTACGCTGGCAAGACTACCTTACATATAACTATGTTCTGCTGTTTTAATTATTAATGTTATGAAGTTGTTGTTTTTTTTTATATCATTCATGAAGAATTTATTAAATGGCTTTTCATTATTTGTGTGTATTGGTATGTTTTTGTTTCTTTTATTTTTCTCTAAGTAATCTTTTTTTTTTTGTACAAAAAAAAAATAGTAGATTGTTATTATTTTCTGTACTATTTGTTATGACATTTTTAGAGCGATGCCTACGTAAACATTATATTGTAAAACAAAATAAAACTTTAAAAAAAAAAAAAAAACAAAGAAAAAAACAAACAACTAAAGTACTACAAATAATCAAAACAGATGGAAAAAAGAATTGCTGATTTCTGAAGTAATGGGACTTTAAGACAAAGGAAAGTTTCCACAATTGCATGCAATTAGTTAAAGAGAATTTTTTTTTGTTATGAAAATTGTTGGTCTCCCCTTCTAACTTTCACAACAAAAGATGAGCTGGTTTAAGTGAAGTCAGGTTGAGACCGGACCTAGACTGAAAAGGTCTCATTAATCTTGTTTTCGGGTACGAATTTCATTTGTTATAGTTAACATTATTTAATAAATATTTAAACTTTTTTATTTAGAAAATGAAAACTATTTTGTGTTCTTCTAAAATATTAATGTCTTTTTTTTTTGTACATATAAAATATTTACTACAAAATGTTAAGTGTTATTTTTTTCTAAAATATCAACGTGAAATAAAACGTGGCCCCAAAACGACCACGTCGTCAAAATGGCGTTGCCAAAACATGAAGTATCGTAACTAAATTGGTGGCGCGATGGTTCAGTGGTTGAGCGCTTTCGAACCTGGGGTCCTGAATTCGAATCTCGGTGAACGGGTTTTAAATTACGGATCAATCTCTTAACTTCAGCTTTAAGGTTATGGCGCAAAGATATTGTTGTATTTTAATATCATTTTTATAACTGTCTTGTAAAATATCCCCCCGGTTTGCTGCCCTGCCTCATCGTAACGTCCGGGTGGAAACGGTCGTATTGAGAGGACGAGTGGCCAAATGCGCAGCGAAACAAGGCTTCCTCGGGAGTGCCTAAGGGGGTACGAGAGCATCGCCTTTGCACTGTGCGGGGATAAAACAAAGCTCCCGCAACATCCAGGCGCCGTTCCTCAAGGGGCAGTTACACAAATCGCGAGTCCCGCACGGTTAGCCTGGTATAGTAGACGGGAGAATCCAGTGGTGCTACCTTCGGCCGCGTCTCTAGCCCGCCAGTCCGGAGTGCCCTTGTCCAATGGAAGTTAACGCATAAATAAACTCTTTAAGTTTAACCCCGAGTCTCACCCCCAGTCGGACAGGGTGGCGGAAAAGGGGAACCCGCAATCACCCAATTCAGGTTGGTGAAAGGGAGATTTTGTTCGCTTTTGCTGGCCTTGATGTTCCAAGTGCGACGAAGACCACTAGTAGACAATTAAAGAAGTAACTATCAAGACACGATCAAGGACTGGTACTCTGTCATGTTTGGATAAAAAACTTTCATACTTACATTTCTTTGTTATAAAATATATTTTAAGCAAATAGTATTTCCATTTTTCTTTTTATTTCTCCAGGCAGTAATGAAGTTATTTTTATTCATCTGTGTCAGTCTGACACTATTAAAAACCGCAAACCCTTTATGTACATACACAAGTTGGATGCACAGCTTTGATTCCACTGGGCTATCTGTATGCAAAGAATCTAAATACTATATCAATGGCTTCGACAGAAACACTTACATGGACGACGACAAGCTGTATCTTTTAGAAGGCGTACAGTGCTGCAGCGCCCCACTTCAATGGTCAAACAGCGAGATTCAAGTTGTCTACGAAGAATGGACGCACAAATTAGAGAGATTTGACGATTGGGTTAATTGCCCGGCAGGTTTCTTTCTTCATGGTTTGTATCGATCCTTGTCTATCAACGAAGGCTATTTAGGGCAGATTGAAGATGCAAGGTGCGCAAAGCCAGCGAATCACCCTTTCTATTATGGGGAATGCTACGTCTATAACATTGACTTTATTAGGAAAGGTTTATATTCTTGCAAAGCAGGTTACTATATAACCGGTCTGTACAAAAGCAACTGCAACTACTTGCATTGCTTAGATAGTCTCCAATGTTGTAAGATGGCAGACAAACCAATGGTAATTGATGATATACATAAACTGAAGACAAACATTATGGACATAACGTTGTGGAACTTGGCTAATCTGGCGCATCTTCTTGGTTACGGCTGGTGTTTGGGTACTAAAGGTATCAATGTTGGAGAAGATTTTTACAGAAGTGGAGATTCCTGGGTGGCTGATTTGAGGCTTTTTACGTCGTCAATATACTGTGAAGGTTACAAATGTTATGAAAGACTTGCCATTGATTATATTAATTGGAATTTAGCTGTCAAGGAAATTAAATATGGGCAAAGTGTTGTTGATGAATTGAAACCAGAAGCTGTACATACTGGCGTAGAGTTCAACCATCTGAATGAAAGCTCTTCCAAACTATTTGAATATTCAAAGACGTTAACGGAAACAATAGAGCATTCAACGACCAGCAGCTGGAAGAATAGTCACGAAGTTTCAGTATCACTCAACTTTGACTTGGGTGATGTTTTGAAAATATCGCTGTCTTATAAAACAGCTTTTGAGTATTCGAGATCAACAACCGACAAAAATAGCCAAATGAAGTCGGATACACTTAAAATATCTACGACCCAAACCATTCCTCCACGTTCAGCAGCAAAGTATACGGTTATGGTGGGTAAAACCAGAACAACTATTCCCTACACGGCTGTCATCATTGCAAAGTTCAATGTAAAATTTAGAGGATTCCTGAGACGGGGAAATGGATATGGTAGCCCAAAAACTAATTATCATTATAAACACAAAGGAAGCGGAGATAGGCCAACAGTACATTACACTTTTGGAGATCAATCTGAATCTTTCTACACAGCTCTTAAACGAGAAAGCGAAACTCAAGCTATGCCTTGGTTGTGGAACGAGATGATAAAGAATTACCCTTCAGCACGTCAACTCATCAATAGACTCACAAATGAGACTCAATATGAATTTACACTGAATGGAAAACTGCAGCATGTTGCGGGAACAAAGATTGATGTCATCTGGGAGAAAGCGAGATTGAATCGGCGATCAATTCGTGACAAAATTAAATCCAGCACACCTCAGTTCGATAACAGTACGTTCTTCGCTACAGTAGGTCCCAATGACAAGCCTGTAGATGTGAAGTACCCTGAAGTTGTCTTGGTTAATTCAGAGCCATTTCAATTAGAAAGTATCCCAGTTGATCCAGACTCCAATTGAGTCATTTTATAGACCAGCGGGTCTATTTGAATTTCTGTTTTCATCAACGTTGCTTTAAATGTCAGCGTTTTTTTTTTGTTTTTGCTTTCTTTGAACTAATTCTAATATAGAGGTCTCTAAACATTTGATTACATCAAAAATCAATTGAAATTATTACATAATCTTAGTTTTAAAAAAAGTAAAGTTCCCCTTTCAGACCTTGTGGTTTACTCTTCCCTAAGCACAACGACCAACCGCATTTACTTTTCCCTAACTAATATCAGGTACCCATTAGAGCTGGGTGGACTCAGAGGCGCCCGAAGATCCCGAAATTAAAAATTCCAGTCTTCACCAGGATTCGAACCCCGGACCTCGGTTCGGAAGCCAAGCGCTTTACAGCTCAGCCACCGCGACTCCTAATCCTAATCTTAATACTACACAAAAGTAATTTTTTTTTCGTTATGTTTCTAGTAAATGACCACCATCCTAAATTACGATTAAAAGAAAATTTACAGATTTGTGCTGTTACCCTATATTTTTGAAGCCCTTCTTTTGGTTCGATTTTTTTAGCTTTGAATGAACTTTAATCAACAACCACTACCATGTGGAGCAAATTAATATTTTTTTCAGAGGTCTTACAATTTTTGACAATTAATAATATTTCAATAAATTTACATTAAATTAGATTTTAAAAGACATTTTCACTTTATCTAGTACTATAATTCTAATATCATAAATTTTTAAACGAATGCCTTATTTATTGTTTATATATTCCATTACTCATTTTTTGATTGAAATAAAAACTTTTTCTTGTTTACTAATATTTGATGCCAACTTATGACATTAATTTTACATCTACCCAGTACGTAATAGAAAAGAAATATGGGCCAGCTATAATCTTAATTGGCTTTATTTTTTTTATTTTTTTTTGCATTTTGCAACGTTATATCAAGAAGAGCTTTATATTTCAAAAGCTATAAAGCAACTTATATTTAATGTAAATCAGATGATCAGGAATGTGTAAATTTTTTAAGAACTTGATTGTCAAAAAAACGTATACACACATAAACTGTCATAGACAGATTTCCCGTTCTACAAGGTTAAATTTCCGTGAGAAAGTAATGTTATGTTTCTTTAACTAGTTGCAGCAGTGGCAATGAAGTAACTGCAACATGGCGGACGTGCGTTTGAGTTTTGAAGAGCGGAAGCAGATAATTAGGTGGTACTGGGAATGGGTTCAGAAGTGGGTCAGACGTGAACCGCGATTTATGTGTGGCATAATTTGGTCGGATGAAGCCCAATTCAAACTCAATGGAACTGTCAATAGGCACACTTGTGTGTACTGGGCTGAAGATAATCCTCGCTTTACAGTTGAAAAGGCTGTGACATTGCCTGGTGTAAATGTGTGGCGTGGTTTGTCCGCAAGAGAACTCATTTGGCCTTTCCGCTTTGAAGGTACTGGCACTGGAGAAAAGTACCTAACAATGCTTGCTGGCTCCATATTCCCTGCCATTCGTGCATTACACGGTAATGATGAGTTTTATTTCCAACGAGATGGCGCCCCGCCGCACTATCATAGGCACTTACGAGCATACCTGGATCACAATGTTCCAGGCCAGTGGATAGGACGCAGGGGACCAATCGAGTTTCCTGCACGCTCTCCAGACCTCACGCCGCTGGATTTCTTCTTATGGGGCACAGTTCCAGATGAGGTGTACACACGTAAAATACGTCACCTGGACACACTGTGGAATGAGATTCTGGCGGTGTGCGCAGAAATCTTAGTGGACACTTTAG